>JAKIXB010000011.1:0-600000 GCA_021642125.1 Nothophoma quercina | reverse complement strand
CTTTCTTATCGTCATCATCATCATTATCAGATGATGCTGAAGTGGTTCCGCCCGTGGCAACGCACGTCAGTGACGAGCTGCAGGCATATCCATTCGAACAACATGTAGACCCGCAGCATGTTTCGCCGGAACTGCACGCCAGATCGTAATATTTGCAGCAGAACTGGTAAGTGTCTGTTGATGTCATAAGAATGCAGTCAGGAGAAACATTCTAAACACATACATCTACAGTTCCACTCAGCCCCAACGCTGCGACCATTGCACTGCTGAAGTTAGTTGACACAGGCCGAAGGAGTTGAGTATCCTTACACATCGTGCGTTTGCCCCACAGTTATAGCCCACGCCGTTGGCGTAGGAACATTGGTACGTGTTTGCTGTTACTTGTCAGCCTTGGGTCACACTGCCTGGAACAATCACAAACATTGCCGACTTAGGATGTTCCGCGGTGTCCAAGGGCTGGTCTCCGGTGCTGGCAAAGCGATTGGCTGCGGCGGGTCGAGCAACAGGTCCGGGTCGCTTGCCAACGAGGTATTCGTCGCTATGCTTCCAGCAATGCCGCCGAACATTACGACTAGTATGGAGCGCATAACTACAAACTAGGAATCTGAGCTGACCTGAATGATTGCGAAGGAGTTCCGGTCAACTTGTCATGTTGTATAAGCTGCCTTCGCCTCGCACGGCCCCATCACTGGCGTGTCTCAGCCTTGTGCAGTACATTTGATGGCGTTCGACACAGCCCGCAACACGAGTGAGTATCCAATGGCGAGTGAAGGATATGACAAGGGTGCTCGAGCCTGTGGAGGCTCTGCAGCAGTGCATCTCCCGGATATGGTGAAAGCAGAGCCTGCTGTGGCCTAGAGCCTTGCTCATCACAATAGACTTTTGACGCACGCTGGAATAATTGATCAATACTAACATCATGGCAAATGGTTGAAATACTGACCCCCAATGTTAGGATAGTCTGTCGATAACGGGACGGCTAAGCGTGGCTGAGGTGATGGCTTTTCTGATGTGTGTGGATCACGACCCTGGAGGAGGCTGGGCACAGTCATACTACATAACCTCTCAGCTTAAGCATGTAGTAGTAGTGCTGAAGTTTTGGGTCGTGTTGCTTGATCTCACGGGTGTATGGACTAATCGTGAAACCTGAGGCGGTCGCGAGTGTTGTCACGCCGCGATCTGCTCTGGTGCGAAATAAGGTGCATCTGTTTCTTTGCTGACTTTCCTGCCTAACGTCAATGCGATGACAATGGGCTGATTCAATGAAAAGGATGAGGATAGGAGGGATATGTAGGCACTGTCGAAAGTCGAAAAAGAGCAGCCCTGGAGGACCTCAGTGATCGCCGACTGCGGAACAATCCCAGGTAGGCAGACATCACCCAGTTTGCAGGAGGATATACTTCCTATAGAAGAGACCAACTCGCTGTAGGGTCTCGAATTGCTGACAAAATCCAAGAACAAAATGATATATACTCACTGTCTAATGCTAGGGGTATCTCATAACGCCGCTCCATGACCCCCAATGCTTCCGCTGAGAGACACCCTTTAAAACAATTGATATTTCCAGAGAAGCCAGAAGAAAACAATAAGAACAAGAATCCAAGGAGCCATGAGTGCACCCATCGGTATAGCTCCGATAAACCCGAAAAGCCATGATGTCAGACTCAAAGCAAGGGCATATGGGGCCACCAACATGGCCATTGAGAAATTCTTGGCAGCTTCTTTCGAGAATCCGAGAGCAGGTGCTAGCTCGATGATGATCTCTTTCCTCTGGTCAGTGCTCAAGCGATGAAACGCTGAAGTAGAATCCCTCATGTCGGCCAAAGTTTGCTGAGTGGTATGTTTATCCATCGTTGAAATACCTGCCTTTGTAGATTTCGAAACGAGACCATCGTTGGGTGTTTTGCTGCTTTTTTGGTCATGGGGAGGGCCGGAACACTGAGTCTGTGACTTATGTCGCTCCCATACTGCGCGCATAGCTTTTGCTTCCTCGTCAGGATCGATCTTGCTGTCCTTGCGTGCCTGGATTTCCTTCGCCCAGAAAGCATCCGCGTCGCCAGTGCGAGCATTGTCCTTGGCTGCGCGAGCTATCTCAAGTGCAGCTTTGCGCACTTGCTCACGCCCAGGCTCCTAAGCCTTTTTCTTGCCCTTACTCTTCTTCTTTTTCTTCCCAACTTCGATGGTTCCACCTTCCACCTCTCCCTCCTGCAAGCCGAAGACCTCATTTGCTTCCATCTCCTTGAGTTTCTGCGTACCACTGATGAACATCGACAGATCATGGTTCTGGTCCTCGAGATCCGCTTTCTGTGCTTCCAACTCCTTGACCTTGGCTTCGGCGTCTGCGGCGACCTTTTCAAGATGCTTGATGCGTGTGAGGAGAGCATCATTGACAGTCTTCTCTTCTTTGTATTGCTTTGTCAATGTGCGCGCGAGCTCCGATGCTGCTGTCGCTTTCTGTGTGTTCCTCGCGCTCTCCTTTTCCAGAGCGGACAGTGTCGCTACGGTATCGGTGTGTTGTGATCGCAACGCTTGGACCTCCTTAGCGAGGGAGCACGCCTTCTGTGAAGCTTCTTCCGCAGCAGCTGCAGCCTGGTTGCTCTTGTCTGTGGCTTTCCCGAGCTGCTCTTCGAAGTAGGCTCGCTGTGATTCGAGTTGGGATGTGAGCAGGTAGGCGTACTCCATGCCCATGTTGTCCAACTTTTCGCGTGGAACACTGTCATTAGCGTAGCCGGTCATGCCCGCTGCGCCCACGGTCTGATGTGTTGAGGCAGGAAGATCGACAAGTTTACCATCAGCCTTGTTTTGGATCAGGCGATGAACATAGCCATCACCAGCGTAATCCCAGACGTGTTGTGTCACTACATCCATGGCATAAGTGTGCTTCGTATTTTTGTAATGTGCGAAGGCATGCGCATCATCGTAGCGTCCGCACCCGATGTTACCGCAGATGACGCATATCCAGAGGTTATCTGTTGCGCCGCAGTCCTTACACATATTCTCTGGTGCATCACCATCAAGGCCATGACTTAATGCGAATGCGTCGTTCTGTGTATAGCGACATACCGGACAGCCTGAGCCTCGCCACTTCTCCAAGCAAGCGCAGTGGAATACATGCTGACAGAGGATTGTAAGCAGTCCAGTGGTCTCGTCCATGCGCTCCAGGCAAACAGGACAAGTTGGAAGCTCAACAAGAGCGGGCGTCGGAGGAGCATATGGTTTCGTAGTCAGCGAAGTCGGCATCGAACTGCCTTCGGCCGGTGGAGAGGCGCCGGGAGCTGGCGGTGATTGAGCACCAGACTCTTTCGATGCAGCTGGAGTAAACGGGTCGTTCGTGAGATCGGGGTATGAGGAAGGATCGCGAGTGGAAGCGTCGCCGTCCTGAAAGTCGACAGATTTCACGAAGACGACATGGCAATACTCAGGCTCCATACTGTTGAATGTCTTCCCATTCCATTCCTTCTTCCATTCTCTTGCCTTGCTCGATTCCCGAAACTTCATGAGCACCATGAACTTGTTTGCCCTGCTTGTCCGTATAAGTCTGAAGTGTGAGACATCTTCCCTTGTCTTTTCTCCAACGAAACCCAAGAAATCTGACGGTGTCATGTACGAAGGCACCGCCAGTATGCAGAGCGTAGTGCATTCTTCTTCAATAAAGGGCCCTTGTGCGCCGTTCACTTCGTCATACAAGCCTGGTGTCTCTGGTCCATCACGAAACAGGTGTACAACGCCCCAGCCAACCTCTGTGTTCTTGGGATCGGAGGGTACGAATTTGCCCTTGGTGGCTAGTCCGCTGGAGGTCGCAGCATGCTTGAGGGCTTGTGTCGCATCGGCACTTTTGCTTGGGAGCATGTCGATGCTGAGGATCGATATGGTATCGAAGCGCCAATCTTCGTGGGCGGCGAAGCTCCTCTGGGAGGCTCTCGGACCACTCTTGGTGTTTGGCTTGCCAACTGGAACGGGGCTGTCGTGGTGTTCGGAGATGGAGAGTCGCGTGCGCTGACTGAGCCGACGGTTGCTTGAGGCGGTAGTAGCGGTGTACGTTCTAGGCGCTGGCGTTGCTGAGCTCCACAAAGCTCGTTTATGAGCTGGGAGTTCTGACGTGAAGATATTGGTGTGCGGCGGTGGGGCGAACGTTGCGTCTGGGGATGATCGTGAAGGATAGAGCTCGAAGGAGAGATGGAAGAAGTACTCTGGCATCACGGGCGGCGGAGTGAGGCATGCATCTCAACGAGTGTAGAGATGCTGTGGTGAAGTGAGTCGTGAGAGAGACCAAACATGACGAATGTTTGGAACTCTGAACGCGTGGGGTTTCCGCTGTGGGGCAGGCGCGTCACGTCCAGAAAGAGCGAGCAACTTCACCATGTACCGAATCTAGCTAGCGTCACACTGCTGGACACCTCAATCTTTTGTCAGAATCGACATACTGGACCCTTTTGGATGTGAAAGATGCTTGTATTCATTATTGTCGTCAATGCAACCTTGGTCAGGTATTGGAACGCCCTAGCTATGCAAGTATAATCCTCCTATCCCAACATAAACGCCTTCCAGTACAGTATAAAGACGTATGCACGTACCCATCGAGGATATGAGCCATGCGAAAACCGAAGACTTTGGTGCGCCCGCAGACCATGCTGATGTACCAGATTTGGTACCGCTGAAATAGAAATGTGCAGAGGGTATTGGTTGAGAACATGCTGAACAAGAGAAAAAGCTCGACTCCTGGATTACAGAGTATAGTCCACTCAAGGCTGATCGGCCGGGTCGACCATGTCGGCGTCTGGGATGTCTTCGATCTCGTGGCCTCTGTGATTGACTACAATTCTGCGGCCACGTTCGCTTAGAGGCACGCCGTCGCGTGAAGCACCGAAGTCCAAAACCTGAAGCTGTGTCAGTACCTGTCCGTTGGAGTTTGGTGTACTATATGTGCTTACCTCGATATACGTCAAGCTGTTCCGCTGCACTGCTGCGACGCATCGACGTTCATTGAACTTAACTTGCCAGACACCGCTGAGGTCTGTCAACAGGTCCTGTACAAACTCGCCGGTCTTGACGTTCCACATCTTAAGCGTACGATCTGAGCCTGAGATGACTTTTTGACCATCATGCTGGAAGCAAGTGATAGCCCCTGTATGAGCGCACAACCTGCTCTTACACTGACCATTCTCAGGGTCCCAAATGCGTAGGGTGCTATCCGCCGCTGCAGATACAAGACGTTCGTGGCTGAGATCCAGAAGACCGACGAGTGATGTATGACCTTCCAGTGTGAATATGCATTGACCAGTCTCGAGAGACCAGACCTTAACCATGTTGTCCATCGAGCCACTGATGCAGCGATTTCGGGCATGATCCAAGACGACACTATAGACCTTCTGGGTGTGGCCCTGGAGGCGCTGTACAGTTTCGCCCGTGGACACTTTCCATACGCGGACCGTGCAGTCGTAACTGCCGCTGACGAGAGTGTCGCCATGAGCAGCTATCGCACGAACAGAGTGGTGGTGGCCAGTGAGAGCACGAACGAAGTAAGGGTTGTCGAGATCTCCCGTCGCTGAACCGCCGGTCTGCATGATACTCCTGTCGCCTGGCTTTGGGAGCTTCCATACCCTAAGTGTACTGTCTCGAGACCCAGTAATGATCATCTCCTCCTTGGGCATCATAATTGGCTTCCCGTCAAGTGTTTCACCGATCTTAGTTGGCTTCAGGATTACGAGACAGCGAACCGTTGATGTGTGACCTTGGAAGACTTGTGTGCATCTGCCCTTCTCGATGTCCCACACTCGTACCGACCGATCCGTAGAGCCTGATACCAGAGTATTTCCCTCGTATTGGAGTGCCCAGACGCCACCCTCGTGACCTTCGAGACGACTGCGCAAAGCTCCAGTCTTGGTGTCGTAAACGTTAATATTAGTGTCGTCGCTTCCCGTCAGTATCTTGTCGGTGTCAAACTGTAGGCAGGTGACAACGTGGCGTTGGTGCGCGCGGAAGGCAATGTGCCTTGGCTTAGTATCCTCGGCCATCCAACTCTTACGAATCAGATGGTGTCGCTGGTAAAGAGACTTGAAGAGATGCATGTTACGAAGGCTTGGTACCCCGAGCTGGGGATCTGGGATCGCGGCTTGTGCGCGTTTAGCGTACGCATTTGGACCGTCGCGTTGCTCGATGGGAGGCATGTATGACATGAACTGGGTCTTGGTCGACATCAATACCTTCTTTCGCTGCTTCTTCGATCCGCTGTGTTTGCTGATAGCTTTTCTCTTCTGACGTGTAGACGATGATCGTGTTATCGCGCCTTCGTGGTCAGCGGTCGTGCTAGACCCCGAACCGGTGGCGTGCTCGTTGTCTGATCGTGAGGTAACGGACAGACCTCGCAAATCGCGTTCGTAGCTTTCAGCGTTTTCGGTAAATTGCCAACCCCATCCCTCTTGAACCGCACGGTCCAGTTCACCCGAGGGTAAGGTGAAACCATCCTTATCGAGAAGCTCCTTCCAGGCTGTCTCGTGGGTGTCGATGAGCTTCCGCCAGTGTTTTGAAACTCGTGCACCACTGCACATGCTCTTGACGTCCAGATAGCTTATGATCTCAAGACCAAGCTCTGTAGGCAATGAAGCAATGAAATCGCGTTTCAGTGCTGGGTTGACAACGTCAGCAACAAAGTGTAGTGTAGACTTCTTGCATCGACGTAGCATCTGATACATAACGTAGTCCTTCATCTCTTCCGGGAGTGCATCGAATGCATTCAGCATATCCGGAATTCCTGTAAGTGTTGGTGTGAGTAGTTGCGGATTGGGACTCGCGTCTTCCATCCCATCTGGTCGTTCAATTTGCGAAAGGTCTAGCGATGAGACGTCGTTTGATTCGTAGTCAGCTGCCAGACCCAGTGACGATGCACCGGCGAGGCTTTGTTGCGCGTTCGCAGCGTACGTGGTAGGCGACAGACTCGGGCTGGGAAGGCTGGCGTCCTGCGCAGCTGCGATGTCCAAATGGATGGGTGTCGGTCGTGTCACGGGGAAGTTGGGTTCCAGATCTGACTCAGCAATTGGAGGCGTTGCCGCTGCACCTGGTCCATCGACGACGCCTGTAGAGAAAGACAATGTTTGCGAGGGTTCTTGACTGTCAAACGAGGTAGCTTCGGTATGTGAAGGACCAGCAGTTGACTCTCGTAGTTGCCTCCTTGTGTCGTTTGTGACAGAGATTCTTGCAGCCTGCGATGCCTCCAGTTCTGTTTCAGGTGTGGCCGGTACCAAGTCTTCCATATCGTCAGGTGTGATACCCATGCAAGCTGTGTCTTCGTCTCGTGTCGAGATTCGTGGTTTCTTGTTGCGGCGTTGTAGACTCGCCATTTCCGCAGCTTCTCGTATCGACGGCGGTGGAGGCGAGTCGTCTGTTGTGTCTCGTTTCCGGCGCCCAGATACTGACCGTAACGCTGGAGGCTGGAAATGTGTAGTGGTGCGCTTTGTGCGGCTTGGGGAGGCAAACGTCGCGGGTCCACTGAAGGTGTCGACCTTGCGCATCTTGCCATTCGAGGCTCGTAGATTTTCTTGGAAATTGGTATGCTGTGGGCAGGGTGTCAGTCATGTGTGGTCAACGCGTCTGCCGCGAGCGGCTTGGGAACAAGGCATATCCCTGAATCAGCTGGCTGGCATACCTCTTGTGCCTTCCTAGGGGCATCATCCGCTTCCTCAAAAAGGCCAACTTCTCCGCCAGCGTCAAAATAGATCTTCCGGATCGACTCTGGTGCCCTGACATGTGCTAAGGGATACTCCTTAGGATCACGTTCAGCCAGGCTCTTGGCGTTGATACGCATAGGAGCGAGAGTGGTTGTTGTGGTGTACGTAGTGGTTACAACAGTAGTTCTTGTTGCTGGCGCAAACGAGAACTGACCAATGGTGGCGTGTGAGTCTCGCGACTTCGGCCGGCTGAGGGCATTGTTACCCTGGTCGTTCGAGGCCATGTTGGATAGCGAGAGTGTGTTATGGACGTGAAGAGGGAGATCCTTTGGCCTTGCGTTCGTCCGTACGTCGAGCGGCGTTACGTGGGCGTGTTCGTTCGAATAACCGCCGTGCTGGCCGGGTGTCCTCTGGAGGTGATGTCGTGTCGAGGCAGCCGTGGAGCGCGGGCAGAGGTCCGAGGTGCAAGAACACGCGAAGAAGTCGTTCACTGTGGCTTCTCGTGCATGTCGCCAGGCTCGTGTCGCAGGACGTGGATAGCCGCGAAGAGGTGGCTAGTCGTGGGTGAGCCTCGGGCTGTTGATCGCCGCTGACGAGGGAGCAGCAGAAAAGGAGGCGGCACTCTCTTGCAGGTCAGTAGCAATGTGGAACTCCGGTACAAGCACAAAAACACCAGAAGGTCCAGCGTGGCGAGGGGGGGCACGAAAGAGTGGAGGGTCGGTAAGCGGTGGAGTGCTGTTCGACACGCTGTGGTGGTGGGGAGTTCGGCCTTGGCTTAGCCCTTGAGCACGCTTGACCTGCCGCTCCCGCAGTTCCTTCCTTCTCGTTGGTGGATGCTGCGGGACCCACCTTAGCCTGAAATAATATCCGCTTTGACGGGCAGCCATCAATCAGCAATTCTTCTCAAAGTTCATCATGGACAACAGCATTCACAGGATGCATTCTTTTACTCGAGCTTGAGCTTTTCATCGCAGCGATATAAGTATCGTCGCTGTGCATCCGCTCTAAATTCTTCAAGGGCACGAATCTGTCAATCTGCACTGTGTCAGATTCTGTCCCGTTGTTGCAAGCTGAGCAAGCATCGCCCCTGGTGCGAAATTCTCTGTTTGATCGAGTCAACAATATACCTGCCTCACGTTTGAAGTTTTCGAGATCGTGCTGAGCAATTTCGACGTTGTCTGAAATTACAACATATGAGCTTCGAATCTGTGCTCTACTGTCTCTGGTGCTTGGAAAAGGTGCCGTGTTTTGTACCTGTCGACTTGGTGTCGATAGTATTGGGTCTACAGCTTGCGGAAGATGAGACCAGAGGGACTTGAGATGTTGTAGACCTTTGGCAGCCCACCTGCCGTGAAGGAGCCTATCGCTATTGAACTGTACAGAGACATGTAAAAAAATAAAAATAAAAAAAAACCGTCTACTCCGATTCCTTCAGCCCGTCATTCTGGATTCTGCACATAGTCTGAAGGCCACCACGCAGGCGCGCATGCCACGAGAGTGTGATCAGTGATGAATATCAGAACACAGTAGTACGCATCCTATAGAAATCGCTTCTCAGAGAGTGAGTTCAGAACAACCTGTTCTTGAATAGGTTCTGACGTTTACCACAATTATCACTCTTGTGAAGATTCACCCTGGGCAACGACACAATGGGAATCTAAAACTACGTTGGTCTTCCTATCTATCCTGTGCCTGGGTCGTTGATGTTGATGGGTTTCCACGACACGGGAATAAAGCAAGGACATTCCTGGCAGTTGGACATTTGTCCAGTGGGTTGTCAAAGTCGCCATGAAGATCTCTGCAACGTACAGGTCATATACTGGCCTCCACGATCGTTATGCAAGCACAGTTGGCTTTTGAAACAAGATCTTCAGTACGCTCAGCCTTGAGCTTCACTTCCCGACAGACGATCGATCAGATGGCATCCCCTGAGAATCCGGGACTTGACATCCGGGGTTGGCGAGCAGAGACCGCATCTCAGTCGGAGCGTGGTGACGAGTCTTGGCTTCAGGTCGCCAGAGTTGATTGTATGGTACGCTTGCAATATTTGGCCGAAGAGCTTTGATAAAGCTCTGGCAAAGCTTTGATATCGTGGACGTTTTTGAGTTCCAAGGACGGGGAATTGGGATGTGCTACCTCTCTAGGGCCGATCGAAGAGTCCGAAGCTCAAAATTTGCGTGGTCGGCGATATGAGCTAGTATGCGTGCACGACACAAGATGAGATGAAACACATAGTTGGAAGCAGCGACCCCTCGTGGCAGGAACTGGCAAAGATGAACAAGAATCGCAGCATGGATTTGCAGCACGCTCCAAGTGTTCAAAGGTGGTGAATCAGCGATCAAATGACTATCAGCGGGCCAGATGTGCCGGTATTGAGCAATCGCGTCTCGCTTCATTGCTGGAGTGGCCATTGCAGACTGGAGCTGAAAGGGGCGAGGATCGCACGTTCCACGTCAAGTCCAATACGTCTCCACTTTCCACTTCCAAGACACGCATCATGTGCACACCGACAGTGGCTCTTGCGGTGTGGCTGAGGGGAGATAACTCGTTGCTGTGGTTATACTTCTAGATGCATCGTCGTTGTGTGACGTCGCTTCCGGAGGGTAAGTTCTGGAGAGTGGGGAACGGGGGGGTACAAGATGCAAAGTGATCACAAGTTTGTGGATGGCGGCCAATGGAGGCAGGCAAGCACAGCAATGAATATTGCTTGTTGACCACTGCAACGACGTCTGCCGGCACTTGCTCCGCCGTTTCTGTTATCAGCCTCCTGAGGCGTAATGCAGGTCGTAGTCGTTGTCGTGTCAGCGTTCTCTTCTTCTGGCAGACCTGGCAGGTCGGAGCGCATGCATGGGTGGCACAAGCCCTCCAGCGACGTCGGCTTCGGTATCCACCGCGATGGCGCCAGGGTTGGTCGATGCTGGGCTATTTTCTGGCGGACAGGACGCCAGCGGGACGAAGTCGAATGAACCCTGGCCGATCAGATGGAGGGAGGGCCTGGTCGATAACATGCCTGACATGTTCGCTGCGCGTGATAGTCTGGTTCACCTACGCACCTTTCGCAAACTTTCCTGCCAAACCACCCAATCTGCTGCGCTGCATGCGCTGATTGCTTCGCTGCAAGTTCCCCTTGAGCTAGTCCTCCGCCGGATTCTTGCTGCAGCTGGCTCCGGGAACAGGCGCCAGAAACGAGCCGGAAACGAAGCAGGAGCCCGTTCCCACACCACGCTCTCTCCACTGGCACCATCGCACAGCGTCGCACCCCCGATCCTCCTCGCAGCACATGCCCTCCACCAGCGTTGACCGCTGCCCCTCCTGCACACGCCGTGCATCGCCGACGCCCTTGAGCCCCAATGCAGCGCTGTGCAGCGTCTGTTGATAGACCCTGAGCCCCCGGTGACATCGTCGTTCTGCCTCATTACCAGTACGACCTCCGCGACTCAGTGTCCACCACTGGCTCTGCTGAATCGCGCGACCCGCCCAAACGCGACCACGCCACCCAGACCACCCTCCGGGCCAGCCTTTGCTTCTTCTCCTCAACATGGGGCGCTCCAAGCTCTCCTTTCCCATACCCGGGCGCCGGTCGCAGCAGACAAAACAAAGTGCAGCCAGCCCCAGTGCGCCGCAGTCTACCGCAGCCCAGCAATGGCCCGCACACCTCGACGAACCCACAAGTAAAGCACACCGTGTGCTCGGCACCTCTGAAGCACCAATGTTCCGCACACAGTCCCGCCAGACCTCCACCATGCCGTCGAGTACAGCGTACATGGCCGTTACCGTCTCGTCTGAGGCCGGCTATGGTGACAGGTACGACGACAGGACTTCGGCAACTGCAACCGAGTACACCAAACGGCCCGCCATGTCGAAACGCCCGTCGTCGAACATTCTAGGGAACACCAATGGCGGGTCTACGCGGCGGGGTTCAGACAACAGCACCGCCAGCTATCGCCTCCAGCCCCAGACGTCAAGCTCCACCATGCGTTCGCACTATGACGCAAAGAGCTCGCCGCTCTCCATCTCCCAGCAAACGTCCAACTCCGCAGTCCGCGATATGGCATTGAGGAGAGGGAAGCCGCAGGTGGTTACAGATGGCCATGCTTACACCTACAACGGCTATGAAGCTAGCCCAGTATCACCTATGATGGGTGCAGGGGGACGAGAGCACCGCAAGAGCAAGCCTGCCAAGTTGGATCTTTCGAAGCTGTTTCCCCGGCCAAAAGATGGCAATGGCCAAAACTACACAAATAACCTACTCTCGCCCACCAAGATGGTCAACTCGCCAGCTGCCATGTCAATGAACTCGGAATACTTCGCCCAGCCCATGACTAGGGAGCCCACACCTGCGCCAAAAGGACATGCGAAATTGACCAAGCATGCAACACGCCGACACGCCGAGCATGCACCACCAGTGCCGAGCTCTCCAAAGCGGTTGTTCAAGCGTGACGAGTATGACAATGCGAAAGTGCATATTCGCCGACCGCCAAAAGGTGTGCAGCACTGGTTCGATGCACTTGACGAGGACAGTGACGAAGCGTTGGACGAAGCAAGAGCACCAGTGTACGCCCCACAAGCGCGACGACCGAGCAACACACCCAAGATCCCTCTCCGCAAAACCTCCCTCCAAGGTATCTATGCAGAACCTGCAGTTTCGCATCCGGCCCCACGGGCACAGAAGTCGATGCCGGGATTCAGCAGCGACACCTTCTCACATGAAGATATGATCGATACAAATGGATTGACCTCGCCAAGCCAGTTCTCCTTGCCGAACTCAACCAAGACGAAAGAGTCGACACTGTCGAGGCACAACCTCCAGGATTCGAGCTGTCTGTCCTTCTCATCATCTGAGGACGAGCATGACGAAGCAGACCGTGCTATTCGGAATTTCACAGTTCGAAAGAGTTTAAACATGGACGACGATGCCGGAGAGATCGTCTTCGGACAAGCTCAGGCCTTCGAAGTACGATCTAACCGGAACCCATCCGAGCGCAAGATGAGCATAATGTCGACCTCAACAAGTGCTGCAACGATCGACATCATGTACACTCCAGAGCCCTTTTCTCCACCCAACTTCTCGAGAGTCAGCAACTACAGTGGTAGCAGACGCTCTAGCCACTTGCGGCAGCCTTCCGTCATCCTCGAGGACGAGGACGACCGTCCACGAACATCTGCACACGCACCACCATCTTCCTCAGCATACAGTATACGCAGCATGCGTACTTCTGCTAGTGAACCTCAGCCCTGGACCCTGGCAGCAGAACGCAAGATGATGGCGGTGACACCTGAGGAAGAAGCCCTCTTGGAGTTGATGCGCAAGAAACGGGCCTCCATGGCGAAGCAAAGTTTACCAAGCATGAGCAAGGCATACATTGAGCAGGAAGACCAGCGACAGAAAGCCCTGGAGGCTTTGCAGAAGACCGGCCGAACATCAGCGTTCTTGGCATCAGAATCTCCAGCAGCCAGCCCGGTCAAGCTCGTTGAGATGAGGTCAAATCGAAAGTCTTTAGCCGCGTCTTCGACCTCTTCAGCGCACCTGACGCCACCACCTCGAGGTAGGTCCACCAAGACCAACCACGATGCAAACATGACCAGTACTCTACGCGACAGCTCAGTCAGTGATGGCGAAGGTTTCTGTTTCCCCATCGCGCGAGGGTCATTGCCCCATCATCTCCCCACGCCTGGCGCCTTCTCTCCTCTAGACCCTTTCCCACCCATCTCAACTTCCCCAAACACAAGCCTCGTATCACCAACAACTATCGATCATGTTTCGCCCCTACCATCACCCATCACCCCCGGTCCTCGCATCGGCGAATCTCACGACACTGTCAAGATTGCTAGTAGCGACACCAGCGCTGATGGTGAAGAGGGCGCTGTGCTCGACGCTGATCTCCCAGTTCACATCATCAAGGCTGCCAAGTCTTTTGAGGCCATGGAGTCGACTCACCAACGTCGCCGCACTGCATCGTCGGGAGCCGAGATGGCTTTCCCAGTTCCTCCCACGTTTGGCGCTAAGGACCTTGCTCCAGTGTCTGAGGCCAGCGTTTCCTCGCGTGCGCCGAGCATCGTTGAGCCGCCCATGCCAGCTGTACCGGAGCGTAGCTCCAAGCGTAAGAGCGCACTGGCTCTCGCGATCGAACAGCGCAGCAGGCAAAGCAGTGTTGTGAGCAACGCATCATCGCACTCCAACGCATCCAGCATGAATGCGTCTGGCTTGCTTACTGGGCGCGAGCGTTCCAGATATGCTAGTCGAGGCAGCAGTGTGGCCAGTATGACCAGGAGCAAAGCTAGGAATAGCGTCAGCGACGATGTGCTCGCAGCTTGGGGCAGCCTCGGCGGCACATACTAGGCAAAGCACCACGACACCACCCATCATCCCCACGACCTCGACGCGCACACCGATACGATCTTGGGCGGCACCATCTCCATTGCGATTTCTTTTCCTTCGATCTAGCGGTTCGATACCCATCGTTCGCCATTTACACTTTGTATTATTTTACATCAATATCTCCTATCTACTTAGACGTCTTGTAAGTCGCAGCGCGCGCCACGAGTCTCGTATCGTCTTTCCTATCTAGCCTACGAGCGAATACGTTGTCCATGGTCTCCTTGTGTCCACTATCCTTACTTCGGTAGCTTTCAGACCAGGCTTCGGGCCTATAGTTCTTGTCCATAGTCGTAGTGTCTCCGCAAGACCTGTAGTAGGCAATGCATCTCCACATCTGCACTCATTGCTTCGGCGATGGACGCGGTGTCACATCGAATTTCATCTCGCGTCTTCTCCACGTGTATTGGCAATCTATGTTTCCAGCCTCGCGATTCTTTCTCGCGTGTTCATTTCACGTAGCCAGCGTTGCCAGGGCCCTATGCACCCTGCTAGAGTCGTGCAACATTGGCTCACGTGTCAACATAGCGACCTGCATTTCCACGTCCGCTCGTGGATATGCACAGACGGTGCGTTCATGGATCAAGGATCAAGAGTTCGCGTTATTGTTCGTACGAGGCGTGCGGCGCAACTGCAACCGCCGACACTACCGGAGCGTTAAGTAAGGGGGAGCATCAGTGCGCGACTACACCACGTGAAGTCCACAATATCGGAATTGCAAACACGATCAGATAGCAAAGTTTTCCCAGAGACGTGGTGTGAAGGATTCTGTGACCATTGGAACGGTAATGACGTCCCGGAACGGTCGCGTTCGCGAGACCAATGATTAAAACAAGCGAAGGCGAGCAGGCAGTAGAGTGGCGGAGCTACGGAACGAAGGTTGGACAAGGGTCAGCCAATGTTGCGAACACTGGAGCCAGGCGCGCTTGTCCAGGTTGAATTAAAAGAAAGAATGGGTAAAGGAACACCGCGAGTCGCGACGTTGTGCAAAAGAGATGTCGGAATAGTCCCTGCACTTGTGCTCTCTGTGAGTAACGAGAATGGATTGTGCAATACGGGATCTCTTTGTATTCTTTTCTACCAGGGATTGAGTGTATTAACATTGTGACAGATCTGATCCTGCTCGCCAAAAAGCACGGCCATTGCAAAGCTAGCGCATTCCCCCAAGGCTAGCTACCATTGCATGGTTGTCGCTGGTACTGCTTCATCGTCCCAGTCTCCATCTCCGTTCGAGGTTTACTGGACGATGCCACTATCCTGTTTGTCAGCATCGTCCTCGCTGTCCTCGTAGTCAAACGTGTCAAGCTCTCTGCCATAATCAGGGCGGGTCTGGTACGGAGTCGCGCAAGAGGTACGGCACGAGCATGGAGGTGGACTGTTGTTGGTTAGCTTGAGATGCATCTTGAAGAAAGTTGATGAACTTGCAGGATCTGGTCTGGGCTGAATATCGCCTTCTCTTCAGCTAGGTAGTCGAAAGCCCTGCTCTGAATATGCTTCGGTAGCGACAAAAGGTACTCCCACTTCTTCTTCGAAGCCTTCTTGACTGCTCCACCAAGGATGACTGTCGGCACGTCCTTGACGAATGGCCATGCGAATGTCATGATCCAATCGACCATTGTGCGCTGGCAGCATTCGAACTCGTTGTTGTAACCATAGTAAGTGTCGGGTTGTGCATACGGATTGAAGTTGTACCCATCATGAGGGCTGCGGAACCACAGCTGCAGTTCGCTAAGACCTTTGGTTCTCAGTGCAGGGATGATGTACCCGAGACTCTTTGAAGTATCGATACCCCACGAGCCGGTGGAAGAGTCCTGTCGCACCGCGAAGAAGCTATACAAACTAAAGAACGAGAAGTCGAGGACAATCTTGTTGAGCCATTTGTGATTGGGCACTAGACCACTCTGCACGACGGTCATCAGGTGGTTAAGTGCAATGAAGACCTTGTGCGTGTCCTCCCAGCCTGCGATCTGAGCTTCATCGTGCACTTCCCTGTTGACGAGAAGCAGCGCGAGGTTTGGCTTCGGCAGGGTGTATTCCGACGAACTGCCAGGGACCCAGTCGAAGTTGTAACCATTACTTGCTCTGATCAAACGCTTGCCGTGTCCCCATGTCACCCTTGCATTTTCGAACTGCTCAGCGTCATCCATGGAGCTCGTCAGTATGGTACGTGGATACACATGCGGACCCATGGCGTACTTGAAGATCTCGAGACGTAGCTCTTTGGGTATGGCCATCAACCTGAACGTCTTGCCATTGAGTCTCCACCATTTTCGCTGCGCTCGGTAGCCCTTTTCGCCTACCAGAAGGTCCGGAGACGACTGCATAGACAGTAGCAACTGCGTTACCGGGACCCAAGTTGAGCCAATCTTAGCGAAGAGAGATTCCGTGCGGAGACCGTTCATTTGAGGCACAAGAGTAACCCAGGTCGTTAGCGGAAATTCGTTGAAGTCGTCAAAGAAAGTGTACATCTTCATGTCGACGCCTGGTTGGGCAGGATTCGGTGGCCAGAGTGGCGGAGAGTTGGTAGTGGGTGCGACGGGATGTTCATGTTGGCGAACAGGATGTTGGTCTTGTTGATCTCGCGGATGAGCAGCTTGAGATGTCGGATGACTGAGTCATCTTGACGCGGCGCTGGTATGAACTTGTACATGTACTTGTTCTCGCCATGATTGAGCTTGAGCAGGTTCTCCTGTGATGGCCATTGCAGCATGACTGTGAAGAATCGGTTCAGAAATTCTCCGCCTTCACGCTTGGCAGTATGGCGGAGATGCCGGATACGAGTGTCCAGGTAAGGCATTGTTGGTGGAAAGTGTGGGCTCGGCAAGGTAGAGAGTGTGGTTGTCCGAGCATAGGATTGCACCAGGAGAGCAAGAGGGGAGCCATCGCTATTTACACTGGCCCGGATAGGCCCCAGACGAGAGTGAAGTATTGGATTTGGATGCACAGTGCAGACTCAGTGAAAAAGAGGTGGCCATTCAGCTGAATTACGTGACTCAACACAATGTTCACTACTCGGACATTGCCCTTTCAAAGTATAACCTCTCCAGCAACCTTTGTTCTGTCGCAATCTTCCACAAAGACTCTCAACTATGTCTTCAACTCAAAGCTTCCAATCGACGATAGCACCGTGTACGACTGGTCCCAATCCATCATCCATACGTGCGGAAGACACTGCTACCACAGCCGCTTCATTGCAATCGACACAGCAGAAAGTGGCAGAACCGCCATCGACGCCACCCATCACCCTCAATACGTATCTCATCACAAGCACGAAACTCAGGATCGAGATCCTGGAAGACGTTCTCGCAGTGATTCAGCAAGCCATTGACTTCCTGCATCACCTACATGCCCAAATGGCAACAATGGCATTGTCTGATCCGCGGCGCGCAAATGCAGAGCTTTGGCAGATCATGCTGAGGGAGGGCGAACGGGCTGAGATTCAGGAGCATAGAGATCGATTGGTTGAGAAATTGGCTAGGCTTGAGCGGGAGGGTGAGGTGGAGATGAGAGATAAAGAGTGATGAGGATAATTTGTATTTGATTGTGACACTAAGAGAGTCACGGTATGATATCGAGGTTGGGCGCTACTTTCACCTCCTTCCATCCACTCTGTGCTCTACGACAGTCCTTCAACACGCCACAAGTTTCCTCAAGACTTATAACACACGCATCTCAGATTGCTATCGATAATCACATCAGCCTTGTACCTTGCGCACCGTCGATTCAACTTCAACTTACAGTAGCCCATCACAATAACCCCCAATTCTTCCCGGGATAGTCTTGCACTATCGTCTCGTTAGATGATCTGGCACGAGTGGCAATACACTACTTCTAATATTGTATCGTACATGTTTGTGACACGAGCTGTCAATAGGACATCCAAAGCCGCGGGCCACGAGCTGATGGGTCTCAGTGGCGGCGGTGAGATCAGTGGCTGGTGCTGGTGCGGCGACGACGCTTGAGGCGAGAGCCGTGATGACAAGTGCTGTGATCCGGGGAATATGCATGGCGATGTCTGGCTCGGGGGAGACGTGTTGAATTCAAGTTGTTGCGCGCGTGTATGTGAGTGGTAAGTAGTAAGTGGAGAGTGGAGGGTGGACCAGGGCACAGGTCTGACGGCCTCAGTTGTTTTTATACATGCAGACATTCGCTGTATCGGGCATTTCCTGTACGTGCATGATTTCTAGATATGGCTCTTGTGGCTTGTACGGTCCAGTGACACCGATATCGTCTAGACAATGTACACTGCAAACCAAGTCGGAGTTCACATATCTCGCCAATGTAACGGTGAGTGCGGAGGTCGTTGAAGTGGAATGGGACACCAGCATCCAGAACACTTCTGTTTCTTTCGCATTGATCGTATACTTATCAGTATTCAGCTTGTTAAAGCAGGTGCGTAGGACGACTTGGCAGGAATGTTCGTCCTCACTTCCGTTCAGTGTTGACCCCGCGTTCCAGAACAGGTTTGAGTAAGCGAAGGATGGAGCCTGTTGTACTTCGATTGTCTCGACGGATTGACGTTGCTCATCTGTCATTATGTCGTCTACAATTCGCACCTTGATCTGTACCAAAGTACGTGCTTCTGTGAAAGGGCACATCTCCACATTTACTCATCAAGGACATATGTCTATTCAAACGTTCATTTAGTCTATCATCATGCTATAGTAACATTGCCCGATAGCCTGTTATGCTCGTGAGGTATCATGTAATGCCGTAACGTGGTATTGTACACTTCCCATGTTTGTGATCATGCACCACCCTTTCCAATCGCTTCAAGTCCTTACGTGCCTACTCGTGAACCCTGCTTAGGCGAAATAGCTCTTCCAGAGCACACCTTCCAGATCTTCGAGCTGCTCCTGCTCGAATGCCTATTACGTCGTTAGCGATTATCTTAAATGAGAGGAAGGTGCGATGCTTACCTTGACGTCAACATGCCAAGTATCCTGCCTCGTCTTCTTGAAATCCGCCAGAACAGTCTTCACGCTCTTGCCCACCACGCCTGGGTCCGTACTCGCCTTCCTAGCCAGAGTAGCCAGAACCTCAGGCAACCACGCCGGCGGCGGAGATTGGTAGGGGAACGCCTGAGTCAGTGCACCAAGTCCAAGGACGGCAGCGTGACGGGTCAAAACGAGCTTGTTCTGATCTGCAGACGGTGTGCCTGGAACGCTTGTCTTCTTCTTCTTAGGAAGTAGGTTCTTGGCCAGCTGGGTGGTGAAGCGCTTCTTAAGCGTTTCGACTTGCTTGTCGCGGAACGCCTGGGGACTGCAGCGGATCATGCCGCTGAGTGTTGCGGCCGCGCCCATGCGGACCTCGAGCTGCACGTCGCTGAGCATGGACGAGACGCAGTCGAACAATTCTTGCTGCTGCGACACGCTCATGAGGAACAGACGGCGGAAGTAGATGACTTGGACATTAATCAGAATGCGCAGACGCTGGTGCCAGCTTGTTGCGGTCTTGCCGATGCGGATGAGTGCGGCGATGAAGTCGGAATCTTCACCTTCGCGCTGCGGGATGTTGGGGAGATGGCGGAAGACGTGGTAGGCGAGAGACTGCAGTTCTGGGTCTTCCTTGATGTCCATCATGTGCAGTAGTTGCTCCATGAAAACGTCAGGGAAGAACTTGACAAGTTGTGTGCATTCGTACGAGGACAGCGTTGAGTCAAGCCAGAGTAGGACTGTCTTGCCACCAGAGGTATAAGAAGAGGGCGTTTGTTGACCTGGCTCACGCTGATGTCGCCAGGCTTCGAGACGGGCGAAGGTATCGGTAATGGTAGCAGTAAACTCTTCTGTTGGCTGGTAGGGACGGATACCGATTGATGAAGCATCCTTCTGTGCCTTGATGAGGGTCGGGACATCTTTGTACGACTCGTGGTACCGTGTACGGTAGATAGTAGCAATGGTCTGTCCCATTGCTTCTCGGACGCCCTTGTAAGGATGGTCGAGATGCTTCATGAAGTCTTCCAGGATCGGCTTTTCCAAGCGGAAGTGCCATCCAGCGTCGCTGATCATCTGTGTCAACAGGTGCACCTTGGAGCTCTCCTTGAACGCAGCGTTTGAGTCCATATCGAGACGGAAGCTTGAAAGCCAGTCGACCATCGGCCACCCACGCCGTGGATCCTTAGACTGCAGTACAACATGCAGGAAGGTCGTCCAGTAGCCTGAGTTCTCAGGCGTGAGACCGTCCTGGAAGATGCTGCGAACGATGGGGAACACGTACTCCCACACCTCCGTTCGCTGCTCGGGTTTCAGGTCCGGAACACAAGAAAGGAACGCAGCCATGATCTCAGACGTGGCGCGATGTTGATGCTTATCGCTCCCATCACTGTACACAGCCTCAGTGAGATCCTTTATATCATCGAAGGTCGCCTCGGTCAGGCCGCAGAAGATGAGATCGAAAGCGTTCGTCAGCAACATGGCGCTTGACATACGGAAGCGATCGGCGCTGGCATCACGAGGCTCCTGCTTCATGAATGCGAAGTAGTTCGAAAACCACGATCGTGTCAAGTGACTTGCGATCCTCTTGCGCACTTTGTTTTCAGTGTCATCGTAGGTAACCTGGGGCGCATTCGGCAGGAAAGCTGGCATGGTCTTGTTCCATACTAACCAACCTGGATAGTCGAAGTCGACATAGTACTTCGCCTCTGGCTTCGCAAAAGATTCGAGGTACTCTTCGGTCCAGTTTGGATCATCAGGCCGTGTTGGCACTGAAATCTTGTCGGGCAAATCCTCCTCGCCCAGCAAGTAACTCTCGTAGCTGTGGCCAGTAATTGCACGCGTCTGGATGACAGAGAAAAGTCCAATAAACGCACCAGCGTACAATCCTCGTAAGCTTGGGTGCTGGTCGATGGCTCCCCTTGCAACAAGGTCGATCATCTCATCCGAGGCTATGGTGTCGTAGCGCATCCCAAGATTAACGATGATGGCAGCAGTGCGACTAACCTTCTTCCAATGCTCGGTCTTGGCGATCTGCACCAGCTCTTTTGAGAGTTCAGCTTTCTTGCCTTCTATGCGAGCACGCTTGTTCTTAATGTAATCACGTCGCTTTGTAACCTTCCGCTGTACGACCTGATCTTCGGCTGAGTCGATAGCGTATGCAATTGCCTGAACGACGTCTTTGTCGAGGATGACCATGCGCTCCATTGCTTTGCCCATGTCCATAACTTGGAAAGTAGCATTTGTCGCGAGTTTCTGCACGCTTGGCTTATCGGCGCCAGTAACTTCGATGAAAGCCTTGATCAGCTTGGGAGTGAACCTCCAATCGCGACTGATTGTCTTTGCAAGGCTACCGAACAAAAGAGTGAACATAGCACCCTTGATGCGTGGGTAATCGTGCTCTGCTACCGCCTTGACAAATGCATCGAGGAGGGACGGAATAACGAGTGGTCGAGCGCCCAACACGCACTTGACAGCTGACTCGTTCGCAGTCTGAGCCGTTCGTCGAATCTCTGTGTACAAAGATATGCTAGACTCTGCAAGGTCGAGCAGCAGCTGCTTGTCAAGCTCAGTCTTCGGTCGTGGATTGGCGTTGTGTCGAAGACGCTGCAAGTGGTATACGTTGGCACGCCGGACAAGGAGTGGTCGGGGATATTGCTTCCGTAATCCACTGAACCTGAACGGCTGCTCGTCGTTGTCAAGAAGCCTTGAAATGCGGTCAAGAACGTGTGCGGAACGCTCAATGCCTACGTCGATGAACCACGACCGGTACGCATTGTACAGCGAGTTGAAGCAAGGAACATCATCAGGCTGCTTCTCGATCAAGAAACGATGCACATCATGCAAAACCTGACCGACGCGGTGACGAAGCTCGTGGATAAGCTTATAGTCTTTGTCATCGCGGGACAGCGGGTAGCCGGACTCATACTGGAAGGTGGGCTTGACCTCTTCATCTTCTGCCTCGCCCAGACCAGCATCGTCATCGATGCCTTCTGTGTCCATAGCGTCCGGATCCGATCCATTCTCAGACTCAGCGTCGATGCTGCCACTGACTTGGTCGTGTCGAACATCGAACAGCACGGATATACCCGAGATGATCAGTCGTAGCAGGACGAGATTCCTCGACACTTCGTCGGACCAATCCTTCCCGGTGCCTTCTCGCTTGATTGGAGAGTCCGCTGAGGTCAGTGCGACAAGAGCAGACATCGAGTTGTTGGAGTGTGTTTCGAACAACCTGATCGCAAACTTGACCTCTTCAGGACTTGGAGCGTGCCACTTGATGTTCAGCTTCTTCACATCCACCTGTCTTCCCCATGACTCGGCACTGATACCTTGCGTGAGCTCGTCCTGCTCATAGATATCGTAGTCGACGGTGTATGTGCAAGTCAGGTTCAGAAGAAGATGGTGAATGAAGTTGGAGACATGCACCGTGGGTGTGCCTCGGCACTTCTGCTGCATGTACTCGGCAATCTCGAATAAATCCTCCTTCCACTCAAGCACAGCATCACCAACGTGGACGACACACATACTCAAGATGCTGAGGTTCCACACCAGCGCACGATCGCGAGGGAGGACTTCAGCACCGGTTGTTCGTGTCGAACCGGCGCCGATGTCGTCGATCTCTGTGCGGATACCCGCAAACAGATGGGGCAATAGACGCTTCAGTGCTTTCTCCGGATTGATCTTCACAAGACTATTGCAAATGAAAGCAATGGCATCGCGCGCTTGATGAATGACATGATTCGAGATGAAGTTGGCAATCTTGTCCAGAGCGACATCGTATAGCTCTGGCGACAGCGCAGCAAGCAGCGGCGTGAACGCAGCCGGTAGGTGATTTACCACGTACTCCTCAGGAGATCCACTTCTAACTCTTGAGGCATCTGGCAAATTTTCCAGCAGCGTGAAGACACGACCAAGGAATGAGATGAGGAATTCGTTCAGACCTGTTGTGGATGATCGCAGGATCATGTCCTCGTCTTCGTCGCTGAGCTCTTCGTCATAGTTGATCTCAATGTTACCATGGGCGCTCTCTAGGCGTTCGACCTGTTGTGTGATCCACTGCATAGCAAGCCCTGTGTCCCCACCCATGTCCTCTCGTGGCGTTTCTGTCCCGTCTCCTGATGAGATCGAGGCTTTCTTCGCCTTGGTGAGATCGTGGAATGGTACGAGATAGCAAACACCTTGCACGTACTGCAGAGTGTGCAGCGTTTTCTCCAGATCGTTGGCGTCGATACCAGGTAGTGCTAACCCAAGCACTGTGGTGACGTGACATCTCCAACCCTTGGTCTTCGCCATGATCTTGGAAAGCATGTGCAATGCTCGGATAGAGGAGATGGTGCGATGCACCTCGACAAGACCCTGCATGGCGGGATAGATCCGCTGTAGTGCGCCCGGCAGGATCAGATTCGGTTCCAGGTATGCTAAGCTTTGAAGTGTAGACAGCGCATACTGTACTGCCTTGTCGCTCTTGCTGAAGATGCCCATGAATGTGACCTCTCGCAAACACAGCACAAAGCGCCTCTTGACTTCATCGTTCAGCTGACGTTCCTTGGGTACGTCCATCTCGCCACTGTGTTCTCGGTTCCAACGCAGCACGAAGAAGTCGGCCAGGTAGTAGACCAATTGTGCGAGCGGCCTCGTCCAGCTACCGGAGTTCGATGGGTGGAAGAACGTCTCAACCGCCTGAATGAGGCCTTCCAGTTTGCTCAGTACCGAGTCCGGATGGTCTGCACACGCCGGCGACAGCGACATGCCGATGAATCGAGCAATGTGGTGTGTTGAAGGGTGCTTTCGCTGATCCCTGTCCAACATGACTGCCAACCCAGCACCGAGATCAACCGCGCTGCTGTACGGTGATGTCGCTTGTCCGACCGGAATTTCAAGTAGGCGTAGGATTGCCGTGAAGATTTGTGAATTCTGCTCAGCCGTGAACATTCCATACTGCGAGAAGGGCACGTGTGGAGCTGTCAGGTTGTCCCTGGCCAATCTCGAGATTGTGTCGATGAAGTGTGCATCGAACAGCCGCGATCGATTCACGAGCGACCAACAGTGAAAGAAGGTTGGCAAGTATTCTTGCGGTAGCAGGTCTGGCTTGTCTTCTGGCGCGGCGTTTGTCGGCAGCAACAGGTTCAGCAGACCCACAACCACGAATGCGCCTTCGCTGAACGATGTGCTGAAGAAAGGCAACAGCTCCTCGAACATGGCGGGTATCTCATTGGGATCGAAGTATAGCTGGGCGAATGTGCACATCTTCGTCAGGGTCCGGATATTGCGCTTCACGTTGGGTGGGTGTGCACCGCCGGACTCTGAAGGTAGGACGAAGAGCTTCAGCTCCCTGTACAGCGGCCGCCAGTCGAGAATGAGGTCCTTGCCGGGACGTAGGTAGTGTTTCCTCCTGTTCTATATCAGTAGTGTTTTATTAAAGTGAGGCTGGGGCTCCTACTTAGTCAACACCATGAACATCGAGGCGAAGCGTTCTGCGACGAGGTAGTCCAGCCCAGGCGCAAGTGCCAGCTCATAGTATAGATTCACGAGCTTCACTCGCGTGCTGCGGGGAAGATCGAACTTGAGCGACAGCCAGCCTCGAATCTCGCGCGTCCAGTGCACAGCGCCCGGGGCGAAGTCGCCCGCCGACACGGCGATGTAGAGGTGCTTCAGACATGTGTTCAGACTCTCCAGACGCTCGCTGTGGTCCTCGGTCTGATATGGCAGGTACTCGAAGTACGGGAATGTGCGTGGGCGGCTTCTGCTGTCTTCGCCGTTGACTGTGCCATTGGCGCCGCGCCAGTCGCCACCGGGGGAGGTCGCTCGCGAGCTGTCTGCGCCGGTGCCCGAGTCGAGGGCGCTCATGAGGTGCGATATCCGCTCGTTGACGGCCATGTTGGGCGGCGGGGTGTGGGGTGGTGGGTGGTGGGCGTGGACGATGAGCTTAAGGCGCGGTGGAGTGGAGCTCGCTGGTGGCTCTCATCAACGGGCGCCGTCTATCAATGCTAGCCGCAGTGGAAGGGAAAGTATGTCGCTGCTGTGAGTGTCAACGGTGAGGCTCAGTGACTTGCAGGCGAACCAGGCCGAGCGTAATCGAGTATCCACACGACACCAGATGATCACCGGCGCGAGCCTGTGGACATGACGTACCTGAGTCCTGCCGCGTTGTATCTGTGAGGCTCTATCAACAATAGGCGGGGGAATGCTGCAAATCTATGAATCTGTCTTCAAGAATGGTTCCCGCAGGCAGTTCATGTAAGTAGCCGCCTCGTTGCTGCAATCCCGAGCTGCGGCTCGCTTCGTGATGATGACCGGGGACCTCACTGGAGCTATGGCAGCAAAGGCGCTGAAACTACGCCCGCAGCGGCTAGTCAAGACGCGCGACGACAATCACCAAGACACGACTGGCGACCAACAGTGAACTGCAGACAAGCAGTGAATTTGCGTAAGGCTCCAGAGAACGGTGTTTGACGCCTGGGCAGGAGTCCGGAGGGCAAGTGATCAGTGATCTCACGATAGGCGGCGAAAACGCGCTATAAGTCCTCCAACTCCGGCTCCAGGCACACGCAGACGCGCAATACACCTTGAGGGGCAACAACGGTAAGCAAACGTCCTTCTTTATTCTGTCTTCTTCCAACGCCTTCCTTGCCCGTCTCTCCCTGCAGTCAGATTTTGCTAGTCAAATCTTGTTTCTACCGAACGGTTTGCGTGCATATTCGTCCCGCTACGCGTTGGGTCGCACGACACGCGACATGCCTGTAGCTGCCACATGGCGTTCTCTACGCAGTACCGTGGCTCAGCACCCTTATTTGGCGTATGCACGAAACTTCCGCGGGATCACACCCTAGTTTTGAAAGACTCACGTGCTTGACTCCTCGTTGTCTTAGTCGTCCTTCCAGTGTTATAGTACTTCTTGTTTTTGGGAGTGCTGCTAGCCACCACTCAATGACACACGCATGAATACACAAAGCTCATTGAGAAGTTCTGAAGACCTGAACTAAGTCTTTGCCACAGTGAACCGTCACGATGTCCTCATACTACGACGTCGACGCCATCCTCACAGATGCGCAGAAGGTACCATGCACCTTCGAGCTCACCGTCCCCGGGCTTGGCTATCTCGAGGGCAACATGACTGGCGACATGAAAGCTGGGTCTAAGATCGAACTTCCACTATGGCTGGGAGAGATGCTTGCACTGAGGTACCGCACCTCTTAACATCCAGCAAAGCCCCAATGCTCATACATGTCACAGTCAAAGTCTGAATACGCAGTCCTTGGTCACGCTCGACCCACCGACTGCACTGAGTCCAAGGGTGCTGAATGCGCTGAAGGCGGACCCACGAACTGTCGACCTCCGCGCTCTAGCACCGCACTTCTATAACCTAGGCGCACGGATCCTCGAGCTCTTCGACGAAGAGGAGATGATCGAAGTATTATCAGATGTAAGCTCCCTGCTTCAATTATAGGCCGCGGATGTGGTGGTGGCTAATGGATATGATAGACGTACAAATCCCGCGCAGCCGTGATCGCAGACCAAGCGCACAACCCGCGGGGCGCATTGGGCGAAGGAGCGGAGTTCATGAGGGGATTAGATGAGAATGAGCGACAATGTGAGTGCTTGTGATATTGAGCTGGTCAGCAGACATTAATGATGACAGTGTTCCGTGCGGCTCACGACAGCGCAAAGGGAGTGCGGACGTGGATGGCAGATTTGCAGAAGAAGTGAAGAACAGATTGGGGATTGACGACGACATGATTGATGGATTGGTCGATGAGCTGGTCCTGATGACCAAATTGAACTATGAGTATACCCACTACACGCTAAAGGTGTCGAACATAACAGACGAAAAGACATGTAAGACGCCACAAACTCCGCGCTTGCAATGAACGAGAAACGGTCGGAGACAAAGCTAGCTCAGGCGGAAACAGAACGCTCAGAATAGTAGATATAAGACGCGTGCTAGATGAAATGCAAATAACCCCTTGGATAATCCTTCTTCCTCATGCTCCACGGAAAGCACTCCCAAGGTTACTGTTCTGCAAAAGTGCAATCAGCTGTTCTGGAGGGTACCCAAGAAAGACTGGACCGTTGAAGACCATCTGAGGAACGACCTTTGGGTTATCGTGCGCCTTCGACGGTGATGGCGGGGGCTGTGGTACAGACTCTGGCTTGATGGTGGGCTCTGGCTTTGGACTTGGTGGGCGATAAGTGCTGGGGCCTGGCTGCGTAGGTGCAGTCGCTACGGTGGGCATCGTGGGCGTTGTGGGCATCGTAGGCACTCCCTTCGATGCACCCTGGGCACGCATCCTGGCCAACGCTTCATGGTCGAACGGGCACTTCCCCGCTGGCTTTTGTGGTGGAGCGTCGGCCTTCTGTGGGGTTGTACCGATCTCGCGATCAGTCTTGAGAGGTACTGGGGGCGAGGCGGTGGCGGCAGAACCGACTGATGACGAGCTTTCGGCGTTCGTGTATTTGGCTGGAACTGTGATGCCCCATGGACGACTAGGTGATTCTCCTAGTCTGACGTCCTTGAGAGGTCGATCGAAGTGGCTTGTTCTGTCCTCGTCTGCAACAGGCTCTTGCGGAATGTCCTCTGGCGGTGATGCTACGCCTTGCAAGCTCTCCGAGACAGCCCTCGCCCATTTTGTGACCCTCGTGTCCTTTGCGTCCGTCTTTGCATTTGGACTGCCCTCTTGTTCAGGCTCTTCCTCGATAGCATCCTCCGGTTCTTCAGGCAGCCAAGCTTGATGCTTCTGCCCTAACCCTTGTATCATGTTGACTAGGTTGCCATACTTGCGATCCAGCTGTTCGATGCTCTCTTGGTTGCTCTGGAAACGAGTGATGCAGACTTCGTGGCTTCTTGGTAGCTCATGCTTGTGCTTCTCAAAGTATTTCGCAATCTCTTCGGGTTCGTGTTGATCGAGGAAGCGGATGGGGCACACAGCAGCAGAGCCATCGACAGAGACAGAGGGCGAGGAGGGCTGGAAGCCGCAAATCTCAGCGCGAATAGGGTCGGTGAACGACGGGCGTTTCGATCTCCTGCCTCGCGAACTCATTCTTGAAGCGGAGCTGCGCGGGGTAGCCAGCGAACTGCCTCTCCCCGTCCCTGCAGCGAACGGACACCCAAGTTTACTAGGTGTGCCAAGTGCTGTGAAATCTTTCTCCATGGGCGATGTGACACTGCTCGTTTGTGTATTCGATGACATTGTTTGTGGGTCCGCTTGAGGGCCGCTCCAGATTCTGACACCAGCATCCTCGGTGGGAGCACGCAGGGCAGCCGCAGCGACCTCAGCCTGTCTAATAACTACAGCCCGACTCTTTCGCTCCACATCGTCGCCCTGAGCCAACAGATCCACCACGTTCAACCGCGCCCGAGGCTGTTCTTCAGCGATGTGCTCAAGGTCCTGAAGGAATGCAATATGATCCTGCGACAGTGTGCTCGGCGTAAAGCGCTTCAGAAGGTCAAGATACTGTTGCTTGTCAGCCTAGGTACCATAAAGGTATGGTATGACAAGTGGTGTGATAATGAGGAGGATCAGGATAACATGTGGTTGTTGTCTGTCAAAGCTGCAAAGCAGCTGCAGGTCTAGAGCTAAAGTGTATCATCATAGAAAAAGTGTGTGTAGACGCAATATAGAGATAGGTGGCAGCTTACCTGCTGTTTGGCCCAGGACAGCTTGAACTCAAGCTGCTTCTGCTGGTCGAAGAGTGCCTGGTACTCTCCACTCAACGCTGTGAAACCCTCGGCAAGCTGATCAGCAAGCTTCGCGACATCCTTGTTCGCCTCATCATCCATGGCTGTGTTGGTCCTAAGCAGAAGTGGTGGTGTGGCAGTAAGTCTTTCGGGAGAGACCAGCTCCAGATTGCGCGGCAAAGAGGCTGCGTTGTCAGGCGAGGGAAGAATCGGCGGATGCGACGGCAGGGTTAGCAAGCGAGACCGCCAAGAGCAGTCCCAAAACGGGAAAGACCGGTTCGCTACCGAGGTGGTCCCTTGGGCGGACCTGGCGCGTCAGGGCTCTGCGCCTCAGCTTCCTGGCCTTGGTCTACGTAGCATCTTACGAGACTTGGTCTTCTTATACCAGCATGCCGCCCATTCCGTGATACCCTAGACCGCCAATCCCACCGTAGACCACCTCACCATTTAGACTACTTTGCAAATCTCGATCAGCTGTCCCTGCAATCGCGACGTTCCTACATATCTCCTAGGCCGAGTACCTCCAGAGCTCAACAATTTCCACGATGGGCTCCCTCCACGATTCTCGCATACACAAGTGGTTCGCAACGTCACCACCGGTCGCATGGACAATACGACAGCTGAGAGAGATCCTGATCGGCTCCCTCAAGCAAGGACCGATTCCTCAGCATGTTGCGTTCGTCATGGACGGCAACAGGCGGTTTGCGCGAAACCACCACATTGAGACTGTAGAAGGGCACAACATGGGCTTCGAGTCGTTGGCAAGAGTGTGTCCCAGATATTCATACCTCTTTGCACTGTATTGACCCATTGCAGATATTAGAGGTCTGTTACAAGACTGGTGTTAAGGTCGTCACGATCTACGCCTTCAGTATTGAGAATTTCAAGCGCTCGAAACATGAGGTTGATGCTCTGATGCAAATGGCCAAGGTCAAGCTCGAGCAGCTATCTGAGCACGGTGCTCTTCTCGATCGATATGGAGCGTCTGTCAGGGTATTGGGCCAGCGAAACCTGATCAAGCCCGATGTGCTCAAGGCAGTCGACAGAGCTGTTTCGCTGACTGCGCACAACAAGAAGTGAGTGGTACCAGAGGGTCGGTATCAGTACCTCGTCTAACATGCTCAGGGCCATCTTGAACATCTGCTTCCCATACACCTCACGCGATGAGATCACGACCGCTGTCATGAAGACTGTCGAGACTTACAGCACACCGATCCACAACCTTCAGAGCCCCTCGAAACACACCTTCTCGAAATCAGATATCACCCAACACATCCGCAAGCAATCTCTCAAAGACGACACGGAAGCTGGAGCTGAGCTGCGCGAGTCTCGGTCATCTTCACCAGCGAAAGACGACGAGCAATCGTCGACGTCGACCGCAGTCAATCCGTCCGAGAAAGATGATGCGCACGTTCATCAGTTCTTGGATCCTGAAGCGATCACCGCTCAGACTTTGACGGACAACATGATGACAGCGGATGCCCCACCACTTGATTTGCTGGTGCGCACATCCGGTGTGGAGCGATTGAGCGACTTCATGTTATGGCAGTGTCATGAGAACACTTCGATTGTATTTCTCAAGTGTTTGTGGCCAGAGTTCGATCTGTGGCAATTCCTACCCGTGCTGGTAGAATGGCAATGGCAGCAGAAGAAGATTCAGGAGGCCGCCGCGCAACAACAGAGAAGCCGTGGGCGGTCCAAGTCGGACTAGTAACCACGACTTGTTTGTGGAGAGACAGATGAAGTGCAGCGATCAAGATGCATCGACGATACCCCAGGAGCAAGCGTGCTTATTCATAGCGGAATATAAAACATTGGCAAATCAAATTCCAGAACTACTCAAGTCATGGTCGAGTCTCACATCTCATTCGTGGCCGCCAACAGCCTGCAGTAGCTCGCACGCGAGTGTAATGGCAGATGACACGCGGCAGGGCTCTTATCTTTACTAGACGTTTGCGCTCGCGCTCGCGTCCTTACACCGCCGTGGAACCAATCCCGTTTCTAGCGCCAAAGCAGGGCAATCCTCGATTGGTACCCGGCAAATGCTCAAACGTCATACTAACACCGAACTAGCCCTCGCACAGTACAATGTTCTGGCACGCCATAAAGACCGCGCGTGATCCTGCCAGTCTTCCTGCTCATGCTATCCAGAATCTTTAAAGTACATTCATTCAACCCTACAGCCTCAAAACTTGATCACGTTTGTATCAGCCCACATAGCAAAGCACCCTTGAAGTAGCAACCCTGGACTGCCGCGGTTACTGAACAACGTCTCACCACGTGTGTAAGACTTCTCGAATAATCACATCATTCCTGCATGCTATAATCTCACTGCCTCGAACACACAACATGGCTACTACCAACCTTCTGACTATCCCTGTGGAGATCCGGGAACTGATCTACGGTTTCCTCTTTGCTTCTTACACAATCGTCCACGGCCGCAGAGGACCCAGCAGATCAGCACAGAACCCTACTTCCTCGCCTCGTTCAGGCTTACTTCTCACATGTCGCCAGATCCACGCCGAAGCATGGCGCCACCTTCCGTTAAACTGCACCCTTCACTTTCGTGGTACGGAGGACCTACTTGAGACACTCCTATCCGTTGACCAGAGTATCATCACCCGGCTTCGTCACATCCGAGTCCGCGCCTTCCCTTTCCCACTATACGCCGACGGCAAGCAGGAGTACTACCCCACATACTACTTCGCCAATGCCTTATCCCTATTGCCAGGTCTTTGTCTAGACGAACTGGAAGTGGAAGACTGCTGGCACGATTACGGACAAGGCGATGGCTGGCGCGACGTCACGACGTACATGGATATCGAAGCACTCCTCAAATGCGATGCGTGGAAGAAGCTCACCTACATCACGCCGTGTACGGACTTTATCGCTTCTGGCTACGATCACAGAAAGAAACGACAACAGCAGCCAGAGACCTGGGACGCACTACTGAAACAGCGCGATGGTGAGGCTTCAGGCGCAGGTGTGCAAATGTGGATCGTACCCGTTAAGCAAGCCGAAACCAGAGACGAGGAACGTACAGAAGACGGTCGTAAGATGCAGGAGTGGTCCGCTCGTCCTGGTCACGAAGTCATTCAGAACTGGCGTCTTGGAACACCGGAGCAGAGCATGAAAGGAGAAGTGAGGATCATCGCGACGAGAGGAAAGAGGGTAAGGGCTGTGCAGTTGGGCATACAGGACAAGGCCGGGTGGAGGGAACTGAAGGAGCAGCAAGGTGGCTTTGTCAAAGAAGGTGCGTTGCGTTGCTTCAAAGGGATAAGTCAAAGACTAATGAAGAGCAGACTGGACTCCTTATCACAACGATATGGCTGATGCAATGGGATGGGTATATGGAGGTTGGGGAAGAAGAGTTCAGCTTGCAAATCTGGCAGTGGGCGGCTGAAGGGTCCGCGACCCTAATAAACATTGATGGATCTCGGTCTCTATCTGTATGCCGTCCCGCGACTGTCGTGAGATAGTTCATTTCAGATCTTGATCTGGTATCATGTACGAAGCGTTAACAGGACAAGTTTATGCATCTCATAGGACGAGGTCAGCAATGACAAACTGCTCAGACCGCAAACAGGAAGGACATGTTTCCAAATACCGTGAACCTATCTCCGCGCTGGCGACCTGGTTAGACCTCTGAGTGGCCACTCAATCAGGAAACATCCGCCTGATCGAGCGCTTTGAGGCAATCGAACACGACTCGGCAGCGCTTGCCGCGAACGAGCAAAAGACGCTCCACAACGTCAAGATGCCGTGCCTAAAAGGAGCGGCACTTGGATCAATTGCAGAACAAGTGGCCCAGACGCATCAAGGGAGTCGAATTGCGGTGTGACACGTGCATTCGTGCTCAAGATGCCGACCCCGCTAGCGCGCCTGCCGTTGTTACGGGAACGGGTACTTTGTTTACTGCGTCACCACGGCACGAACCATCTGGAGTAGTCGACCCCAAGTGCTCCGCCAAACATGCCAGACATGTCCCTGCCATAGCCTGCACACGTCTCAACCGCATTGCCTTTGGTTACCGCCTCCATCATAACACCTGCAGTTCTTACCCCGTCGTTGCTGCCCTCGCAATGGCAGCGCCTGCGCCCACCCCCGCGGCAGGCCATCGCCGCAACAAGTCGGCCTCGGTCCTGAAGTCGATCATCGGACAGCACAAGCGGTCACCGTCTGATGCTACCGCGCTGAAGGCCGCGCCAGTCACTGCCCCATACATTCCTATGCCGTCTGCGACCATGAACGCGCCGCTGCTGCCGCCAGACCACCCGCACAGCCAACAGCGGACCGCCAACAACCAGATCGAGAACCTCCCATTCCTCCCGCCGTCTCCACGCAAACAGTCGCACGACTCTCGCAGCTCGAGCCCGAGAAAAGGCCTGCATAAGAAGACGCTCAGCACCGTGTCGCTGCGATCGCTGGGCAAGGACAAGGCCAAGGAGAAGCAGTCGATCGACCTCGGACGCTCGCAGGAGGAAGATACAGTACTTGATAAATCGAAGAAGAACAAGTCATCGACCAATCTGGCTTCTATGTTCGGCAAGAGCAAGTCCAGGAAGATCCCGATCGGGCGGTCGCCCACCAAGGACAAGGAGAACACTGCCCCCATCTTCTCCCCTGCCCTGGCCTCTGAACCTCCACCAACACCCATCTGGGCACAATTCAGCTCGCAACCGCTGCAAGATATCACAACTACCAGTAAGGTCCCGCTTAATGACCAGCGCCGCAGTCTTGAAGACGAGATCGACCTCTACACCCCTCAGAACTACTCGCCCACAAAGCAACGTGACTTCTTCGAGGTAGGCCAGCCCTCCTTACAGAAGCGACCAGCGCCGAAAGAACGACCAAAGTCGATGCACGTGCCTAAGACGTCATCCACAGCATCCCTGCTCGATACCTTTTCGCGCAAGAAGAGCACCGATCGAGCACCACTCACAAACGCACAAGGCAATGGAGAGCGGACGAGAGACAGCTCGCCATCAAAGACCAAGCCGTCAAGACCTGGGCTGGGTCGCGCCAGTACAGACAGCGGAAGGCTGATGACCATTGGAGCAATGGAGCCACCACCAAGTCCAACGAAAAAGCCGAACAGAGTGATGGCTGCGGTCGCTGCTTTCAACGGTAGAGCCAAGCAAGCAGACGCACCGCCAGCGTCGCCGACAAAGGAGTTTGACCCGAAAGTGGTGGATGCTGAGTTTGAGGAAGTTTTGGTAAGATGAGATGCAGCAAAATCGCACGTTTATGACATCTGACCACCGCAGGAATCACGAAACATCCCAACACACCAGCGCGCCGCGATGCGAACACTGAAGATCGAGGTCAAGGCTGATTTCGTCCGAACACACAAACTCGATACACCACGCTTGTCCACAACGTCCATACCATCGATAGGAGAGAGTGAGGGCAAGGGCATCCCAAAATTGGGACCGACCAAGTCCGGCAGATCTACCAAGTCGAGGAATGACTCTGCGCAGGATGAGAATCTGATGCTGCAAGCCAGCAAGGCAGATGGCACCAAACGCGAGCGTCCCACGAGTAGAACCTTCACATTCAACAGGAGCAACTCTCCAACCAAGAAGCAGCGAGCCACAGAGCTGGGTACAACAGCAAAGCCTAGCCCGATCCCTAAGTCACCCTCTTCCAGATCATTGTCATCAGATGCCGCCTCAAACAGGTCCGTATCAAACAGCTCAAAGACGGTCAAATCAACGGAGTTCATCAACTATCTGAAGAAGACACCAAAGCCCCAGGATGTGGAAGTTGGCAAGCTACACAAGCTCCGATTGCTGTTGCGAAATGAGACTGTCGAATGGGTTGACACATTCATCCAGGACGGTGGTATGCTGGAGCTCGTAGGTCTGCTCCACCGAATCATGGAGATCGAGTGGCGCGAGGACCACGAAGACACGCTCCTCCACGAGCTGCTCCGCTGCCTGAAAGGTCTCTGTACAACAGACAGCGCTCTCAAGCAACTCGCAAGCATCTCTTCCACCCTTTACCCCGCCCTTCTCAGTATGCTTTTCGATGAGGAGCACAAGGGTCCCAGCGAGTTCACGACCCGCGAGCTCATTATTCAGATTGTGTTTGCACACATCGATATGGCGCCCGAATCCGAACTCTCGTCCCGTACTGCGGAGCTTCTTGCCTACCTCAAGGACCCTGTCAAAGAAAAGGAAGCAACAACCGTTCCCTTCGTTCTTCAGATGCACACCTCCCGCCCATACCAGGTCTGGTGCAAAGAGATGACGAATGTTACAAAGGAAGTCTTCTGGATCTTTATTCACCACCTCAATGTTGTACCAGTACCTCCTGCACCCTCTGCCAACGCACCACCAGAAAGCTACGCAAAGACGCACTTTCCCGGTCCCCGCGCTATTGTACCTGCAGCTCCCTATGTTGGCGGCGTAGAGTGGGACGCAACTAACTATCTCGCAACACACATCGACCTCCTTAACGGGCTGCTAGCTTCCCTACCCACCAGACAAGCTCGCAATGAACTTCGCGAGAACCTTCGTATCTCCGGTTTCGAAAAGCTCATGGGCCACCTCCGTACATGCAATCCTAAGTACTACGGTGCTGTGCATGACAGCATCAAAGTTTGGGTCGGCGCAGCACTGGAAGACGACTGGGACGTCAAGCCCGTACGAATGGGTAGTGGTGATAAGAACGGCAGCACGAGCCCGGTCAAAATGAGCCCGAAGAAGAAGGCTGAGCCGGCACCGCAGATTGATGTACCAAAGCTTGATCTGGGACTGTCATTCAACAGGGAGATCGATATCGGCGGTCCTGTTGGAGGCAAGAAGGATGACGACTGGATCTAACACATTTGCAACCTCCTTGGATACAGCAGCATGGAGCCATTGGGGTTTCCTTCATCTCACTGGCGCAGGATTGGGTCTTACTGCTTGCATTTTGGGTACTCGTTTACCACCTACCACCCGCCACCTTCTTTCCATCATACTTACGAATTTTGACGAACATCACGACCGAGACGGCGAGCTCTTCCCTTTGTCTTACTTTGGCTGCCTTCTGGTGGTAAAAGCAGGCCGACTTGTACATATACTACATACATTTCTTACGGTGTTACTGGCATGGGAATTATTTGAATGTTGAGCATCGGTAGCGTAGCGAGAATTAATCATTGCATTCCAACCTGCTGTCCTCTTGGTCGTCTCAAACTATTCATCGCCATTGGGCCATCTTCATCGTCTGCTTGAACAAGTCGCTGTTGCTTGGGTGGCTCTTCCCCTCACGTTGGAACCATGGAACGCCCGCTGACCCTAACGACTCGAGTCTCAGTGCAGTCACACCAACCTCAAAGCTACCTTTCGATCACGCTCAGCTGCAAGTGTCGCATCGAGCTGCCGCATCTAAAATGCATCTCGCTGCCGCCGGCCTCGCAGTGGCGCTGCTCTTTCCTACAGTCGCGCTCTCGCTGCCTCAACCACCTACGATATTAAGCCCTACTGCATTGCCTGAGCAACGTACATGTGTGGACTGCGTAGAACTATGCGAAATAGACGTAAGCGAATGTGTGGACATTGGGTGCTTCAAGGATGGGGTAAGCGACATGTGTATTGCAAAGCTATGTGAATAGCACAAAACTGACTTTCAATAGCATTTACTTGATGAAATTTGCTGGCTCTCAGCGACGGATCCAGGACTCTCGAGGGGCGAATTTGCTGTGGTGAAAGGGACGCGAGACGGTTCCTCGAGTGGGAATGAGACGGCGTAGTGATCTGGAGGAATCAAACCATGTCTCGATTCCTGCCTACACTCCTTTCACCACGTCCTTGTTCGGTTCCTCGTTCCCCCTCTGGCCCTCGACCTCGGCCATCTTCTTCTCAAGCTTTGTCAGAGTCTCAACCAAACGATCTCGCCTTCTCTCAATTTCTGCGCACTCGTCCTCCAAAAGCAGAATTTGCCAGAGATTCGCGTTGCTGCGTCGCGGGTCGGACGTCATGAGATGAGCTGTCTGCGCATGTATACGATAGAGGAAAGGGATTACGCGCTGGGTGATCTCGAGAGCGGCTGCGTAAATTATTATCTTGATTCTCAGAGTGACGAGGAGCTGAGTTCGACAGCCTGCGAGTTCTGCAGGTGATGGCTTTGTTGCTGGATTTGTTGACGGTCTCGTCGCTGGCTGCATAGGCGTAGACATGACAGCGGTGGTTTGCGGGCGAGATGGAGAAGGTGCGACTGCAGGAATATATGTTGGCGGCTATAGCAGCTTTTGATTCGAAGGCATCGTTGTGGGTGGATAAGAACGAGCATCGACGATCTTTCTCAAGTAAATTATTGCTGTAAGGAAGCTATGACTCGCGGCTCAAGTGAAGGACGGCAGTTGATGCAGGAACACACCCTTTCACTTGCCTCCTCGACACGCGCACTCAATGGCTGTCATGGCCTTCGAATCGTATGGAAGTCTGCAACATAGGATTTGTATGTTTGTCCATTCTTGATATAAGCACAGGCAGGAGACATGATTGGCTAAGACAAAGTGGTTGTGATGCACGATTTTGGAGAAGCGACCGACTTGTGCGTCGATGGGCAGGTAGGGCATGCTGAACAAGTTGGTCATTTGTCCGAGGTATCGTCGGGAAGAACGAGATCGAAGTCTCCGCACTTTGAACATTCTGCGCAGGGTGCCATGGTCGAGTTAAGACTGTTTCATCGAGAAAAGTTGGTGTAGGGATGGTGTGAGGGTATATGTGCAACCGCGGTTACAGTCGCCAAAAGGGAGAGCGTACGGACCCTTCTCAAGTAAAAACAAACGGAACGCTGACAAGCACTATGCAAGGCGACGCTGACCAACACCTTCTGCTTCCCGCGCTCACAACCAAAACGCCCTCAAGAGTGCAAAACACTTCGTCTACATTGAAAAACGCTAAAGAGGATAGACAGCGAAAGAAGGAGAGGCACCAATATAGAGAGGGTCTACGCCCGCAGCACAGCGGTGATGGCCATTGCCACAACAGCAAAAAGCCAAGTGTTGCTCACATTAAGCGTACTGGAACCACTCGTTTTGCGCAGCTCGCCGCAGCACGAGTCGCGATCGTACGACACGCCATTGGCAGTCGCTGCAACTTGAAAGACAGATCCGTTAAAATTGCCAAAGTTGTAGTAGTCGACGAGCAACCAGTTTGGCGGACGGTTCCACATCTGTTCACAGCCCTGAATATTGAGTCCAGCACTGCCATTCCCGGAAACGGCGTTGACTTGGTCTAGCAGGCTGTATGCCGGTACAAGGAGACTTATTTCTGCAATAGCAATTTCAACGTTGAGGTTGTGGTTCAGCGTGTACACGCGGTTCCGGGAGACGTCCTCAGCCTGGTTCGGTGGACGCTGCTGGGTGCAAGGGAATGAAGGATCGGTGGGCGAGAATGGCGTTTCCCACATATAGGAGAATTCGTCGAGAAGCCACGGAACGGCGTCTTGGTCAGCGCCATAGTCAAGCATGACGACTACGCGTTCGTTTCTGAGAATCATCTCGGACAACGTAGGCCACTCGGTCAAGTTCAGGCTCCTGGCTGATGGTGTCCAGATGTACTCGAGTATTCCGGAGTTCTGAAAGGGTTCGACGTAGTCTGTGGCAGCATTGCGTTCACTCTGGCCATTGTTGTTGCCCATAACAATCTGAATGACCTCATAAGGGTTGTCATCAAGCCACCCCTTGACGGTTGTGAGATACGACTCTAGCGTTCCAGCATCTAGAAGGTCGCAGGATGTGTGACAGAGGCGAATCGCGCTCGAAGAGTTTGGCTTCTGCGTTTCGAATTGCACTGTAGATCTCTGTCAGCCCTGGCTATTAGTAAATGAGCATCCCTGTACATACACCCTCGGATACCATCATTGAGCTGGGTCTCAACCTCGAGCACCTGGTTGCTGGCAGCGTTGTGTGGCCTCACGAACGGACTGTTGTGAGCAACAACCATAGTAATGTTCGAAAACCGCCTGCTGCAGAACTCCGAGTGTCCATTGCATGGTGTGGTGTTTTGAGTGGGACGAGCGCGAGCCGTGGAGGTCGTTACGGTGGCATTTCCAGATGCGGTAGGAGCAACGCCTGTTATGCCAATGACTTCCTCTGTGGTGGATGAACGGAATGCTGTTGTACTGGAGTTCTGAGATATTGATAAGAATGCATAGGATGAGGATGAAGATTCGGGGGTGATTTCGGTCACAAGACTGCTAGGTACTGGCGTAAGGGAGAGCGATGATAGGATCGAAGATAGCTGTGCGGATGCACATGGTGAAATAGCGGTCCAGAGCAGCAGAGATATCGTAGGGGAAACCATGAGGGTCGTTGATGATGTCGAATGAATGACAGGCTTCTTCTTCTTCGTCGCCGAGCGCTCAAGCGATGCAAACACTCAGTCGATATCAAGCTCGGGTATCTTGATGATAGAGACCCGTGGTTCCAAACTGCGCCCCAGACTTTCTTCTGTCATTTCTAGCGCATGTCGCTGGCAGGCGCGATGAGGTCATGTTGGGCGACGCGTCGACCCCGGATCGCTGGGGAAGCGCTACTGAAGTTTGGCGTGAAAACTTAATCGTCCCGGGCATTGGTTATGTTCTGGAACTCGAAAAGCGTTCAATTGGTGTGTATTGGCTGCCTAAAATAACATCCAAGACTGACAAGTCGCGTAAAGGTTCCTTGTCTTGTGTTGTTTCCGTCATTCATCTCGGCTGGTCAACCGAGCCATGACGCAATTGGTTTGCAAAAACTCAACGTCGTCTGCCGCTGCGCTCCAGGAGCGAATACGGGGCCCTTCAACACTGCATGATGATTGCTGCAGCTGAGACACAAGAGAAGACGATAGTCTGCGCGATTTCGAGTATTGTCGCTTCATACGCTTGAGGGACGGATTAGTCTTGCGTGGTTTTGTGGCAGGAACGCTAGTCAGATCACACCCCAGGAGTACGTCAGTGGGCCGTGGACCGTTCCGCAGAATCCTTGACAATGTTTGTAGTACTGAGTCATGAAGGATCTGTGAATACGAGATGATGATATTGGGAGTAAGCCCTGATAAGGTGGATTCCTTCACAGTCTCCTCATCGGTGGGACACAACCGTGTAGCTGTATTAGTAGACACGCTACTGTCCTTCTTCCAGCGACAAACTCTTGACTATCTTCCTCACACCCCTCTCAGCATACAGCAGACTCGTGTGCAACTCGTAGTTGAGCTTCATATTCTCGATTGCCTCCATCTTCTCGATTGCCTCTTCTCTCACGTCTTCCACATCATCAGCCTCAATGTCTGCACCCAGCACCTTCTTCACGTTCCTGATTGCAGATTCCGCTCCAACCTTCAGCAGCCTGTCTGTCTTCTCGATATCTGCAGCCCAAGCATCTGCGACACCTTCTGGTTCGGCATCCCCAATTCCCACAATCAACTGATCCAGCTGGTCGTACTCGCCAACAAGGTGCTCTGATGCCATTAGAACATCAGCAACAGACTTGAAGACAGCGTTGCGAGCGATCTTCGTGTCGCCCAAGGTTCGTGGAGTTCTGTGCACGGGGCGGTTTGGGGTTTGCAGAGCGTCGAGGATGGCCTTGGTGAGCTCGTTGCGACGGCGTGTGGATGCTGCTTCGCTGCAGGAGTAAGCAGAGGTGATCGCTGCATGCACAAGGTAAGACTCACGCCTGCCACATTCGCTGCTCAAGTAGTGCCTTCAGCTGCTTCTGATCGTGTGCCACCCTTGCTTTGAAGTCCTGAAGCTCTTTGTGGTTTGTCTTGGGCGTCTGAAGAAGCGAGCTCAGCGCAAGCACTCGCCTAGTGTGTATGCTTAATAGAGCTGCTTGTGCAGACACGATATGTATATACTTACTGGCTGTCATCACCCTCGACGTCGGAGGTGCTGCTCTGGCTGTTTGCAGGGGGCCGAGGTGCAGCCTGAACACTTCGGCGCGCCATTGTCGAGTTGCGTTTGCAGGTGTGTATCTGTCAGAGCTTTTTGGGTGTGGCTGCTAAATTGGTGATGTAGTGAGGTCAGGGAAGGGACGATGGTGGTTGGGAAGGCGCGCTCCGCACTCAAGCCTCACCGTGAAACGTTGCGGAATAGGCCATACAACGTGCAAGCGTCACGCATAACATAAAAGACATGGTGCCAGAAGCATTATCAATTTTGTAGAAGCAAAGACCTAGGCTCTGCATACCTAAGCAAAGAGCGGACCTTCATGCATGAGTGGTCATGAAGGTCCGTAATCATCATCCTGTAAACCGAAAAGCAAGGATCTTAGAAAGCAAAGAATTAAGCAAAATTAATATGCAGCCGTTTTGTAGTCCATCCGTGTTTGCCATGTGAAAGTGTTGCAGTCTGATTGCTGCAGAAATGTTTCCGGGCAAAAGCTTGGACTTCAACCGTCTATCGCAAGCGACCTTCGTCACAAGCTCCAATGGTCGTTGAATCTTCTGATGTATATGCTGCAGTCGTACGTGGTTCGCGACAACCAAGAGGTGCTCTCGAAGGCCGTGGTTTCGTGATCTATAAGCAGGCTTGTAGCTGTCAAGTTGGCGTTTAATTGCCGAACGAGACACCATAGTAGCCTATTGAGTCTACTTGCTAGCAAGAGACATGTTATGCATGCCGGTGAGGATCTTAGCGTCGTTGCCGCTGTTAGAGGTGCCAGACTTCCCATTGCTCGCTCCTGGAGTGGCCTGCTGACCGTAGCTCGCACCACCGGTAGGCGTGTAGGAGGTAGCAGCCGGGTAGCCACGGTTGTAGGCACCGTAGTTGGAGCCGGGCGGATAGTAAGCGCCGTAGTTCATGGGACTACCACTGGCGGTCACGTTTGGGTAGCCTCCAGCAAAAGCACCATAGCCTCCGTACATCTGCTGTGCGTACTGTTGTCCTTGTGCCCAAGGGGGCATACCGTAGGCTGCCTGAGGAGCATAGGTTGGCAGCTGATGAGAGAAAGCGAAGTGACCGTCTTCGTAGTTGCCCTGAGGTGCGTTATTGCGACCGCGACCTGATAATTGTTAGCTCGTATGAATTCACATCGACATATTGTGACACCTACCATACTGCTCGTTGGAGCGGTGGTTGCTGTTACCAAAGCCGGGTCCGATAGGGAGCGAAGAGTTGCCATTACCAGTATGCATAATAGCACCAGGGCCAATGGCGGAGGGTGGTGGAATTTGCATCAGGCCAGCCGGGTTAACGACCGAGGCTGGGTTCACAGCTGACATCCAAATGCGAACCTTGTACTGTTTGAACAGGTCGGTGACGAGGTCGTTGAAGTTCACGTATGACTCGGCGTAGTAGAAGTAAGTAAGCTTGTGGTAATCGCTACGGTAGTTAGCTTCGTTGACGGGATAAGGATCGCTCTACGTACGCTTGATATTCAGCATCGAGGACCTCCATAGGTAGCTTGTGGTCAGCAGCCTTCTGAGCTCCGAGACGCTTGGCTTTAGCTTCTGAGCCCTCTTTGTCGCGCAAGGCAAAGATCTCATGCTGCTGCGCCAGACGCTTGATCATCTTGGGCTTGGCGTCCTGGTCCTGATTGCCGATCATGCCGCTCGGCTGAGGCTGGTTCGGGTTATTAGATAGACCGTTCGCGCGCGCTAGTGCGCCGAGCATGCCAGAGTCATTCTGAGTGCCTGCAAGGGAATATTGTGAGAACATTACAAGCCAGCGGAAGTGCTCCTCGTTGGCTTCAGCTTTGTACTTCTTGGCATCCTCAAGGCTCACATCCGCATGTGCTACCTGCCCAAGGTCACACCCACGGTCACCCTCGACGATGACTAGATCACCTCGGCGGATTTCCAGACCAGTGTTGTCGTAGAGGTAGTAGATGTCGGCCCTGGAACACTTGAAGGTGACAACAAACAGACGTCTGCCAGGGCGACCCAACACGGGCGGGACGGCGTAGGGGTTAGTTGTGTTCATAGTTGTGTTGGGAACGATGGGGTCGGGATGAGCAGCAGAGATGGCAGAAGCGTTGATGGCGCGAGAGGCTGGGCCGTAGCCTGCGAAGTAAGCAGCAGCATCGAACTGGTCGTGCTCCTCGGGAGAGTGGGATGCTTGACGAGGCGACATGAGGCTCTCGTCTTCTTCCTGTGTATTGCTCAAGGTGGTTGAGAGAGGCATGCTCTGGTTGAAGCCGCCGTAGTGAGCGAATGAGTGCCTGCGGCCCAACGCATCCATGTTGAGATTGTGGATATTGCCAGTAGCCCACTGCTGTCTCTTGGGGCCGTCCATGATCTCTTGATCGGGCTCACGGCTGAGGATAGAAACGTGCTCGCTGAAGCGACGAGTCAACGACGAGGGTGGCAGTGAGTGCGTGGGTACCTCATTATCCTCTTGCTCTTCAATGGCGTAGTCAGCGGTATTGCCGTAGGACATGTTGCGAAGGCCGGCAGTGGTCTTGCGTCGCTGCGGCGGCGGAGGGTGCTGGTGCACCGGAGAGCTTGTCGACGTAGCACGATTGCGCGCACGTGCGCTCTCCATTGCTGCCTGTTTGAGAAGAGCTTGTTTCTGCTCACGCTCCCAATAGCCTTGTGGCAGGCGGACGCCGTGCTCGGAGCTATTTGTTGAATCGACTTCGTCGATGTCGTCTTCACGGAGTTGAGATAGACCAACACCAGAGTCGCCGAGCAAACTAGGCTTGGAGGGACGGTGACGCACGCCTGCTGTAGTGCGTACGCGCGCAGAAAACTGACCGACAGGGCTGTTCTCAATATCACCTTGACCGATGCTGTAGGACTGTGAGCGTACTGCTTTGCGAATAGGGTTTTGCTGGCTAAGAAGAAAGCCAATGCCCTCTTCGCTCTCAGGTGCAGCTGGGGAGGGCAAAGGCCTCTCGTTTGGAAAGTGTGCAGATGTTGGCGATGGCACGACCTCCTTGAGACGACTGTTTGCCTGCGTACCGCTGAAGCTGGAGGTGTTCCAAGGAAAGGCAGAGGTGCCAGGACGGGACTGATTTGGGAGCTCGAGTGATGGCGTTGTGGGCTGGGAGCCAGCAAACGACACAGATGGCAGCGAAAACTTGCGGTTAGGCTGAATATCATGGAGCCAACCAGACGAAGGCCTGCGACCACCAGGGTAGCCCCCCGTTGGGCGGACGACTGTGGGCACGTGCTCACGGTCGTCATCGCTGGAAGCCAGAGCATCGCTATCGGGGGTCGGCCGACGAAGCTGCAGCTTGGACTTGTCGAGAGCAGAGCCGCCCACAGAGAGGTTGCCCTTGTAGGTTGAAGACGTCATCTTGTTTGTGTACTAAGTCTGCAGCTTGTTAGCATTGCAAAGCATTAGCTGTTGCGCGAGGAGCATACCTTGATCTAGCGGAAGTGGTTTACTGGAGACTTGACAACGAACTCTTTGCCAAGAATGGTAGAGATGCAGAGAGTTGTTTCAAGTTTGACAATGTGTCTAGGAGGGATAGGTGCCTAATACAGCGAAAGAGGCGAACGGTTAGCAAGGTCTTTGAAGCAATAGATCAGGTAAAGGAAGCTGCAGGCAACAATGCGTGAAGCACAACTGAGCGGATACCACCTTGTGTCACCTCGATTCCTGACGATGACCTAGCAGCTCAAGCGACTACGGAGCAGAGGGCCCTCTGTGGCTCAATATTGGTAGAACATACTGGTGATCGTAGTGGGGCAATGAGAGCCTGCAAAGAAAGCATTCATAACTTACAGTGGCGCTCGCTGAGAGCTGGATGGTGATGGAGGATGTGCTGACTGACAGCTTGATGGTGGGAGAGATGTGGAGTGCGTGCGGACTGGGGCAGGAAAGGAAGCCACGCTAGGCTAGTGGATCCTGGAGAAGAATGCCCTGGTTGACGCCGTGACGATCAGATGGCAGACTCGTGTCGTTTGTCGTTGTGCTGGAGGCAGGAGCGTTCTGCGCTGAAGGGGTATTGGGTATTACTGTTGTTCGAGGACCGTCTTAGCAGTGCGCTTATAGTCATGCAAAGCGATGAATAAAACACATAATAAGGCAGATCACCGCCTTGTGCGGTGCTGCGTAGGGAAATGGCTTTGCTTGCTCTTCTTCATGGTTGTCCACGCCTGCTGTTGCGCTCGACTCTTTCGACTTTCGCCTTAGCAGACCGAACAACCACCACCCTTTCCACGCCGCAGCAACACAACACGAAACACGTGTTTCGCACTGCCAGATCCCACAGCAGTTCTGAAGGAGGCGTCGAAGGTGTCCTATGCGACTGTAATGATGCGCGATTTCTCCCGGCACAAACCTCTTGCTCCGTCTGTCATAGCTTCCGCGCACCCTGACACTTGACCAGCCAGGACGGAAGCAAGAGACACGGATCGTTGTGACAGAGCCGTGAAGATCCAGAGATTGCACGACAGCTAGTAAGAAAGTGTCTGCTTACCTAGATAACAGAAGAGCTTCTACCAGAATTACACAACGGCGGGGTATCGATGTACAACACAATCTATCAAATGAGCCGGCAGTATATGCTGCTCGCACTGTCAGCATCGTCAACCTACTCCATATCGTCGCGTACATAAGACAAGGCCATAGCAAGGCTGTGGCCAGCCGCCGCAGCACCGAAAAAGGGGAAGCGCAGCTGTTTCTGACAGCTGGGGCATACATACCAGACAATCTATCCCACGAAGGTATTCGTAACCTCTAAACAATCAGACCGGTCTGAAAGACAACTGGGGTTACAGTAAGCTTCGAGCAATGCGATGTGGCGACCAGCCAGGATCCGGAGCGGCGACAGCATACCTCAAAAACGTGCACGAACGAGCGCCAAACACTTGCCCAGTCTATCCCTACTTTTTCTTGCGGAGAACCTTGGAAGATGAGACGATACTCTATGGCATCAGCCGCTGCATGGAATTATACAAGCCTGTGATCGGCGAGGAAGCTTCGCAGCTGAACTTCTGAAGAATGTGGGGAAGCGCCACGTTCTAACCCAAGGCTGCCCAGTCTGTTGCGGACCAGTGGTTGATGGAAGAACACGCGACCACTAGAGCGGGCACATTATCGCCCTGAGCCTCGAGCGACAGAGGAAGAACAGATGAACCACGAGATTCGACGTTCGCAATGGTCAGACTGGCGACAGGAGGTCCTTCTTGGCTCTGGTTCGAAACGGTTGAGATCGGAGTCGCGGCAGACACCCTGAAGTTCCCCGAGCTTTGGCAGATCAGGAGACAAGTCGCAGGCGGCAGTGGTGCGATCAGCGTGTGGCGATCCGGAGACAAACGAAGAGGGGCTCTCTCGGTCGATGAGGAGATGTCTTTGGGGGGTAAGACACCTGTTACAAAGGAGCGGGCGGAAGTCAGAAACACGCAGACATTCAACGCCTTTGAGGCTTCTGCAAGCTCGCACGGCTGATCCAAGGATCAGGGGCTCTAGGTGGCAGATGCGCGACGAAATGCGGAGACGGCCAGACCGACTGAGGCTAGCCCTGCGTCTTTCAGGCGAACGCCTGCAAATTGCTGCGCTGTTGGGGGGTAGCGAGGCCGCGGGACAGGGCGAATCATCGGTCCCTCGTCACACGTCCCGCAGCACCCCTCAAGACCACCTCGTCTTCCTCTTTTCCATCAAAAGGTCATCAATTCTGTCCCAGTCAGCCGGCGCAAAGAGGTGAGCCTTGTTGCGTGTATAGGGTCAATTGACAAAACCCCTCTTCCAAGTTGTCCAGGCTCCGATTGGATACGATGGATGATGTTTCTCTTCTTTCAAAGCTCTGTATCGCTGCGCGCCGTTTTGCTTCGCTTCAAGCGCCATCGTTCACAACCCCGCCCAGCCTATGCGGTCGCAGTGGGGATCGAAACAGGAAGCCCGCCAACTCTGGAACGGAAGGAACAATGTCACGCGCCATGCGCTCAACCAAGTACGGACACCAGGGGCCCGTTAGCTCTCAATGCTGTTCGATGCTGCATCGCCCCGCGAAGATCCAGTAACTTCTTAAGTGTAGCTTGCGGCGTTGTCTTATTCGATGACACCCTTTTGTGTGACCACACGAATGGACGACCGGTTCCTGGAGCTAGCACTGGACGATACTGTACGTCAAGTCTCCTGATGGTTCGCGAAAAGTTCACCACTTTTGATCAAGTGGGTGTCACAACGGGCCCCGCTACTGGTGTCAAGCACACGAGCACGACATGTTCGCAGGATGTGATTCCCTTCTCGGTCTTTACGAATTCGAACTCGGCAGGTTGATCATTGATTGGAATGTTGTCAACCCCGCATTTCCCAGCAGACACATCGATGTTCGATATCCACACCCAAGCTTTTCCGGCAGCTCCAGTGAGCAGTGTGCCCGCTCGGGTGGCTGACGCCGAGCTACTAAAGCGACATGGTTTGTTTTGAACCGCCATTGGTTGCCGCAGCTGAACAACTTCGTTCCCAAACATTCCGAGTGTACTTTGAGGGAGCAATCGTTCTCCATTGCAGCGAGCGAAGCGTGTACGTATGGCAGAGACTGTCTGTGCGACCGAACGTTGGACTGTAGGGAGTTTCCGTTTTATCTTCGCAGCTGCTGAGGCTTTCCCACCTCGTCCAGTTCAGGTTTATGAGCTGCAAGTTGCGTTGCGATAGGTGCAGGATGAGATCCTGTTCCGTGCCTTGATCCTTGTCTGGGCTTCAGGAGACACCAAGCCGGTGGTGCCTTAAGAGTGGATCTTTAGGCATGCGCCATTATCTGTTCTGTCACCCCATCTCGCGAACAGACGTCCGCGGAAGTTGACTTAGGTTCGTTTACATAGGCCAACGGCATGTCCTTCAGCGGTCAACCCTGGATGCCTTTCTTTCAAGCTCTCTTACTCCGTGTAGCTCCCGCGAAGCTCGAAGCTGATTGATCGGCAGCCGACGGGCTGGGGGCGCTTGCTGTACCTTAGTAAGTCTGCATTCCATCATCTTGTCGGGCTACTCGATCTAAGATGCTGGCGCGGTGCAGGTTGGGGTTGCTGTCGAGGATGTTTCTCGAGGCACGCGCATCGACGAGACTTGCTCGCTCTGTGGCCGTCTGTTCCCCGCAATGGTTTCTGGGGAGGAGTAGTGAGCTGGAAGCTGATGTGCTCTCTGCGCTCGTGGTGCGGGCGGCGGTCTCGTTGACGAAAAGCGGGTGACCCGGGGTAACCAAGCGAGGGACTCCTTACCCGTTACTCAACCGAAAAGTTGCGTGTGATTCGAGATACATGTAAGCATTAGTGCAAGCAGAAGGCACAGCGATATTGTGGAGGCGGTGGTCGGCCCTGTAGTCTGAGGGGAAAGATAACAGGGAAGGTGCAGGTGCTCGACAACAACACCTTCGCCCCGCAAGAACGACCCCTGCAACCCCAACTACACAGACACCGCAACACTTCACAAGAGCGGGAAGAGCAAGGTGTGTGATAGGAATTCAATATCAAAGTTGAAGGTCAACAAAAGACGTGCAGTAAGTATAAGCCTTACGGCTTCGCTGGATGCAATGCGCCAACAGGCCGGGCCACAGGCTACACTGCAGCGACGGCAGCCCCATTATGTGGCGTGGCTCCAGAGTTGCAAGGTTTCAGACAAAGGAACCCCATCGTACATGAACAGTGCTTCGCTGCCCTCAAAATGCCAGATTGTTTACGATATGCGCTGTGCACGCCCGGCCGCTGCACTGTCTTTTTTGCAACCCACACACCTTTCGTTCGCTCTCCACCATCAATTCACGTCAAATACATGTGCAACCACGACAGCAGTCGCTTGCTACATGTGTTCACATCACCGGTTCTCAGTCCGGTTACTTCTGGTGACAAGCGACTCGCTCCTTGCAAATATCACCTCACCAGCCTATGGTAAATCCTACATTTACACATCACCTCATATTACTCGCTAGACTTTTGTATCGTGCACTCCAACTTCACGCGCTCTCGTAACGGTGCTTCGAGATCTATAATCAGTACGATTGTTAAGACTCACATCGCACGACGTGCTCTGGCGCTGTTATCCGGGTATGTGAATGTCGACGCGTTGTCTGATCGCCGTTAGCAAGAGTCGCGGACTGTTAAGAGACGAGGTTTCGATGAGCCACTTGCAATATCGAACACCTCTAGAACCTTGAACCTCTACACCTAGGTCTTGAGATGGCAGAAGTGTATTGTGCAGGCACAAGGCTGACTGTCCTGTATCCGGCGCCTCATCAATCGAGACGCAGTGAAGGGGCTCATCCTGGGGTCCCAAGTGTAGGCTCGCGGATATTGTGTGGGATCGAGGCCTCAAGATCAGAAATTGACAAAACGCATAAAGTGTCGATTTAAAATGAAAGATGCTGTCACAAGATTTCTTGAGCTGCAAGGTCGAATCACTTACACTCATCTGCACATGAGACTTCATAACGAATTCGAGCGATCACGACCACTCGTCTGGTTCGGTAGACGTACCAGAATGGCTATTGATGACAAAGTGGCTTATTTCCTTCATGTGTACAATCTTTACGCAACCTTTCAAAAAGATGTCTATCTCTGCATTACAAAAATGCGCTGACTACGCAGAGCTGAGCGCAAGCATTATCAAGAGATAAGATATGTAATTAATTTGTTGCATCGAGAGATATGGATCTTTGCTGCACCTGTCAACCTGGGAGGTGCGCAGGGAAGTCAAAAGCGAATTGGTTGTGGCCTTGTAGGGCTGCGCCAGACCAGCACTGTAGGAGTGATAGCCCCTTTCACTGACAAAGCCCTATGAGAGTATCCACACTTGAGCTCATGAACATGGAAGCACATTACGCAAAAGTGCGCCACAGGACGCCGCAACACCATGACGCTTGAAGCTAGCGGACCCTGACACTGTTCACGATCTGAAGCGTCATGGCGCATGGTCGCCATCAGCCTTACAAAGAACCGTGCTCAACACCACAGATTACCGAGAGCACGTATCCGCGGCCAATGTGATGACGATCACGTAAATCTGGAGACAACATCCTCGATGACTCCAACATCGCGTTTTGAATATTGAAATCCAGAAATGTTTAGCTTCGCTGACGTTCTGGAATATCGAAAGAGGTCATACAACGGTAAGACAGCTGTTCTGACGTAGGCGGTTGCAGTAGCTCGCTCGGAGAAAAAAGATAGCTGGTGTAGTGATGTGGGCGAAAGTCTCGTTCGTCAGGCCACAGCCCTGCAGCGGGTGCCGATCGCCCTACGTGAGCTTGCAACATCCTCCAAAACAGCCAAGAGCGTGCCACAGATGCACCAGCCACCGAGTTTTGAGATTCATGGGGTTCAGAAGCGAGGAGATGCTGTTCAAACCTCATGCACGGCAGCCACTGCACCCTTTGTGCGGATCATTGGCATCCATCTGTTGTTCGCGAAACTCGAGAACCAGGGTGATCGGCCTGGAGCGCCTGCGTAACCCCCGATCCGGAAGGGGCGGCGTCAACCTAGGCACGAAGAGTGACGTATGTTAGCCAGTCATTCCTTCCGATGACGAAGGAAGCCGCAACACCCGCTCGGGTTTATATGTTCAATGCAGCTCCCCCGGTAGATCACTTTACACCAGCCTCTCACATTTACACAGAGCCTCATATTCCGTATCCATCCATCGACCTCAAAAACATTTGAGTCTTTGGCCATTGTACAGACACCACCACATTTACATTCACATCACATAATCCAAAATGGTGTCGCGCGTCTTGGGTATGGGCCTTCGCGCCTGGCAGGTATGTGCATTTTCGAGTAACCAAAAAGAATACCGCTAACCAACGTGAAGCTCATCTGCGCTATCATCGTCACAGCTATGGCCGGCAACAACATTGCACGCGCCACTAACGGCACACACTCCATTATCAACTACACATTGTTCGTTGGTGTGTGGTGGTTGTTCACACTGTTGTACTTCCTTCCCACATCGTTCATCGACAAGTTTGCCATTCCAATCGTCGATATGGCTTTCGATGGATTGAGCGTGCTTTTCGGTTTCTGCGCCGCTGTTGCGCTCCCAGCCTACCTGGGTGCTCACAGCTGCTCGAACAGGGTATGTAAATCTTGCGACGAGCTTCATCGTGCAGAATCTGACAGTATTACAGCGCTACACCCTCTACAACGGTGTCACCAACAGCTCGCCTCAGCTCGAGCAGAACTGCCGTCAGGCTCAGACCGCAACTGCCTTTCTGTGGTTCGGCTGGGCCGCGTTCGTCGCTACCCTCGTCTTCTCCGCCATGGCTGGCAAGGGTGGTGCCGCTCGTGGTGGTATTCGGCGTGGCGGTCCCTCCATGAGTCAGGTCTAGGAGACCAACTCTTGTAATATCTACTCGGATGTATCGTGGAATACGGGAACAGACTGCAGCGATGTTTAGCATCGATCGGACCAGCGCAGAACGACTCCAGAGAGACGACCTACATAGGTTGTGCTATGGTTCACGCCTTGTATAGGTACTATATTGATGGAAGGACATAATAATATGCATCGCGCAAGACGCAGATGCGGATGGTTTCGCACGGTTGGATACGGGAAATACCAGGAGCACACGGAACATGGTTATGGCGTTCTGCGAATCAAGCGAACATTGCAATACCATGGTTAATGAATTCACGATTTACCTCAATCTTCATCATGCCTGACGTCTGGATGTGTTGCATTGTGATCCCTCTCTTACCTTGCTGCTAAGCTTCCGCATCATACTTCTGCTGAGATCTTCAAGGTTGGCATCGCGGGGTGTTGTAAAAGGACAAAAGGAATTGACCTGCATCAGGAGCAAAGAAGACGCGACTAGAAATTGTAAAACAATTAATTCCAGAAGCACATGCGTCACGGTACGAGATCAGACGTCTGCCACACATCTGACCGGTTTTGTGGCTGTTGTGGCTTGTTAGCCCGCTCTTGGCAGTGCACGAACCACTGTTTGGGTGCGGATGTAGAGGTAAACAACACCTTCGCCCTGACACAACTGCGATCCCCGGCTGACGCGCGCATCGCCTTGAGCGCAGCTATTCTTCACTAACACAGCGCCAAATCGACATGGCCAGCTAATCCGGCTCTTCTGCTTCTCCTTTTGTCCCTCCCGACGTTTCGCGACGCGTTTGTATTGTCCTCGACCGTTCCACTGTTGCCGCCACACAAACAGCTACAAACCTCGACATGACGGCCGCACGTAGCAAAGTCCCCGCCATTGGGTCAGCGCAATGGATTCTCGAGGAGAGACACCAATCGAATGACCTTGTCTCACAAGAATTGGAGGATTTTGGCTTTTCTGTGCGCAATGAGTTGGAATGGCTCAATGAGCATATGACAGATATCTTCGCCAAAGACGGGCAGTATGTTGCGCCTGCACACAAAATATGACGGGTACTGACATGATGGTAGACACAACCTAGATGTCTTCAAGACGCCTGGCAAGTTACGCGGCAAGACGCCGCACACAACGCGCAAGAGGACCGTGGCCGAGCCGCGACAGGTGCGTACCAGTGGGTTGACTCAATCTCAGTTTTCTAACAGCACAAAGCCTCTTGCGAACCTCTTCTCGGCAGACCTGCAGCAGTGCACAACTCCTGCTCAACAGAGCTTACAAGAGATCGTCCAAAGAAGCACAGTCAAATCGAAATTCCACATCGCCGAAGACGCCGAAAACGAGGCTCCTATCCAGTCTCCAGCGCCGCCTACACCCGTAACGCACCAACTCTCCGCTAAAGCATCGAGCAACAGCAAAGAGAACCCTGTTGATAGCTTTGATCACGAGTTCTCTGATGAGCGCTCACCACCTCAACCCCGCCCCGCTCAATGGGCATCTTTTGATACACAAGGAACATCGTTCAGCTCACAGGCTGATAACATCTTCTCACCCCCACGCACACAGACGACACAAGCAACACAATCTTTCAGGCACTCGATACACGATCTCGAGGACGAGGAGGCCGAGGAAAAGGGGGCGCCAGAGGACTCGTTTGTCTCTGCGAAGGACGGTTTTGGCAGCAAGACCGCGTCGAACGAGGATTTGCGCGAGCAAGCCGAGCTGAATGATGCGCTTCTAAATGAGGACTTCCAGGAAGATATGCGGACTGACAGCCGCGGCACCGTAGTGCATCACGACTTCGATGATGAGGAAGAAGATGACGACATGGAAGACATCTCGCATTTCCCTAAGCCCCCCCGAGTTGAGTCCGATTCGTACAGCATCGGTGCTGAAACACACGAAGCCCTCGATCAGGCGAACCGACGAGCCCACGCACCTGAGCCTAAGATGCTCTTTGACCTTACAGGAATCGACCATTCTCACACACCCGCTGGCCCTCCACCAGCTTTGCCCGAGCATATTGCACATGATGATACCATGGTTCACCACGATGTCGACGACGAGATGGAGGTCGATGAGGAGCCCACACCATCAGAGCACTCAAGCCCTGTTAAGCCGCTTGTTAGGAAGAGCAGTCTTACATTCGCGTGTCTGCCAGCACGCGAACCGATTCTTCCTAAGAAGAGCATGGGACGAACAAGCCAAATGAGGCACACTGGGGGCAAGAGTCTTGGGGCTTCGCAAATCGTGCAACCAGTCGATTCCCAGCACGACGTTTTCATAGACATGGACGAGGATCGACCTGCTTTGCAACGCGAGGAATCAGAAACGACAAAGACTCACAACAAAACATCTACACAGCGCTTGTTCGAGCGTTTCCAGATGCTTGAGCAGCATGCGCCGCCCAAGCGGATCAGTCAGAACATCTTGTCTCAGTCTTCCCGGCCTTCGGTATATCCTGCGACTGCTTCACAGCCAAAGGAGACCGTGCCAGCAGTGCAGACCTCGCAATCCCAGCCCACGTACCCCACACTTCCAGCGGCTGAGCCTGAAATGGAAGGCGCAGAGGAAGAGGATGATGACGACTCTTGGATAGCTGCGCCGCCCAAGACAGCAGCACCTGCTGCAGCCTCAACAAGGCCTCAGATTACCAAGAGTCACACCGTGGCTACCTCTTCTCCACACAAGTCGAGGCCTTCGCCACTCAAGTTGATATCGACCAACAACCCTGATCTCTCAGCAGCTGCGGACTCGACCACTCCGGTTGGTTCCCCAGCTGGTAAGAAATACATGGATGCCCCCCTCAGTGCTTCGAAGGCTAAATTCTACTCAGCTCTTCGCGCAGCGAAGGACAAGCTTATCGGCTCTACGACCACCAGTGCACAGGCTAAACTCGATGCTCTCTCTTCCAGCCCAGTGCGACCGACACTGAAGGGCGCGTTTTCTTCAGATGATCTCCCAAGCAGTCCTAAGCGGGCAGAGAGGCCGATTTCAATTTTCTCGCACATGCGTTCGCCTTCGAAAGATTCCGTCAAGTCTGCCAAGTCGATGAAGTCTGCGAAGTCTACGAAGTCAGATAAATCAGCCGAGGTGCCTGGCAGCCCAGTCAAAGAACGCAAGACCCGCAGCTCGACGGAGCGTAAGAAGGCAGAAGAGCGAGATGCGCGGGAGAAGGAGAAGGAGGCGCTGCAGAAGCAGAAGAGCGAGGACAGGTTGCGAGAGATGCGAGAGAAGGAGCAGCACAAGGCTGCGGCATACCACAAGAAGACTGCATCGGCGACGATTGCAAAAACGCCTTCTCAAATGTCGTCTCAGACCAGCCTTAAGCCGGCTCCGTCTGTCAACACAGCACCGAAGCCCGCGTCTCGCCCCGAACCTGTTCGAGTGAACACAACTTCCAAAGAGCAGAGCACGGATTCTGCCGATGAGATGCCGCCACCGCCGCCACCCAAGAGCTTGCTTCCCACATTTCCGACAACGAAGGTCAGGCCGCCCAAGAAGCTTGTCAAGCCGAACAGTAAGGATGCTCTGGCGAAGCAGCAAGAACCACAGAAGATATTCATCAAGAACCAATACGCTCGAGCGCCGCCTCCAGCTGCCCGACCGGCACCCGTCACAACGAAGTCGACAGGGGCGTCGACCTTGGGCAAGTCCACGTCCTCGAAGCCTACTGCAGCTACACTTTCAAGGCCCGGCACAGCAATGGCCAACAAAGTTGCGCCATCAGCGAAATCAGCACCAAATACTATCAAGGCGCCTCCACCGAAGGCTGCGCGACCGCAGCCACAACCTACCGCGAGCTTTGAGAAGCCCAAGGCGCCTGTACCTCAGCCTCGGGCAGATCTCGCAGCAGCTAGGGCTCCTACGACCCTGAGAACTGTACAGGACGCAAACTCTATCCGTGTTCCTCCAGTCAACACAGCTAAGCCCCCGAAGCGTGCTCTGGAGAACGATACCGAAACCATAACACGGCCGCCCAAACGCCCCTCTCAGCTGAAGCAGAATCCTATCACACCCGGTCACCCCTCACAGTATGCTAAGGGCAAGATCCCCGGTCTTGACTCCGCACGCGCCTCACATTCGAAGCCTATTCAGCCGTCAATCTCGTACCCTAATGGTGATGACATCAAGCTTCCAGAGATCATGACTGACTCTGAAGACGAAGACTCAGACAACGAGTTCGAGCAGCCCTCTTGGGTCAACACACCAAACTTGCGCGAGATGCTCTCCACACAGCAGTTGATGGACCCTGAGGCTATTTTCGGTCCCATTGCACCATTGAACATGGAGCAAGTCTTTCCAAACAAGGAAAGACACAAGAGATTCCGTGAAAGGACAAGCTCTGCGTACTGGGTGCATGATCAGGTGACTGATGAAGAGAAGAGGAAGGAGAGAGAGGCTCGGGAGAGGCTGGTGCGTGAGGGTGCGTGGACGTACAATCCCTCCCCAAGGCCGACACCGAGGGCAGGTCCGAGTCACTGAGCATGACGAGATTGAAGAATAGACGCATAGAGGACATGTACATACGACGATCTGATTGGCGTTGGAAAGTAATGGTGGTCACGTTGCGCTGTGGGCACTTCTGTTGATTCGATTTTTTTGGCGTTTGGCTTGACACAGCATCAACCTACAACCGGTTGCTTATGATGGCATTGGCGTTTAACATCTATTGCATAGGCTTTCCTATGGAAAGTGGCATTCAAATGAAAGAATTTCCAACTTCAGTATTGCTTCAATAGCCTTTCCAGGTTTCCAATGCGGACCTCCAAGCATTCCCAACCCAATATGCCAGTTATCTTTTAATGATTCGAGCATTGACTTGAGCAAGTATGGGTAATTGAGGGGTGGACCGGTCTATTTTCGAATCGCAACATCATGAGTGGATGACAGAGGCTACAGATAAACCCTGATCTCGCCAAAAATGGCACGCATTACACGTACATAGGTCTTGATCACTGTTTTAGGCCCTCCCAGATAAGTTCCGACCAAATCCACCCTGGTCCAACATTCCCACTATCTTTGCGATTTCAAGTCCACAAACACTCCAACTACCTCCAGCCTTCGAAGTACAAATGAGCCTCAACAAACAATCCTCAATTCCAACGCTGATACGGAACCTAGAGACCATCATGTCCAACAGCAACTTCCACAAGGACCTTCGATTTGATCCTCGAGACTATGATACCAGAAGACCCGGAACGGAAGCGTGGAGTCACGAAGAGGAAACAGTTCCCAATAACCCCATGCCATCGCGAATAACTAGTAGGAGCGGGTATATGTCTCCAAGGAATTCTTCAAGATCAAGTTCAAACCTTATAAATCCGTCTTCGCCAGCGCTACGCCCAGGTCTGCATCCGTATACTAGTGAAAAACACACGGCACTACAGGATGTACCACCACTAAGCTTGAATAAGAATGGCGGCAGGACAATGTTTGGGGGTTCATCACCATATGCACCGAGGAGTGAATTACCCTTCAGAATGAAGACACCCCCCACAATGCCGGTTGCGGAGCGTCAGCAGGAGAGGAAGCCGGGGTGGACACATCCCCTGCCCGGCGATCCACCCTTGCCCCTGGAGGCAGTCAACTCTGGTGCGCCTACTATAACGCAACAGCCTTCAGTCAGAGGCTTGAGTACCTCCACAGCTCCTTTTGGGAGGCGAGTGGAAAAGCCACCTCAAGCTGCGCCCTCAATAGCAGCATCACCATTCCCTGAGTATGTGGCGAAGACCTCCAGCCTGCCATATCCAGGTAGGCGAAAAGCAGCGAGCGATACCGAGGACAAGGATGAAGAGGCCGAGCAGCGCGTCCAGCATCTGCGGAGAGCTGAGATGATTGGCAAGGTAGAAGCCATTGTCGAGCAGTCAAGAGGCATGACGCCTGAGAGGCGATTGGTGTTCGCGGCTAATGTCGAGAAAATGAAGATGAAGAGGTCTCCATATGTGAGGCAGCTTGAGGCTGTAAGACGAAAGTTCGGCAGGGCTTTGCATGAGGAGAATGCGAAAGACCTGCTGAAGGCCTCCACAGTCAGTGAGGGGATGGCCCCAGCGGGAAACGCTGTCGTGGTGACCACGGTCCCAGTGATAGCGGAGAAGAGTGAGGTGAAGACCTCTACAGTCAGCAATCTGGAGACTTCAGCATCTGTAAGTGGATCAGCGACGCAGCTTCTTTGTAACGTACTGACTGCCCCAGCCTGCGCAGCTTGAGAGCAACTCTGATAGCCCAAAGTTACTAGAAGAGACTAAGAGCTTCTACAAGGCTGCTGGGAATCAGACGATTCGACGCACCGTAGTCAAGGCAGTAAGTCAGGTAAGATGGTTGCAAGCAAAATACACTGACATACTCCAGGCTACTGCAGAACCTCGTCAGGCCAGCAAGGAGACAGACGAGCAGTGGGACAACGTCAATCTTAGCGATGACGAGGACTGGGAGAAAGTGGTTGACGACAGTGCTGAGTGGGAGGTTCTTGAGAAGTAGTGCTCCTCCTGCTCCCTTTTGCATCTCTTTGAGGTTGTTGCATAGTCCCTAGGTGCAGCTGCCACCCCTTGCACTGTACCGCGGGTCACATGTGTCAGAGACTAGAATGCGCGACCATGAAGGACAAGACCAAGAAGAAGTGCAAAATGGATGATGCATTACACCCGGTTGATCCAGAGGGGGCGAACTGGGTGCATACGGCCGGCGGCATTGCGTCAAGTGTTTCCGGACCTCTGCTGCCAACCGACGAAGCTTCTACTCCTGACGCTGTAGCCACCATCAGTCGCAGTGCGGAAAGGATCTTCACGGCGTTAACCTGCATGAGGATCTCATCGACTTTTTCATGTTGAAGAACACCAAGATTTGTATTCTTGTGCCTCATCAGAGAGGCGACAGACAGAGTATGAACAAGGGCCCTCACGGAGGTGCCGAGATCAATGTCAATTAAGGAGAACGAAGATCTACAAGATGGAGTGATCAATACATGTGTTCTTGCATTCCAAACCACACGCAGCATTGTGCAAAGCAGCTCAACAGTGCGTCCTGTTTTGACAGTCTCTCAGACACAGCACAAGATTTCAAGTGACACGCTAACATGGACTGAATACCTCCAGTTCAGTCCAGGCATATCGCAAAAGGCCCCTTATCGATCGCTGAAGTCCTCCAAACCCGATCACTAGCTCACCGCATCCTCCGGAACCCGAGACCCTCCGCGCCGACGATGCCAAGACCGACAGGGCTGAAAGTCCACCAGCTAGACTCGGGACGGAGCGCGGAAGGATCCATGAGGTCGTACAAACTTCGGAGAATGCAAAGAATCGTATCGCGCAAGGACGTGAAGATTTGAAACGCAGGTGACATGAGGGATTTGCTTCATCGTCGTATATTCTGGTCGAGAGTTGAGGGTCTCGGCCCAAAGCGGACGGTCATGAGTCGCACATACACTCAGGCAGATTTGTGATAATTGCATGTGAAAGGCTTAGGAGATCTGTGGTGCAAAGATGCGTGACGGCAAGGATCGATTGGGTATCGTAGAGTGTGCGCACCAAAGAAATTGACTGGTCTTGAGTAGTGATGTGTGAATGTAAGGAACAAATGCATCAAAGCCAAAACGCCAGGCAGGACTCGCTATCCAGTCCGCCATGCAGGAAATTCGAAAACGCAACGAAATGTAGTCTATGCCTTCTCTTTACGGCCAAACATGCCCTTGAGGCTGTTCTTCAGCTTCTGCCTCATGCCGGTGCAATCCTTCTCCTTGTAGCCCTTCTTCAGGCCTTCTTTACTGGTGCTACGATCGGCAGCCTCTCGTTCCTGCTTCTTCGTTCTATCCTCGCTGCGCCCGCACTTTTTGTCCTCTTTTTTCTTTCGCTCGTTCATGACGAACATGCTTGTGGGTCGCCTCTTCAACCCAGGCCCTTCCTGTACACCAGAATCCCACATACCAGCGGTTGTAATGGGGTTGAATGCTGATTGTGTCTTTCGTGTGCGGTCCGACTCAGGAAGTTGCGGCGAAGGTAAAAGCATAGGAGATGCTGGTCCATCTGTTGACGGGCGGATTATAGTTGGTGTGGGTATGACGAGCACGGGCGGTCGAAAAGCAGCTTCAACCGTATGGGTCTCAGTGGGGGAAACCTCGACTGGTGTAGGGAGCGCCAGTTGCTTCAGCCGGAGGATCTCTTCGCTCCGTTTGTTCTCCTTGTCTTCTTCGGTCTCTGAGAGCGTTTCGACTTGCAAAGGGATACCGTAGCGTTTCTTCAAACTGCCAGTCATGCTGTAAAGGTTGTGGGCGCCGGTAGAATTCGCGCGACGAGATCGAGTCTTGATGGCGGGAGACGATGGCGTTACCTTAGCGGACATGGGAGATGCTGGAGGCTCGGTAAAGCTTGCGTGGCGGTTCAGTCGTTGCGAGGTGTTCCGAAGCAGCTTAGGAATAGACTTCTCGTTCTCGTCCATCGAAGCTGGAGATGCGGAGCGCGGCGAGTCAAGGAATGACATGGAAACTGTGCGGCACACTGGAGGACGAATGTTACCAGACGTGTTGAAGGAAGGGCACAGCGGTAAACCCGGATGCTCATGACTTTCGTGAAGAGAGGAAACCCAGATGCCGCTCACAACGATAAATCTTCGCAGTGCCTCCTCGGTCTTGATTGGCGATCGAGGAACCGCGTCGAGAAAAGAAGCAACATCGATGCTGGCAGGCGTAAGAGCAGGAGATGCTGGCATTTGTGCGCTGGGCGTCGATGGCTGCGTTGCGGCTGGCATTACGTAGGTGTCGTTCACGTCGATACGAGTTCGAGTCATGCTTGCAATGACAGGATGGCGTCTAGAGTTGGAGCTGATAGTGCTGAAGTTCCACTTGGAGTCGTCTCTGCTGGGAGACAAGCCAGGCGAGAGTTGGGAGTTGACCGAAAGACTAGAGGTGCGTCTAGAGTTGGGGGGTTTGATGACCCAGCGTGCTTTCCTAGCCAGGCCATGTTCATCCAGGGAGTTGAACTCGAAGCCACCGTTCGGCATGGGTGTCACGTCCCAGTGGCTCGTCCCGTCGTTCATGCAGATCTCGGTGTTAGTGATGATTTGACCTCTTTCAATCTTGCCAGGGCAGATGACGCCAATCACCTCTCTAGACCCCCATCTTTCGTCGTCTGACTTGTGTTCGTCGTCGCTCTGGTCGTATGCTGCGGCCTTCACTATGAGCAGGTCATTGTGGCCGAGCCTCTGCCTGGTGTTGAAGGTGCGAGCTAGGCGGCGTGTCGAGGGAGGAGCAAGGAGCGAAAACGGAATGACTTCGTAGACAGGCTTGGGGCGCTGAGCAGCCTGGACCTGGTGCAGCTGCAGCTGCACCTTGGGACGAATGTGGAGTTTTGAGCGGGGGTGCACGGTCGGCGGTGGGTGGGCGATGATATAAGAGGTTTTGGGGCGAGGTGCCTTCTTCTTGGGCTTCTCCTCGGTAGCTATACTGCTGCTGGAAGAGACAGGCCGAGAAGGAGCGGGAGAGTCGATGTTGGCGGTGGGGCTGGAGTGAGAGAGCATAGGAGAGGCTGCACCTGCTACATGCCCCGTGGTCGCCGGCGACGACCAGCCGAGGATAGAGAACGGCAGTTGGGCCAGCGAGTAGGCGCCGCTCTTTGCATTCGCCGGCGAGGGCAGGCGCCGTGATGGTGAATAGTCGTGCCCGTGTTTGGCAGCAGCATCAGCGGTCAACATGTCCAACATTGCATCTGCTATGGCAGTCCAGAACACATGCTGCAGAACGTATTAGTATTTTTGCTTCGAGAAGACGAAACCCCCGACAGGGGGAGCGTAAGCAGCAGGCGGCCATGGTCTATTTGAGGTCCGCAGTACCTGTGCGCCTGGAGGTTTGAGGGGACTGCGTGGAGCCCCTCTCCGCCAAAATGCGCAATCTGCCTGCGTGCCGGTGCTCAGTGCCTACGCAACAAGGGCTGACTACTTACAAGCCACAGCTAGCTCGAGCTGATCTTATGCAGGGAAGCGACAGCCAATGGCACCCTGCAGGCGGATCATGTCTCAGGATCTGAAATGTGGCAGAAGGATGCTCTTTGAGAGCATCGTCGCTGCGAGGAAAATCCATCGGATGGTCGGACTTTGATTGCCCTCGTCACACGCCCTCTCTCATTTCTCCCGGCGTACACGGCCTAGCCATCACTCTTGGTCCGTCGCTTCACGCACGAGGCACGCTCCAACGCCGTCATGTCAATCGTCCCGGTACCCGTTAGTGCATGGATCGCTCAAACGACTCTCGACACGCAACTGGTCGAGCACACTGCACAGACGTACTTCCGATTCGTTCATCTTGTTTGTTTCATGCAACTGTGGCTAGGCCGTCGCGAACTTGCCCTGTTCCATCGTCTCCTGGCTGCTTGGCGATGAGTACGCCTCAGCGTGCGGCCCCCAGGACATCGTCACTACAGCAATCCACGCGCTGCTTACGGCCTTCGGTCATTTCGCTGACGGCAAGGACAACGGCCTGAGCGAAACCGCAAAAGCAGTATTGCAACAGCTTTTACGGTCGTCATTTCCGCTCTCACCCGGATGGTGGTGAGTTGTAACATCTGCTGCTGCGTGCGACACCGCCAGAGGCCGCAAGACGGCAGCTGAAGGTACGCGCGTATTCATCGTATACGCTACCTAGCGAACCCTATTGGCTATAGGCCGTCTTACGGTAAGCTCACGCGAGCTGCGCTGCCACGTGCTCTGGGCGATATCGATGAACACCCTTGGGGCATGGAACCAAGCAGCATTGACTTGCCTCCAAGAACAGTTGCTTTGGTGCTTGGAAAGCTTGAGCAAGACTCGTTGCAGCATTGACGTGAACCAGACAGAGGAACATCAATCATGGGCGCAACACGAAAACTCAACTTTCAAGACCCCTCACCGCTCGACAAAGCGCCCACACCACACAAGCATCAGCCCATCGATGCATCGTCGCCGCATCCCCGCTCTCTTGCAACCTTTGCAAATTCGTTTCTGATCCTGTTCTCTCCCTGGCTGTTCGTCCGATCGGTATCCGCTATCATCCGCTTTCCGTGCATCAAATTTTGCGCCGAGGCCGACCACGTCTTGAACTCGTGAGTTGGTACAGCGAATCGCTTACTTGCCCAAGCGATTGCATGTCCGATTGTGACGAATCGTAGTCGGTTCGGATTTCCAGTGGGCCGAATTGGCTATCAAAGAGGTTCTCGTCAGCAGCCTCAGAGCCTGAAGTTCAGCCATCATGTCATCAGACGAGCGCCGATCCAAAATTGGCCTTGATGCATCATCAAACTCGAGACACAATTTCACCACGCATCCGTTGGCCGAAGATCTTGTGTCTTGGTTCGCCCAAAATGGAGGCTGGCTATCTCCGGACGTCCAGATTGTGTACAGCGAGTCTCAAGGTCATCACATGCGAGCGCTGAGGCCGACGACACCAGAGGTGGTGACTTGTCCGCTGAAGCTGACGCTCTCGAGTCTCAACCTAAACCCTGACCAGAAAGAGGTGCTACTGATCACGAGCCCTCTGCAACAGTGTCGTGGCAAGATACCCGATCACATACTGACATACCTCCTCTTGATAGAACAGCGCAAAAAAGGCAAAGAGTCGCCATGGGCCAATTACATCGCATGCCTGCCTGGTCCGGAGAGTATGACGACGCCTCTTTGGTTTGATAAGGAAGACGTGACTTTCCTTGCAGGCACCAGCCTGGCGCCAGCGCTCAAAGAAAGGAAGGCAGACTATCGCAAGCAATGGGAGCACGCCATCAGCGTGATGAAACATGTCGGCGTTACCTGGGCTGATGAAGTCGACTTGTAAGTGCCTGTGATTGAGAGACTTCCCCACTACAACCGTTTTGGTCTACTGGGCCAATGGTTGCACCGACACACATCCTCTGTATACTACTGCATCTCGTTACAGGAACGCCTCTGTAACAAAGTGTGATAGCTTGTCTCGTGTTAGATTTGCAGACTGTTTCTTCATAATGGCAGTCGTTGCTGGTAAGTATCATACTAACAGCCATTAGTGAATCTCTTCTATGGGCCGCCACCGTCTTCACATCCCGCGCGTTCATCTCGACGCACATTCTACCAGAGATCGAAACTGTCCCCATCCTCTTCCCAGTCGTCGATATACTAAACCACTCCGTTACCGCCAGAGTAGAATGGGACTTCAAACCTCACCAATCGTTCACTCTCCGCTGCCTTGAGAGCGCAATCTTCGAAGAAGGTGAGGAGCTCTTCAACAATTATGCTCCCAAGCAAAATGACGAGCTCCTCCTCGGATACGGCTTCTGCCTCGAGAATAATCCTATCGAGCAATTCGCACTAAAACTCGCTTTCCAGCCGGAACTTATGCAGTATGCCACGCAGATGGGCTTGATGCAACCGGAAAGCGTACCTTTCCGTATGGACACATCGTTCCTCCAGACCAACCCGAACAAAGAGCAACACTTCCTCCGCGCCAATGGCCATCCGTTCGGACGATACGAGAACAACATCACATTCTTCCGCGGCATACCACCATACATCGTGCACTTCTTTTTCATCCAGACTATTCTCTCGCTCGAGGTCGACATCTCCAACGTCAACGTATCCAAACCAGGAGAGCGAGTAATTCTTCAAGTTCTCACCCTGATGCACCAGGCCCTCACACAGCGCAGCTCGACCCTCCCGCTCAAGCACGATCTCGAACCGAAGAACATGAAGCAGCGCTTCGCAACATTTTACCGCGACGGTCAAGCACGCATCATCCACGCTGTGCGCTCTGAACTCGCATCTGCAATTGACACTCTCCGCATATCTCCCAATACCACGCTACCACAACGCTCTGCACTGCTGACACTGCCAAATGGCCTCGCAGCACTGCATGCCGAGTACCCCGCTACCGCCGCCAAGTTCGAAGCTGGATTGAAGAAACACGACCTTGGCGGCCCTCAAGACGAGAGAACGATATGGACGATCCTGCTGGTGGTGTACGCCGGACTCATTCTTACAAATGCTGAGAACGCGAGCGGCATTAATTCGTCACTGTTTACGCGCCTCACGCCAAGTCACCCACTGCCGCGACTCGAGGATGGCATTGAAGATGCGGAGACGTATACCTTTCTTGACGAACACCTCAATGATTTTCTGGTACTGGAAGGGCAGAGAGAGGAGTTGGGGCCGAGCGATGTGTTGGATGATCTTGGGCTCACCTTTGTGAAGTCAAAGGCTGGGGAAGGGGCGTTTATTGACGGACCAACTGAAAACTTGGGCGTACGGTTGTTAATGTGGGCAATGAGTGTGACACAAGCTGAAGTCGTCCCTGTTATGGGCGAGAATGGAGCGGAAATGTGTCTATTTGTCAAGGGCGAGGAGGAGGGGACGTGGATGTACAAGGAAACTTAGCTATGGACTTGTGCTTCGCGACAGCCTACGACCACCCAATATCAATGGTTACTCACGATGAGATCTTTGTCTGCACATTCTCCTAATCATTTCGATGATGGGGCTCGAGGCTAAATCTTACACTCTTATCCTTGCATCTTGAAAGATTGAACGAGGAGAGGGTGTGAGGATAGTCTTCACCCCGAGCGGGGTCATGCAATTCTTCGAAAGAACATACGTGCATGACCAGTGAGCAAATAGCATATCAAGCTGGTCTTGACCACCACACCTCGCTTTGCACATGCAGTCAATATACTGAACTCGCCTGATCAATTCAATTCTTCCATCGGCAAGCAACTACCTTCAACACCACAACGGTCTCTCGACTGGGACACGACCTGGTTTCTGCATCAGCATGGCTCTTACCACTTCGACTGCGCCTTTGAACTACGCCGGCTGCGATAGAAGTGGATGTACAGCGACAAAGATGCAATAAAGACTGTGGTGTGGCATGTGTGCATTGCACTGCAACTGGTGAGTGAGATTGTGAGCATGGGGCGGAGGAGCCTGACCAACGGAGCTGCATATTTGACCCGATCAGCTGCATAGTCTGTCCAAAGAGTTATGTGCAGACGTCTTGGCGTTTCTTTCTGATGAAGACACACTCATCTCATGCATGTGCCTTCCAAGCTGATGGCTGGGCACTGAGTCAACCACTGTGCATGTTGGTAGTAAGGCGAGTGCGGCGCAGCGACATTTGTTGTTGGGACAGCGTAATGGTGGGCTGCGGCTCAGTCTTTCGTTTGTGACGAAATGTACAAGTAGCTTCGTGCAGCATGCAGCGCAGCATGCACTACAGCCTGTGGCTATCGAATGTGGGTTGCCACTTCCCAGAGCTCTGGATTCTTGATACCTTGATGTGATCCCTGTCTAGGTGTGCGGCAAAGAACATGGGTCTTAGATGGAAAGGACACGGAATAATTTCAAGGATCCCCATGGCGAGAAGAGGAGGTGTGTCTGAGCGCTGCTCTTGCATCATGACTCCGCATCCGTGTCTTGCAGACTTGCTCTAGATGCGCAGTTGTACTATTGAATCTCCGCTCAATCACCTCGCCCCAAATTGACCCCCAAGCATCTCCCCCAACGTCCTCCTCTGCCTCACCTGCCCCGTCTCACCCGCCAGAATCCCCGAACTATTCCCTTCTCCCCTCTCACTCTCCAGCCTCTGTCTCAGCCCCTCAAACCCGCCCTTCTCACCCTCCTCCTGCCCCACCATCCACCCCGGAACCCTATACCCGTACGCCCCAGGCAGCAAATCTCGACGATACGCCGTGCCGACCGCCCAGCCGACCGCCGCAGCAAGCAAGGAGCCGGGGAACTGCGAGAGCGCGAGCTGGAAGGGTGCAAGGTAGGATGTCGCTTTGCTCGTGATTGTGATGGAACGAGCCCAGATGGAGGTTGCTTGTTGGGTTGTCGAAGGATTGGTGGTTGTGGAGGATGAGGGAGACGTAGGTGAGATGCGGTATTTGTATGTGTAGGGGATGGCAGCGTAGTAATTTGCGAGGAGGGCGAAGAGGATGCTTGTTGGGCCGGAGGGGAGGTAATTTATGGTTCCGAATGTGAGAGGGCGGACGACGAAGGTAAGGAGGAGGGGCGGAAGGAGGACCGTGTATGGGAGGGTTGCGATTATGAAGCTCTGCAAGTCATGTTAGCATACAATTGCTCTGTATAGTCCTTCCCTGCTCTCCATCTCGACGAGAAAAAAGAGTAATACGCACCAAAAACTTCCTCGTCCCCCAAAGCCTCTCCACAACCCTGAGCTGATAGAAACTCAACACCCCAAACAGCACCTCAGTGCTATTCGTAAACACCCATCCCCACGTCACAAAGCGCCACAATTGTCCATAGCCCCAGATATGCGGCGCAACGGCGATTGGAAGGTAGTAGCGGGTGTCGGTGATGGTAGCGGCGAGCGCGCCGATGACGGTGCCAAAGACGAGGGTTTGCGTGACGGGCGCGTTGGTGAAGCCCGAGGAGATCATTGTGTCGTGTGAGCGGTGCTTGGGGCGGTCGAGGTTATCGCAGGCGCATGATGTGGTGGGAAGTGTGATTGTTAAAAGAAGGCAAGCACGAGCGGTCGCGAAAGCGATGACGGAACCGTGGTTAGGGTGGAGCGGATTGCGGAGTAAACGTGGCACCTCCGAGACTATCACGTGAAAGCGCATTCATTGGTACTACAGCAAAACTAAAACGCATTTAGTCTAGTGATACACTGCGTGCCAGCAGATCCAAAAAGCGCAGCGCCGGCGCGTGGAAGCCCAAAAAGCCCTTTTCGTCCAAGTCATGGACCTTGTCAATGTCCTTACAGACCAACACTAAAAGCAACGCCATGCTGAACCCACCCAACGACAGACAAAGGAGATACATGAGAACGTACAATCGTTACATCTTCTCAATCCGACTCATGATGCCGTCGTCTTATACTGCCCTTGAGCTTACTTATCGTCTTCCTCATAAATTGTTCCTCCGTCTCGCGGGGATTGAAAAGGAAATCCTTCTCTGGCTTCTCAGTCGCCGGCGTGCTAGGATTCGTTCGAACACCATCTGCCCTAGCGGCGAAGGTTCTTGAAGCCGAATCTCCTTCGTCGGAGGAAAAGTCTGCCCGTAGTGTCTTCGTCGTCGCTCGCGTCCGTAGCAGCGGTCTCACGTTCTCTGTGTCTTTCCACCACCGTTCTCGGTCTGGTCGATCTAGATTGGGAGATGATGTTAGTAAGCAGACACTTGAAGTACGAGGATTGACTGAAGTCCACGCGGTTAGTACTTGCTCTTGCTCTTGTTCTGCTTCTGGTTCTTCTGACCCAACGAGGGTGCCAGTGCCAGTCGTCGTATGTGAGTCGAACGTCGCATCTGATGTCCGCGGTCGTAGACGGTCTTCGCTGGTAGTTTGTGCGTGACGGCGGCTGCTTGTACGTGGTGGTACTGGAGAAAGCTCTGTAACGGATTTATTTCGCGGCTTTGAGCTCCTACTTGAGGACGGTGCATAGGTAGGAGGGACTCGCGTTGTGTTCGAGCGTTGCAGCTGCTGATCAGGTCGGTATAGGCTACGAAGACCAGAAGGCTGATGTGTCTGCACTGGAGTAACTGTCGAAGTACGACGCATGTCTGCGACGACTTTCTCCAGGCCAGGTGTCTGGCGATACCTCCGCTCCCGGAAACGCTCATCGACAGTCCGAGGAGTAACTTCCGTATACTCTTCAGGTATTTGTGGGATCTCTGGAGCATGCACGGCAGAGATCACGCTACTGGCCCGGAGAGACGCATCTGACAATCGCTTCGACAGACTACGTGCCGATCGCGTGCGTTCTTTGGTCAACTCAATAAACCGCTTCGACTGCACTAAAGTTGTGGAGTGTACAGACTGTGCGTCCATGTCAGGCTTTGCGCGAGGCGTAGCCGGCTGGCTATAATAGTCCGAGTCGTCATAGCTGGTCGCCGGGCGCTGCTCGTCGATACTGTAGACGCGCTGAGGGTACTTAGCGCTGCCGTCAAGCTGTCTCGATTCAATCGCAGCGACTCGTTTCTTGAGATCTTCGACTTCGTCGCTGAGCTCTTTCTTTTCGCTCTCCAGTCCAGTAATCATCTCTACAGCTTCGTTCAAAGCGTCCTCTTGGTCCTCGAACTCTGCTTTGGCCTCATCGTTGACTTTCTTGAGATTCAACACCTCTTCCTGCAGTGCTGCGTTTGACTCTTGCAGAGCCTGTCCAGCAGCTAACACCTGATCTAGTTCGCTGTTCATCTCATCCAGTTGTTCTTCACAATCCGCGAGGCTGTCTAGCTTTTCAGACAGCGCCTTGTTCTCCGCACGCAATTCAAAGTTCTCTTCCTTCAGCGGCTTAAGCTGATCGACCTCTTCTTTCGCCTGCACCCACTTGGCCTGTAGCTCGTGGTTGTTCTTTTTCAATAGTTCCACGCGGATGTTCTGCTTGATCAGTTCGTCCCTCAGCATCTCAACTTCAGCACTCAACTCTAGATTTGTCTTGCCGCGCGGTGGTGTGTCATCCTTCTCATGCGGGCGGCGCCTGCGAATGGGCGACTCAGGTGCCATCAGTTCATCTGGAAGATCAAACTCGTCGAAAGCGTCGGGAGAAGCCTCTGGTGTATGAAGCGCCGCAGAGGGAGTCGGCGCTGCGGGCCGCGAAGGAGTGCTGAGGTCCATTGGCGTTAGGGTAGGGGTGCTCTTGATACCCGGGTTCTGAGTCCGCCGGGCCTGCAGCGCATGGCGCAGGTACTCTGACTTGGGGACGCTGCTCATGGATATCGCCGATCGGTTGAAGGCAGGTTTGATCTCTGGAGTGAACGGCCTGAATGTGTGATCGAGGGAGCTCCCTCGCGAGGAAGGCGGGGTCGCCATGATCTTGGTCGTAAAGATGTTGTGTACCAATAATGTCTCTGATCTCGTGTGGACTGTGCGCAGAGACCGACTATATGGAGGGTTGGTGGACCCCTCTGGCTGTTTCGAACAGTGTCAAAAGGCGGGGACAAAGGACCCTCGCTCTCCACAATGTACAGTTCCCCCTCTTCTGGCCCAGTGTACTTCAACCAGGCGAGTGCTGGAAGTCGTGGTGAAGCGCAGGTGTACACCGCAACGTCATCGAACGAGGTGGGTGTCTTGTGTATCGTGGGTCGGCGCGGTCCGTCGCAATGTCTAATTGAGGTGTTGGTGATTGCGAGAATGATTCAGACGTCGTTACGCGCAAACACAGGAGGGAAGTCGCTCGATAGAGGGTCGACCTTCGGTGCCATGTCTCAATCGTCGCTGTCCCAAAAGTGCGCCAAACCCATAAAACGATTCGCTGGGGGCTGGCGGCGCAGATAAAGGCGGTGAATTCCACGTCACTGGAGAAGAAGCACTGGAATGCAAACCCCAACCACGGCGAACAGGACTTCAGCCGTTTCTGCGCGGGGAAGCAGACGTCCCAGATATGCGCGCACCGTGAGGCGAAGCGAGTGCAGAAAGGGACACTGTGCGTCGGGCAGCAGCTGCATGTTGTCTGTGCAGCGCACCTGCAATTGTCGGTCCTTCGGGGCATGCATCGCTAGACGGCGAAGGCGCACTCAAGCGTATCCCGGCGGAACGGCTTGCGTCTTCCCAACGGCGCTCATTGGCTACGGAACGTGCTAGCTGCGGATCGTTGCATTAGACCGTGGACCCCAATGTGCTGACCCGGGATCTGTGCAGCACCGCCCTGCAGCGACGATAATTCACCATCACGGGAAAGGCAATGTGATGAAGCCACCCTCGCTAACATACATTATTTGTTCTCGTGAGCGCCGGAAAGGCATCATGGTGGAGGCAACGGCAGCAGAACGGTGACGAGCGGGACAAGGCGCGTTCCTGGCGCGAACCACAGAACCACAAGCTATTGCCATAGCGCCATGCCGTATGCAGGAGAAGCTTGACGGTGGCGATGGCTCAACCCTTGGGGTTTGCTCAAGGCCTTCACGCAGAGATGCCCAACCCATCGTTTCGACAAGGAGCACCATGGTGATGATCTGTCATGTGTGCATGTACAAGAGGAGTGATTGCACTGTTCGAGTGACCGATACAGCATTGCACGTTCTTGTCGTTGCTGTCAAACGTGTGCTCCCGTTGCCCTGCATTGATTAGTGAAACCTACACATTGCTATTGCTGGAGGCGAGCAAGAACATGTTGGCATACTATAGTCGCCAAACCCTTCCTCTGGCAAAGCATTTGTCTGCCTCGAATCGAGATCAAGTCAGTATAGCCGAATACATACAAGGGCTTGACTACAGTCTCCTCCATGCCTGTTTTGGGTATTCACACGACCATTCGTGAAGTCCTGTTAGACTGTGGTTCACTACATGACATTGCATAAACTTACATCATAGCTCCCCATAGCCTCGTCAAAATTTGACGAGAGTTGCCGACGGAGCGGGCCCCGGCGAGAGTGGAGCACGGAACTAGAGTTCGAGCTACCGCAGGCTGATTTCGAGGCCCATCGGACGACCAAGCGCGGAAGCAAGTGTGAAAGGCCAAAAGGCCAGACCTGGGGAGATTGTAATGTGAAACGGCCGTGGGGTCTTGGGTATGTTGTGTGCTCAGCGATGCACATACGTGCAGAAATGTGCTCAAGTTTCTAAGGTCCTCCCGACCCTCGAAGTCCTCCAGCATTGGAAGTGGGATAGAGTTGTGAAAGTGGGCTGAAGACCCCTGAGATGGAGGGGTAGATGTGCTTGCTTGCTTGTTGTATGGCGATGAGAAGAACGTCTAATAATTACAATGTGCTACAACGGCGTCAAGATGCCTGTCTCGTATGGTCGTACCATGCACTGAAAGTAGCATGTCGAAGGCTATGGCATCTCGATCGCAACGCCAGCTTGTCGCAGCCTGTCCTCCCACTCACGCCGCAGCACCTCCATCTCCTCCCAGCACCTCTTCCCAATCTCCTCAAAGTTCTCCCTATCCTCCTTTGTAAGATCCTTCGCGAAAGGATCCCGCCCTTTCCTCTTGTACTCTGTAAGTCTGCCGCCCCAGCCCCAGCCAGCCACCTCTGTCCGCTCCACGCGCTCTTGACCCCAAAAGTCCGTTGCGCTGCCCCACTTGCCCACGCCTTCCTTCGCCTCCATTGTGTCTAGTGTACTTTGTTTGGCCAGCGCGAGCCAGACCATGGCAACGGCGCCCTTCTGGAGGGTGATAGGGTGCCATTGGCTGCCGAGCCAGCGGGCGACGTAGAAGGCAGCGATCATGGCGTATTCGAGGATTAATGGGAGGGCGAATATGGCGGTCGCGGTGATGCCGGGGTGCGAGACGTAGATTTGGGGCTTTGTTAGGTCGGCAGTCTCGTCAGGGAGTTGGAGGTACTGATTGACGGCGTGAGATGTAGCTGGTAGCCGTGATGTAATGCCCATAACGTCTGTCAATCGCTTCGATGACTCGTACGCCGCATCCGCAGAAGTGATACCCTGAAGATCGTTGATGTTCAGGGTATGCGCATATGCCTCCAAGCTGCTCGTCCAGATAAGTCTGCCCCTTGTGCCTTCACTGTTCGGGTGTCGTGCGAGCAGCGGCGCGAGGTAGTGACCTAGGAGATAATGGCCGAAGAAGTTGGCGCAGAACACCTCACCCAGGACAGGCTCTTCTTGCGGCTGGCCATCCACGGCCGGCAGCTGTGGCTTCGCAACCCACCCCTTGCCAGAGATCTTGAATGTAGGCCAGCTGACAGCCGTCCTCCACCGCCTGAGGATATTCCAGACAGCCAGAGGCCAGTTTATGCCGGTCCAGCCGCCAATTCCCGCGTTGCAGATGACCACGTCGAGCTTTGGCGTTGTCTCGCGCAGCTTCTTGCTGAGGCTCTGCACCGAGACGAGGCTCAGAAGATCCAGCCGCTCCTGCCTGAAATGTATGCGCCCCTGCAGCAGCTGCGAAACGCCCGGTAATGTCCGCTCATGCTGGCGGCAGAAGTTGCGCAGGTGGGCTTCGAGGGTCTCGATGGTGGCGTCGCCCTTCTTCTTGTCTCGTGTTGTGACGATGAGGACGAGGGATTCGGTCTGGGGGCGTGTCTGCAGGAACTCGTCGATCATGCGAGTGCAGATGCCAAGGCCGAGGCCACTGCAGACGTGTCAATTGATTGCCGTCGTGTAATAGTAGACTGCGATTACCTGTTAGCGCCGGTGACGAGGACGTAGTATCCATTGTCTGGTGTCGGAATATCCTCAAGCACGTATGCCATTTTTGGCGGGCCTGGATTGGGGATGATGCGGATCTCCTCCGAACGCCGCGATTTCCTGTTCCTATTTTCGCTTGCCATTTTGGAAATGCCAGCCAATCACTGCACCTCGTCGTAGCAATTCGCTAATTGGCTGGCACCACTCCCAGAGTGAGAGTGCGAAATCGGCGAACAGAAGAGGGTCACGATGGGGTTGAGACCTCTGCCGAATAGCCTCAAAATGCTTTGGTACATACTCAACACTTGTTCTACACCGTTGAAACCTCCTTCTCCATACCCTCTCCGCTCTACTATGGTTCAGCAAGAGCCCATGCTTCTGTCGTGCTCGGACTGGATGGCGCTTTCATGCATTCGGCACCTAGTATTCCGCCCTTATACCGCAGTCCTTACCTGCCTCTTTAGGGACCGACGGTGCAGGCCGAGCACTGTTTTGACACCCTCCAGGCACGTTCTCGCTGCCTACCTCGGGAAGAAATGACGACGCGCTCGCTGTTAACGGTGTATTCACCGATGCTGTAACTTTCACACCTGCTAGCACTGTCTACTCGGCCCGCTGCGCAGGATGCAGACATCCACTTCAAACGCCTGAACACTGCGCACTGGCTCATCAAGGTATCCTCGTCCACTCGTCTGCCCCGAGTATTTCGTATCGTGAAGTGGAGGACTCGGAAGTCGTCAGGCGGACAAGATTAGCCAGCCCCCAAGCGCTAGGGGCGAGACGTTTGCGCTTCGCGGGGAAGACGGATGTTGGTCGATAGCCACCGGAGAAGGACCGTCGCGGCATAGTCGTCGGTGCAATGGGAGCGAAGAACAGACACGCAGCAGCAATCGGTGTTGGCAGCGCTGAGCATACGTAAATGCCGCAGAGGAGAATACCTGAAGATTTCCGTTAGGGATGTCTGGACCTTGTCAGTGCAGCAGCTACACCGATGTGCCATGCGAGATCGTGTACATTAACGATGCGCTGAGCATGCGCCTAAGGCCCCGAGAACAGCCCACTTGATAAGCTTCCGATATTGCATCTACGATGAACGTACGTATGCACGTCACGCGTGTATAAATTCGGTGCGCTGTTTCAGCCCAGCGACTAAGCTCGGTCTCTGGCGATCGTTGTAAACGGGTTTGCATGACAAGTGGACGGAGCTGGCTCCGTCTCCCAGTAATGGTTGAAAAGAGCACGAGGTGGGCTGTCATGCAACTTTCTTGGTTCGACATGGCCTGAGCCAAAGCAGGGCAAGGGTTATCTCGTCACCATCGAGATTTTGAGGCCAGAAGTGGGCTGATGCTGTGAGTTTGGCGTGAAACCTCTACGAACTTGGTCTTAGTAACGTCCATGAAGGTTTGTGGCGAGGGAAGTACCGGGCCTGAATCGCGCTCGGGCGCTTGCTCAGCTCTTGGTCAGCGCTCAGGAAAAGAACCCTGTTTCTTGGCTATGACCAGCAGTCGAGTGATATCGGAGGCCTTGTTTGATCACCACTTTCTGAACTTCGAGAACCAGAGGAAATGATGTGGTACCAACATGTTTGTAAATACGAACGTAGAAGGCTTGATTCAGTAGGGCCGACTGTCTGCGTCCTGCGAGCGAGACGGGACTTTCTGTCAGAGCTCGGCCCGCTCCCGTGAGCCAAAACGTCGGTTCCTGAGGCATGAATCAGATCGTTTTTTGTGGTGCCTTGTTGCTAGTTTCAGTAACGTCAAGCACCAAGTTCGACGGCTCGTGAGCCTGCAGGTATTACTGGTCATACCAATAGCTTGCAGCTCACCTACCGATGCAGGTGATGTTCTGCCGAGTTGCTTTGCCCTTTGTGATCGACTGGATCAGTGTCCGTGGATGTGAATGCCGACATGTCGTGGCAGGCCAGATTACATGAAGTAAGAAAGCAGGGTTTAGTCTAACGAGGACAAGTTTGGTGCTGATCTTTTATGATTGGCTCGCCAGTTTCGTCCGAGTCTGCGAGACGACCATCGATCCTTCCAGGGCTGACCCATGAGACTTCGTACTTGCCGCATGGAAAAATCCCGGAATTCAGAGCAACATCGGTGACTAACCGTGTAGCACTGTTACGCTCGCTATTCTCTATTGAGACACTTTTTGTGGTTACGAACATGCAACTACAAACAATCGAAAGCACCAAGAAGAAGCGTGAACTCTGGGGGCCTTGAAGCTCACTATCTGGTTTTACCTGGATAATTACGCTCTTGTGGAGACTTAGCTCCCACCTGAAAGCCGAGCTGATCTGCGACCTATGGACTTAAGGATCGTTAATCGGACTCGTTGCTAAGTGACACATGCATGTTCTTGTTTTCTGCAGGTTCGTCACTGACTTGCTTCACACGGCACGTTGAGCGTTTGCAGCGTGAGCCGGTCACATCGTAAGTTAAACCAAGGCACGGGGAGACGGTTGCTGAACTTGAAACAGATCCTAGTGTGCGCTTAGCTGTGGTCACCGTGAAGCTTCGGCAACGGCTCGTTTACCGGTATCCCGTTTGCTCAGAGATGGTGAGTGCAATTTCGGTCCTCTGAATGGCTACTAATTTGTATTAATGTGTTGCAATAGAACCAAGCTGTGTGGGGCAGTGATGTATCCATTGCAACTCCTGTCTTTTCAGGATCGAGTCGCCATTCGTGGGTGTGCTTCTTTTCGTACACGACACCGTCTTAGTAGTATGAGGCGTCAGTCGCTTGGACGCGAGAAGGAATCTGAGTCAGTCCACCTTGTTGCATGTGGTTGAGATGTGTGCATGCTCCGCGGGGCTCGTAATTGCGTGTTCAGTAGTGGGGTCAGTGTCATGGTTACCTTGAAAATGACACTGCAAGGCCTACACCTTGTAACGAGTCATTTGTTCTGCGCTGGGAGTTATTTCGGACACTGCGTCTTTGCGAGTGGGCGCCGGTGAGGCGACAAGCGGCAGGCTCAAGCCACAGCTGCGCCTGGAGGTCCGGGGCGCACCATGCTTGGATGCAACCCCAGTCAGATAAGAGCCACCAACGGCCATAGACTGATTCGGATCTTTCGTTCCGACCCATGTGGAAGCCCGCAGGATCTGCTAACCAGGATTTAGGTCATCGCACTGGATCTGTATGCACCTGCGACAACATCATCACCCCATGCCAAGAAACTGATGCCGCTGATCGCGGTCTGCCCTTGAGAGGGGCCAAGCAGCAACTGCATTTGGCAAATGTGCTGAGACCGTGGCTCTTAAATTCTAATGGGAAGATGTGCGTTCATGAGGAGAGGCAGTGGTGCGACCTTGACCTTTCGTAACGGCCTATGTCAGGCGGTACGTGCATTAGTCGGTTGCCAGGTTTGATCGGCTCATCAACCTAGTAATAGCAGATCGTTATATCACGGTATTCCCGGGGTCTGGATTTATGCCTGCGAGAACGGTAACACAATACAACTGCCGATGTGCGGCAGCTTAGCTCACCTAGGTAGGAAACGACTGTAGTATGAGGCAAATCTTTAGCAGAGCATGAAGCGATGACTGAGCCGTGGTGCGAGCACACCGTCCGCACCATCGTACGATGGGAGCCGCGAACATTCAGCCATTTGTTGTTCTCCGAACTCTAATAGAAGCATCCAAGGTTCATTTTGAATACTGGCGGATTCTTGTCGAGCGCGCTGGAAGGGTTGTCGCTTCGCCGTTCTGTTGAGCATTGCAAGTAGCAAATGTTTGATTGTGCGTGTATATGCGGTCAAGACACCGTGTTGCTTGACGGTAGATTGACCACAAGCGGTGAGACATGGTGAATATGCAAGATGAGGGCTGAAAGTGCAGCGCAGATGTCGGTATGCATGCCCACCCACTGAATGTTTGCACCACGTCAGTGGCAGTGATGGGCGTGCGTAACGATCGGAGTTGACCCCGACGGACATTAAACTTGTGTCACACCGTTCTTATGCCACTCATCTGTGGCAGACCTTAGTGCAACGACAGCTTAAAGTCTAGGAAATGACGTTGAAGTTTGCGTGGCGCCTTTCATTTATTCCTGGCTTTCTGTAGATATGTTGTTGAGAGTCGTAGGAAAGATCGTTGACAGTCTTGAAGTGTTTAGACAGTGGAAATGTCGCGCTGCGACTTTGAGAAAAGAACTCCGCCGGTGCGTTTACGAGGCTGAGAGTATGTACGTAGAAATGAGCAAACACGGCTCTGGTGATATATTGACCAAGGAAAGGTCAAAGTGGAAACAATTTCAAAATGGGTATTCTGCAGCCTTCCGTCGTCCTGTATGCGCCTTGCTTGGTAATACAACCAGACAGTGAAAAAGAAATCGAAGAGTTGTTCGGCTAGCGATAATGCGACCTGCTGGAGGTTCTGCAATCACCTAGAATGATCTTAGTATCTTGTCGTAATAGCTAGGAGTTTGTGAACGAACCGCAGTCTTCGTCCAATCGGTATTCTCTAAGTGGCCATCAGCTTCGACGTATCCATGTACCCTGAGGATTCTTACATAGCAACCACATTTGCAGGGCATCGTTTGTGGGTTTCTTGGTATTTTGTGCACCAGGCCCGAACCACATATCGTAGATGGCTGCATTTGTACTGGACTTGGGTGTAGTCACACATTGGGCAGATGTAATTGTCGCGGACTTTGAGGATCTGTATAACGATAATGGCGGTAAGATAGGTTGATGTTGGCTGTAGTGGCGTAAGAATGTCACTGATATAGATAGCCCAACAGCAAGAGATGAGATGGTGATCGGAGGTGTACATAGCTGCGCGCCGGTCCGTCTACTATGTATGCAAAACCGCGGTTAGAGGTCAGTGCGAACCAGGTACCCGAAGCATGATGCATAGCCAAACCGCATAAACGGGCTCTAGTCCAGGTGACATGCATCTAGGACACGATGATTTGCTTAGCCGGGAAATCGAGTGTGGTCGAGCACTTGCTTCCAAGGTTTGGGCTAGCTGAAAGTCAACCCACTTCCGAAGAAAACGTGCGGGTGTAATGGCGTGTCCCGGCGGCTTACAGGGAGCGTTCAATACGGAGGTTGTGTGTAAGAAAAGCACCGTAGCGAGTAACGGACAGCCAGCTCATACCGGGGATGTGAGTGGTTGAAGCAGGAACAGCTGTAAGGCGGCATGGTGTCATCTCGCAGACTTGCCGCTAAATGGCACTAGCACAAGTGTATCAAATTTGGACAGTGGCTTGATCTGCACAACGGGTCCACGTTGGTTGGAAGGTTGGAAGAGATGGTGCGTGGGGTGTCCGCGCCGTTGAAACCTTGACCTCGTGTCTAGATGAGGCTGGCGCGCAGAGCTCCTCCAGCACAGTTCCTTTATCCACGCTTGGCATTCGTGAGACGGCCGTATACTACGCGCATTAATGCCGTTGATTACGAACCCTTCTTCACGGTGCCAACATGGTTTGTGAAGAAACCAAGGCCGGCGCGACGGCAACCTACCTGAGCGACCTGCATCCCTGTTGGATTCACGCAGCCTCCCGTCTCCCCGTCCGGAAGGGAGGCCTACGAAAAGCACCCGCGACTCAGCGAGCGTTACACGCACAAAATGGCCGCACCGGTGAAATTGGGAACCTAGTCGGGCGACATGCGTCACGTCTTGAGGCTGCTATCGGGCGAGTCGTTATGACATTCCCGCGACCACTGCACATGGACACTTGGGCCATTGCAACTGCCGCTAGTGTTTGGCATTGGCCTTTTGGTCTCAATGAGGCAAGTCCATTGGTCGGACGTAAATAAATCAAGTGTGGCGTCACCAATGAAAGAGGAGACTCGCAAAAAAACGTTTGTCATCGCTTTTGATCTTCCAAAGACGCTGCCCAAAGGTCACTTCATCTGGGTTGATGGGTACAAGGCGACCGACGCTCCAAGCCAGACGCTGGATGTCGCATTTAGTGCTGGTGTGATGCGCGTTCGAGATTATTGGAAGGGCTAAATGAAGGGGACCAGCTGTCGATCAAGATCCACCTACGCGTGGCAGTAGGCTATCCGATCGTCCAACGCCCTGTTCCTATATAGCCACTACGTCCAGCCGTTACGACATCGGATAATGCAGCAGAACTCACCTCAGCCCTAGGTGGAGATGTGATGAGCGTGGAGGGACAGGGTGTACCTGGGGCCTTCTTTGAGGCACAAGCTCCGGCGTAGAGGAGCACAGCGCTGTCGACTTGTTTCAGAAAGGCGATGAGAGTACACAGCATTGGAAACGTTGGAGTTTGAAGTTGACATTGCAGTTACTGTTGCTTGCACAACGTTCTTGGAGAAAGTGTACATTTGCCGTTAACCATGCGACATGAGGCTGTCATCTTGTGACGCTGATTGGCCAAGACGCGAGGTCAGAGTCGGCCGGATGAGGATGGACACTAAAATGTCACCCTTGCACATGATGATGGCCATTAACTCCATGACCTCGCTTTTACCCTACCGAGGTTTAATGTTTGTCGACGGCGCGCAGTGCCGGGACCTACAGACTTACCGACAGTAACCCAGACAGTGTAATTCACTCACCGTGGGAAAAGGCGATTGCACGACATCCGGAAGTGTGCGATCTGCTTCAAAATGAGATATTGCTACCGGGCGCTCGCATACACAGATGATGCGAAAGATCCAAAACCCAGCGATGAAGTAAAAGTGTGCTTGTTGCTAAGTTTGGGTACTTACGAGACTGTGCCACGATTGTAACGACTCAATATGTTTCTTTGAACTCCAACATCCGCTGCGACACCGTCACTGATGAGCTACAATTCATTGAACGCAGCCACATATGTCAAGAAGAGCCAAGCACTGCTGAACAAGGCAATCTTTCGTCGGCCAGGAACAACGACGTACTTTTCCCACAACTTTATGAATCACAGCCAATCAGTTCCTCCAAGACAGGATTCTGTTACCAACCTTTCCAACCCAGTAGAATAGTCCTTTACAGACAGTTCACTTTTTCCCTTCGCACTTGCCCAAGGAAGCGTAACACAGCGAGACCAGACGAGAATCAGTCTGCCACACATACGCTAGCTCAAAGAAGAGGACCACCTCAGCTTCAGCATCCATATACCTCCCTCATATCTCACGATTCCCATATCCGTCCCTCCACGTTCTTCCCGCACATCAGATGCCTACGCGCCACACCCTCTTCACCCTGTTCCTTCCAACCCATGCTCCGCGCTCCAAACAACACTCTCACACATCCTCACTCTCATCCCACGAACCCCCCACGAACACACCATCATGACGGGAAAACCACATTGCCTTGGTCGCGAATAGACTTTCCTGCATACAGCCCGGAAAAATCCTGTCATCTTACGCCCCGGATCTCTATTGCTCACACTCCATTCGACCAGAGCTTTGATCTATACCCCACTCTCTGTTCCACAATTCCTCGTCCTCACCTCATCCCTACGCTCTTAATCGCGGAGTCATACCACACCGCAGCAGTGTCACCCGCACCTAAGCGACACCAGCAATACTAGTCCACTCAGCGCACGGGTCTGCGCACATGGAGTACACCTGAAGGTAGCCTTGAGAGGTGCATATGCTAGATTCCAGTCGCCAAAGGCGGGAGCGGATTGTTTATGTCGTGATTGGAGGATAGTGGCGTGTCCTGTTAGCGAGTGTTGGGGTTGGAATTTGGGAAGAGGGTCTGGGTTATCGGATTAGGGTGTGTGGATTAGACACCAGGAACCAGGTTTTGCAAGTTCTGTATTGGTGTATTATTGACGATAGCATGTCAGACAGTAAATTCTTGCAACACGTTGTATTGTCGTAAACCATGTATTCGCCATGCATTATCTACTATACGTAAGTTGAGCCCAATGCTATGCAAGGAACACTGTCAAGCCAAATTCAGATGCATCCGGGTATCCTACGCCCAAACACCTTATCCAAGCGCACGCCTCTTCGGCTTCTTTCTCAACTTCAATGGTTCAGGTCTCGGCGGAACAAACTCATCATCCGCATCTTCCACGTAAGCCGGCGCGCTAACAGTGCGCTTCGCATAGGGGTAGCGAACAGTGCTACGTGTACTCGGGGCTGTGTAAACGGACGCCGCTCGTCTGAGCGACAAGCCGGCAACGATTTCGAACAGCCGCTCCCTCATGAACTTCATCGGACTCGTTTCCCCCTCCGGTGCAATGTCGAGGCTACAAGCGTGTCAGTACAACTGTAGAAGATGTTCGTTGTGTCGTCTTCAACAGCTCACTGATACAACTTAATTGTCTTATTCCGCACTTCCTCACACTGCTCCAATGCTTGTATGTGTCGTTCTTGCGCAATCTTCCAAGTCGTCATGATCGCCTCATCCTCCTTCATGCGATTCAAGTAGCTGGCAAACCCAAGTCTTTTGGTCGTCTCGCCACGGTTATGGATGAAGCGGTCGTCGAGATCTTCCAGCTCTGCGTTACGAGAGGCGAAGTGTGCGGTGACGCCTGCGCTGAAGGCGTTGAACGCTTTGGCGTAGGCGGACATGTGGTGGAAGTAGGCATCGGTAGTGGCTTGGTCGAGCTTGAGGGGTGGATGGGGCGCGACAGGGAGGGCGGGAAGTTTGAGCGTACGAGCAGAGTTGGGCTTTGTGGGGTGGGCGCTGGAAGGCTGTGACTGGAATGGCAGAGTGTCTTTGAGCGTGTCGACTTCTGAGAGACCGCCGTTTTGAGTCGGCAGGAAGGGTTCTACGGTCGCGATGCCTGAGAGGCCGTTCAAACCTAAGCCAGAAGGCGCACCATTGGTGGCGGGCGAAGGAGCAGTCTTTGGCGGAACAGAGCCTGTCCTCCTCGCTTTATCCTTCCTGGGTGAAGATGGTGCTGTCTTCGGTCTTGTCGCAGAAGTGTTGGCGTTCGTGGCTGGTGGAGTATCTGAATCAATGTCCATTTCCTCCGGCTCTCCAGACACCTCCTCTGCAGTCGCCTGGTATTTCGGTCGAGACTTCTCAGGTTGTTCCTGGGTTCTTGGCACAGATGGCTTTCGTGGAGGCTTCGATCTCTTTGTCTGTTCCGAGTTCTTGCGATCTGGAACCTCCGTTGGTAACGCCCAGCTCGGCTCCTTAAACGTCTCGCTCCAAACCTCCGGACTGAACTTAGCGGTATGAGGCATAGCATCCGGCGCAGGTGCAAAGGCAGCCTTCGGTGGTGGACCCGGAGGTGGTGGAGGCATGTAGCCGAACTGTGTCTTGAACGTAGCGTCTGCTGGGGAAAATGTAGGCGTCGTTCGTGAAGACGCAGCTCTCCCTCGTGTGGGTGACTGTCGACCTTTGTTGTTCGCTCCCGCCTGCACGTTGGGAGCGAAGTAATCAGCGCTGCCTTGAAACTTGCCGTGCCAGTCAGAAGGTGAGAACTTCATATTGATGCTTTCCTCGCTTCGGCTCTTGAAACTATTGGGTACATTCCCAGGTGGGGGGATGTGCTGCTTGGACGGTGGAGTGGCGAAGGTACTCTGATTCCACGCGGGAGGTGGAGGATATGGAGCTTTAGGTGGTGCTCGCTGCCTGCTTCCATTGCTTCTTTTAAAAACTTCAGCCTCAGACTCATCGCTCGAGTCAGGGTACATCTGCGGAAATTCATTCTTAGAAGAACTTCCACCGTACGAGTTTCGCTGTTGTCTCCGCCCTGAGTCTGAGTAGGAACCTGGGTCGTTCGAGGGGCTAGGCTGATGTGAGTGTGAGGGCGAATTGCGCATGCTAGCAGATCTTCCTATGCCCTCCTCGCGCATGCCTGCAGCCTTCGAGTAGTATGGCGTCCTCACACGGTTGCCCTCCGAGAATGGGGCATCGACGTTCGGCGAGCTTCCCTCTGCAGGCGTTGGAGGCGTTGCATTTGGCCGCGCATAGCTCGATCGATAGCCTCCAGACTTTGCCGGTCCTTCGTCTGCACCCGGTGTCCCTGGGTTGAAGCCGCTTTTCGATGACGGCACCCTCGTGCTTTGACTGCGCCCAAAGGGTGCACCATTAGGGTTGTTGGGATTTGTGGGATTGTAGGGTCGAGGCTCTTCAGCACGCGGCTGCCCCGTCTTCATCTTCTGCCATGCTGTGAAGACATTTGCCCTGTCCTGCGAGTCCTTCTGGGTTGAGTGTGGCCGTTGTGCTGTCGGAGGCGGGCGGAAGTTCTTGTTCGTGAATCTGTCTTGGCCGCTGTTGTACGTCTGGTGGTGCTGTGGTGGGGGCGGGCGCTGCGGCTGCGGTTGGGGTTTTGGGGGCGCTGCGCGGTAGTAGGAGCCGCTGGGCGTTGTCGTCGTATACGCATTGCGAGGCGGCGGAGGCGGTCTGGCTCGCGGTGTGTTCGGCGTGTTGGTGGGTATGGTTGCATTGCGGTACTTCCTCCTGTCGTTGTCGTACTTTGCCCGCTGTGTTGGATCACACAGGACCTCGTGCGCAGCTTGGATTTCCTGGAACTTGACAACAAACTCTGCCTCGCGTCCTGGATTGCGGTCGGGGTGGTATTGAAGCGCGAGTGTGCGGAACGCTTTGCGGATCTCGTTCTCGCTGGCGTTGGGAGAGACTTTCAGGTCGCCGTAGTAATTTCGCGTGGCATCAGCTTTGACCATGGCGGGCGGTCTGGTTTGCGCCGTGCGCAGTGGAGTGAGGCGACAGAGCCAGTGCGGGTGTTTGTAGTCTCGGACACCAGGCAGACGCGGCCTTCGAGTGGCCCTTCGGGCACTGTCTCACTGCCTGTGTCGTGAGGCCGAGTGCGGCTCAGATGATAGTCCCTCGAGCGCGTGCACGTGTGAACATTGCTAGTGAAAGCTGGATATGGCAGCTGAAGTTTTCTGGCGAGCGTCAGATCAGCAACGGCATGGCGTCACAGCTCTGTTGCGGGTGTGTGTGCTTCTGGACGCGATTGGACGTGGAGTTTGTTTTCGCTGCTGGTGGAGTTGGGCTCCTAGCAACGAACCAGCCTTATGGCTATCGACACCGAGCTCAAGGCATCCTTGTCCTTCTTTGCTCACGAAAGGCCGAGCAGAAAGGGGCTTGTGAACTCACCAAATCAACACATGGGAACCAAGTGCAGCGTCACTCGACACGTAGGATCTTGCTGGCTGAGTTGTCTGCGGCGTCATGCAATGGGCTGCACCGGTGAGATCAGCACATACATGCATCCTGCAAGACTACTTTTAAGGCACAGAGCCTTCGAGTAAGCCACAGCTCAGCCTCTGCAGCCACATTTCTTAACCTGTGACGATACATCTCTACCTACTATGCTACTGTAGCTCGAGGTCCAACAGGAAGATCAACATTAGCTTTCAATTTGTATTTTAGTCAGGAACACAGAATGAACTTCTTCGGCTTGACAGCTCTAGGGATCTGCGAGGTTCGATAAGGGAACACGCTAAGATAAGGTCGACACCTGAGGCGCGACGTCAATGAAACGCTGCAACCTTCAGCACCACGGCTCGCGAACGTGCAATAAAGACATTGAAGCCTGAGCTATGCGTCCTACAATTACAAACTTTCTCAGGCTCCTTGAGCATCCTCCGTAGTTGCCCTTTCTTCCGAGTACCATATCACGGGCCTACATTACGCGCCCACTAAGGCCCCACTCGTTCATCACGTCGTTACATCATGCTCGAGCACCGCCGTCCTTCCTGCATCGAAGCACCCAACATGTCGTCCGCAATCAAGACCGTTCCCTTTCAGCCGCCCAAGAAGGTCCAGCCACCGAAAGCAGACGCGCCATGGCATCACTACCTTACAATTGACCTGATATGGTACGTGCTGGGCTATACGGTTTTCCATCCGTTCGTATCATGGATTGTCGTGCTGTGTCTGCGCGCGCAGTACACCAAATATGAGGCACCGGAGATGCGCATCGCAATCGGCTGGTCCATTCTCATGAGCGCAATTGGTATCTTCGGCATAGTCAGCGACAGAATAGCGTTCGGCCCACACCGAGACGTCGATTTGAGCGAGGAAGTTATCGTCATCACAGGTGGTGTTGACGGACTTGGTGGACTTCTAGCCGAGACGTATGGAATGAGGAATGCCAATGTCGCGGTCTTGGATCTTAAGACGGTGGACAAAGAGGAAGCAGAGGCGAAGGGTGTGGTATATTACCAGTGTGATGTGGGCGATGCGCAGCAAGTGGAAGCTGCGGCGGCCAAGATTGTGAAAGATGTGAGTACACGCTCAGACTCCACTGTAAACTTCGAGGCAGTAATACTGACATTTGCAGCTTGGCCCTCCAACAATCTTGATCAACAACGCCGGTATCGTCCACACAAAATCAATTCTTGACTCAACTGCCTCCGAAGTCGAGCAAACCTTCCGCGTGAACACCATCTCGCACTTCACGACCCTCCGCACCTTCCTCCCACACATGCTCGCCGAAGGTCGCGGCACCATTGTTACCGTCTCATCAGTCCTCGGCCACCTGGGCGCTGCGAACCTCTCTGCATACTGTGCCTCGAAGGCCGCACTTCTCGCCCTGCACCACTCGTTGCGCGCCGAGCTTGCACACACACCTGGTGCTGAGGAGATCAAGACAATCCTGGTACAGCCAGGGCAAATGAGCACCAAGATGTTCGAGCATGTACATGCGCCAAGCAAGTTCTTTGGCCCACTCGTTACACCTGCAGAGATGGCGCAGGGGATTATCAAGTTGGTCGAGCGAGGAGAAAGCGGAGAGGTCGCCCTACCGCTTTACTCGAGGTATATTCAGGTTCTCGGATGCTTACCCTTTGGGATTCAACATATTGCAAAGAGGTGGAGTGGTCTGGATACAGCAGTCGAAGATGGCAAAGGAATGATGAAGGCAAAATTGAGCACAGAAAAGTCAAGCTGAATCGACAGAAACCTCTGGGAGGTGCCTCCAAACGCGCCATCAAACAGTACAACTCCACAATACAACACCCACATTTGATCTGCATTGTACCTCAACTCAAGGCGCTACGCTTAATGGATGTTGATGCCCAGATTTAGAGTTCCTCAAGGCAGCGGTAAGGGGGCGCTCTACTAGCCTTAATAGCCACGACTCATTCCGTTACGTCCCACGACCGAGCGACAAGAATTCATTTGCAAACCTCGCAACGATCATCTCCGTACCGTAGTTGTTGCCTGGGCGTTGGTCCCTCTGCCGATAGAATCCTTCAACATGATACCCAAGAAGCTCGTTGGTGCCATGGCGAAGAAGAGCAGCAAATTTTTCGCGATTACGGTTCTGAAAATCGATGCAAAGAGCGGGCCGCATCACTTAGACTTGCTCCTAAACCGTGGAATAACTGAGGCAAGCTTGCCCTTTCTCAATGGTGAATCACAGCTTCTTCCTGCCGAGATTACTCAAGAGTTTCGCAGAGCTCAGTGAAAGGTCCTTGCAGCTGTCTTCTCAGACAATTCTGGAACGTCTCATCTTCAGAAAGAAACCATTCTGTCATTTACAATCGAGAAGGCAGTGCGTTCACGATAAGAGCAACGTTTAACCTAGAACTTAAATAAAAGTCCCAACGAGTTGGCGCGATCAAAGATGCCCCTCGTGAACATGCAAGTTATCAGCATATTACATAAAGATGGACTCATGAACTTGATAGGATTCGTACGCTTATTGCACTGGAGCATGAACATATCACCAGGTTCGTGTCAGCCATGGTTTTGTCACAGAGAACAAACTCAAGATTCTGTCTGGTCTGGGAGAACTTTCCAGTTCCTGGCCTGACGTTGAACCTTGTTGTGGAGGTCTTCAGACAGGTCCTTGGTCTTGCAGATGCATCAGAAGAGCGTTGCATAGCTAACTTTGCACAGGTCACTCTGCAAGATATCGGAGCCAGCGCTTCCAACAACGGTAAAGACGGTCTTAACAAATCGTGCTTGGTCGCAAGGCTAAGAATCTATAGTGAATGCCAAATTTCATCCTTAGACTGGTTATACGCAATTTTGCCGAGTATGCTGTGTGCACTTCTCGCTAGGGCCGTCCAGGGCGTCAGTGGCGTGGCAGCGGTCATGATCGGTTGCTACATTGCGTTCTTGACGGCGTGGGTACTTGTTGTGTCAGTGCATTAACACATCGGCTGACCACACTGGTGGAGTGTAGACAAGTAGCAATTGGGCCGAGATGCAGTCCATCCGGATTCTGTGCTGGGTCGCATTGAAGACAAATTCGTTGTCTCAATCACTTAGAAGACGACTAGCAGGTTTGCTGAAAGTCACGGGGGCTACATATAGGGGTAGAGTAAACTGAGTGGATCTGAGTGCTTTGCACGATAAGTGTATTTGAAGTTCGAGTTGGTGCTTGAGCGGTGCCTTGCGACTCGTCGAATAAGCAGCGGAGGCAAAGATGGGCACTTGTCGTATGGTTATGAACAGCCTCGAACTGTTTATATCTGGACATCTCAATTGTTCAGTCCTGAGGTGAAATTTTTGCGTGATATGTTGAGTCTCAAGGTCATGTTCGACTCTTGCCGGTTTGTTTGGCGTTGAAGTTAAAGAAACCACCAGATCATCTGTACACATTCCCACGACAATTCGGTTTACACCTCTTCTTACACCGGTAGGCCGTTCCTACGCAGTGCAAATAATGGGGTTCGTAAGGTCGCGTTGGATCTGTAGAGAGATTCGTGACGAGGAGGGCTGTCATCAGGCCCCCGAGCCTAAACTAGCCAACCATCGTTTGCTTTGTCAGCTGCAGACACGCTTCGTGTCTCGCTTTGGCGCATCGGTCTGGGTTAGCGCAGTCGTGAGCATAACGTTATGGTCTCCGCACGCCTTTATATCTACAACAACGGTCCCTCGCACGTGTACTATACCTTTTCAGCACCTATAAAGACCATCAAACATAACGACATGCCTGCAGGTCGCGTACAAAAGACCCGTGCGCCCAGAGACGTACCTGATCTGGGGAACCCGGACCGGAAGCGGGTACTGAACGTGTTAGCACAGAGACGATATAGTGAGTAGCCTCTAGCGTCGTTCTGAATGTTGGAATTAACATCATCGTGCAGGGCAGCGAAGAAAAGAGAAGATCGCCACGTTGGAGGCGCAGGCCAAAGGCCTTGAGGCTTTGGTTGAGGTTCAATCAATGAGCAGTGACAGTGTGTCGCCGAACGTTAGCAAATCTCCGGATGTCAGTATAAGTCCTGATGATGCCGAGGCTGTCGAAGAGATCATCTCAGTGCCAAGCGCAGATGAGTTGTCAGGGTACGCCATCCACGAAGACCCATTCAATATGAGCCTGATGGAGGACTTTTGTGGTGAGATCTCAGACCTGCCATTGCGAAATGATGACTGACCGTTTTGTAAGACTTCTCCACTCTTCCCACGACATTGTCGTCAAGTCCAGATCTTGTGGAATCCCAACAGGGTACCTCACCGATAGGCTTTTCCTTCCCTTTAAGTCCTGACAGCGGTTCGCTACCCTTGCCCATCCTGAGCATGGTCCAAGCGTTCATCTCGATCGGGACCGCATTAAATGTTTGCGACAACTTGTGGGATCCGTGTTACATGCATGTAATGCCAGCCTCCGCTCTTTGTCTGTCTTTGATGCCAGCAAACCTGCAACCTGTCCCTGCGCAGCTTATGATACCGCATCATCCCGCCCTCGACTTGCTGCCGTGGCCAAGTATGCGGGAGAAGCTTATATGTATGCTGGCTTTGCCTAACAAGCTACGACCGCCGATCGCGCGAGAAGACGACGAGGGTGGTACAGACGGCTGTGGAATCTGGCCAGGCTCAGACATATTTGGCAATTCGACGCCGGCAGGGCAGAGCAAGGCTATCGTGCAGCTCGTGCAAGACCTTGATGATTTCGAAGATGGCGGAGGGCTGCGTGTGCATGGCAACTCCACAACATGGGGACAAGGCAGCGAATTCGTGGACGAGGCGTGGGAAGTGGGCGAGTCGTTCTACAGGAAGTGGTGGTTCTGCCTCGACCAGAAGATCATCGATCAGACGAATCAACGGAGGAATGCGCGAGGGATGCGCAGACTGAGGCTCGCACCTGCAGCTTGAGAGTAATGTTTGGAGACTCGCGTCAATGCGCAGTACCCGACCGATGAGAGGGTCACCTGCTCGAGAGCACGTTGAGCAACATATCACCTCGTTGGAATGATTGCGAGCGAACAGCACTTGGAGTGATTCCACAAAGACCGTGACATATTGTCAGCGATGTGGTGTGTGAGCTTGGAGTGGTGCCAAGCCGACACTGTAGGTCTAATATGCTTCCGGTGGGCAGACTGAGAGACGGTGGTTGTGAAAGCTAGACGCAGTAAACGCAGCTGACAAAAGACTGAATCTAGGCTGCTGGCGACAAAGGAATCGTTATGTCCTGGACAGAAGAGCCAAGATCGACACCAAGCCAGTGTGAGGAATGGCAAGTGTTACATAATCTTTGCGCCCTTTCTCGAACACTGTCCTTAGGTGTCACGACTCGTGCATTTCCGGTGGCTTTGCTTCGTGGCTTGGGTTCCAGGTCGTCGGCCACCGGCTGTGGCTTTGTGTGTTGGTAAGCTACGAGCTCGTACATCAGGAAACAATGCTACAACAACTAGCTGTACGGTGATCGGCATTACTCGAAAAGTTGCAGTTGTATGATTACAAAGAGAGCACGATTGCATCTGTCGTTCAGCCGTATACGCTGAATAAGGGCTCGAAGATTCGGGTTCGATCCAAAGTGCAGGCACGCATGTGATGCTGCTCCTTTGGGATGACCGTCCTTTCCTGGTGCAGACCCTCTTGACAGCTGTCCGGTTGTTAGGAAGCACACAAGCGCTGACCTTCTTATGCCGGCCAAGTGGAGACGCAGCATGTACGCCATTAACTGACAGCACATAAGAAAATTCTCCAAAATGACCGAGCGTTAAACTTTGTATAGCCGATAAGAGCACGGTGCCATCAATGCCCCTTGTTATGAAGGGAAAGGCATTCCCAGTCAACAATACGGATATTGCAATATCACTAGCTGCAGGGCTACAGTTACACAGCCTTCAACATGGGATTTGTTTACCGCAAATCAAATTTCGGCACTGCAGGTGAGTTGCCCAGGTACTGTGAATGGCCTCCCCCACCGGACCTCATCCACCGATACAACCGCGTTGCGAATGCGACTAACTACCCGCCAATCACAACTTTCAGTCTGCGACTTAATAGCCTCGATTTTCCCGTTCAGTCAACGTCGTGGTCGCGAACTGCGGCAGGGGTGAGGCGATTTGCCGCACTGATACCTGCTAGACCAAAAGCTCAAGGCCGCGACTGCAGACCCTTCGACGCCGGTTCGTCGCGGAACGGTTGGGGAAAGTAAAACCACCTCAGGTAGGAAAGGATCGTGTGACTCTGCGATACCGTTCTGACAAACAAAACGCCTGTGGTGCAAAGTGAGGCTCGAACGCCGCAAGGGTACCTCGGCGCAGGATTGGCGCCAGACGAGGGTATCGGAGCCTGTCACAATTGACCGATCTCGACGACCTTGGTTCAGCACAACAATGATCGGGCACACGCCTCACTGTGCTCTGATTGCACAGCAACAAACTGCGATGCCTCCAGCGCTGTCCATGCGTGTCGACAAGAGTGCGAATCAGGGAATCGGAAGTTCCCGTGTTCAGGAACGTGTCCCTCTTCCTGAGGACCCTTTAGCGGATCGCGGACACTGTGTGCATCGAGATCGTGGATGCAAGTAGCCCCGCAAGAGCACTTTTTCGCAGCGATACGTCCAACGCGTCTTCGAAACTTCCTTCAACGTTCTGTACCTCCGTGCTGTGCTTTTACGTCGTTAAGGACCACTTGCGCGCCCGACTGCTCCAGGACTCCCCGGATTGACCTTCAGACCGGTCCAGACACTCACGCGACACGGGAATCGTTGCTCACTCACCCTAGCCTGTGGCTAGACACTCACCAGGCCATCCACTGCAATTGCCGCCCAGAACATATTGCGGCAGAAGTGACACAGCACTAGCCACGATCCTGTTGTCTCTCTTGATTCTGTAACTCTTTCATCGAGATCCTTCTGCTTCAGATGGTGGGGTCCGTTGTTGTCCTTCGGCCCTGCGCTTGATGCGATGCCTCCTGCAAACGGTCAGCGTGCATCTTTCTTCCCCAAGGCCGATGCAGCTGTCCTCCGCTCGAAACATGTCGCCCCCACGGAGCGCCCAAGCGAGACAGCACCCATCTTCGATACCGACAATGCCACCAAGGCGCTGGACATCTGGTCCGTGGAGGTAGCAGAGCGCGTCTATCCAGGTCAGACAGATGTCTGGGCTCCAGCAACCATACCGGATAGGCCGTCAATGCAATGTGCGGCCGACCGCTACTTGTTCCCTGTGCTGACGCGCAACGAGAGGTTACGTTTGACTATGCTGTTCTATTACACTCGAGGTGCTCTTGAGGATAACGAACTACAGTCAAGATTGCAAGAGAAAGTTTATCTTGCGCGAGACACAGTGGGGTGGGAATTTGTGATCGCCGGTCTTCTTAGCCACAACACATACACTCGTATGGTGACTGTAGGCCTCCCTTTGGCTGTGCTGCCACGCCGCGAAAGCACGTGTGCTCATACAGTCAATCAGCCACCAGGTGTATGTCCGACACACGTTACCAACTGACCAATGCTGAGACGTTTACAGGCCATCTTTACTCTGCTTAACATGACCAACGATTGGCGATTCCGGGAATCTCCTCATGTAGAAGTTGGTGGTTTGCGCGCATATGCTGGTGCTCCTCTGCGTTTCGAAACAGAGTTCGGCGAGCACATCGCATTTGGATCGCTATGTGTTGCCTCCAACTCGGCACAGGAACCGCTCTCGAAGGAGCAACAGAGGTCGTTAGCGCGACTGGCCGACTGGATTGTTGCCGACATTGTTCATGCTCACAGGGCCAGACGCCAGCGAGAACGACGTCAGATGCTGGAGCGCATTGCTTGGTTGCAGAAGCAGCTGGACTTGGACCGTAATCTGGAAGAGGCCGTCAAGGAGATGCTCCAGGAAGTATACCCCGGAAGTCTAGTCAAGATCATGCAAGCGCAAGATGACACGCTCAGCCTGGGGGACGGAACGACCGTGCCTATGTTGGATATCGAGCATGGACTATGGGAAGACAGCGACTATTTTGACTACATGATCGAGCATCTCAACCACCAGGAACCGGTAGCACACAGATCGATACGAGCAATTGTCTCGCAGTGCGCAAGCCAACGGATACCGACTTACCTGCTTGTGGGCTCAAAGGACTTCCGGCACGTATACGACGATATTGACGCATGGTTTATCCAGATGTGCGCGACGTCGTTGTGCCGTTACTGGCAGGATCGGGCGCTTAAAGAGGCTTTGAGGGCAAAAGAGACCTTTCTCCGTGGAATCACGCATCAGCTTCGAACACCTATTCACGGCATTCTAGGATCAGTCGATCTTCTTACCGAAGAACTGAAGTCGCGCAACGTAGTCAGCGAGACAGCGGAGTCGACACCTAACGCCACACCCAGCGACGAACCCTTCAGCGCACTCGACCCATACACATACATCAAAACTATCAAGTCGTCCGCACGAGATCTCATCTCGACCGTCAACAGTCTCATCAAGCTCAACCAATGGGCCGATGTCGCAGAGGCGCAACGAATCGTCGAAGTACATACGATCGAGGACATTGAAGCGGCGTTGCTCAATGAGCTGACCCTTTTTTTGCCGGATGACATTACCTTGCGGCCGTCTCTTATAGTCAACCATCGATTACCGGACCGCTGTGACACTATATCTTTGGATTTGCGTCTTTTTGTCGACTGCATTCAGCCTATACTACAGAATGCGATTCAGAACACTGCTGGCGGTGTTGTGGTGGTCATGATAACCGTTAGCGAAGATTATCGTCAAATGATCGTTGACGTGAAGGACAACGGCTGCGGTATTAAGCCGGAGAACCAGAGAAGGATTTTCGATGCTTACGAGAAGGTTGACAACCACACCACCGATGCGGGGCTTGGTTTAACACTAGCTGGAAAGCTGGCCACCCTGATGAATGGCTCAGTTACCTTGATGTCGTCTGAGGTTGGTAAAGGATCACACTTCCGTGTCGCGTTCAACGACCCTACGTGTTCATCTTCACTATCGCCAAACAGGAGGCAATTCCCCAACCTACCGCTCGTCTTCAACAGGCTACCTGTCGATGACCTTACCTCGCTGCTTGGCAACAACTTTGCAGACTACCTCAAGGCACGAGGGTACACCGAGTCCCAGGATCACTCTGAGTCTTTACTGACATTGGACTACACACGCGACCTCAGTCAGCTATACAAAACGACCAAACAGATGAGCGACGACCAAGTTGCTATATGTCTTGTGCCTGAGAACGACATGGTCATCAACTTTGCTGGACAACGATTTCTGCGGGACGGCAACGTGATATACTCGAAGGGACCATTCACGTCACGCTCGATCGGAGATGTGTTGGCTGAGGCCGATACTGTCTTCGCCGAGCAAGCAGCAGCAAAAGCAGCGCAACCTGTACTGCCCGAAGGTGGCATCGCTCTCGAACCCACCCCACCTGCAACACCTGCCTGCGACGCACCAACGGTCGATCCCGAGTTCACAGCACCTGACCTGATTCATCACGGCTCCATATCCCCGAAAAAACTTGTTGAAGCCGAACTCACCAATTCCGTCGCCTCCCTCCGTCTCGTACAGAAACCGGTTCTTACACCGAAACCTACATCGACCCCGCCACGACCGAACAAGCCGATGACCCTGCTTGTTGACGACAACGCGATCAACCTCCGTCTGCTCGAGATGTACTGCAATCGCCGTGGTATCCCATACTGTACCGCCACCGACGGCGCCCAAGCGGTGAGGCTATTCGCCGAACATCGCGCGCCCGCTGACTTCACACCAACGCCTGCACGCACGCACCCCTGGCTGTACAACGAAGAGACGACAGCGGGATCATCGATCGCACATCCACCGACGCTACGGCCTTTCGAACTTGTACTGATGGACCTGCAAATGCCGATCTGCGATGGTGTTAGCGCAACGAGTCAGATTCGCGGGTTGGAGAAGGGTTACGGGTGGGATAAGAGTGTCATCTTCATCGTTACTGGACAGGACAGTCAGAATGATCGCGCGAGTGCACAAGAGGCGGGAAGCGATGGATACCTGGTCAAGCCTGTGGGACCGAAGGTATTGGATCGCGGGATCAAGCAATGGTTCCCTGATGCTGAGATTGGGTGAGCGCATGACTGTTATGTTGAGAGAATTTGGTTGCGAAATTCTGAATCGGAAAAGCATAGCAAGCATTGTATGGCATAGCATGGCATGGCGTTTTGGTGTTCTTTTAGAGCGGAGGCACTTGCACAAAAGGCATATATACCCCATAATAATGTTCTTCTATACTCAAATCTACGCGATGTATGCACCCAAGGAAAGCACCACCAGCACTTGGTATTTGAGTTATGTTCGTGACGATACACCTCGATCCGAGAAGCAAATCTAGGCATGGCGAACGGCTCTATTACCCAATTGACTTGTTTCTAGAGGAGGGCTCATACTGCGAACCACCAAAGGGTCCGACGGATGTAGAACAAGTACAACTGTCCGAGCCGAGGCATTCAACCTCTCCACATTCAACCTCACACTCTATCGCCTAAGCTTCCGCTCTTGAAGGAGTTGCGATATGGTCAAACGATCTTGCCCATGCTCTTACCTCCTTACAGAGGCCTGGAGGTACTCACACCCCTCCATACATTTCCTTGGTTTTCTGATTGATCGCTCCAATCAGAAAATAACGTCAAGCGCTACACCGGCTCCAATGTCGACAAAATCTCGGGCCAAGGAGTAGATCGGACAGTGTCCCAGCTGCTGGTGCGGGTGCAATGGGGTTGCAGCTGTGATGAAGGCGTGAGCTGTGATGGTCGCATCGAGACCTTCGACCGTCCAGTACTCTGGACGGTAGTCGTTGGGATAGACAACTTCATCGTTGGAGACGTGTGCGGTATCGTTGTTCCACATACGGCTTCGGCCACATGGGGCCTGATTGCCGTTGGCGACGACAGCGGCGATTGCCAGGAAGGGTGCAATCGGAACAATCAGTGTAGGCGTGGAGGTACTTAGTACATCGGTGGGTTGGCATGACGCTGAAGTTGAGCGTGACCGCCCGTTTGTTCCATACGTATAAGCAAGGAAGGTAAAGGTAGCTGGCGAGAGTCTGTCAGGTGCCGGTGCGCTTTGGGTGGGCATGGAGGTAGTCGCACCTCCAGCGCTCCGGTCAGCATTCCACCACCGTCGACGCAAGAGGGTGACTGTTTCCTCCAACAATCGTTTTGGTGACTGGACCGTAGAGAACTTCACTTAGCTGTAAGGATAAGAACGTTAGAGCTGAGTACGAAGCCATTGTGAGCGAAGAATCGTTATTGATGTCTGACTCCCCCGCAGATTGATTCAGCGACACTCCCTCATACCTAGGTGGCGAGGTCTCCTGTATGTCAGGGGGAGGGGAGTCATCTGTTGTGTGTAAAGTGTTACCAGTAGTCGAAGATAGTACAATGAATCCGCTCTGAGAGTGGGATAAGCAAATATTAGCATCTTTTTTGGACTCTCCCAAAAGAAACGAGATGAAAGGTAACTAGAGTGATCCAAAAGAAACCAGAGAACGAAAAGACGAAGATTTTTTGACGTTGGCCCTATGCTGAGGCAGATTTCGCTACCAAACACATCGATGGTGGTTCGTGATCAGGTTTTTGGTCCCTACCCAAGGACTGATGATCTCAAGCATATTTGAGGTACTGCACGGCGAGGGCCTGTCACGACAGAAAGAGAACACCAAATAGCTTAACATCATATTTGAGACCCTTGGACAGCTAAGGCAGCTGAGGTAACGGCGAGCTGGGCTGTGCCGGTGTCAATATGTTTGATATACTAGAGGTATTCACGCCTCTAGAAACGTTCAACAATAGGTCGAGCGAGGTGTCCTCTTCTGAACCCTTTTTGGATCACCTTACTGTGGAGATAAGTTTACGTTGCGTTTGTCTTATACACCTTTCGCTGTCTTTTGCTTGGCTGCATGATCAAAAACACAATGAGGTATCACGAAAATCAAAAGCTTGTAAAAGTTGCATGTGGTGTGCATGCGTGAAGAACGATGGTGGTGAAGGTGGATCTTCTATGGCGTCAATGTCGGAGCCCGGGCTTGCCTCGGCCGGACTTTACTGCGGTGATGCTGACTACCACTACGACGCCTGCTGGAGCTCGATAGAAGCCCCTCGAAGGCAACTACTTTTCACAGATGCTCTTTCCTTCTGCTGCACCTTCCCTCCTCCACTCTCACACCATAGAGCCTTCGACCGAACGACCCATGTCGCAACCCGCAATCTTGACGTATCGATAGCGCTCGGCTGGACATCGAGTCCACTTCCACACCTTCACGTCCACTCGACACTACAAAGCCCATACAGTCCGGTAGACTGGAGGGCTCAACCGTGGTTGACATCCGACTCGACCGCCGCCTAACAGGCTCGAAGTTTATTACAACCGCTTCCCCAACGGCCCGCATTCTAGCGTCCCGCCACCATGTTCACGAGCTTCACGGGCAACACACGGCGGCCAAGGCAGGTCAACCTTTCCGGTCGTAAGACGAATCCGTTTGGTACACCTGGTACTGGCGCTGGATCACAAGCCGCTCTTGATCGAGCCCAGCAAGAACGCGCGCAGCGACAAAGGGAACGAGACTCGCTCAATGCGGCAAAGAAGATACAGAGGGTATGGAGAGGTCACGCAAGCAGGCGGCAAGTCGCCGATCACCTGAGGCAGGAGTGGGATGCTGCTGAGAAGCGAGATTGCGATCCCGGCTCAAGCCCAATCTATGATTCTGGTTCAGCGCTGCCGCAGCTGCAGCGGTTACTGCAGTTTGCTTCGCCCCGAAACGAGCAGGATCGGGAGCGAATAAGACATTTTGGCAGCCGTCTGCAGGCGACGACGCCTTCCGAAAACACGCCAGGGACGTTAATGTTTGACATTCCATCTTGGCAGACCGCATGCTTGAAGTTTGAGAAGTTGCTGCTGGCATCCTTGCAGCAGTTGAGCAAGGGTCCAACGTCTTGGTGGTATCGACCAGAAACGAACTTGGTCTCGATACTCGAGTTCACTGCATGCCGAATTCCTTCAGAAACATCTCAGAACGCAACGCTCTACTATCGTACCCTCGCCGACCTCCTCTCGAAGCTCGCACCAGATCTGGTAGATACGTCAGGCAGGCAGCCTTACTCTTATGCAGACATCAACGGGAGATCATGGGACCTGTTTCTTCAAACGGTTCTAGTACCTCTTAAAGCAGTCACTGGATACACCCTGGATGCGTATGATGCTTTTGGATACATCTTCATGACGCTTCCCCTACTCAGCTCCGACTCCACTTCCCCACGTGTACGCAAGTTCAGAGACTCGCTTGCTGAATCTATCAACTACAAGCTACTCGCCAGCGCACTCGCTACCTCGTTCAAAGAGTCAGGGATACAGACACATCCCCAAATGAAGAGTCCCACAAGCCGACTACGGCTGCTTGGACTCTTCATCTACTTTCACCGCTATGCGCACAACTTCAACTCGCCTGAAGCTTATGCTGTACACCAGGATTTCGTTACGGTAGTTTCGCTGCTATTGAACTCACTTCCAGTCAACATTCTTGGAGACGATGACGTTATGGATCTCACAGATGAGGACGATTTGGTTGCAGACAAAGTCACACAATTTCTGAAGGATCAGGTCTTGTCTTTAGTCAACCAAGAAGGTATTGGTAGCCTCCTAGCTGGGTCTTCACAAGCTTCAACAGCTTCAACAGCCTCGGAAGACGAGAAGATTGAAGAGGCAAGACAACTAGCGAACTACGCTCTTGCATTGCTCCGGTTCTTTCCTCGAAGAGGTGACGAAATCCGCATGTGGCTGTACATTGGCCCACCAGACAAGAAGGATGCTGGAAGAAAATCGCCAGCAATCAGGTACTTCTGGGAAGCCTCTAAGCGTTCTTCAGTGTTCGCGACTATCTTCCGCGACTCACGTGCGGCGATCGAGCTACTCAAGACCAAAGCAGCAGATTCTAGCGCTACGAGCTTGACACAGCATGGGTTTTGGCAACCAGCTCAACAGGAGGTCAACCGTGAAGCTGCTATCGCTGACGAGTGGAGAGTCATCTTGGTCTTCCTTGAGCTGTATACTTTCGTACTAAAGGTTACTGACGACGAAGAGTTCTTCTCTACGGGGCAACAAGATGCCTTTTCAAATCAGGTCCGTGACAGCGGTCTTCCTCTGTCTGAGGTGAAAGACTTGACAACATTCCTGAAGAACCTTGGTTTTACATTATACTTCAACGCGGCAGACATCAATCCACCAGAAGAGCGCGCCACTACAGGTACCGGCCTCCATTTCTACACGCATCAAATTGCGGATGCCCAACCTACCAAGGAAGCTCAAGAGCCATCTGTTGGCGGTGTCGCAGGTCTCAGCCTTGACTACGTGAAAGGCCTAGTCACTGGACTTCTGCGCATGGTGTACGAACGAGATTCGAGACGCACGTTCCTGCCAACGGACCATTGGCTGATGACTTCGCGATTCGACATGACTGGCTTTATTCCGGCAGTAGTGGAAGAGGAGGAGTCACGCCACAAGATCCAAGACGAGGACGCCGACGACGTAGACGAGGAGGAAGAGGACTTCGATGATACACCACAGTTAATTGGCACGAGTCGTGTACAACAGCAACGTAGGCTCGAGAGATTACAACGGCAGCAGCGCAAGGCTTCGCGGAGAAGATATTTGCAAGCTGTCGCACCACGTCTGGAGATCCTGCAGAACATGCCATTCTTCATCCCTTTCACCACACGAGTCAAGATCTTCCGCGAGTTCGTCCATCTGGATATGACAAAACGGAGAAATACCGCAGACCCAGAAGCATGGCGAGCAAGGATGATGTTCGGTGGCGGTCCAGGTGACAAGCACTCTGCAAGAATTCGACGTGATAACGAATTTGAAGATGCTTATGAGCAGTTCTATTCGTTAGGACAGGGCCTCAAGGAGCCTATACAGATTACGTTTGTTGATCAGTTCGACGCACCGGAAGCCGGTATCGACGGCGGTGGTGTGACGAAGGAGTTTCTGACAAGTGTCACAAACCGAGCCTTCATGCCTACGGATTCAGTTGATATGTTCGTTGAGAACGACCAGCATCTCCTTTATCCCAATCCAGCAGCCGTCGAAGAGCACAAAGAGCAACTGAAGCAACTCGGATTGCGCGAAAACTCGCCAGAGTTTCGTCTACAGATAACCGAGTTACTCCACCGCTACGAGTTTCTTGGTCGAATCATCGGAAAGTGCTTGTACGAAGGCATTCTTGTAGATGTCAATTTCGCACCCTTCTTCCTGCGCAAGTGGGCCTTGACTGGTGGCACCGGCTCCGCACCCAACGAGTCCGGCTACCGCCCAACCCTCAACGACCTCCGCGATCTTGATGAAGAGCTCTACCAAGGTCTGCACAAGCTCAAGACCTACCCCGGCGACGTTGAAGACTTCGCTCTCAATTTCACCGTCACAGACACCGTCGTCACAGACTACACCACATCCCCCAAACGCACAAAAGCCATCACCAAAGATCTCAAGCCCGGCGGCGCAGACACAACAGTCACGAACCAAAACCGTCTTGTCTACATTAGCTATATGGCGCGCCATCGTCTACAGAACCAGCCGTACCTGCAAACCGCCGCCTTTCTTCGCGGCCTCAGCACCATGATTCAACCCTCCTGGCTCTCCATGTTCAACCACTCGGAACTCCAGACCCTCATCTCCGGTACCCGCACCCAAATCGACGTCGAAGACCTGCGCCGCAACACCATCTACGGCGGCACGTACGTCATCGGCGACGATGGACTCGAACACCCCACTATCCAGCTTTTCTGGAAGATCATGAAGGATATTAGCGATGATGAGAGGAGGGCTGTGCTTAAGTTCGTTACGAGCACACCGCGTGCGCCGCTTCTGGGGTTCGGTACGCTGAATCCACGGTTCAGTATTAGGGATGGAGGGAGTGATCAGGAGAGGCTGCCGAGTACGAGTACGTGTGTCAACCTACTGAAGCTGCCGATGTACAGGGACTATAGTGTGCTTAAGGAGAAGCTGCTGTATAGTGTGTTTAGTGGGGCTGGATTTGACTTGAGCTAAGGATGGGAGGTGACGAGGGTATCAAGCGTGATAGGGCAATAACATGCAGAGTGTGCAAAGTGTTTCGTGTGTGCATGAGTGACTGAGTGTTTTGATATTTTGATAAGAAAGTGATACATCCCAGTGTCCGAGAACCTGGCTGTGAAGCAATGCCTGCTCTGAGTCAGAGACACAAACAACACAACAACTGTCTCGAGAATTCCATCGACCCAAGATAGACAGACTAACCCGCAGTTGAGCGCGCCCAAGAGGCTGAACTCATCGAACTAGTGACTTGGCGATCGGCCATTCGTGTTTTCAGACGAGTTGCATTAGCTGTCAGACTTGTATGACATTTGGCTGCCGCTACATGCACTGGGGCGTGCCGTAGATAAGAACAAGGCAAATGTCGTGAAGACCCTAACATGTCGAATCTGATGCTGAACCATGCCAAACTTGAATGCTCATGGAACTGTGGATGCATTCGCGTGCAGAGAAACGCCAGCTTTCTTCAATTGTATCTTCATTTTTTTGGTCATGGGTATCATCTAGGTAATGGATCGTATCTGATGCTAGTGCATCGCTTCGTCAAGTAGGGCGTCCGTCCGCTTTTGTTGGTTGTTTCGCGACTCCCGTGCCCGCATCTCGAATACCATCATCGATCATGTCGCTGGTCCTGCCTCTTCTTCCCGTCCTCTTCGCAAGCGCTTAGAAAACCATCTCGTGGGGGTGCTGGCCGCTCCTCAGGCTGAAGCTCGCGCCAAGGTACGCCTCGAGATCGGGTTGCTGCTTGATCGTCGCAATCAGCGCCTTGTCGACCTTCTTCTGGTCCTCAATGCGCTGGGGATCGGTGTCCTTCTTCTGGGGTGTGGTGCTGCCCTGCTCGAAGAAAGCATCCTCGCCCTTGCCCTCCTTCTTCTCGCGTGCCCAGTACTCGTCCTTGCTTACGCGGTCGAGGACCTCCTGGTCAAGGTTGGAAACATCGACGGATGCGCCGGTCGCGATAACGTAGCGGTGGTTTACGCGGCGCAGGGGAACGCCGTTGGACTTGAAGGGACCGGTGATCAGGAGAACGCCCTGAGACAGCTGGCGGAGGAGGACAACGCGCTTGCCGGAGAAGCGTCCAGAGAGGAGGATGAGGATTGTGCCGGGCTTGAGGGAGTCGCGGTATTTGGTGGGGTGGGCGGTCTTGCGCGCCTGTTGTTGTTAGTGTGTGATACAAGCTATCGCAGCCTCACAAAATTGCAGCGCTTTTAGTCCGAAATCTTGTTGCAGCCTTCCAAGTGATTTTGGCGCGTACCTTCTTCATGATCGCCTCCTCCTCGGCAGGGTAGTAGCGCGAGGCCTTCTGTTCACCGGCAGCAGTAGACATTGTAATGTGATCTTTGAACTTCAATTAGAACTTTCAAATTCGGCAAAGATTCAGTATCAAAATGGCACTCACATTCGGAGATTCGTTGGTGTTGATGTCGCCGTCGCGATAATGCTCGACAAGCTGTGCGAAGCTCGCTTGTATCGACCAATAGCAGAGCAGCTAGCGCCTATCGATAAGTTCGCGAACTCGACGTCATCTCCTTCACGCTTCAACCACGACACGAGGCGCGTCAAGTGCTGTGTCGTGGAGGGTTTATGGAAGGCGCGCAGCCTCACGCGACTACCTCAAGAAAATAGCCCACCTCATACGCGAATTGCAACTGCGCCACTCCTACTCTCTCACAACCCTTTGACACCTACAAGATCTTACGATACCTACAATCGAAACTTATCTTTACTCTTCCCTACGACTCGTTTTCACTCAGTGACATGGTGCGCCTGTTCGGCAGCTCTGATGACGACACTCCTACCGAGACACCCAAGGAGCTCTTCGTGCGCAACCTAGTTCGTGATGTCGACAGCCAGCTTAAATCAGAGAGGATCGAGCCGAACCACGAGCTGCTGGACGCCCTCACCAATGCAGCAGTCAACGGTGGGATAGACGACAAGCAATATGTGGTTTGATGGGTTTGACTCGACTGATGGGCTTACAAGTTGACCTTGACAGCAAGAGAAGCTTATACAATTGCTCGCCTCACTTCCGTCTGAATCCCAGAGTCGAGAGGCTGGTACAGGTCTCCTACTGAAATGGCTTCACGACGATCTGCAGCGACCTCCAGCATCGTCACTAAGCAACCCATGTAAGATGGCTGAAACTGTGACAATGCGTCTGTTGACGTGCGTGCAGACAAGTATCGTACTGCTGACGGAAGTGACAACAATATTCACTTGCCGACTCTAGGTCAAGCCGGTTCCTACTACGCGCGCTCCCTCCCTCCTCGGCACATTTCCACCAATCTACCAGACCCGGGGGACCTCTTCGACACACTTCTTGCGAGGTCGGCAGAGCCCAAGGAGCATCCAACGAAGATATCTAGTCTCCTGTTCGCTCTCGCCGGTATCATCATCCATGACCTCTTCCGTACGAGCGACAAGAACAAGGACATCGCAGCTACATCCTCGTATCTGGATCTCTCCCCATTGTACGGATGTAGCCAAGAGGCGCAGGACGGTGTTCGAACCATGGTCGATGGAAAGCTCAAGACAGATACCTTCGCCGAAATCAGGTTCATCAACCAGCCGCCACACGTGAGTTGACAATCCCTTGTTTGGTGGGACTGTATCTTAGCTGACAATTGTACTGTACAACAGTTTGCTGCATTGCTGATCTGCTTCTGCCGCTTCCACAACAGCGTTGCGGAACAACTTGCTTCCATTGACGAAAATGGACGATTCACTTTACCTGCTCAGATCACTTCGTTCCATCGGTTGGCATACTCCGAGCTGCTTGCTCAGCGCGACAACGATCTGTTCCAGACGGCTCGTCTTGTCACCTGCGGCCTTTACATGCAGATCGTGCTGAATGACTACGTTCGGACTATTCTGAATCTGCAGCGAGTGGATTCAGATTGGAGCCTGGATCCGCGAAGAGACTTCACCAACTCGCTTGGCCGCACTACCATAGACAAAGCGATCGGCAACCAAATCAGCGTTGAGTTCAGTCTGATGTACAGATGGCACAGCACCATTTCAGTCAAAGACGAACGGTGGCTCGAGCAACATACAACCAAGCTTCTTCCAGATATCAAGGTGGAAGACACGTCAGTTCGAGGACTGTACACCGATATGTATCAATTTGCTTCGCGACAGCCGTCAGACCCAAGCAAAAGGACTTGGGACGGCTTGCCGCGGCAGCCTGGAGGATGCTTTGAGGACGCCGATCTTGTCAAAATTCTAACTGAAGCAACTGAAGATACAGCTGCGAGCTTTGGGCCTCGTCAGGTGCCGATTGCGTTGAAGGCGATTGAAGTCATGAGTATCAAGCAAGCCCGAGCTTGGGGTGTAGCGTCTCTGAATGAAGTGCGGCGCCATTTCGGGATGAATGCGCATAAGTCGCTCTTTGATATCAACTCAGACCCAGAAATCGCCGCAGCCCTTGAAACTCTGTATGGCGACGTAGAGAATGTTGAGCTTTACCCTGGCGTTGTTGTTGAAGACCCTAAAGCACCCATGACTCCCGGATCAGGGCTATGCGCTGGTTTCACCACCAGCAGGGCGATTCTATCGGATGCTATGGCCTTGGTACGCGGCGACCGCTTTTATACGGTGGACTACACACCTTTTCATCTCACCGCATTTGGATACAAAGAGGCATCGAGCGACTCATCAGTCGCCGGAGATGGTGTCATGTACAAGCTTCTGATGCGAGCGCTGCGTAAGTAATTCGTATGATACAGTCGTACGTGGCTGACAGAATCTAGCTGGGTAGTATCGTGGCAACTCGGTATACGCCCTGTATCCGTTCACCATACCAAGCGAGACGCGACAGATCCAGAGATCGCTTGGGCACGAAGCCAACTACGATTACGCCACTCCGTCACGCGTCTCAACTCCGAGACTCATGTCAGACTGGTCGTCAATAGACAGTGTTCTACAAGATTCGCGATCGTTCATTGCGCCTTGGGAGGCAAAGCTGCGGACGCTCGGTGGCAGCCAAGGCACTTCTCTAAACAATGCAGTCGAAGCTGCAAAGGAGCGATCTTCGATAAGGAGCATTATCTTGGGACCACCAGACTCGCTCAAAGAGTTTGCTTGCTATGTTGAAAAAAGAACAGCCGAATTGGTGCGCAAGAACAGCCGCAGATGCCGTGGATATCTTGAGATTGACCTCGTCAACAATATTGCAACCTCTGCATGGACAAACTCCGTGGCGCATCTACTTGGAATTCCTCTCAAATCGCCGAGTGCGCCTCAAGCCTTGCTTGATTGCGAAGCACTTCAAGAGAAATTGGTCGCTTTGTTCCGATACATTTTGTCGTTCTCGAAGCTAGATTCGATGCAAGAGCTGCCATTGCGAAGGAGTGCCGTCCAGGCAAACGAGCAGTTGAGCAAAGTGATTAGCGAGGTATGCGAGGCTATCAAATGCTCTTCGTTTGCTCACATACTTCTTCATCGACATCGTAGAGACAGCCCAGACGAACTCATGAGCGAGCACGGAAGCGAGCTATTGCAACGACTGTTCGAGAGTGGGAAGACTGTGAAAGAGGTCGTGGACTTGGTCGCGCTGCTTGCCGTACAGATTGCTATTCCGAGCGCATTTGCAGTAAGTCATCCTAGGGCTTCCAGTGAGCTAGCACAATCATGCTAACTGCGCAAGATCGTCCGAATTATTGACCTGTTCTTGTCAGATATGTACAGCACTCACTGGACAAGAATTCAGCAGCTGTCGCGGATTACAGCTCCCTGGACGTCGGAAGCTTTACGCATCTACGTGTTAGAGGCCCTACGTCTGTTGCCACCCGCAGCGCCCTGCTTGCGTACATCAGATACATATCCCGGCATCAGCGATTGGCGTTATGCCCAAGCTGTCAAGAAGGGTGACACCTTGCTGCTGGACTTCGCTGTTGCAGGCCGCCAAGGCGAACGTTTCCCGTACCCAGATAAGATGAAGCTGGATCGGCCAGTCGAGCTGCACCAACACCTGCCATTCATTGAAGGGTTGCACGGCCCTCTAGTGAAAGACATTGCTGTTGCTGGACTGGCGGAGCAACTGCGGGTTCTTGGAAAGATGACGGGCTTGAGACGCGCGCCAGGTGCGCAGGGAACGCTGAGGAAGATACGCGAGAACGGAGTGGTGAGCTATCTCAGTGATGCACGGGATGAATGGGTATCGCTCCCGCCAAGTCTGAAGCTGCACTTCGATGCTTTGCCCTAGGGCAGGCCTACGAGTCACGGCTATGGAAAGTCATGTCGATCACCTATTGGAAAGAGGAAACCATTCATCGTTTCTCGATGCTCTGTTCTGACCGTGCTGCGCTTTCGTATTCGTGCCGTTGCCGTTTCCTTGGACATGCAACCCAAGTATCCAGCAGACAGGAAATATCCGTGCGCCAAGCCTCAAAATTACTCTACATTCGATGGAAAAGCAATAATTTGCCGCATCGGGCAACTGCGGTGAATACGATCACGTGGCTGGCGTTAAGAAGCAGGGGCAAGCCCTGTGTTTGGCGCTGGGCGGACCGCTGCATCATTTTCGCCAGCGCGAGTGCGTCATAACTCGACATTTATGATTCTTCACATAAGTCGATATTGCAGTTGCGCGAAAGTTTGTGAAGAGGCGCCACATTTGTTACACGCCGCGTGGCTCAGCCTCGAGCGTACCCTGAAGGTCCTGACTTTGTATTAGGGAGCACCAAAAGTCCAGCGCGTGCAATCGGACATTTAAGATCCAAGCAACGATCAATGTTGGATGATGAAGTTCCACAAGTAATCGCAGCGGCCGATCTAGAAGCCACAATCGGACTCCTTTCATGCCAATCATCATAGACAACAGGAGAACCCAATATATCCTCGGGGCTCTGAACTGGGCGCCAAAGATGAAGGACTCGCTGGGCGGGCTCAGTCACTTGAAGCAATGGAGTCCGACACCTGAAACATGCATTAACAGGCACGCAGCCAATCAGCGCCAAAGTTTCGAAACACCCCTTCCCCTTCCTGACCAGACCCTGCAGGGGTCGCGCGGCTCCTTCCCCACGAGCGAACATCAATCTCCAAATCGACCCACCGGGTGGGTGCAGGCGATGCAGGCGATGCAAACGCCCAGCCACGAGGGCCTACAATAAGCAGCAAGGCCCACTTCACCATGGCTTCCGTTTTCTTCACATACCGTCTGCTTCGTTCAAGCACGTTCACTCGTTACTTTCTCGCATTTGCGCTTTCGTTACTTTGTTTCTTACTTTCAGCATTGCCAATATGAAGTTTTTCGCTGCTGGAGCTGTGCTCCTGCCTTTTATTGCGTCGACCGCAAGCGCCATTGAATTCGACCCTGAGGATGAGGCAAGCATTAAGGCCGCGGCGAGGACATATGCTTATGGATTGATGGAACTTTACAAGAACAATGCTACGGGGACTGCGGAGCAGGATATCGGTATCTGGCCGCAGCCGCACTACTGGTGGGAAGGCGGAGCGGCTTGGGGAGGAATGATTGAGTATACACAATTCTCTGGCGACGAGTCTCATGTCAAGACGCTGCAGCAGGCTTTGACTGCCAACTACGGACCCAACAACGACTTCATCCTCTCCTACCGCAAGTCACAGACTGGTAATGACGACCAGGCATTCTGGGCGCTCGCTGTCATGTCAGCGCTCGAGTATCAGTTCCCGGACGCCGCTGATGCTCCTGCTGATTACCTGGAGGTTGCTGTGAACTCTTTCAACAACATCGTTGGCCGATGGGATACTACCACTTGTGACGGAGGTCTTAAGTGGCAGATCTACCCCGAGAACTCCTACGGCTACAACTACAAGAACTCCATTTCTAACGGATGTGCCTTTGCTCTTGGCGCCCGCCTCGCCCGCTACACTGGCAACCAGACTTACGCAGATTGGGCTGAGAAGATCTACGACTGGACAAAATCTGTTGGACTGATTACCGACATCTACGAGGTCTTCGATGGCACTGACGACAAGACAAACTGCGCGACTGTGGCCGACAAAACCCAGTGGACTTACAACAACGCTATGTTCCTCCACGGATCGGCCTTTATGTACGACATCACAAATGGTGCGAGCGTCTGGAAGGACCGCGTATCTGGTTTCCTCTCGCACGCCGAACTCCTATTCTTCAGCCCAGAGAACAAGGACAACATCATGTACGAGTGGGCTTGCGAGACTGGCAAGTCTGGACGAACATGCAACCTCGACCAGCAGTCCTTCAAGGCCTACCTTTCCCGCTTCATGGCCAAGACCGCGGCTGTTGCACCTTTCACCAAGGACACCATCACCAAGTACCTTAAGGCGTCTGCTGTTGGAGCTGCAAAGTCGTGCTCGGGCGGTGACGACAAGGTCACTTGCGGTTCGAAGTGGTACACTGGTAGCTGGGACGGCTCATCTGGTGTGGGCCAGCAGCTCGCAGCTTTGGAGGTCACCCAGGCTCTTCTGTCGCTGAAGCAGAATCTCGTTCCTGTTAAGAATGGCGCTGCCGAGAAACCCACCACAACCGCTACGCTAAAGCCCAGCTCGACGCCTGCTGCTAAGCCCACAACTGCCTCTAGCAGCAAGCTAGCAGAGACCAGCAAGCCAGTCGGGGCTACTCAGGCTCCTTCTTCAAGCAAGGCTGCTCCTGCTGTGTCTGTGTCGAGCGCATACGCATCCGCTCCGGTCAGCAGTGCGGTCGGTTCGACCAAGGTTGCTGCTCCAACTTCTGTTGTCGAGGCTAAGCCCTCTGTCTCTTCTGTCGCTGCTCCAGTCGTCTCTTCAGTTGAGTCTGCCCCCGCCGTAGCCAGCCCAACCAGTGTCAAGCCGTCTGCTGGTGTTAACAGCACCTGCTCGACAAGCACAACCATCACCGTCACCGTCTCGAAGCCCACCGCCAGCACCAGCTGCACACCGAGCACGACACTCACTATCTATGTGCCACCAGCTTCGTCGACACCGGAGGTTCCTTCAGTCGCAACCACTGTTCCCGCCGCACCGCCTGCTAATGCCAGCGTGCCTGTTAATGTCAGTGTGCCGAGCGCGACGGCACCCGCTGAATTTGAAGGTGCTGCTTCTGGCCTCAAAGTGATGGGCGGCTCTGTGCTGGGCGCCATCGTGATTACTATGGTGGCCGGTCTGTTGTAGACAGCGGTTGTCAAAGCTCTTTCTCTTCCTCGTAGTCCCTCAGGGCATTTATTGGATTGTACATATACCCTTCATATCTAGGCTTGGCTGAGATCCAGCCGTACCATGGTTCATAGATAGTTTATAGACCAGATTCGAATTAACGGGTTCACAAAGAAGTTTGGTACAAGTGCAATGACGTTTGCGGCTCATTGCAAAGCGTGCGGTCCGCAGCCAGCCTCTCCATGGTGTACGATTATGTTCATCTTCAGGGTCAGTCCCCTTCACAAGTGTCGAGTTTCAGAACGACAATACGGACGAGTGCAGATCACGGTCTCATCTGCTCGCATGATGTAGCAGGCATGATGGTGATCAGCCGCCTTGATATGCAAAGCAGTTCTGGCCTGGCAGCTGCCCCGCGCCACCAAGCTCCTCAACGTTGCGCACCATGACCAAACACCTTGCGCCCGCGGCCGTCCGCAGCACCTCCACATATCCGAGCGCTCAACAACAGCTGTAGCGCATCCTATATGCGCGTAGCCGCTTGGTTCCCCTCAGCAATACTCTGTCGATCCGGGATTCGGCTACTGCGAGCAATTGCTGTGCGCGAAATATGGAAGCCTAAAGCAACTGCTCCTCTTGTTTTGCGCACGACCAGCCAAGGTTCAGATAGGACACGATAGCAACAAGTGAAGGTGCGCAGACTGCAGGGACTACGAGACAGTATTCGCTGACATGTGCCAGGCCGCAAGATCCCACCGTGTCCCCACTGTTCTTCTGCACGTCCGCTTCGAATCTCGAGTGCGTCCCGCAAACCCTCTATCACGTCACCCCACAATCGCTACACACGCATCTCTACCACCGCATACATACTGCAAAGCCGCTAGCACGACAGCCTGCGAGGCTGCACCGCGACCATGGTGAACCAGGCCAAGGGCAAGAAGCCCATTGCGGCCATGAACAAATACGTCTACGATGCTTTCCTCTGGACATTCTCGATACTAGTCGAGCTCTTCTTCCGCGAAGTACATCCCAGGAGTAGCTGGAAGGTGCCCAAGGATGGACCGGTCATCTTCGTGTGCGCACCACACGCAAATCAGGTATATCACACGGGCCTATCTTTTATATAGCAGTGCAAAACCTAACGGCTGCCAGTTCGTCGACCCTCTGATGTTGATGCGCGTAGTCAAGAAAGAGTCCGACCGCCGAATCCAATTCCTGATCGCCGATAAATCCATGAAGAGGAGGTTCATAGGCGCCATGGCTGGCTTGACCGGTGTGGTACCTGTGGGACGAGCCATGGATGCAACGAAACCCGCCGAGGGCAAGATTTACCTCCCAGATCCGATCAACGACCCATGTCTGCTTCGAGGTGTCGATACGAATTTTGAAGACCCAAAGTTCATGGTTGGTGGCTCGATCGTGCTGCCGAAAGTTGACAACAAGGCGGCTACTGCGGAAATCCTGGAAATCAAGGGACCGGAAGAGATCAGGCTTAAGCGTGGATTCAAGGGCGGTGTGGCCATGCAGCAGTTGACTGGACGTAACGACATGACCAAGGACGGCACTTTCGTTGACGGAGCTTCAGATAAGAAGGGTGTTGCGGATGGGTTCGAGGGCATCAACTTCCTCGTTGCGCCAAAGCTGGACCAGACTGAGGTCTACGATGCTGTGCATGCCGTGCTCCACCACGGCGGCAGTATCGGTATCTTCCCTGAGGGCGGTAGTCATGACCGGACTGATCTCCTGCCCCTAAAGGGTAAGTTCAGCAGCAAATATCGTGTAGATAGACGTGGGCTAACGAAAAACAGCTGGTGTTGCCATTATGGCTCTTGGTACTGTCGCGTCTAAACCAGACTGCAACTTGAAGATTATACCAGTCGGCATGAACTACTTCCATGCCCACAAGTTCCGTTCAAGGGCCGTCATCGAGTTCGGTACAGCGATCGACGTTCCTGCTGAGCTTGCCCAGAAATTCGAAGGACCAGGTAGGCGAGATGCTATCGGCGAGATGCTCGAGTCTGTCCGCCAAGGTCTCATCTCCGTCACTGTGACAACCCCAGACTACGACACACTGCAGGTTATCCAGGCTGTTCGTCGATTGTACAACTCCAAAGGTACCAAGCTACCACTACCTAGGGTTGTGGAGCTCAACCGTCGACTTGTCAAAGGCTACGAACGCTACAAGGACGACCCACGCATCGTTGAGCTCAGGAAAGAGGTTGTCTCCTACAATGCTAAGCTCAGGGCTGTCGGACTCAGGGATCATCAGGTTCAGTATGCCAAGATGCATACACTCAGCGCCTTCCTCCTCTTCTGGTACCGCCTAAGCAAGCTTCTCATTCTGACCGCCTTTGCTCTACCTGGCACTTTGCTTTTCAGTCTGGTTTTCATCTCAACTAAGATGATTTCCATCAAGAAGGCCAAGGAAGCGCTGGCGGCCTCAAACGTCAAGATTCAGGCGCGAGATGTCATGGCTACGTGGAAGCTGCTCGTCGCTATGGCTGTAGCACCCGCGGCCTACATGTGGTACATCGGCCTTGGTCTATTCTGGTATCGCTACAACAACTGCAACGGCTACCTCCCACAAGGCATCCGAAAACGCTACCTAATCATTATCCAGGCCATCATCTACCCGACCGTTACGTACGCAGCCTTGCGCTTCGGTGAGGTCGCTATGGACATCCTTAAATCGCTGGGCCCGCTTTGGAAGATGATGAACCCCTTTTCATCCAACGAACTTGTCAAAATCCAGCAGCGCCGTGAGAACCTCGCCCACCGTGTCAACGACCTCATCAATGAGCTCGGCCCCGAGATGTTCGATGACTTCTACAGCAAACGCATCATCCAAGATCCCTTCATCGCAGAAGAGGAAGAGGAAGCGCCACGCACACCACCCCGCAAATCCCGCGCCGAGGCTGAAGCAGAAGGACCCACGAATATCGAGACTTACGACTACCCTATCTCGCCCACCAGTCCAGGCACTGAGAACGAGATACCCCGTAACGAGTCGTTCCACGATCTTGCGAACCAAGACATCTTCTCTACGCGCCCCCCGACGCCGAAGAAGGGCAGGAGTCGAAACAGTAGTTCAGCGAACCTGGGCTTCCAGCTCAAGCCATTCAGCACGATTGACGGTAACTTGGATGTAGTAAAGCAGCGCCTTAAAGATGGAGTCAGGGACCGCAGACATAAGAGGAGGAGCAGTGGTGCGAATGGCCTCGGAGATGGATTTGAAAGTGACAGGAGTAGCGAGGCGGGCGATGCGGAGGGGTTGACTATGACGAAGAGGAAGGATAGATGAACACAAGGAGTAGCGTATGGCAAGCATGAGGACAGATTCTGAGGAGGACGAGTTGGACTTGACTTTGGCTTTGATTCGGTTGATTGAGCGTTGAGGGGCATTATACCACTTTTACGAATCTATTCCTTGCGCAAATACTCGCCCAGGCACAGCACGTGGCGTGGCAAGCCTTCTTCCTCCCGTTTGTAACATGGTTAGTCAGGGCTACGAAAGCGTTTGAAAATTCCTAACGCCACAACACTGAGTTCAATCAAGCTGGAAAACTCACAGCACACAACAAATGTATAGAGGTATCGTATGGAAGTATTTTACTTCCTCCCCAACATCGCTTATTCCCAGGTTGTCGTGACTTCGACACTCGGAAGCAGGCGGAGATAAGGCTTCAATTCATATCCGTGCGCAAGCTGAGCTTTGGTATTGAGCTCTGCTCGTCGCAAACACATGTTCGGCGTAGCAACCAAAGACACTTTCTATGGCTGTCCACTTGACAGGTGCGTCTGCTCAACGGCTATTCACAGTACGCAAAATTTGTGCATGATACAAGGGTCAGCCTTGCGTAAATTCCCGCAGCTGCCGAAGGTTGACATGTGCATGACGTCAGAGCGTTTTGCGGGGATGGGAGCTCGACAGCTTGGTTGACAAGCTTGCCAGCCGCACCGGAACCTACAACAGACCTTGTCTTCTCCCTCTTCAGCGTTCAGTACTGATTCCTCGTTCCTTTTGTACTTCACAATATACTTAATTTCGCCACAATGCTTCGCAACGGTGCCACGCGAGTCGCAAGGTCAATCACCGCGCCCGCTGCGCGTCCCTTCGCGCCCATCCAACGGGCGGCCCCTGCACATCAGTGGTCAACACAATTTGGATCTCTGGCATCCAAAAGGCCTCAGACAGCCCAATTGGCACGCATAACGCCCATCAACTCTACCATCACTCGCCGAAACGTCACAAAAGAGCAACAGAAGGCTGAAGAGCGATATGCACACGAGAAGCTCGTGCCTACACCTGAAACCGTCTCTACAACAAGCACAATCCACCCTTTCATCTCCGAACATGGCGCTCCTCAAACAACACCAGATGTGGATATGTTGAAGGGTGTGAAAAGCGATATGGTAAGCTAGCTTTGTTGATGCTGTTTTGGGTGTCGTTGACCTTCCCAGGAAACCATCAAGGAAACCTTTAGTCTGAAGGAAGTCCCCAAAGAGGCATACTACATGGGTTTGGCGGGCACAATCCCCTACCTCGCTACCTCTCTGACTACGGTCCTGTGCGCGTACGAGATCAACCACTCTGTTGGAGGATACGGCACAATTCTGTCAGAGCACACAGCAACACATCTACTACATCTCCTCGAGCCCATTCAAATCGGCTATGGTGCCAGTGTACGTTTAATGCTGCACAACCGCATCAATGAACTCTCCTGACACTTCGCAGATTATCTCCTTCCTGGGCGCAATCCATTGGGGGCTGGAGTGGGCCAAGTATGGAGGAACGCAAGGCTATCCACGCTATCTGATTGGAGTCTTCGCTCCAGTGGCTGGCTGGAGTGCGACCGTTATGCCCATTGAGTATGCTCTGATCACTCAATTTCTGAGTTTCATCGGTCTGTACCTTATCGACACTCGCGCTGCTCTCAAGGGCTGGACACCTCCATGGTGTAAGTACAGTCGATGACCACATTGAAGTCACAGGAACTAACTCCGTTACCACCACAGACCGCGAGTACCGATTCATCCTGACATTCATTGTCGGCGCCAGTATCGTACTCAGCTTGATTGGCCGTGGTGAGGTCTCTGCGAAGGTTGGAAGAATGCCAGGCGCTGTCGACCGCGTAAAGGCGCTTCGTGAAGGAGCTCAGGACCAACTTGCTAGGGACGAAGAGGCTAGAATCGCTGCCAAGAAGGATGCAGCGGCCAGCGACGACAGGGATAAGCACTGAATGCTGGGGATCGGCAGGATCCATTGTATTAGGGGGCACGGGGGGCGCATGTGACGAAAGGTTTTTGAGTCCTCGGCGGGACCAAGTCGTGCACACGCGGGCGTAACGGAATATGTATGGTTATACCTTGAGCTTTGACAATAATTGTGCGTCTGGTTATGGCTAATTTGTGCCGTTACCGATATCCCGAGCGTGGGGATGAGGCTCTGCGCCAACATGCGATTGTTAATGCCATTAACCTTGGGTGTGGAGCGCGCGTGCTGATCGACCCACTGTATTGATATCACAATGATCAAGACGCGCGGATGGATTGCCTAGCTGCACGTTTAGGCCGAGTTAGCAGGCGCAACAATCGACGATGTCTGCTTGGAACAGACGAGAAGTCGCGAAAGACGGCTTACCTGTTTAGCTTCATTGAGGCTGAGATTTCGAGCATCCACCTGACGTTCCGCTCCCACGAATTGTTTCCCCTCATAGCTCCAAGTCTCCCCGCTTTCCATACACCAACCCCTCATCGTCATAAGCCCACGCGCATTATCGTTGTCGCGTGCCGATTTGTGTCCGAATACCTTTCGCACAGTTGCGATGATCTCTCTGCCCTCCTCTTGCACAGTTTTGTATCACTTTCTCTCAAGCCCCTAAGTATTTCTACACCATAGTTCGGTGTTCTTTCGCGCGAACGGCATCCCTCGTCGCGCACTTACGGCACAACCACCTCGGAACTTCAACAACCAATTGTACGCGACGCGCATACCGGAAAATCTCCAGCACACGCGGAGAAATTAGGTACACCCCACTGCGATACAAAGCAGTGATTCACAAACGCCAAATTCACACATCAACCATGGCGATTCAAGAGATCTCTGCAAAGAGCGCTGAGCCGCAGCCAGTGCCCAAGGAGCAGGTGACAGATGAATCACAAGATCAGATCCTCGATGAGGAGAAGCTTGAGAAGGTGTTCATTGGTTCTATTGACCAGGGAACCACGAGCACAAGATTTATTATCTTCGATGGCATGGGCGAGGTAAGTTCGCTATTGCATGCGCCTAGGTAGAGTAGTTGTAACTGACTTGCTGGTAGCCCGTTGCGCAACATCAGATCGAGTTCACTCAACACTACCCACAATCGGGTTGGCACGAGCACGACCCCTACGAGCTTGTCAGCACTGTTGAGACATGTATAGAAAAGGCCACTGGTATTTTCGAAGACATGAACTATGACATTTCAGACATCAAAGCTGTAGGAATCACCAATCAGCGTGAAACCACTGTCGTCTGGGACACCAACACTGGTGAGCCGCTCTACAACGCAATCGCATGGCCCGACACAAGAACCAAGGGGTTAGTGCGAGAGCTCAAGCAGAGGGAAGGAGCGGACGAGTTGCTTGGGCTGACTGGACTGCCGCTGTCCACATACCCATCGTCGGTCAAGCTCGTTTGGCTCATCGACCATGTTGAGGAGGTTCGCAAGGCCTACGATGAGGGGCGCTTGTCGTTCGGTACTGTCGATACCTGGATTCTTTACAATCTGAATGGTGGGAAGGAGCGCGATATTCACGTCACCGATTGCACGAACGCCTCGCGAACCATGTTCATGAACCTGCACACTGTACAATACGACGACAAGCTTCTCGACTTCTTCAAGCTCGACCGCAAGAAGCTGAACCTCCCCAAGATCGTCCCCTCATCTTCCCCCGACGCCTTCGGTTCGCTAGCACGAGGTACTCTTAAGGGTGTACCAATCGCTGGCTGTCTCGGTGACCAATCTTCGGCGTTGGTCGGCCAACAAGGCTTCACACCTGGATCCGCAAAGAATACATACGGAACTGGTTGTTTCTTGCTGTACAATGTCGGTGAGAAGCCAGTCATCTCGAAACACGGCCTGCTCGCGACGATCGCATACGACTTCGGTGGCAAGCGCAAGCCTGTATACGCCCTCGAGGGAAGTATAGCTGTCGCAGGTTCCGGTGTCAAATTCCTCATGAACAACATGGGTTTCATCACACATTCGCACAAGATCTCAGATCTCGCAGCAAGCGTAGAAGACAACGGTGGATGTGTTTTCGTCACAGCTTTCTCCGGTCTATTCGCACCATACTGGATCGACGACGCAAAGGGCACAATTTTCGGCATCACACAATTCACAGAGCAGGGCCACATTGCACGAGCAACACTCGAAGCGACCTGCTTCCAGACCAAGGCCATTCTAGATGCTATGGAGCTGGACTCCGGGCATAAGCTCAACATGCTGGCTGTTGACGGTGGCATGAGTAACAGCAACCTCTGCATGCAGGTAAGTTTGCCGATGACATCATATCGCGACTCGACAACGCTAACGCCCCCCACAGACCCAAGCAAATATCATCGGTATCCCAGTCGACCGCCCCGCTATGCGCGAAACTACTGCGCTTGGTGCCGCCATCGCGGCTGGCTTCGCAGTCGATGTATGGAAAGAGTTCGATGAATTAAAGGAAATCAACCAGAAGGACCGCATGGTCTTTGAGCCCAACGTTACCCAGGAGGAAGGTGCGAAGATGTTTAAAAAGTGGTGAGTTTAATAACATTTGGTGCGCTGATCACAGCTAACATGACCCAGGAACCGTGCTGTTGAAATGTGCAGAGGTTGGCTCGACGCTGATGAGGCCAACGGCGAGTTCTCGTGATTTGTACATAGTTGAGCGACCCATATATCCTAACGCATATTCTTATACCACAAACTATCGACTCGATGCATTCGCTGATGTGTAGAGAAGATGGTCGATTGAGCAGACGTGCAGAATCACCAAAGGCTCTAACAATTATTTGAACTTCTTTAGTACGTCAACTCAGAAACACGAATAGACGCACGTCGAATCCTACGAGCACTGCTGTGCCGAAAAAAAGAAAAGAATCGTGGTTCCTAAAGGCTTCGTTAGGATCGCAGAAACGCTGGCAGTGACACTCGGAAAGATTACATTCCTCATAAGTATTCTTGGATCGGAAACAGCCTTGGAATCGACCATGAATGCCTCTCGTTTTTCCGGTTTTCTGGGCACATTCTGTCATGCGATCTTACTGCAATTGCTGAATTTATGTGACAGACTTGCACAGCTTACTTACATCAACATCGACACCAGTCGGCAAATAGAGAAAGCGCAGTCCAGATAGTCGCCCGCGCGCTTCACTTCAGACGAAGAAAGCAAACCGAGTCAACGATGCCGAACCCGTACACGCAACACCAGAGCCGCCGACAATGACCCAGCCCGAAATCACGACAGACTGGAACGCTCTCAAACCACATTTCCACTCCCAGACCAATTTCACCACCAGCAGAGACGCCCGCTCTCCCTTCCTCTTCGCAGCGTTTCACCGCGACAGCCCGTACTGCTTGTTGTCAGGCCAATCTTAACTACTCCCAACTACTCCCAGTCACCCTCAACTACCATTAGTAGCTCTCTGCTGCTCCCTGCCCTCTTCTGAATCTTGGGAATAGTGACTGAAATATGTCTGTCTAGGGCAACTGAAGCGACCAATGAACGAGCGGGCCAGCTGATGAAGCGCTGTGCCATACATGAGTAGCATACTACTGCCATATCTCTCTGAGTGTCACTTACAATCTTTGAGATTGACTGGGCTGTAACGCTGCCGAAGTATTGGGGCATTCCAGAAGGCGTCACGTTCTTTCCGTACTAACTTGTGGAAGCGTTCCAACTGTACGGTCAAGAGCTCTCAGGCAGAAATGGTGGCATCCGTACTTCAATGATGGACATGGGGACGGCTCGATCGATGATACTGGTGTTGTTCATTGGGCACGTACATCTGAACAGCTTCCCCATCTGTATCTGCTGGATGCAGTCTGACGCTGACTACGATTGCGCAAAGCCGTCGGCTCAGGAGATTGTAGAGACGCAAATTCGAATTGATTCAGAGCAGCACATCGACAGGACTAACACTGATGAGGCCTCGCTCATAAACAAATACACCATTGATCTGGAGCCACATTCCTATCATCGAACCTCAGCAAATACCCTGCCGCAACGAAGACGGGATCATCTCCCACATACATGTGGTTTTGGCTGATTGCCAGCCACACCACCTTCCATAACCATGTCTTGAAACTATTGTCGACATTCACCATGAATGCGACTCGTGAGATCCATCGAGGGAGAGTTGTTCAGCCGGATCGATCCAGGATCATCACAATCGACAATCTCCGGGTGTGGGGGCGAACTGTCCATGACGAGTGCCATATTGCAGGAGGAGAGGACACATTTTTTCTTCTCACCTTTATTAAGACTTACGCATTTACAAAGGGCTCTCGGTAGAAGTCCTGAGCGCTTTCAGGCATGTACATTGAGATAGAAATGTCCGAAGTACTGATCTCTATCACCGTGGCTCTAGTCGGCTCAGAAGATGAGAGTGAATTGAGCTCGTAGATGAACATTTCGGAAGATAACGAAAATGCCTAACGCAAAGAAGGCGGAAGAGTGTATGTGCCACGATTGTAGGCCATGATCAGGTACGATGTAATAATATCCACAATTTATTGTATTCTCAAGAAGTTCTATCGGATTTCAAACACTCTCGAGGTTGACCTTGAACCCCTCCCTGTTTCCCGGAATCTAAAGCTGTGGACAGCGGCGCCGTCTCCGCTAGATCGCTCTGGATACCAGGATGTAGCTAATCCATTCTCGCTGCACATCTCGAGTACGTAAATAACGGCGAACTATCTTATGTGATAGTTTGCGTAACACGTCCTGGATTTTACGTGCGCTCCAGGACGAACCAGACGACACGAGTGCGCCAGCAGCTTAAATCTCAAGGGCGCTTAATTGAAATGATACATATCTTTTCAGTCAACCTCATATGCCCGCGTTGATCTCAGGATTGGCCTATTGTCGCAAAGGGTCTATTGGTAGGATCTTGTTCAAAACAGACTTCTCATGCAAGAACCACGGCACCTTGAACCGCCGTCAGGTCCGAGGCATGGGGAATAACGTTTGCTCGTTTCGAACGATGGGTGTTTGCCCGCAAACAGTCAGTGCGACCAGCCTTCTGTGGCGGTGCATCATCAGGCTGCAAGGCTGAATCATGGTACATAGGCAGCAGCAGACTTGCTGGCTGTCTCGACATCGTGGAGGTAGTCGCGGGATCGTACGATATGCCCTCGATGAGATTCTCGAAATTGCTTGCTGCTCCCAGCTTCGACGATGTTCAGTCAAAGGTCTGGTGAGGTGGCGACGTGGGGTCTGCCATTTTCGCTTGACGTCCAGGGATGTGCACGGGCATGGTGGGGTAAAACTTCGTCATAGCAACCGCAGAGCTCCCGCAGAAGAACGGCAGCAGAAAGAAGGCACAGGAAGGCGCAGGAGGGCTCGATGGGGGCGCAACTGCCCGCAATCGACTCTAGTGTGAAAGAAACAAGGCTAATTGCCTCCAGCAACAATCAGATAGCGTTTCACAGTGGGTCGCTGTGTCTGCGCGCCAACCAGAAGCTTCCGTGCGGTTCTTGTTCTTGCTTGTTCTGCGAGATTCTACGCGCTTCTCTAACAAAAATCTGTCTCGCCCACCGCTTTTAAAAGCCCACCCCGCCGTTACTCTTGCACCTCTCCAGAACATCAAACAAATCACCACAGCAAAGACTCACTTTAATCAAGTCACCGACTTGTGAGCATCTAACAGCGTTTCTTTTTCTTTGATACCCCACACAATACACAACCGCCATCATGTCCGCCATCGGTATTGATCTTGGTACAACCTACTCTTGCGTAGGCATCTTCAGAGGTATGTTTTTTCCCCCCACCGCTTCGAATTTACAGCTGCTAACATTTTTTAGATGACCGCATTGAGATTATCGCCAACGACCAAGGTAACCGCACTACTCCCAGTTTTGTTGCCTTCACAGACACAGAGTAAGTCTAGTCAAATCTTTGTGGTTCATCGATCGAATACTAAACATGTCTCAGGCGCCTCATCGGTGACTCTGCGAAGAACCAGGTCGCAATGAACCCAATCAACACAGTCTTCGACGCAAAGCGCCTCATTGGCCGCAAGTTCAACGACGCCGAAGTTCAGGCCGATATGAAGCACTTCCCCTTCAAGGTCATCGACAAGGGTGGCAAGCCCGTCATCCAGGTCGAGTTCAAGGGTGAGGAGAAGACCTTCACACCTGAAGAGATCTCCTCTATGGTCCTCGTTAAGATGAGGGAGACAGCCGAGTCCTACCTTGGTGGCACCGTCAACAACGCCGTCGTCACAGTCCCCGCCTACTTCAACGACTCGCAACGTCAGGCTACCAAGGATGCTGGTCTCATTGCCGGCCTCAACGTCCTCCGTATTATCAACGAGCCTACCGCCGCTGCTATCGCCTACGGTCTTGACAAGAAGACCGAGGGTGAGCGCAACGTCCTCATCTTCGACTTGGGTGGTGGTACATTCGATGTCTCCCTCTTGACCATTGAGGAGGGCATCTTTGAGGTCAAGTCCACCGCTGGTGACACTCACTTGGGTGGTGAGGACTTCGACAACCGCCTTGTCAACCACTTCACCAACGAATTCAAGCGTAAACACAAGAAAGGTGGGTTATTCTTTGTATACTCCAACCAACATTATCAAGATCTGAAAGCTAACCCTCACATAGATTTGACCTCCAACGCTCGTGCCCTCCGCCGTCTCCGCACTGCTTGCGAGCGTGCTAAGCGTACCCTGTCCTCGTCTGCCCAGACCTCCATCGAGATCGACTCCTTGTTCGAGGGTATTGACTTCTACACTTCGATCACCCGTGCTCGTTTCGAAGAACTCTGCCAGGACCTCTTCCGCTCCACCATGGAGCCCGTCGAGCGTGTCCTCCGTGACGCTAAGATCGACAAGTCATCTGTCCACGAGATCGTCCTTGTTGGTGGTTCCACCCGTATCCCCAAGGTCCAGAAGATGGTCTCCGACTTCTTCAACGGCAAGGAGCCCAACAAGTCCATCAACCCCGATGAGGCTGTTGCCTACGGTGCTGCCGTTCAGGCCGCTATCCTGTCCGGTGACACTTCCTCCAAGTCCACCAACGAGATCCTCCTGCTCGACGTTGCGCCGCTTTCCCTCGGTATCGAGACCGCTGGTGGTGTCATGACTGCTCTCATCAAGCGCAACACCACCATCCCCACGAAGAAGTCCGAGGTCTTCTCCACCTTCAGCGACAACCAGCCCGGTGTACTTATCCAGGTCTACGAGGGTGAGCGTGCCCGCACAAAGGACAACAACCTGCTCGGCAAGTTCGAGCTTACTGGTATCCCGCCTGCGCCCCGCGGTGTTCCTCAGATCGAGGTCACCTTCGATGTTGATGCCAACGGTATCATGAACGTCTCCGCTCTCGAGAAGGGTACCGGTAAGACCAACAAGATCGTCATTACCAACGACAAGGGCCGTCTCTCCAAGGAGGAGATCGAGCGCATGCTTGCTGAGGCCGAGAAGTACAAGGCTGAGGACGAGGCTGAGGCTTCCCGTATCTCTGCTAAGAACGCCCTCGAGTCCTACGCCTACTCGCTCCGCAACACTCTCTCCGACTCCAAGGTCGACGAGAAGCTCGACGCTGGCGACAAGGAGAAGCTCAAGGCTGAGATTGACAAGACCGTCCAGTGGCTCGACGACAACCAGACCGCCACCAAGGACGAGTACGAGTCCCAGCAGAAGGAGCTTGAGGGTGTTGCCAACCCCATCATGATGAAGTTCTACGGTGCCGGCGGTGAGGGTGGCATGCCCGGCGGTATGCCCGGTGGCGCTCCCGGTGGCGCCCCTGGCGCCGGCGGCGATGACGGCCCAACCGTTGAGGAGGTCGATTAAGCGTGTCGCTCCCTTGAGTCGTCTTCTTTGTCTTCTTCTTTCTGAGCATAGACTTCTTCTTTTGGGTGGTCTTCGGAGTTCATGGCCAAGAGGCCTTTTCACGGTTTCATTTGCATCAGACGAGTTACGATAATGACTGGAAAAGTTTGGTGGTGGAATGCATGTGATGATATATCCCGAGTAGAATCCACATAATAACTTCAACAACTGTTCCCCTGCCTGTGATTTTTGGTGATGGAGTTCTTATCATGCATTGCAGTCTTGACATCTCTCTCGATTCATACCATGTCCTTGACTCCGTTTTGCGGCTTGCAGGTCGCCTTGGCTGCTCACAGTACTTGGATTTGGTACGGGTGAGCGGTTTGGATATGGATGTTCTGCAAGGCCTGGACGCCGGCTCGAAGCCATGATGGGCGTAGGGAGGATCTTCACCGTTTGCGACATGCTGTATTGGCATAGCTCATGCAACACGATGAAGGGGAACGTTTGCCATCGCGTCTTCCTTCCGAACAGGTCAGACTTCGTGGCCGTCTCACAGGTCGACGTCACGACACATGGACCCGACCTTCCGTAAGTGTGTAGCCGTTATCGTGCATTATTATCCACTGAGCATCTAGCAAATTCTATCTGTAGCAACCATACGCACCAGCGTTCGCCTTGGCTTTCTTGCCCGTCTATCTTCCATCTTATGTCGTTGCCCTTGTGTTGTACAATTCCCAATCCATACCGTACACCAGTCTCAATGTATCATACAACTCACACCTCTACTTTCTCGCAACAGCTCTTACTCCTTCCCCGCCAGACTAAACGGATTGACAACCCCCTCCTCCGGCCCTCTTCTCCTCCACACATCCTCACTATTCGGCTTGTTCTTCAACGTCTTCTCCTTCTCAGCATACCGCTCCTGAATCAGGCGCTCCTTGACCTCGGGTCCACTGTAGCTGTTCTTCGTCCGCATGCAGAACCAGAAATCGTTCCAGTGCTCGCTGCAACTGCGCAGTTGCCCGTAACGGTACAGATCATTGAAGTGCCCGCCCAAAGAGGAGCAGTAGAATGCTGAATCGAAGGCAGCGCGGCAGCTCATGGAGCGTGGGAGGGTGGGGTCGAATTCTGGTTCGGCGTTTGCGCGCGCTTGTTCAGAGGGTGCGCTGTTTGGTGTCGAGAGGGAGGGTGGTGTGAGATGTGGGTGTGCGGCGTAGAAGTCGGGATCGTGTGGTGCTGAGTTCGACGTCGAATGTGTGGTTGAGGGTGCCGGTGTGCTGTATTGCGATTGTGCTGTTGGTAATGCTTGCCCTGTCGCAGGGAGTAATTGCACTTGTTGTTCGGTCGCTGGTGCCATTACTGGCTTAGGTGCCTCTGGCGTTGAGCCTGAGAAGGGCCACATGATGGTTGATGTACGGCTTCTATGGAGACGGTGCTATTTGGCTAAGATCGCAGTTGAGATGGATGGTTGTAAGTTCGAAAGTAGGTTCGAGACAGTATATGTGTGCGATCGATTCGTACGGGGCAATTGTGATGGAGACGTGACTTTCTCCAAGCTTGGGTGTCTAATGAACAATCTCGAGATGAACTTTGGTAGACTTTCTGGCGCGCTCAATTGACGGGCGCTTTGACACACTTTGAGAAAACGCGACCGGGGTCAAACATGCAGCGAATCACAGCCCTCTTCAGCCGCCCCTCGGTAAATCTCATGTGACGCGGGAGGGAATTTAACAGCCCAATACGTCATGCACCGCGGGTTGTAGCTGCCTTGCAGCGATCGCTGTACTCCACCTGGCTGTCTTGTATGCGTGGATCCAGACTGTCACCGTGTCTCATCAACGGCCTGCTGCTTGCGAGCGTTTTCATTTCGTCACCTTCCTTGCGACTCTTGCTTGAACGCCTGTCCTCGGTGATAACATCTGTACTCGACGCGCCTCGCAGCACAGGCACATATCGACACAAGTTGTGCGTGCACCCCACCTTGTTTATACGGTTTACGATACCCAACCTCGCATCGAATTTGCATCGCCGCACGACATCCATGACTTCACGAAGTCTCACGACATAACGAACGAACCTCTCGACCCCGCCTACCTTACACACTAATCTCCATCTACTCCCCGACCCGGGTAACGGTCGCCCACCGCCGCCATGCTCGAAGGTGTCGTATCCACGCTGCTCAATCGGTTCTTGGGCATGTATGTCCAAAATTTCGATCCCAAGCAGCTCAACGTGGGCATCTGGTCTGGTGACGTCAAGCTGAGAGATCTCGAGCTCCGCCGTGAAGCTCTCGATCAGTTACGACTACCTCTGAACGTAGTCGAGGGACACCTGGGCTCACTCACACTATCCATTCCGTGGTCAAACCTGCGCGGGAAACCATTGAAGGTGCAGATCGAAGATGTGTTTCTATTGGCAGCCCCTAAGGAGGATGCAGACTATGATGCAGAAGAGGAGGAGCGACGAGCGCACGCTGTCAAGATGGAGAAGCTGGACAGCGCAGAGCTCTTGAAGGAGCGCAACACAGAAGGCATGAGCGCCGAGGAGCAGCAGAAGAACCAGAGCTTTACTGCGAGCATGGTCACTGCTATCGTCGACAATGTTCAGGTTACTGTCAAGAACATCCACATCCGATACGAAGACTCTATATCCGACCCTGGACACCCCTTCGCCCTTGGTCTCACACTCGCCGACTTCAGCGCTATCAGCACAGACGAGAACTGGAAGCCCACTTTTATCCAGGGCAATGCTGCCTCGACACACAAGCTCGCCACATTGGGATCTCTGGCGGTATATTGGGACACAGATGCGAAGCTCCTCGGCACAGGGAAGGGCAGCGACAGCAGAGATGAACAGCACATTGAGCACTCCGAGTTTATTGAGACACTCCGCGACATGATCTCGAGAGGCGATAACCCTGAACTTGGGGATCACCAGTTCATCCTCAAGCCCATCAGTGGCCGTGCTGGACTCGAGATGGACAAGACTGGCAAGTCTGATCGGCCCAAAATGAAGGCCCGCCTGTTATTCGACGAGCTGGGTTTCATCATCGACGAGGATCAATACCGTGATGCGCTTATGTTGGTCGACCTGTTCCACTACTTCATCAGACACCAGGAATACAAAAAGTTCCAGCCCAAGTCTTCACCCAAGGAAGACCCTGCTGGCTGGTTGCGCTTTGCTGGGCAAGCTGTTCTCGACAAGATCCACGACCGCAACAAGAGGTGGAGCTGGGCATACTTCAAGGAGCGCCGCGACGACCGCCTACGCTACATCGAGCTGTTCAAGAAAAAGAAGAAGGAGGAAAAGCTCGCACCTGCTGAGACCGAGGAGCTGGATAAGCTGGAAAGAAAATTGACTTACGAAGACCTCCGCTTCTGGCGATCTCTTGCTCGCAATCAGTTGCGCAAGGAGAATGTTGGCGTGAAGAAGGCACCTCAGAAGCAGGGTTGGGGCTCATGGATTGGTTGGGGCTCCAAGCAGGAACAGCATACCGATGACAATACCCAGATGACCGAAGAGCAACGAAAGGAGCTCTACGAAGCCATCGATTGGGACGAGAAGAAGGCGATAACCGAGTCAGTCGATATGCCACGCGAGTATGTCAAAATGGAGGTGAATATGAGCCTGCGCACCGGCAGTTTTACACTCAAGCGTGACCCACATGGCAAGTCAAATGAGATCCTCCGCCTGCTCTTTGACGGGTTCAGCACACAGTTCCTGCAACGTACAGACTCGATGTTTGTAAAGCTCGCACTTGAGGGTATGCGCTTGTATGATGGAACAACAGAAGGCAGCCTGTTCCCTCAGGTCATCACGATCAAGGATGCACCGCCAGTGCCTGATGACAAGCGCATCGAAGAGCTTGATGACGACGAAAACGAAAAGAAAGAAGATGATGAGAATGAGGAGAAAGAGGAGGAAGATCCCTTCTTCTTCCTAACTTTCGAGAACAATCCCCTTGACGACAGTGCAGACACTGCTCTGACGGTGAAGTTGAAGGGCATGGAATTTGTCTACAACCCAAGATTCGTCGTTGAAACTGCGAAGTTCTTCAAGCCCCCAGAGCGACACATGGAGTCTATTGGTGCGCTCATGGAGACTGCTGGAGCCACTGTCGATACTATTCGACAGCAGACTCGCGCTGGGTTGGAGTTCGCCCTTACCGAACACAAGACCATCAATGCGCAGCTTGATTTGCAAGCGCCTCTCATTATCATTCCCGACTCCGTTACTAAGAAGTCGAGTAACTGTCTCATTCTTGACGCTGGTCACGCAAGTGTCACTAGTGAGCTTATCGACAAGGACACATTGCGCGACATCCAGTCGAAGCAGCAGCAACAGTACACTGAAGAAGACTTCCGAAAGCTAGAGAACCTGATGTATGATAGGTTCACCCTCAAGCTGCATTCAACCCAGGTGCTCATTGGACCCTCTATCGAGGAGACCAAGGCTCAGCTCGAAGAGAAGGCGACCAATAAGAACTACCACATCGTCGACAAGATCAACATGGACTTCAAGGTCGAGCTTTGCATCGTTCCAAAAGCTTCTGACCTGACAAAGTTCCGCGTGTCCGGAAACCTCCCTGTGCTCCACGCATCGATATCTGACGCCAAGTACAAGAACCTAATGAAGCTTATCGACGTTGCGATACCGAAGTTCGATGACAGCGACACTACGAGCAAGCAAGTACAAGAAGGCGCCAAGGGTCCATCGAATCTCAAGCCAACCAGTGACGCTAAAGCATCAGACAAAGATGCGCTTGGCCGGCCGCGCTCCAAGTCCTTCCAGTTCGCAGCTCAGGAGCATGAGCTGGTCATGGAAGAAGATCACGACGCTACTTCAAAGGAGAAATTCGAGGATGCACCGGAAGCCACAGACAAGAACACGCATGTGCATCAGCGCAACTTTGAGTTCAAGTTCACTGTGGACAGACTGCAAGGTTCCTTGTATCGAACCGACTCAGAAGGCCGCAAGGCAGATCAATTACTGGTTGAGCTGATCGCCGAGCATTTTGATCTGGACTTCTACCAGGAACAGTTCGAGATGGGCGCTGACGTTCGCCTGAAGAGCTTGGCGGTGGAGGATCACGTCGAGGAGAATCCATTGCCGGAGTTCCGCAACATCATCTCCTCCGAGGACGACTCCGCCGAAGAGCAGAAAGATTTGTTCACGCTGAAGTTCACCAAGGTCAACAAGGAGTCGCCCGAGTTCCAGACGAAGTACGAGGGTATTGCTACGAACCTCGACGTTGCTGTTTCCACTATCAACCTCATCGTTACAAGAAAAACGCTTCTGACTCTTCTCGACTTCGTGCTCATTACCTTCACAAATCCAGATCAGCCCCAGGCCCAGCAGGCTCAAGTCGCTGCGAAGCCGGATGAGCAGGAAGCGGCCAAACAGTCAGACGTCGAGCCAGACAAGATATGCATCCGTGCTGAGTTGAAGCGCATCGCAGTCGTTCTGAACAATGATGGTATTCGTCTTGCCACGTTGAGTCTGAACTCTGGGGACGTTGGCATCATGCTAAATGGAGGCACCATGCGCATCGGCGGACGACTTGGTAATCTGTCGCTCATCGACGATGTTAACCAGGGTGTTCCAGAAACATCTTCGTTACGCCAACTTGTTACGATCGAGGGCAAGAACCTTGCAGACTTCAGCTACGAGACGTTTGACAAGACCTCCGACAGCTACCCTGGCTACGACATGTCTGTAGCACTGAAGACTGGCTCTATCAAGATCAACTTCCTCACGGAGCCCTTCCGTAAGATCATGGAGTTTGCCGTCAAATTCGGCAAGATGCAGGCTATCTTCAATGCAGCTCGTCAAGCTGCAGCAAACCAAGCTACTCAGATTCAGCAAAACCCTGCGAAGTTCCATTTCGACATCACGATCAGCACACCAATTGTCGTCTTCCCAAGGATGGTGATCTCGGACAAGCCTGAGCGGGATACCTTGACAGCAAATCTGGGTGAGATCTATGCGAAGAACGAGTTCACGCCACTAGATGACTCGGAGGACGCAGATGTTGCCAACAAGATCTCTGCCGGCATCAGGAACATCAAGCTCACCTCGAACCTCCATTATGATGATGACCGTTCAGAAGCTCTCGAATTGATCGACAAGGTCGATCTTGACTTCAACATCACCATGGTCGAGCACAAAGCTGGTCAACACCGCCCTGACATGGAGATCGAGGGTCAAATGTCCGACATCAACGTGCGCTTGACCCCGGAGCAGATGAAGTTCGCTATGGAGTTGTCTCGTACCATTCCGCAGGCGTTCGCCACAGAGCCTGATGCAATTGATGATGATGTCAAAGAAGAGCTACCCGTAGCTAAGACTGAGCCGGTACGACAAATTACAGAATCAGGCCCATCAGATGATGAGCCCTCGAAGGATGTTGTATCTTCGCAAGGCCCCGAACTGCAGACCGACACCGACAAGTGGACGAAGCTGGACTTCGTATTCAAGATTGGTGCTATCGCTCTGGAGCTCATCAGGTCCAAGGAAGGCGAACCTATCGGCGATGTCGACGCAGCCAGTTTGTCAAAGTTCTCATTGAATGACACCAATGTGAAGGTGCGCATGATCAGCGACGGAGCCATGGAAGCAGAGCTTGTGGTCCAGTCGTTCTCGATCCGTGATAGCCGCCAGATGGGAACGAACAAATTCCGCAAGATCATGTCTTTGATCAACAATGATGTCAAACAGCAGTTCATGGCTAGCGTATCGATCTCTGGTGGGAAGGAGCGCAACCTCATCGCCCTTCTTACCATCGATAGCCCCAGGATTATCTTGGCTTTGGACTACTTGTTCGCGCTCCAGGCGTTTGTTAATGCCGGCCTCGCTACAGATGAGCCTCTGAATATCGAGGAGGATCCTGCAGAAGAAGACACCGATAGCGACGATGAGATCATGTCACCAGACGGCTCAAAAACTTTACAGAAGCCAAATGCTCCTGCTGAGCCAGCGGAGGATGGCATGAGCATATCATTCCGCGTGAACTTGGTAGACGCACAAGTAGTGCTCATCGCCAACCCGGCGCTCGCTAACTCTGAGGCCATTGTACTGGGTACCAAGCAAGTCCTCGTATCGAAGCAACAAGCCATGACCCTGCAGGTCGACAAGATTGGCATGTTCCTGTGCCGTATGGACCGCTTCGACACCAATAGATTGCGCATTCTTGATGACTTCAGCATCCAGACGGCACTGGACATGCGCAATCAGAATTCCAAATCGTCGTTGATCAGCATTAATGTTGACATCGAGCCTCTTGTTCTGCGCTTATCACTTCGTGATGTCTTGTTGGCTATGCAGATTGCCAATCGCGCCACTGCAATGCAAGCAGATGATGACAAGAAGATAGCCGAGGAAGGTGCCAAGCAACTCAAGCCTAGCACACCGTCGAAGAAAGCAAAGTCGACAGCACCTGCTAGTACGACAAGACCTCGAGCAAAGTCTATTGCCAAGACAAAGCGATCAAGCCAGCACGAACAGCAGCTGCAGCAACCGCAGGCCGGCTCAGCAGTCCTCAAACGCGAAGAAATGCACGTTAACCTCGAGGGCCTTCGTGTGGTCCTGATTGGTGACGTTCACGAAATGCCAATGCTTGATTGGCGAGTCAAGAAGTTCGGCGTTGACGTTCGCGACTGGTCAGGTGCGATGGTCGCCGACACTTCGCTCGAAACTCTCATCAATGTTTACAACTTCTCGAAGTCTGCTTGGGAGCCTCTGATCGAGCCATGGAGCGTCGGCTTCCATATGGCGAAGGACCTCAACCCAGACCGTCTGTCTGTGGAGTTGTATTCTCGCAAGTCAATGGAGCTCACAGTCACAGCTGCAACTATCGCTCTGGGGTCAAAGTCATTCGACTTCCTGACGGCCGATGAGGATATCTTGTCCAAGCCCCGTGCTAGCGATGCGCCGTACCGAATCCGCAACTATACAGGCTTCAACCTCGATGTGTGGGCTGAGGGCAAGGAGTCAGAAGGCTACGCAGCCAAGCTGGAAGACGGTGAGGAGCAACCATGGCGTTTTGAAGATCCTATGTCCACACGTGAGACTTTGTCAACAGATGGCGCAACCGGCATGCTCGGCATCAGGCTCGAGGGCAGCGGCTTCGACACACTCGCTCGCATCCCCGTACACCGAGAGGGTGAGTCGCTGTACAATCTCAAGCCCAAGCAAGACAGGATCCAGCACCGTGTCCTCGTTGAGGTAAAGCTTGGCGCCGACAACATCAAGAACATTACCTTCCGATCGCCTCTGTTGGTCGAGAATAACACACAGATACCCATCGAGATTGGCATGTTCAGCCCGGAGGAAGGCCATCTTCTTAAAATTGACAAGATTGCACCTGGCGACGCACGACCTGCGCCTATCGGCTCTGCGTACATGCACTCCATCGTCATTCGGCCAGACCAAGGCTTCGGTTATGCCTGGTCGAACGAACGTCTGTTCTGGAAGGATTTGCTGAAGCGCCCGACTAGGACCATCACCTGCCGCGGCGAGCAAGATGAACAAGCACCGCCTTTCTACTTCCAGATGCACGCAGCTTACGACAAGAAAGACCCACTGACAGGAACTTATCCATATATGCGACTACGTCTGCAAGCGCCGGTTGAGGTGCACAACCTCCTTCCGTACGACTTCAAGTACAGGATCTACGACAGCAGCACGAAGAAGGATTGGACGAACTTCCTCAGAAAGGGAGGCATCAGTCCAGTTCATGTTGTCGAACTGTCGCATCTTTTGCTTGTCAGCGTCGAGATGCAGGAAGGACCGTTCAAGCCCAGCAAGTTTGGTATTATCAACTCCACTGACCGTGAGAGCTTCAGAAGGGAGAAGACGCTCGAAGTCAAGACTGACGATGATACAACCTTGCACCTGAACATGCACTTCTAGTGAGTCAACACGCAATACTTGAAAGCATATACTGATTCCCTCTAGCAACTACCCAGATGGAGGAGGTGCCTTCAAGGTCGCGATCTTCAGCCCTTACATCGTGCTCAATCGCACTGGTCTCAACCTTGATCTCAAGTCACAGCAGCAACAATTTCTTGGCGGCGGCAGATCTTCAGGTGCACAAGGCACGTTCAGGGACGAGCAGACAGACGCTGGAAAGGCCCTGCCTTTCATGTTCTCTTACCCATCAGAGAACAAAAAGAACCGTGCGTTGATCAAGGTCGGTGACTCCAGCTGGAGTAAGCCTCAGAGTCTCGACGCCATTGGGAGCACCTACGCTGTCTCGATACCTGCAAGCAACTCAAGATCAGACATGCATCTTGGTGTGTCGGTCGCCGAGGGCGAGGGCAAGTACAATTTGACCAAGGTCATCTCCATTGCCCCACGCTTCATCGTCAAGAACCGACTCAACGAAGAGCTGCTCATACGTGAGCCCGGTCAGTCTGACTGGATGACATTGAACGAAGGACAGCTCCTGCCCCTCCGCTGGCTAAGACAGGGAGGATCGCCTCAGCTGTCACTCTGCTACCCTGGTGTCAATAATCAATGGTCTTCGCCCTTCAGCATCTCGAACGTCGGCAATGTACACGTCAAGCTTTCCAAATCCGGTCAGCGCCAGAAGCTGATGCGCATTGACGTTCTCATGGAGCAAGCTACAATCTTCGTTCATATCAGCGTCGAGACCAAGCACTGGCCGTTCTCGTTCAAAAACATGAGCGATCAGGAGTTTTTGTACTGGCAGCAAAATCCCAACCTTGACGAAGATGAGGATGACCGTGGGTCTGGTTTCAAGCCCATCAGGTACCGTCTGCCACCGAGGAGCATTATGCCATACGCTTGGGACTTCCCTGCAGCCAAGAACAAGGAGATCGTCATCAGCGCCAATGGCAGGGAGCGACATGTTAAGCTTGCAGAAATCGGACCACTCATCCCATTCAAGATTCCACCTGGCCAACAGGGAGGTGGTATGAAGGTCATCGATCTCAACGTCGTTGCTCAAGGTCCCACACAGACCCTTGAAATCTCGAACTACAAGCCCTCGAAGAGTTTGTACAAACAGAAGCCTGGTGCAGCGTCCTCAACAACAACAGGCTTCGAAGTCAAGGACCAGGATACTGACGTCACATTCAAGGCACAGCTACGACTTGCTGGTATCGGCATCTCACTCGTCAACCGCCATCTGCGCGAGCTGGTTTACGTTACGCTCCGTGATCTTGAATTGAAGTACTCGGACTCCGCTCTTTACCAGATGGTCAACGTGCAAGTCAAGTGGATCCAAATCGACAACCAGCTGTACGGTGGTATCTTCCCGATCATCTTCTACCCTAGTGTTGTCCCCAAGACTGGTAAAGAGATGGAGGCACACCCCATCTTCCAGACCAGCGTTACTCGTGTCAAGGATGACTCGTACGGTGTCATGTATATCAAGTACTTCAGTTTCTTGCTCCAGCAGATGACACTCGAGATTGACGAGGACTTCATCTTCGCCATGATCGACTTCGCTAAGATTCCTGGAGCCTCATGGTCTGAGGAAGCAGAGGGCAAGCTCTGGGATGACTCACTCGACATACCTGAGCCCAAGCAAGAACAATCAGGACAGGATGTCTACTTCGAGCTGCTTCATTTGCAGCCTATGCAGATCGATCTGTCGTTCGTCCGAACCGAGCGCATCAACGCGGAGGACACTATGTCGACCTCTAACCCCTTTATGTTCGCGGTCAACGTCCTCACCATGTCCATCGGTAACGTCAACGATGCGCCGGTCCGCTACAATTCGCTCATCCTCGAAAATGCACGTATCTCAACGACCGCTCTGATCAACAATATCAAGAACCACTACGTCCAGGAATCGCTGAGACAAGTTCACGTCATTATCGGATCCGCAGACTTCCTTGGTAACCCAGTTGGTCTCTTCACCAACATCAGCTCTGGTGTTGCTGATATCTTCTACGAACCATACCAAGGCCTTGTCAAGTCCGACCGCCCAGAGGACCTCGGTATCGGTATCGCAAAGGGTGCTTCGAGCTTCGTTAAGAAGTCTGTTTTTGGATTCTCAGACAGCATGGCTAAGTTCACTGGAAGTATGTCAAAGGGACTTTCTGCTGCCACCCTCGATAAGGAGTTCCAAGACCAGCGCCGCAACACGCGCTCGCGCAACAGGCCGAAGCATGCTCTCTACGGTATCACAGCTGGTGGCAACGCTTTCGCCAATAGTCTTGCATCCGGCCTCGGTGGTCTAGCTCGCCATCCGATCCAAGGTGCCGAAAAGGAAGGTGCCCTCGGTTTCGTAAAGGGAGTCGGCAAGGGCCTCCTCGGTGTACCTACCAAGGCCGCCATCGGTGCCTTCGACCTCGCATCCAACATGGCCGAGGGCGTACGCAACACCACCACCGTCTTTGACCAAGAAGGCCTCGACCGCGTACGCCTAACGCGCTTCATCGGCACCGACGGCATCGTCCGCCCATACTCGCAGCGCGAAGCACTCGGCCAGTTCTGGCTCAAGACGCTGGACAACGGCAAGTACTTCAACGAAGACTACATTGCGCACCTGGAGCTGCAGGGTAAAGACGTGCTTATCATGTTGACGTACAACGCTATCATGATGGTCAGGGCGAAGAAGTTGCAGACTGAGTGGGATGTCCCTCTGAAGGATGTGCAGACTATCAGTAAGGAGAGGACGGGGCTGAGCATTACGCTCAAGGGTGGCACCAACGGACCTTTCATTCCTGTTGGCGATGAAGGGTCGAGGAACTGGTTCTATAGACAGGTTGCGGTTGGTGTGAACGCATACAACGACAAGTGGAATGCGAAGGGCTAGAGAAGGGGAAGAGCGAGTGTAGCGAGGAGTTTTTTCTGCCCTTGCATAGCGATGGTTGGCTTCAGAATGGGATTTCATACACAACTACGTATCTGATGAGTACATATGTCTATCGTTCATCTTCTCGCCTCCTCAGGGAGCGTGGGTCTTGTCCGAGAACCTCCGTCTCAATAATCTCAATAACATCAACACCCCTATTCTAAGACATCGAAAATAAAAACAAACGGACGATAGCAGGACTTCATGTACGAAGCCATAGGTAAACGCAAAAAACGACGTTGGCAGGACTCGAACCTACGCTCCCGAGGGAAACAGATTTCAAGTCTGTCGCGATAACCACTCCGCCACAACGCCGATGGTGATAATCGCCACTCCCACTGATCTAACTATATACTGAAGCGCAATGAGAACATCAGAGAGCAAAAGAGTGAAGGTAAGGAGGCAGACAACTTGAAGTGTTGCAGATGGTACAGTTATTGAGGCCTAGACTATGTGGGTCTGCGGGGTCATGCAGGAAGGTGGAGTGCATCTGCATGTTGTGTGATGGGGCAGTGATTCCTTGAAGCTGAGGGTGCTGAGGATCGTGAGGAGTCATCATAGTAGATAGGGAGTTATAGCGAGAGCACGGGGTGAATGAACGTACACGTCAACAAAGTCCGTTGATTACTGTAACACCTGCTTTGTACCAACGCCTGCATCCTCCGACCAAAGAAGAGTAAAACATAACGCCCGTCATCTATATACAATGTCTTGATATCTATCATGCCTCTTGACCATCAAAACTTCAGTTTTAGATTGTGTAGAGGCGCTCCCTGCGTCATTCCAGCATTAGCCATCTCTGTCGCAAAATCCAAATCCATATCCATATCCATGTCAAAGCTCAACTCGGTATCATCCCACGCCATTGTTGGCGCAGCAGCAGCACTCGAGCTCGTGTCCATCGCACTAGTCGTGGCATTGAGCGGTATTGTGCTCTCGAAACCTGTACTCGTTGTCGGATTCTGGAACTCCGCAGGCAGCTGATCCCACGTGGGGATGTGGAAGTTGTCCATCGTCTTGCTCATGTCCGAGAGTGTTGAGGAGTCAGTGTTCGTGCAGATCCGCTCCGTGATGGGTGCCATTGCCATGGCGGATGCGCGACGCGACGCTGTTGTGGTGGGCGAAGCAGAGGAAGAGCTTGACATGCCGGGGACTTGGGGGGATTGGGTGGATAGGTTACGGGCGTGTTCGTACATGGTTGTGCTGCCTGACAGGGAGCACTCGAATTGCAGGTGGCGGGTGGGGTCGTTGGTGGGGAGGTTCAGGACGTTGAAATCGAGGTTGGCTACGTTGAAGCTGGGGTCGAGTCGTGCGTTGCCACCGAGGCCAAGGTCTTCGTAGAGGTCGTGTTGCGAGGTGACGCCTGCAGAGGTCAGTATGAGATAGTTGCGTGCATATGCAAGGCCACTTACCTGGCAGCTGAATGGAATGGTCGATACCATGAGCTTTTTTGAAGAGGTTGAGCCACTCCGGGTTGTCGGCTGCGGTCTGGTGCCACGGGTCATCAGGCTCGCCGTAAAGGATGATGCGAGCTTCTTTTTGCAGCATCTCATCCGTGACCGAACCAGCGCCGTGTCGCTCGATGTGCTGGCGAGCATGTCTACCCAGACGCAGAGTCAGGATCTCCCAACATGTAGCCTGAGGGTGATTGTTCGCCGACTCAGATGACGAGTAGTCGTTTGCTGTTGTGTTCTGAAGTACGATAGGACCAACCTTTTGTCTGTCGTCTTGGTAGGCATCAGAAAGGTTGGTGGTGTTGGGGATGAGGTACTCGATATCTTGAGTTCCGAGCATCACGGGCATGCGCTATACATCAGTCAGCTTCAGATAATTCACCGAGCACATTTCTTCAGGAGCCTTACACTACAGTTGTTGGTGTTAGTCGCCGAGAACGGAAAGGGCGATTTGCTCTCGTTTGCAATTAGGTACGGGGGCATGGCGTTAGTGACGTGCATAGCCACTGGGGCATCCAGACCACGACAGCCTTTCCAATTCTTCATGTCAGCACCATTACGGAACTCCTTTGCCAGGTGGTCGACTCGGTCCTGCCACTTGTCGAAGTCCATACCGCAGAAGCCACACCTCGATTTGATATACTGTGCCTCAGACTTCCATGATTCCATGTTCTTGGTCATCTTGCAGCCGTGCATCAGTCGCAGGTGTTGCCGGAGGTGGTCTTTCCGGTAAAATGTGCGCGAGTCAAGACCCTTCTCTTCGCAGGCCGAGTGGTTGTGGGTAGCCAAGTGGTCTTTGCTCGGTTCAAGCTCGTCGCAGTAAACGCACTTGCTCTTACCAGTGGCAGGATCAGTGATGACCTCACCTATCGGCGCACATATCCACTTCTCGAGAGATAAGTGCAAGCTCTTCTCGTGCCTCGACCAGTCGTACTTGCTCTTAAAACGATCAGTACAGAAAGTGCACTGGAAGAGACGAGGAGCATCTTTCTCAGTGTCTACCTTTGAGGCTCGGATTGGGATGCGTCGTCGCCTGCGCCTCTCTTTCGATTTCAAGCTATTCATTGAGCCGAGAGAATGTTTTGAGCCGTGCGACCAGGCTGTGTTATGGGAGCCGAGAGACCCGGAGGACATGTTTGTGAAGCCAGTCTCCAGAGACGAGAGCGAAGGCGCCTTGAAGACGGAGAAGCTGTCGGAACTCCTGTTCGAGGATAGCTGCTGGTAGCTGCTACTGACGCTGGGGTTGTCGGGAAGATCAAAGTTTTCTACGGCCTGGGCAATAGCCGTCAGGGGAGCAGGTTCGTTCTCGGGGGGAGAGTGCTTCCATCTTTCGAAGGGATCTATCGCGAGTTAACCGAATACATTCTGTTGTAGTGGTACTGGCACGCTCGAGGCCATGCCAGGAGCTGAGCCTGTCTTGCGGATGCTCGCTTGACGCTTGTCGTTGACACGGAACTTAAAGAACCCGCCAGTATTATTCGTCGAAGCTTGCGATCCACTAGACTCAGTATGGGTTTGCTTACTCAGAGAGTCCCAAGTTCTACCCGCCGGAATGTTGAGAACTTCCGTCGACGGTCGAATACTGGGTGATGAGCTTCGCTTAGGCCTTGCCTTCTGCCTTCGCCGTGTGTTGGCCATCCAGTTTGAGATCTGACCCAGTGAAAGGCCTGTCTGCTGGCCAAGCATCTCCTTCTCCTCTTCAGTTGGGTAGGGGTGTTCATGATGTTCGATCATCCAGTCTTTCAAAATCTTGATAGCCGCTCGTGGGAATCGAGCAGCGGCGGCGCCCTTCTTGGGACCACCAAGATCTCCGCTCTCATCATCGATAGGTCCACGGTGACCGAGGGTTCTCATCTGCTTCCTGCGGGTCATACCACCCCATTCCCGGATATCATCCTCACCCACAACATCTAGCGTGTCTAGGGCAGTCTTCTGCGTTCGGTAGGGCATCAACTCAGGATTTGAGAAGCTGCAAGGTCTGAAGAGATTGTTGCATGGTGAGCAACCAGATGTTCCATCCTTTTTGGCATTGTAAATGAAGCACTCAAGCGACCTTGAACGACAGTACTCGCAAGGTTGAGGGGGCTTCTGATATCCAGGCAGCCAACTGGAGAAATCAGTGTTGAACTCTTCTGTCTGGAAGTTGTCCGTTTCCAAGAAAGTGTCGAGGAGTTGGCTGTTGACTGTCAGTCCTATGATGAGCAATGACTCCGATTGTTGTGAGCACTCTCGCGGATCTAGCATGATGAACGATGTGGAGACAGAGCAGTCGTAGTAGTCCGGATTGAGCAAAGCTGAAGACATTGACCGACGGATGTATGACAAACGACTTACCTCTCGCTCGATTGTATCGCTGAGGCATCTTGACCCTGCTGATGCACATCGGGCATAGCAGCTTCGCCAAAGTCGAAGAATTGGGCCATATCGGCGTTTGGAGCAGCCATGGTGCTTGCCACTCGAGGCTGATTTGTCACAACCAGACAATTGCCGACGCAAAGGTGCAACAAAGTGAAGACAAGTACGCCCTCCGGATGCGAATGGAATTGTCAAAGTAAGATTTAAGGCGTGTATGTAGACTTGAGCGACAAGTGCCTTAGAAGAGGCCTGCTCAGAGTCAGATGGGAGCACGCTAGTCGTGACGAGAACGGTTAGCGTCTGGATGTCAATTCGAAGGGCGCGCAGTTGAACGACGGACCCGTCAAAATTTGGCGGGGTGCACCATCTTTCGACAAGAGGCTGAAGGCTCCACTGGCCCTCGTACCGCTGACTCGGGCACCGTCAACAACGGTCCTCGCTGCTCTGAGGTCGCTTTTGCTCATCCAGCTTGCTGCCAACGTTTTCGTCGTCTGCAATTGCCAGCTTGAATGTCGCTCAAGACATTTGATCTGAACAGTACTTCCTCGAATACTTAATCCAAGCCGTATTAGATGTTGCAGGATTCGAGGCCGCGACTGCTTTTCGGTTTCTTACCGACCACAACTTGTCATCAGCGTTGCACTCGCGCAGCTTGGTTCCAAAGATCATTGGATGTCCCCCGTTCTAGAAGGCGGTGGACCGGTCAATCCGGGGATCTCTACTGGAGCAGACGCAGGTGAGATGTCTCCGAAAGGCAGCCACAAGCGTAAAACCCTTGTCGGAGCGCATTTGTAAGCTGCACGGCGTTCGTCATAAGACCTGCGGTGCGCAGACGCAATGGCAAGAAAACGGCATCACTTTGCGAGGAGTGAGGTTGTGCACGCGTGGAGGTTAGTAGCGGGTAAACTTCATCCGAGCCTTGCCGTTCACGCCGGGGAATGTCGGTGTGTCTCCGACCTCCGGCACCGGGGACTCGCCGCAGGACGATACCTGTCAGGTCATGAAGAAGACTGGATACAAGGTACAAGAGTATCGTATTCTTCCAAGATTCTAACAGATCGCAGATAGGTTGGGAATGTACGCTGAATGCCTCCCTTATTTTGGAAGACTCAAAGCATATACCCACCTTTTCGAATCACATGGGAGAGTACCAAGATAGGTGAGATTGCTCGCACTGATGTATTGATGCTCTGACTATCTACGCTGAAGAAATAGCAATGTATCTGCATTCGTGCTTGATGCGCCCCCGCGCTATGCTGCATGCCAACTAAGAACGAGCCCTCCACGTGCAGCCTGGAGGTAGGCAAAGAACCAAACCAGAGAACGCCAGAGAATGCGATATCGTTAGTCCATGAAGTCGAACCCACCATGTTACCATCCACCAGGCATCCCTCTATACCCGGGATGCTGTGTAGGCGGACTCGGCACCTCTGGCGGCGCCATATTCATGTTCATCCTCATCCTCTGCACCCCCATCTGCCCAGCACTATCTCTCCTCTTTTTCCTCCTCTTTTCCGGAGAACTTCCTACTCTACTTGTTTCAGGGACGTACCCCCTATCCTGATACCCAGCGGCTGCGAACGGAGGCTGCGCAACACTCCTGTCTTCATCGCCTGGTAATCTCAGCTCGACCAGACTGTAGAAGTAGTCCAGCACTTCTGGATATCGCAGCACGGAGGCCTTCCAATCGAGGTCAATCCCGCGCTTGAACTCGGCGTGCGCTTCTGCAATCTGACTCTGCAGTTGCTGAATGAACATGGGATGTATAGGCGGCGCGCCCGAGAAGCGCATATACACGTCGTAGTTGGGCAGCGACTGCAGGTAGGCGGTCTGCGCCTGTTGGCGGATGTGGGTGAGACGCTGGAAAGCTTGTTGAATGTGTAGGCGGGCGTTCCTAATCACCCAGTCGCTGTCGCTCTATCAGCTTTCTATGTCACCATTGCGAAGAAGTGAAGAGGAATTTACCGGATTTCCGCTTGCTTCTGGTCCATGGCCCTGCTCTCCGCCTGGTCAAGAGCAATTTGCAGACGCTCGGACTCGCACAGACAACCGGAATGTGGTGGTGCGCTACATATTGCGCAGTTGGGCTCGGCATCCATTCTTGTGGCCTCTTCAGAGGAGACACTTATGCATGGTCACGACTCGGCGTGGGTGTAGATGAAGTATGTGTGTAGCTATAGACGAGGCTGGCGATGGTCAGGCACAGGCGGTGACAGAATGCATGTTACATGACGACGTTGGGAAGGACAGCATGGGAATGGCTAGCTTTGTGCGGCTTGTAAGATGGGTCATGTATGGTGATGCGGAATGAGTTGGCAGTTGCTGGAGTGGAGCTGCTGATCCAACCTCCTCGGCACGCTAGGAAGCTGTCGAGATCGAGGCTCATCTGATGGTTGTCCTGCTTTGTATACCTCCAAGGCTCGACACGAGAACCGAGACATTGTAGTTCTCTCTTAGGTCTATCATTGCGGTGTTGTACAAATGCCTTTGTTGCACGGCTACCCCGCATTGTAGTTGAACTGACAAGGCTGTTCGGCAATACTTGCCCAGCTGTCGTTAAGTCCGTGCATTGCTTGGTAGGAACTTTTGGCTCGAAGCTCAATGCAATGCAGTACACAAGAGTGACAACATCACCACACACACCACTCACACTGCCTGTACGGCTCATTCACATCGATTAAGAACTCCATCGCCTTCCACTTTTGCCAAATTCGAACCACACACCACAGCACAGAGACTCACACCTCCATCGCCAATATGAGCGGCAAAGCAGGCGCATACGGCACGACCGGCGGCGGCGACACCGACTTCCGCAAAACATGGGACCGCGAAGAGATGGCCAAGAAGGCAAAGGAGAGGGAGGCGCGCGACCGCGAAGAAGCAAAAGAGCGCTATGAAGCCAAAGCTGCCGGCAAGACATACAGGCGCCGCGCCTCTACGCCCGAAGACCTGCGCCAAACCGAAGCGCGCTCGGAGCGCATAGACTGGAGCAAGATGGTCGGCAAGCAGACGCTGACAAGTGCTGCGGCAGCGGTGGGCAAGAGGGGAAAGGGCGCCGGCGCGTACTGCACTGCCTGCGATCTGACGTTCAAGGATAACATTCAATATATTGAGCATCTGAATAGCAAGCAGCATCTGATTGCGACGGGGCAGTCGGGCGAGGTGCGGCGCGCGACGCTGGAAGAGGTGCGAGATCGTCTGCGGTATTTGAAGAGGAAGAGGGACGAGGCTGCCAAAGACGAGGTTGTTGATGTTGACGCGAGACTGGCGCTGGGCAGGGAGAAGATGGAGGCCGAGGCTGAGGAGCGCAGGCGGAAGAGGAATGAGAAGAGGAGGGCGAAGAACAAGGGCAATGCGGATAGCAATGCTATGCAGTGGAATGTTGAGGGAGATGGGGTTATTGCTTGAGCTGCGAACGTTTAAGCAGATCACCATCACGCATACACAACCGCACCGGCCTGCCTATTGAGCAGGATGCAGCCATCACGAGGCGATATGCTGTCGGTCGTAAGCATCCGTAAGCTCAGCATTGAAGGTACGAGGGGACGCACGGCACGTGTTGTGACTACCTCCAGGACTCGCTTTGAAGGCGACTGTCGGAAATGCTGGCATAGCTATTCGCTGCAGCGAGATGTGCCACGTGCAAGGAGCTGTTCAGGCCGCCTTTGCAGTGACAGCTTCAACCTATGAAAGGTTTTCTGGGGCACAAGGAGGTCAGCATGCCTGTGGCATAGGTGCTCAGTATGAGCAGGGACGCGTCCCGTTACGGACGGATATCCTTGGAGGTCGGCGCTAGAACTACCCCACCGCATGAGAGCATGCGATCTGGCGGCATACTGATGCAATCCATTGATTTCTAAGCTAAACTCCGTCCGATGTGGGGGAGCTCCGTTATTTACAATCAACAAATGATCACTGTGTCTACTTAACACCGTACATCTACACCTTCAAATAACTATCGAGTTCGAAGTGACCACCGTCATCAATCTGAGCACTAGTCATTGCTTACCCCGACACCATAGCTCTCTGACTCGTACCCAACATCATCATGGCTGGCGACAAGATCACACTCTACACCAACCACCGCTGCCCTTGGGCTCACCGCGCACACATCGTGATCAAGGAGCTCGGGTTGCAGTACGAAGAGGTCATCATCGATCTCGACAAGCCCCGTGAGCCATGGTACCTTGAAGTAAACCCTGTACGTAACCTGAGCTTCACACGCAGCCATTGAGCCTACTAATAGTCTGTCAGCGTGGCCTTGTGCCAGCGATCAAGTTTAACGACCAGATCATCACCGAGTCTGGCGTTGTTGCGCGCTTTCTAGCTGATGCATACCCCTCGCACCTCGTCCCTGCCACCGGCACCGTCGACGCCGCGCTCACACGCGCACGCATCAACTTCTTTGTCGACACATGGTTTGACAAAGTCGGATCGTACTGGTTCCAGATCCTGCGTGCTGATGAGGACGATAAGGAAGAGCTGGTGAAGAAATTCGTTGAGACCGTGCGCAAAGAGATCGAGCCGCTGTTGAAGGACGCAGATCCCTTCTTTGGTGGGAGCAAGAAGGTCACGCTTGCAGAGGCATTGACTGCGCCATTCATTCTGCGAGTGTACTCATTCTCAAAGAACGGACTGCTGCCGAAGAGTGTGCTGGAGGGCTTCGAGGGTCTGCCAAACTTCAACAAGTGGGCGCAGGCTGTGATCAAGGAGGAGAGTGTGACATACATCTGGGACGAGGCGGTGGTTCTCCCAGCAACGAAGAAGAAGATCGACAGTCTGAAGGCGGCGGCTAAGTAAGTCAGTGTACTGCAAGCCTTACAATGAAAATTGATGACACGATAAAGGCTTTGACAAGTGTCGAGTAAGGTTGCTAGTTACATTGGAAGCCGTCAACGAAGACGTAATCTATGTTCGATAATGAAAGAGATATACAAAGAGCCGGGCTACATGATGCGTTTCGTGTAGATCGTCGTAATTATGCCACAGTAAGATATGATGGGGTATATGCACGATAGGAGACGCCGTGAGTTAAGAAACTATGGTGGATGCAGCAACAAGATCGCGCTGTGTTCCTAACCCCGAAGTTGAAACCCCGATCAAATGCGCGCTGAGGAAGCGAGTATACCGACGATGCGCGCTGATGCAGAAACGAAGCGAGGGTATCGACCACATGATGTCTAAGGTAAAACAAAATCTTGAGTGCCATACAGGTACGAAGCGAGGGGACCGACGATGCGTTTAAGAGAGAGAATACCACCCACGCGATGAATTTCAGGAGTGCGATGGAAAAGAACCAGAAAGAGGTGTCGAGGTGGAAGGATTGTTGCAGAGAGTGGGAAGGTGGAAGCTCTGAGGGCGTCGTTGCTCATTTTTGCAGGTGAATATCGACGAGCAAGGCAGTGCAAGACCCTGGAGCCGTGTTGTTGATGTTGCGTCATCGACAGGACGAAGGGAAGGTGAGTAGAACAGCTAGAGACGGGAGCCACGACGAGAGCGTTTGGGGTCTGGCATTGCAACTGCATTGCGAGCCACCACACCCAAAGCCATCAACGTCTCAGCTGCTGCGACGTCACAGGGGTTGTGGGCTTCAGATCGCCCTTCGCCCTGGAGAGGGTCTGACATCTCATCCTGCGGAGGATCGACCTTGCCAGCAACTACGGCGCCGTCATCGTTGTAAGCAACCTTTGAGTGCGTCCGCTTCGTCCGAAAGCTTCCGCTGTATGGCATGTTGGGTAAGGCAGCTGGCAACAGCAGCGGTGTTGGCATGCGGTATGCAGCCGGCGAACATGGAGCCGTGGGGTATGCTGCGGCGGACGAGGTAGGTGATCCCGCTCCGCCGACTTGGTTGAGAGGACTAGTACGACGCTGACACAGAGGAGACGCAGCAGGCGAGAAGACGACGTTGTCCCTTCGCTCGAGATCGGTCCCATAGCCGCTCTCAGCATCACCAAGACGATTGACTGCCTCCCACGCCGGGGAACAGAATACTGGTGCCGCAGGCGCGGTAGCCAGCGAGGGAGCCTTGGGCTGCAAGAATTGGTATGTGGCGCCTTCCTCCTTGATGCGAGCTGTCTCCGCAGTGCAGGACTCGACGATGCTAGGGTTGATAAAGAACTTGGCGAAGTTTGTATGCTGAGGGGGAATGCACGTGTAAACGAAGTCGTTGCCGAAGACAGGAGTAAGTGCCCAGCGGATCGACCAGCAGAAGGTTTCTGCAATCGCCTTGGCTGCTCGGTATGGTACCCAGTATCCTGCGACGAGTGAGTGGCTGTTCATGTATGCGTCCGTGTGGACTGACCTTGACACAACAGAGCGCCTCCAGTTATGCTATAGCTGATGTCTTTCAGGCCCGGGTTCTCCCTTAAGGCCTTCGCCGGCACAGTCTGTGGTGGTCAGCAACAGTGTCGTTCGTGAAGGGCAGCAACAGACCTTGGAGTACTTCAATGACTTGAAGAGCGGTGTCATGCGTACAAGGCCGACGTTGTAGTCCCATACCATGGTATACTCTTTGTCATCGCCAGGGACCCTGAACGTGTATTGAAATACTGGATCTCGGTCAGCTCAGCGCATGAACGATCAGACAACTCAACTTACTTTCGAAGGCCTCACGACCCGTCTTCTGGAAGAGATCCTTCTTATCGCTGTTGTAAGGAACGTGTCGCACACCCATACGCTGGATCTCGCCCGAAGGAAAGACGTGAAATTTGCGATGTTGAGCTTCGAGCTCACGATCGTTGTCTGCCTCGTGTGGTGGATAGTTGACATGGCTAACAATCTTGGTACCTTCGGAGAAGACTGGGGCATCTTTGGCCAGCTCCTGTCGCTTCGGAACGACAGCAGGAGCTGGGTAGTTGTGAGGGGGTGATAGAGATTGGGGCGAGGATGTAGCGGCTACGCTGCGGTGCCTATGACCGTCACCACTAGGGGAATTGAGCAGCGACTGGATGTTCATGTCTCGAGGCCAGCGGCACTCCTGATTCAAGCAGATGAGGGGTGTTACTGCGAAGCAGTGCCTACCAGCCAAAAGAGATTCACGGGTAGGTCGTTTGTAGTTTGCCTACAGGGGCGGCACGAACACCTTATACGACGAACAAGGCAAGACGTACGCAAAAACTAGTTACCATCAGCGACTGGACACAACCATGGACACTCAGTACACGTACGAAGCTTGGAGATGAAGTTGATGGACAGCAGCTACAACCAACCGAGTCGAGTGGAGTGGTAGTAGGTAGGCGTGGGTACCACGCTGGGACTGATGCGAAGCTGGCTCCGTCCGGCAAACGGCACGCTTCCGTGGCAATGAGACTGTTGTCGAGATAGCGCGATTACTGGCTTCGTTTGAAATGACCAACGATTCGATCAACGACTGGATGAGGCTGAAAGAGGCAACAAGTCAGTATGTGTTCACAAAAAGTAACACCATGGGGTTCTATGCTTACAGACAGAGATGTTGACTCGGCAGGCAACCAGAACTTCGAACTCTCGAAGGCAGAAGCGGGTGACCCAGGGAAGACAGAATGGAGGACTCGCGATGGTTACAAGGCTTTCTTATGAGGCAGCACGATGCTCTTGCCAGCGCGCTAGCCTCCACGCAACCAAGCGCTGTGCAGAACGCGTCCGGTGTGCAGTGCGCAAGAATGATCCATGGCGCGCTACTAGGCTTGACAGACCTCAAGCCGGCAGCTTCTTTCATTGGATCAAACATCTTTTGGTGATAGCAGGCACTAGGCGGAGGCCAATGCAGCGGTGCAAGATGACTTCGAAGGATTCGTGTAGCACCGCATTAAACGCTCTACCAGCGAAGACCCTGCATTCTCCGCAGACTCTCTGTCGCAGCACTTTGGTCCCGTAATCTAGGGCTTCGGTGATTCAGAACAAATCCAATCAGACAAAGGACGTGTGGGTGAGCTCCCTGCAGTCACTGGCAACAAGTCACGATGCCCGGCTCTTTCAAAGCAACTGTTTGGCATCCGCGCAAGCCATTAATACAACGCTAAGAGCTGGAACCAAACTGGACGAGCTCGAGAGCCGGAATGAAGCCTGAGCCTGCGTCGTGGGAGCGATCGGCAAATTTCGAAGGCACGACATGGACTCTCTGCACTCCGCACGATCGCATACATCGTGCTACCCGTCACTTGCTGCAGCCTCGCTTGCTCGAACTCTGCAGACATGGCCGCCCTGTCATCTTTTGCCAATACGAACGATTCAATATTGACACCTGCAGCCTCCCGAAGATGGTACAAGCTTGGCTCTGCAGAGCAGAACGTGGGTAACCCTGTTAACGTGTCTTTGGAAAGGTACGTCGGTCCGCTGCATAATGGCAGGATGGCTTTGCAAACGATCGACTACTGAAATGACGGTCAGAGATACTTTCGCTGCCGTTGTACATGCTTCTAGAGGTTCATTCAAACAAGTATCGCTCCCCGTGGCAACGCGGTCGCTCACTTCAGCAAGACGCAAACATCACGAAGTGAGCGTACTGCGAGCCCGCCACTCAGTGAGCCGCTCACATTGCAGCCGTCTACTGTAGGCCAGTAAGGCGAGCTCAGTGTTGAACATCTGCACAAGTTGCGCCTCACCGGAACATTGCGACAAAGTAAGCAATCTCATCTCCACCGCCGACTGAACTCGTTTGTCAATAGTGGTCTTGTCTCAGTCAGACCGCTCATAAGAGTTGCGTCGAAAGACTGAGCTGCATAAGTCGGCACAAGCCATGGTAATCAGCAGGACAACACCGCTTTTGCTGCAGTCTGGAAATACATGTCACAAACTTGAGCCATACGAAGACTTTCGTGGATCCACCCTCGAAACTGCAGTCACTGCAGCTGACCGGCGGTGGGAGATTCGAACAACTCAGAATGCTATGATCGGAGAAGCTGCGCGATTGGTAGTCTTTGGCGTGGCCTTGTCACATCTTCCAGTTCTGGTAGCATGCACAACGCCGGGGGAGGTGAGGATACGCGCCTTCGCCACGGCGGATCTTCCTCGTTTGCCGGAGTGGTACAACGCCGGCACCCTGGGAACACCGCCCACTTGATGTAAGTGAACGCGCAGGGGCATCCATACTGTGGATCCAGCCTTACTCTGGGCGTCAGAAGCAGGCAGGGTCAAGTCCGATGATGCAAACCCACCCTAAGGTAGAGTTTGGCGATGCTGACCATGGTTGACCGTAACATACGGGAAAGCAAAGGCGACCCAACAGCGAAAGCATCTGCTTAGTTGGTAATACGCTCCTTGATGCATTTTCAGCATTGACTGGTGGTAAGACCTGCGCCTACCTGCGCTACAATGCCTTTCGAGCGCGTAGCTCCGCTCGAGCCTCTGTGAACGTGCCAACCCTACCGCACAACCACCACTACAACTCTTACAACCCGAGTTATTCCTGACCCACAAGGCGTTATGTTTCGTCCGTCACAGGCAGACGGTTCAACGTGCTTGTCGACCAAGCCGCGGTCCATTTCAATTGCAAGCACATGTGGTGAACAGTCCATCCTAAGGATCAGATTGATTGCCCGTCGCAGCTGTTCCAAGAGATCTTCCCAGAAAGTATGCGAAACTACGCAAGGTGTGTCGCAAAGAGTCCCAGACGAATGCACCGATCCGTAGGCCACTATAAGAGCTCAATCGTCTCGTTTCTCAAGATCCTTTGTTCTTGCCGGATCCATTCATGGGTGGCCGTTTAGTACCGTTGTTGGCTATTAGATGTACGGGAAAGCGGCCGTACAGCACTGCTGGCCACCCAACAGGTTCCAGTTCTGTCGTGATAGAGACAGACATCGCCCTTGACGACACGCAGCCGCATACCTCACACCGAGGATCACCGTAGCTGTCATATCGAGTCTCGGTGTCGCAATGCAGCATCCATTGCGTACACCACCGCGGCCTTACAACGATGTCTGGTCATCTTGACATAAAGAGCAGAGTGCTTTAGTTGCAACAATGAACACGAACATAGAATACGTCACGTTAGACATTCGTGCAAAAAGTTCCACTCGCCTGAACTCACGTTCTCATTTCGTGCACCCGTCGGCCCTTTCTTACTCTGGAGGTGACAGTCATCGTGGTTAACTGACAGCAGGACCTTGCAGATCAATCCTCGTATCATTGCCATTCGCGGCAGCTTTCTCCCGTGGTCGATCTCAGGAACCATCGCAACTGTCACCCTGGATGATGACGCACCTGCACGACATCGTACACGAACAGGTTCTAGCCAAACAAAACGCATTAGCGATTCAACTGTACTCTCATATCGGCTCTGACTGACAGCCGTGGTGAAAGCGACAAGCTTTGTGGCGTTTTTGACACTGTCAGACGAACCAGGTTGGCAAAAGGTGAGTCCTGCTCATGGCTTCTAAGGTGGAGACAGCGCCATGTTGACCTCTTTGAAATTATATTCAGTGAAAGGCTATACTCGCATCTTATGCAGCTTCACCCTTTTCAGCATGCGCAAGTACGACAAAGGGTCACCCCACCTTTCTTAAACTTGTGCAACCCCAGCACAGCATAGCCCAACACTGCACCGTCCTCCAACGCTAATTGACTGCTTATCAGCAAAACTAAAGTCCGAACGGACTATATCATCAGAGCATCCCTCTCCAATCAAAGCTGTGTTAGCGGCCGCTGTAGAGCTGCTCCCGCGCTGGCGGCCTGAACCACACGCTAGATTGCACAGATGACGAGCCTTTCGACCGCAAGGACTCAAATCCGACATTCGCTCAACAGTTGGTCAAATCGCAGATCTTGGCTTGGTATCGTCGTTCTGTCAGGCTGCTGGATCAGATGCGCTGGAGGTGGACGTAGTGTGTACTATGTGACACGCGGGCTTGGTTCTGACAGCTTGACAGGTGCTGCTGTGCGAGGACGTCTATATGCGCCACAACTAACGATGAGTATGAAGGTGCGTACACGCCTCACTTTTCCCGTTCGGGACACATGTATTTGCTACATATATGGTACCGCTCTATCTGCACTGCACCATTACGCCATATGTCCGAAATGGTTCACTTCGCCGATCTGCCTAAGGTACGCGGTCTGCTTTGCGCTCAGAAGTACTATACATGACACAATGCATGGTGTTACACACGTTACGTTATAGCAAGTTGGATCCACTCCTTACTACTCTAGGAAGTTCACGATGGGGTCTTGAATACTGATAGCTGTTGCTGTGTGAGGCATGAACTATTGAAGTACGTACATACGTACCATATCGAGTAGCACCGGGTACTTGCTGGCTTTCTCCGAGTGTAGCAGTGGCCGCAGCAGTGAGAGCGACGATATCGAAGATTCTGTTTGACTCACTACGCTATCTGGTAGAATGTGGCTGAATCTCTGGTAACTCTTGAGCTTCGAAGACAGATCTAGGTAGCAGATCACTGGAAGACTGGCTAGTGAACTGACGGCTAAGCAGATCTGAGAACACAAAATGTAAACCATTTCTGCAGTTGCTACTCTTCGGTCCTGGTCTTTTTTATTCCATGGCAGCTGCGTCATGACCAGCTTTCCTTTCCCGACTCCCTACCTCCTTCCTTCTATACATACCTCCTGAGAACTCCATCACCCACTCGTCTGCCTCAGCCGCCTTTTTTTTTCCCAACCCCTAGCTCCAGCCCCTTAGGCCGAGAGCAAGGCAAGCCGGCGTCGCCATGCGCATCATTGGGATGCTTAGTACTCATATTGCTTACCAGGCAGGAGGGTGCAACAGCATAACCGTAGCATTTGCACACTGGTACTCGATACTGGGAATAAAAGGTAGTTGAATCCATTTTTAACATGGGGAACATCAAGTATGGGAACACCTTTGCTTTGCGCATGTATCTTAGGGCTGCCTCCGATTACTATCATGGGATAGGTCATGAAAGATGCAAATACCGAGCTCGAGGTTTTGAGGCAAACGCTCTCTTCAATATCGACGTGTGTAAGGATATAATATGTACAAGAACCAGACCCAGACAACAGCGTCGCCACGCCGTCTAAGCGAAGGCGTCCTTATTGAAGGTAATGGCACCTTTCCAGGTCAGCCCGTTATCTGAAGTAGAGAATCCCTTTGACGTCGCATCCATGAGGCTCAGCGTAGCACCGAAGTTCTTATCAGCTGTGGCGAGCGTGACGACGACGTTCTCCCAAGTGTACTGCGCAAGCGTGCCGCACTTTCCGGTGAAGCACTCGTTCGCGGCAATGAGGTAGATGGGGTTCTTGCCGATGTTGCTGTTGGTGATGGACGAGATGATGTTGCCGTTGATGGACACCTTTTGTGAGACCGTGCCGGAGCTCACAGTGTTGATCTCAAAGTCCACCTTCTGGTTGTTTGCGACAGCGATATAGGGCTCGTCTGTCTGGCCGGTAGGTAGCAGGGTCGACGCGGCGACGCACCATGCGTTGTTCGCGGCAGGGCATCCTTGGGCCGCGTTGTCTGGGGCCCAGTTGAACAAGGGCTGCATCAATGGAACGCTGTTGTCGCTCTGAGAGGCGGAGAGGCCGATCCAAATGCTAGCCCAGCAGTCTTTTTGAGAGAAGTCCGTGGGCACCGGGGGTGCGGTCACCGAGTATGTGACTTTCTTGATGTAGTTTGAGCCGCTGGTTGGGCCCATGTAGACTTCAAGAGTAAGCTCAGAACTAAGATTAGATTGGGGGCTACTCGCCGACATCGCCAAAGTGCCAGTCTTGGTCTGCGGTGGCGCCGAGAGCCAGTGCAAGTGCAGCAAGGGTGGACGTGAAGCGCATCTTGAATCAAATCTGTCAACAGATGGTCAGTTTAAAATATAGACTCAGAAGTGAACGAATTAAAAAGAACGAATATGGTGGTGGCTGATGGCTTGCAACGTGAGCGCACCGTTGGCAGTTATATGTCTTGGAACGAATGGTTCCTGCTCCTCTATGCGGAAATTACGGCCAACAATATTCAACGAAAGTGGTGCGTCTGTTTTTGCACATGAAACACTCGAGACAACCGCAGGCCCACAGTTGAGGAGGAGCGGTTCCCACCAATGACCGAGCGCCTTCATAGCGCACATGCCAGATACGGGAGTTTCCACCCACCAAGAAGCAGAAGAACTGGGAAAAGTGCTTATATTGTCCTGTTTCCACTGTGGCGGTAGTCATGCGTGCTGATATACGTTTTTGAAGTTTGGGTGATAGAGGTTTGAGAAGACAGACTCCTCACACTGTATCAGGTGCTTAGCAGGAGTAGTACAGCTTGACGTGCTGTGGAGAACAGAGGAGGTCGTCCAATGAAATCATCATCGGCGGCATATGCAAGCAAAAGAGTGTCCTAAAATTAAGGGCCAATGGAACGCGTCCGAGCAAGCCCTGTTCCGTATGAAAACAAGATCCAGCATTGATAGATGGCAGACCGGCATTGCAAACAGTGCGTCAAACTCTTGTCTTTTTGTATCGTCTGCTCATCCTTCGTGGCAAGTTGCACGTCTTTCGCTGCCGATTACAGGCTCTTATCCCTCACTGTCTTTTAGAGTACCTCAAACTCCTTCTATGCTGTGTTCACTTGCATGGTTGGATCTTTCAGTGTAAGGTGATGGTGCATACCGTCAAATCTCGAGACCTTTAATTCGTCCTCGAGATCTCTCGTGGTCTTCTCTAGCCGTTGCTGTGCGACTTATTGAAGTACGTTTGCAAATGCTAGAATGAGTAGTCTTAAGTACTTGCTGGCTTCCTCCGAGTAGAGCAGTGGCCTTGGTGATGAAGTCGATGATGGCGAGCACTTTGTCTGCCTCTCTCTGCTACAATAAAGGAACACGGCTTAGTGCACGTTGATCCTTATCATATTCACGATCTGGTCATGAAACAGACAAATGAGAGAATGTAATCTAGAGGCTGCGAGTATATCGCCACAGGTGGTGCATTTTGTTGAACTTCTGGCTATGTGTTTATCATAAGTTCACGGATGCTGAACGTCCAGTGCCTTTTCAGGACAAAAACTAGTCAGTTCCGATGCCTTTGCAGTACCCTCGATCTCGCGATTAGATATGCTTGATCTTCTTGAACCGCGAACTCAATGCATCGTCATCTCCCTTCCGCTCGCTAACTTCCGCATCTTTAGCTTTTCTCATTTCCGCCCAGATCTTCATCACCTGTTCTTTCGCAGTCGCTGCCTCCTTCTGTGCGATTTACATTTGCTTGTTCTTCTTCTCCAAAGGTTTGTCCAGTATTGTCATCTTTTCTAGTAGCTCTTTCTCGCATTCCTTCGATTGTTGGCCCCTGTCATATACTACCCTAATTAAGATTTCTTTGCGTGTGTGACACATATGCTTTGGTTTTCTGATGAGCACCTCTTGAATGTAGAGTCTGCTCTTCGTAGTCGTTGATAACGCATTCCATATTGCTGCTGGCTTCTGAAAGCTCCTTTTTGTGAGCCTTCTTCGCAGTTTCCGCATCCTTCTCTGCTTTATCCACCCTTACAGTCTGCTGCGTGATCACAATCTTGAGTCGACTCACTTCTTTTTGAAGTGCTTCAACTTCAGCAGCGTCCTTCTTCGAGGTTTCATTCATCATCTTGAGGACTTGATTGAACCCATCGGTTGTTACGCCAGTAGCCTGTCCTCCTCGTGCCTCAACCCGCCGGTCTGGTGCTGGACGTGATGGAGTGGAGATGTTCAGAATGTACTTCGCATCCAAAACCGTCCCTTTCATGAGCTTGATCCACTCCTTCAGCTCATCTGCCGGGATGTGCGGAGACTTTCTCATCTCGCCGTACCCATCGAAATTGAACGGATAATCTGCGGACATAACTTTGATCTGTTTGCCATGAAGGTTGGGTCTGCAGCTGACTTTGTTGACCAAGGGTCGATGGGTAATCAGATTTTCGATCAGTGACTGTTCGTACGCAAGAAAGCGAGGCGCTGGTTTCGTCTGTCTGTAATCGCAGTTGACTTCTGTCTGGATGACATCTTTGATGAGTGGCCAGGTGCGAGGGTCTTCGGCGTCGTAGTCAAGCTTGACGGTGCGGATGTGAAGGCGTAGGAGGAGACCATCCCAGCTGAAGGGACCTCGCCAGACTTCGAGGTTGTCGGCGTTGATGTCTATCATGTTGTGATCTTCGTATGAGCGCATGTTGGTGATTGTAGTGTCAGATCAGATGGTTGTACGAAGTTGGAACTGCTGAGAAGTGAGATGGAAGGGTCGAGATGATTGGCAGACGGGACAGACACGCATCTTAAGGACAGTGTCCACCAGCTCACCGCCCAGATAAGTGTCTCTCACCTTCAGTACAAGTACCCTTTGCAATTAACAGGTCATCTGATGTTGTAGGCGAGAAGTTGTCGAATCTGAAACGCCTGCAAGCACCTTTGACAACTACACGTGCTGCAGCCAAGCAGGGTTTTTGCAGCTTTGAGATATCAGAAGCGAAGGCAGCCATATCGCGTAGACTGTCGTCATTGGCAAGCATACCCGAGAACACCGTATAAGAGACAGAAAGATTGGTGGCTTTAAGTGTTGATCTATATGAAGATGACGTACATGGTTTGATCGATCGAAAACCAATTGATTCGTCAAAGCCGGCCCGCACCGAGAAACGCCAAAACACCCGTCTTACCCAAAGTATGAATGGTCTTCGTCGTAATGACGGCAGGTACCTTAGTAAAGAGAACAATGATCATGCAAGTCGGAAATGGCTATATAGAAGCCTGTGTATGTGACAAAAGACGTGGCGACACTCACGTCTGAACGCTGAGAAGCGTACTAATATAGCACCGGGAGCGGTGTATATAGACGTGGTAGTACACATGTGAGATGAACGTGTCGAGTGGTGAAAGTGGAAAAGAGCGCCATGTGACATGGCTTTGATATGGTAGGGACAGGATGGTTGGTAACGAAAACTTGCATAATGCTGGTGGCGGCGTTGATATGCTGAGTAGGGAGGGTGAGGAAGCCAATCGCTTAAACATTCTGGTTGGACTTCTTCGCACCACTACGAGCGGAGGTGCGAGAGCTTCTCTTTGAAGGGGACTTAGAGGGTGATTTGGCGACACGAGTCTTGGCTGGAGACTTTTTGGGAGTAGCTGTCTTGCCAGAAAGATGAGGAAGGAACTCGATCGATGGAACCTGCTCAGTCTCCTTGTTGTTCAACATCTGCAGGATAACATCCATAGCGTCCTTGACAGTCTGAATGGTCTTCTTTCTGCCAATGTACTGATCGAGCTCACGAAGGACGTCGATAGGTGCTTCAAAGGCCTTGCCCGGGACCGGTGCCACCGCTGCAACAGCGTCTTCTGCGCTCACGCCCGCTGCAATCTTGCGTGAGAACTCATTCAGCCGGTCTGTCTCTGACTTCTTAAGGGTGATATCGTAAGTGGTACCGGGAAACTCAGCTTCGATGACGTCAAACTGGCGGAGGATCAGGTTGACCTTGCGGATCTGCCAGAGCTCCTTGTTGTAGGTGGCACGCTGGTAATGCTTGCGGCAAAATAGTGGCCAGTCAGTGAGATCGCGCGTGCAGGCCTTGTTGCGACCGAAGTGGTCGGAGATGACCTTGCGAGACAGAGACAGTGTGTACTGGCCGGTATGGCACTTGCTCCATTCGTCGTTCATGCAGACGAACTCGCGTGGGACGAGGTCATCGTCGTCGATGGTCGCAGCAGCTTTTTCAGTGTTTTCACGAACGCCAGCGTCCTCGGTGGACTCGGACATGACCGTATCAGCGGGGCTAGTGGGGTCGGTCTTGACGGGTGAAGGGCTGCGCTTGGGAGTAGAAGGTGGTTCCATGACGGGGGTGTTGGTGGCGAGTTCAGGAGTGGAGGTCTTCCGCGCGGCGGATGGTGAGAGGAGGTTGGAGAAGCTCATGGCGTCGCGGATAGAAGACTCTGTGGTTGAGTTGGCAGCGGCGGCGGTAGATTCTGTCATGGTAGCCATCATAGTCAACGAGTGCCAGACGCAATGGGCTAGGACTGTTTATGGTTAGAGGTTGTGCCAGTGAAAGTGCTTCCAGACTAACCTTAGGAGTCCGCGCGAGAGTTGAGAATTGGCGGAGATAATGCGCAAGACAAGGTCTCGACAGAGGTGAGCGAGGGAATATATATCCACCAAATCAGTCAGGATCTCAGGCTTCTGCGGCGCGGGCTGGGTGAAGTCGTCTTTTCGAGGTGACAGTTGAGCGTTTGACCTGGTGCCTCAAGGCACGTCGTCACCAGTCTGCCCCACCTACACCTCAAGTCACTACTCGGAGACTGGGGCCTAAGAATCTGCGAGAGCAGCGTCGGAGCCAACGTCGGCGTATCAATATGACCTCAACCTACAATAGGCTAAGTTCACAGTTGAGGTGTTTGCCCGACAGTCGCGTCATTCCTACAGGCTAAGGCCAAGACTCTTTCTGTCACGCCCGCTCTGTGAAGCTAGAATCCTCGACAAAGTCTAGGACAGAACTTGAAATAGTGATTGAGACAAACACCGTCGACAGGTACAGGGTCCGTTCTTGGCGTCACGCCGAGTAAGGTGTTCGAACGAACAACTTGGAGGACTACAGCGTGCAATCGGTATACCACAGTCTTGGAAATAAAGAAAGATCGCAAGTTCGGTGCGGCAGAAGACGGGCATCGACGTTGACCGGTCATGGCAGCTGCAAAGAAATATGTACACTAACAATTGATTGAAGATGGAGAGACGGATTGAAAGAGTATAGCAAAGCCTGTGTCCTACCCACAGTATACTTAGCATACAGTGCGCTCCATAGTGCATTCCAACTCTTGCCTCAGAAACAGCGATACTATAGATCTATGGAGGAGGATCAATCTCGCGAAGTCTAGCAAGACCCTTGTGGCTGCTCGTAAATGCATGGTTGTCAAAGCATGGAAATTGCTAAAGAGCCTCCTTACGCAACCCCTGATTGTGGTCAAAGGAACATCTGAGTTTACAGTGACGAATGACTCCTGGCAACACGATGAGGGGTGATGGAGATTTGGTGATGGTGGTGGTTGGAGGTGAAGGAGGTTAGCGGCGCGGACGCTACCGATATCGCCGACATCCCGTGATTTCGTCAGGGCTCTTGGCTGCGCCGGGAGTGTGTTGCTCCTCTTCGCTCGCTCCCTCAGGCTTCTCCAGGTGCGAAACACAGGCAAATTGCTGGACACGCACGCAAACCTCGTTACATCGCTTGAAATGCGCCCACACGTCACATCGTCTTCGCTATTCCAGTCAACCTATTTCACCCTGCGCTGAGCGCGTCTGCGGCAACTCGCCCTCCGTCGTGCAACCAACCCTGAGCTCCCACCGTTACAATGCCTCCCACTGCAGGCACACGAACCTCTACACGGCAGGGGCGCGCCACTGTCCGCCCTACAAACTACTATGCGCGCAGCTTTGCCGGCCGTCTCGCCGCACATGGGCTGGAGCAGACGCCTGAAGCTTCCAACAGCGCGCCCGGCTTCTTCCCCGCCCTCACACACTTCACAGGTGCTGTCGATGCCTTTCCAAAAGAGGTCATCAAGCACTTCTCCATGTTCAAGGAGGTAGAAGCCAAACTCCACGATCCTGAACTCATGCTGGAGGAGCTGCTGAACGAGATCGCCCGGCAACCCATCACCACGAACGCTCAGCAGCGCGCAATCGAACAGAACGCCGATGTGGCAGTCCAGAATGCAAGTGTAAGGTCCAGAGACTCGACGGATTTGAGACACCTAACTGACCCTATTTAGCAACCCCCACCCAATTTCGAGAGCCTGTCGCCAGAAGAGCAAACCGTGATCAGGAAGCGTCAACTCTTCTTACGCCTGCGCATGCTGATACACAACATCCTTCCAACGTTAGACGAGAAGCTCGTCGTGCTCCAGGGCGCGAAAGCTACAAAAGACAAGGGCCTTACGCGCATGACGCACTCGTACTCGCAGCTCGATACCGAAATCAGTGAGGAGGCGCGTTACGGCAGCCTCACACATTGGGCATACGCAGACAAGGAGGAAAAGAAGAAGGGTGCTCCCAACCATGAGCGTCAAAGGCGAGAAGTTGCTGCAGCGAACAATCTGGCGGCAGCTGCACAGCATGTACACGATGTGGACTCAATCGCCGCAAAGAGCGAGGCCCGTCGTGAGGCGATGCTGGCTAAGCGCAGCCGCCAACAGCAGGCCGACTCCGACTTCGACGACAGACCAGCAGCGAAGAAGCCACAGAAAAGGAAAGCTCACGCGCCAGACGCAGCAGCGGACCACCGCAGCGTTGGCTTGGGCATATCGAACAATGCCTCTGGACAACAGAAGAGGAAGAAGACGGAGAAAGCCCTGGCAGCTGCTGCGCCAACGGCAGCGCCCATGGAGCGTTCGATGAGCGGTGCTTTGAAGGCCGCAAACCACAGCGCACGAGCTGGCTCCAGTCCTCGAGCTACTCCAAGTATTGAAAACGGTGCTGCAGCAAAACGGAAACCACGCACTGCGCCTGCACCCGCCCCACGCAAGAACCAACTGCCCGCTTACTCCCCTCCACCCGCCTCCTCGCCGCTTGCAGCCAACTTTGCAATCAACAAAGCTACTGCTGGCGCCGCTGATCGTACGCTGTCTTCGAGAGCAAGGAAGAACTCTACTACGAACTCCGCCACATCTGTCAGTGCGCCTGACCCCACGCCGGTCCGCCGACCTTCGACGTCACATTCCGTACAGCAAGTTCCAAGCAGCAATGCCATCACCGAGCTCGAACAAGCTGCGGGCATCGTGCGCGACCACGGCTCTGCTAAGGGCGCGTCGACTCCACAAGAGACTACGGAAGGTCCACCGTCTGCAGTTCCAACAGTCCTCAAGCAGGAGGATCAAGAGCATGTGCAAGAGGAACCGGAGAGCATGGATATCGACACGCCAGCCGCAATGTCATCTGCCGCCAGGGCTGCTCGAGCATCCAAGCCTGGTACGCCTGTTGTCGGAGCGTTTCCCGAAGTGCCCATGGCGCGCAGTCGCAGCACGCGCAATGCGCAGAATGGCAACTCGAACTCCAACGGGTCGTCCGAGAACAACAGTACCGTAACAGGAACAGTATCGAAACGAGGTAACAAGAAGAGCGGACCATCCACCGCATCGGCCGTCGATTCACCCGCACTCAAACCCACGCCGACCGTGAAATCGAACCCTCCGTCCTCCGCAGCAAGCTCCGTCGCGCCCGAACAGGAATATCAAGATGCAGAGACAGATGAGGGCGAGGATGAGCCGCGATATTGCTACTGCAACGAGGTTTCGTACGGACAAATGGTGGCTTGCGATAATGACGCTTGCCCTCGCGAGTGGTTCCATCTTCAGTGTGTAAATCTCGACAAAGCACCTGTTGGCAGGACCAAATGGTTCTGCAGTGACGAGTGCCAGGAGCAGCACGCAAAGACTAAGGCGAAGGGGAAACGTCCGGGCAGTAGTAGACAATAGGAATTCGGAAGGAGTTCAAGGCGTTCTGGGACGGGTCCACCGGCGAGTGGGTCTAGGCCAGGCCCGAAGGGAAAGGGCAAGGCTAAGCTCAAGGATATTTGGGTTGGATGGAATGCTCTTTGAAGCTCCCAATCTGGTCTGTTTTCTGGGATTTGTGGGTTTTACGGCGTTCAGGTTCGGGGTGCTTCGACTCCGCTCATGATTATGACACCCGGGACCGACTCCTTTGGAACAGGCATGGGAAGGTATTCGGTTTGGGGCGTTCGATTCGACTTGACCTTTGGCATCGACTCGCAGTTGGGCATCTCCACGCCTTTCTTGTGTATACGGTTACGTGCATCGCCTCATCTATCAGGCCAAGGTTCGCGTTCGATTCTGATTTCTTGTATTCTTCAATTCCTGCAAATAGCACTTGCATAGCGATAGCGTAAAGTCACGGCCGCCAGCATTCAAGATAGACGCCCAAGATAGTCAACGATCACGCGTCAGGATCGCCCTCGAAACACATCCCTGCATGACTTGAGTAATCGTCAACGATTATTGGTCACACCACAAACGCTCAGCCTCAGCTTGGACCCTGTATCTGTTTAGTTACAGCGCAGCATAACCCTCACCGCCACCTTAGGCTTATGATACAAGTCTCTTAAGCGAGTTCTTCTGTTGTTCTCTCCTTTGACTAGTCCACACTCCTGACCAACCCACAATGGCTCCCAGAAACGTCCCAGCAGCTGAAGAGCAGCTCATTGCGGAGCCAGAGGGCGGGGCTCCTAGCTTCCCGCCAGATCTCCGGTTCCTGCATTACAACGATGTTTACCACATCGAGGCTGGAAGCCAAGAGCCAGTTGGCGGTTACCCTCGCTTCCAAACACTGATCAACTACTACAAAGACGATGCACGATTCGAAGGGCAGCCAAGAGCTGTAACGTTCTTTTCTGGAGATGCATTCAACCCAAGTATCGAGAGCAGTATCACGAAAGGTAAGTTCTAAAACCAAGGCTGGAGGTACACGTGTAGTCAACTTCGACTGACTTTTGCAACAGGAAGTCACATGGTACCAGTGTTGAACACTATAGGTACTGACGTATCTTGTGTGGGGGTAGGTGGTACGACATTTGTCAAAGCTTCACGTACTGAACGTCTCTACAGAATCACGACCTAGACTTTGGTGTGAAGCAGTACCGATACCTGACATCAAAGTGCAAGTTCCCATGGCTACTTGCGAATGTTCTAGACCCAGCCCTCGGCGACAATGTTTCGCTCGGCAACGCAAAGAAGACAGTCATGCTCACATCCTCAAATGGCATCAAGATTGGCGTCATTGGGTTAGCAGAGCGAGAATGGCTTGACACAATCAACGCATTACCTCCGGACATCATCTACAAGAGCGCCTCGGCAACCGCAAAGGAGCTCATTCCCGATTTGAAGAAGCAGGGTGCTGAGATCATTGTGTGCGTCGCTCATCAAAGAGAACCTAACGACAACAAGCTCGCCGAGAACTGCGGGAGCGAGTACATTGATCTCATCCTGGGTGGCCATGATCATTACTACTCTTACAGCCTTATCAACGGTACACATGTACTGCGATCTGGTACCGACTTCAAACAGCTTTCACACATCGATCTCTGGCGCAAGTCAGACGGCAAAGGCTGGGACATGAAGATCGTACGACGCGATGTGGTCAGCAGCATCAAAGAGGATACAGAAGCACTGAAGCTGGTTGAAGAGCAGACACGCGACATCAAAAAGCGGCTGGATAAGCCTGTCGGCTACACAGCTGCGCCGCTCGATGCGCGTTTCACCACAGTACGGACGAAGGAGTCGAATATTGGCAACTTCGTCTGCGACTTGATGCGCTACTACTACTCAGCGGAATGCTGCATCATGGCTGCTGGTACGATCAGAGGTGATCAGGTGTACCCTCCTGGTGTGCTCAAGTTGAGGGACTTGGTCAACTGCTTCCCCTTCGAGGATCCTGTAGTGGTCCTCAACGTGACTGGAAAGCAGATTGTTGAGGCCTTGGAGAACGGTGTCAGCAACTACCCTGCCTTGGAAGGAAGGTACCCTCAGGTTTCCAACATCACCTTCGATACGGATTACTCGAGACCACCCATGTCACGAGTATCGAATGTGACGATTGCTGAAAAGTCAGTAGATAACGACCGTGTCTACAGACTTGCTACGCGAGGCTACATGGGACGCGGGAAAGACGGCTATACGTCACTGCTCATCGAGGAAGAGGGCGGTACTGCTGTAGAGGTAGTCAGTGAGGAGAATGGTGTGCTCATCTCCACGATCCTGCGACAATACTTCATGTCGCTCAAGGTACTCGGCAAGTGGAAGCGCTGGGGCAAGTCGATGGACAAAAGGTTCCTCAACATCCAGACGAACCTGCAGAAGAACCACAAACACGGCTTCCACGAGCCATCACCAACCTCACCGGTAGACAAGAAGAAGCCACAGTTCCCCAGCATCGACCGCGTCGCCAAGCAAGCCCAGGAAGCAGCGTCCGGAAGCGGGTCAGAGGACCCTGACGCTGACGAGGATGAAGACGACGGCGCTGAGTACGATTCTAGCAGGCCTATCACGTTCAACGAGAAGGAGATGGACCTGCTCAGAAAGTCATTGCGCAAATGGACAAGGCTGGCGAGACTGCAGGGTTCAACGAAGCTTTGCGATGAGCTGGGTCAGGAAGAGATTCAGGTCAACTGGACCAAGGCGATTGCGCCCAGGTTGGAGGGTAGGATTAACGATATTACACCCGCAAAAGCATAGATAGAGAGGGATTAAAACTCCGGAACGGTTTAGAGGGACTCTCATTTATCGAAAGGACTGGATACAACCAGACAAAACGGAGGTCTTCGGCGTCAACATCTAGATCATTGGCAGTCTGATAGGGCTGCTGAAGGATGCAATGATTTATCCAGCTTTTCTGCGACATGAGACCTCGGGAGAGCGTGTACAACTGTGGAGCGCATTATCACGTGAATGGCGTCACTACTTCGGTTTGACAGGCTGTGACGTGATGCAGGTGGGCGGATACAACTACCCGACTTTCGACACTTTCGCAAAGTTGCCGCTTAGGGCAAGTACACCCAAGGATGCAACCACCCCACATCCTAGCCATCGTTCCACACACATCCCATGTCAATCTTCAACCTTCCTAAAGAGATCCGTCTGCAGATTTGGTCGCTCGCCTATTTTGATGAGCCACCTCGGCTCGTGTCGCTGCGCACCAAAGCCCACAATGAGCACCATGGGGAGGACGCCTTCTGCCCACGCTACTCACCGACCCCAGCACCTACCGTAGCCAACATTTGCCAGGAATCGCGATGTGAGGCTGAACACCAAGCACGACGCGCAAATCATCTGATCCACCTACCATCACCATTTGACCCAAGCCCCCAGGAATTCTACTTCAGGCTCGACACGGATACTTTATTCATCGACCTCGAGCACGGGATCAACAAGCATTATGACGACTCGCCCGACTGCGGCCTGCTAGCGCACTTCCTCGAAGCAGTGGGATGCGATGCGACAATATTAAGATCCATCGCAATCACGCAAGTCATTCGTGTAGCATTTATCGACGGCGCGCTTTCAAACTGCTTGCGCGACTTCCCCCATATAGAGCATCTAATCATGGTTGTTGATCCCAAAGACATGCGAACTAGTCAAGAAAAGGAGCGATTCGTACTTGCTGCGAGACGTATTGTCACGCAGTATAGACTCGATATGCGCATAAGGGTCAAGGCAAGAGGAGAGGTGTATGTGCATGCAGAGCGAAATCTTGACCTCGACTTTGCGATCAGAAAGGGCAAAGGGTTGGAGATTCTGGAGAAAAATGTGTGGGAAGGGTGGGGAGAGTTAGAGAGTGGGTGGTGGATGGAGGACGTGCCGCAGAGGTACATTGACTTCTACTTCTGAGAATTATTACTTTACAGTCTATGAACGCCGGTAATGCCCAAGCCAGGACGCTACGGAATCTCCAGGTATATCCTGTCACCAGTCTTCGGTCCTTCGAGGAAGTCTTCAGGCGTCTGATCTGGAAGCTGGTGCTTCTCAGCCCAGTCACGGACGGCTTCGAAGTTTCGGCAAGTATGTACGGTGTTGAAGTCTACGAACGGCTCGATGGGGGAGTCGGGTGGCTGGTACCATACCTGGCCTAGTACTCCGATATCGATGTTGCACATCAGTTGCTGGCGGATGATATCAAGGCAGTGTGCTATTGCAGTGTCAGTATGTGCCTCAGACAAAGACCGAGCTTACTAGGATGCAACTTACTGACGTGCGCCTTCAGAATGTGATCATCATTCGCGAAGGGTCCCATCTTCATGGTCTTGTAGTACTCGATGTTCCAAGGCAGCGACTTGCGAAGCAAGTTCAGGCAATGCAAATGGTGCAGACCCTCAACATTCGCAGGGAAGCCACCGCCGTACTTCTCCTTGATCTTTACTTGATCGGCCCTGATGTTAGACTTCGCAGCTTCTGAGACCGGAATGCGAACAGCGCTGAAGTCGGCACCCAATGACTTCCAGGCCGCATCTACTTCTGGTCCAGCGTCTTGTCTGAAGGCGTTGAGCTTCAAGAAGGAGCCATTGAAGCGAACTCGTTCGAATGTCATATCAGCTCCTGAGACAATGGGAGCTGGAGCGTTGTCAGTGCCTACCGAGACGACGTTCCTGTGACTTAACATACAATACTCTGAGATGTGCTGTATGCTGAAAGCATCAGCGTCCAGTCCATTGCGTCCAGCCCAAGCACCAAACAACGCAGACAACACTGCTGTGCAGAAGATCATGATACTCGTGGCTATCCAGTATCGCCGTTGCGACGGGGTCTTTGTGGGGTGCCCATCCAGCGATGATGTCTCGCTGTTCGACAAAAAGCTCTCAGACTCTTCTGTCTTCACCGGACTATACGTTTCTGTCCGCTTCTGGGCTTTGATTCCAAACATCTTGATAGTTTAGACGAAGAGAAAGTGCAAGAATGAGGAGACCTGGGAGAAAGATGATAACACAGCCCATGAAGGTACTGGACAGCAGCGATACGACTTTTGCATCGACACTTGATTTATTTTTGGGGCTACACGCAACAGCACCGCCAACATCACTAAGACGGGTAAGCCTGAAGCTACACACCATGGTCGTATTCCAGAGCTACCCCGCCAAAGCTGACAGCAAGAGAGCTCGCTAGCCTACAAAAACGAGCTGAACGAGGATCACGCCTCGCAAATAGCGCACGCTTGTGGCGCTTCGGCTGATGCTAGCCGCAACCTCGCCCAGATCCACGATGTTTAGTAGGCAAATGTCTTTGTTTGTGCTCGCCTGTTGTTGCACGACTCCACAGTAAGACGACGTCAAGAACGCTCAGCCTCAGGAGATCTGACGTGCACCAGAATCATATCCAACAACGTTCTTTGTCTATCGTTGCGCAATAGCACGAAGTTCGTAATAACATCACGACATCCGCCACCATAGCCTCGGAATCGAACACTTGCGTTACCCTGCATGTAACCTGCGTCCAGACACCATGTGGCAGCATACACGAGAGCTGACGCCCACTCACGTGATCTTCTCTAACCACTCAACGCTCGTGCAGTGATTAAGCCTTCGCCGGAAGAGGCTTCAACTACTCGATCCGGCCTTGCCATGCGGGGACCCCGTAAAAAACAAACGAACAAGATCTGCAGGATACAGCTACCACCAACGGCTAGCGCCAACTATTTTCAGACTACCAGCACGTCGTTTACAACCTCACAGTACGACACATGGCGACATCCGTCTGGGTTGACGGTACGTGGACGGCTAAGTCGGCCCCCATCAGGCAAAGCATCAACGACGTGATCTTTTGTGTGAGCCATACGAGCACTACCGTCCCGCAATCGATAGTCTGGACGCTGATTCTGCACGATGCTGACTCCGTCAGTGAGCAGTACCGAGTTCGTGCAAGATAGCTTGGATGATCGGTCTGACCGTCTGAGACTGCATGAATATGGCTAAGCTGAGATGATGGCGGCCTTGATATACGACCATAGATTCAGTATATGAAGCTCGATTCTCCGCACGTTGGAAAGTATCACGCCACAACCTCAGAGGCTTCAACATCAGCAACAACCTCGCAACTATCGTTCTCAGCACATAGCTTCAAGTCCTTCATTATGAAGTACGCATACGCCCTTCTCGCCCTTGCGGCTGCGGTCACTGCCGCCCCCACTGCCAACCCAGATGCCGCTCCCGAGGCTGCACCTGAGACCGCACCCACTGAGCAGAGCTACGGCAAGTACGCCAACTATGGTATGCTTACTCTGAACCTTCACCACATCTTTCGCATTTACTGATGGACCACAGGCTCTTACCCACCACCAAAGGATGGTTATGGCAAATATGCCAGCTACGGCAAGTACGGAGCTGCCAAGCGTGATGCTGAGCCCGAGGCCAGCCCCGATGGTTACGGCAAATATGCCAGCTACGGTATGTCTTTTTCAGTTGCACTTCACTGCACAACGCTGAACAATGAAGGATCCTATCCACCACCAAAAGATGGCTACGGCAAGTACGCCAGCTACGGAAAGTACGGAGCTACCAAGCGTGATGCTGAAGCCGAGGCCAACCCTGACGGCTATGGCAAGTACGCCAACTATGGTATGCGTGCACCTCAGCGATTCACTCGATCTAGACACTAAGACACTGCAGGCTCTTATCCTCCTCCTAAGGATGGCTACGGCACGTATGCCAGCTATGGAAAGTACGGCGCCAAGGAGAAGCGTGAAGCTGAACCAGAGCCCGAAGCCAGCCCCGATGGCTACGGTAAATACGCCAGCTACGGCTCCTACCCACCTCCCAAGGATGGCTACGGAAAGTACGCTTCCTACGGCAAATACGGTGCTGCGAAGCGCGATGCCGAGCCAGAGGCTAGCCCGGATGGTTACGGCAAGTACGCCGACTATGGCAGCTACCCTCCTCCTAAGGATGGGTATGGAAAGTACGCCAGCTATGGAAAATACGGTGCAAAGGATAAGAGGGAGGCTGAGCCTGAGGCTGCTGCTGAGGCGAACCCTGATGGGTACGGAAAGTACGCCAACTATGGATCGTACCCCCCACCGAAGGATGGCTACGGCACGTATGCTAGTTATGGCAAGTATGGTGCTAAGCGGGAGGCGGACCCTGAGGCTGAAGCTCAGGAGTAGAGCTGGAGTTGAGTAACAGGTGATAGACAGGCAATGGCCGGCATTGTACGGAGTTACGATCCTTATGTTGTTATGATTAAGCTTAGATGAATTATGATACATTCCTTCTCTTACAATGACGCAAACGTTGAGCTTGTTGAGACAGTCCTCCCAACCTACGATGAGGGAATACATTCAGTAAGTGAGATCGCAAAGGCCTTCGAAATCACCAAGCACACCGCAGCTGGTGATAGCATTGAGGTGAGTGGCAAGTTGCAGTGAAGTCGAGCGGAACTGCAGCGAGTCACCCGTCAACGCGATCAACGTTTTGTCGTTCTTCAACTCAGCAGCCTCTCCACCATTGCTCGCCTCTGCACCAACACCACCATTTGTAACGACGATGCTACGAGACACCTACCTCAGCTCTCTCCCACTGTACACTGGCGGCCAGCTTGTCTGGGATGACAACACCCCGATGATCGACTACAGGGATCGCGAGGCAAGTTACGACTGTGTAGACCCCAGGACATGGCCTATCATTGATTGGGATCATTTCGATGGCTTCTGGTCAGGGGTTATTGGCATCTGGCGCGCAGCACATAGCAGAGATGTCGCCATTAACGTAGCAACAGAGATTCTACAGCAGGAGCGGACGGAGGTGCGGACGAACCAAAAAGGCATGCCAAGGTATCTGAACACACGGTTCTACTGGTTGCCCTACACTTACGATTCGAATGGCCTGTTGCGGGAATGGGATCATCTTCCAGCCGCAGATCTGGTTCGTTGGGTTGTTGCAGTGACTGGCAAGCAGCCTGTGCCACTAAGCACCGCGAGCTCTCCAGCACCCGAGTCGTCGACAGAGGCATTCCAAGAATTTTTTGCGATCCTGAACGAGGAGCAACTCAATACTGCATTTGAAGTCGACACGCTTAAGTCAAAGCTGAAAGAAGTAGAGATGAAGCTTGCGGAGGAACGAGAGAAAGCAAGTGCAAAGAACCTCGAAAAGCGACTCCAGAATCTACAGAAAGACTACGATGCGCTCCAAGAGACTCAGAGGCGTTCGAACCACACTCGCAGGACCGAAGGCTACACCCACAACAAAGCTATTGCAGATGCGACTGCTAAAGTCAAGACTCTGGAGGAGTCACTCGCTGAGCGTGATCAGCAACTTGCACAGAGCGAGCAAGAATTTCAAGAAGCGCAGGAGGAACTTGCGCAAGAGAAGGAGCAGTTGATGAAGATCTGGGCCAAGGTCAAGGAGCCTACAGGCACAGATGGAAGGAAGCGCAAGGCGGCTGATGATGGTGCTGGACCGGAGCCGAAGAGGAAGTGGACTGCGCCGTGGTTTTGATGGCTCGAGTGATGAGAAAGGCTGGTGATGATGGGTGCGGATCGAATTGGAACAAGACAAGGATTGGCGAGTCTGCGCAGGGTGCTTTGATATGGGACGCATGATTTCCTAGTGTCCAAGTTTCGAACGGCGATGAGATTGGCGTTCATTGGTCCTGCAGAAGCAGCCGGGCCCTCATCGTCCGAAGAGATATCTAGCATGACGGATCAGTAACTTTTTTTTGATTATTCTACCTCGTTCTCTAGTTTCAAATGACCTATGCGTGGATATGACAGGGTGTCAATGCAAGCATTGTATTATGTCCTCTAAGTTCCTTTCTGGCTGGATACCTGAATTCTGATACGACGAAGCTGAAGCCACATGCAGTCGTGATTGGCCAAGGGGATATGGGGATAGCTAATTCGATATGCTGCTCAGCCTTGCCGATCTAGCATGAAGAACTAAATCCAACTTACTTTGCACCTCCAGACATGCGTCGAAGCATCATACAATTGACCTTTTCCTCTTAAGATGGCTTCAAATCCTTCAGGGGTGGGCGTTCAATTCAGCAAACGTGAAAGTTCTACAGATACTGCCAGCATCGTAATTATCGCTGTTGTGGTCCCGACAGTAGTTCTTTCCCTTGTTTGTTTACGTACTGTTGGTGGAGGCGGCGTCGCATCCTTCAAGAAGCCCCACGACCTTCTTACGTGCCTTCACAGATAGATATTACGTTGGCAAGTGCAGAGATCAAACACAGACGAGTCTCGGAGCTACTAGTAGGTGAAGAGCCACCACAACATCTATTAGCGGCCCCCCTGTCTGCAAATCCCATTCCACAAACAGACGAGAGATGTCTGGGATGTGGGTGCTCAGACCATTTCTCACACGACCCACTTCAGGATGCACTCAAGCCAACAATAAAGGAAAGAGTTCTTGGAGATGACAAAGGTGGGTTGGTCTAGCAACTGACAGCCCTCAAGGTACGTTTCGAGCGAGTCGTGGACTGTTCTGAACTCTATTGCTGACGCAACAGAACCGTTGCTACTCCACATTGCAGCTGCACCAGTTCATCTTCAAAGCGACAGACACATCAAACAGCAATCGCTTGGTCCGACCACGGAAGATCAGACAGACTGCGTAAATCCATTTGTGGTAGGGAAAAGCCCAAATCCAGTCATATTTGCACACTTGGCAGGGCCATCCACGGGCAATCCTGGGACGGGAACAGCTCAAGATTTACCAGCGTACGAGAATCATCAACTTGTGTCAGATTCGGATGGGTCAAGACTATATTGCAGTCGTTGCCGTCACAAAGCATTGGGTACAACCAGCATACGACCTCAACATGGATATAACGCTGTGCAGACGATCTTTGAAAGGAACTTAACAACTTCTTCTCGTTTGGAGGTCTTCATGCCAAATCCTGCGAGTTCGCCTTCAAGCACAGCTGTATCTCCTGACAAAGATGATGAATTTCCGCAACTCAAGACGGTCTCTTCGGCAGATGGGATGTTTTACATTCTGCCAGCGAATGTGATCACAGCGTTATATCGATCTGAAGACCCAAGTCGATTGCACATGACACTCCTGGCAAGGATTTCAAAGTGAGTGTTGTACCCAGCATCACAGACTTGGAATTGACGGACGGCAGCGATACTTCAGAAGTCTCCATAGTTGGAAGCCTTGTCTTGTTGGCTCGCGCAGGTTGACGGGCTCGTGGACGTCAACACCTCTCGATGGAAGTGCGTCAGAGAAGACCTTGTTATGCAACAAATCTCGTCTAGCAGCTGCATCCGAAATGAGGGCGGGCAAACTATCACTCGCTGTCAATAGCTTGCAGACAGGTTCCAGTCTGGTTGTGGCGGCTGCAGAGGTGCCAGCTGCATCCAGCAGCGCCGGTGCTAATCGTCACAGATCCGTATCTGCTACGGTCTGGACTTCTTTGCAGCTCGCCTGTTCGCTGTGCGATAGGAAGTTTCGCACACCTGGCCAAAGACAGTCAGGAATTGTCCACAGCCCCGACAAGGACGACCATGCTGATAATGTAATCACAGGGATCACATCAATCGCTTGCAACTCCGTCGTTATACATGTGGACTCTGTAACGGATCTTTCAACCTTCGAGCGGACCTGCAACGATATAAGATTAGTGTGTTCATGACGAAGCACAGGATGACTTCCATCGATATGTGAGACGTTCCAAAGAGACGATCGCCAAAGGCAAGGGACCAGCCAGAGAGATGTCCAATACCTGAGCCAAATGTACGGATAGCACATCACGGTTGATCAGGCCTTACAGCTCTTTCACACGCGTCACAATAGAGCGAGGGGCAACGCACCTTCATCTAGACCATCGGCTAAGAAGCGACCCTCATCAACAGCACGGCACGCGACCCCACCCGGCAAAGCTTCTTCTCCGTTCCCGGTCTCAAGTAACGAATCCCTTCGAAAAGCTGGGGTAAGAAGGCACCATACGAACGCGCATCTAGCGCGAAACGAGCAAGTGGGTCCGTTCGTGCACCCACCCCTTGCCTATCTTGGCCCAGCTAATCAGATGGCAGGTGCCGCAGGCGTCGTAGGCGTGTGCGACAACAAAGGCCAGACAATCGTGCAATCCATCCTGTTCTTTTTGTTGTGACTTCGCATTGGCAATCGTTTTCTGTTGGAGACCTTGGAGAGTAGGATCAAGATTGAAGATTCTAAGGATTGACGTCACACAAGAGCTTGGAACGAAGAACACCTGGACTTTGACACGGGACAGAGGCACTTTGGGGGCCATTACCGCGGTGTGCCTCAACACTCGCGAAAGACGCGACGGTCAATCTGGTATATTTGGTTTGATGAGAACGGAAGAATCTTGGGTCAACATGAGTGACATCGCACCCATGCAAACCCACGGGAGCACAGCCAAGGGAGCAACCCAAGTCGAGGAAGACATCTACGACAACGCTGGAGGGTCGTCTCCACGTGCGGCAGACAACCACGTACCTCGCATAAATGCTTTTGGTGGAAGACCAGCACCCGGACGACCGAAACCAAAGCAAACGTACAGCCATACGCATTTCAAGGTGTACAAAAGAAGATGGCTTGGTCTTGGGCAACTGGTTTTGCTGAACATCGTTGTTAGCTGGGATGTGCGTCGAAGCCCAGAACCCTAGAAGCAACGCATACTGACAACGGATAGTGGCTGACTTTTGCCCCCGTGTCGACATCAGCAGCAACGTACTTCAACACCTCAGAGACAGCCATAAACTGGCTGTCCACAGGCTTCCTCTTCTCCTTCGCTGTCGCGGCTCCCCTCGTCATCTGGACTCTGCACCGCAGCCCCAAAGAAAGCATTCTTTGGGCCTCAGGCCTGCTGCTCGTCGGTAACTGGATTCGTTATGCCGGTACGAAAGCTTCGGGCGGCATCTTTGGGGTAGTGATGTTTGGGCAGATTCTGACTGGGCTGGCGCAACCCTTTGTGCTAGCAGCGCCGACAAGGTACTCGGATATGTGGTTCACAGAACGAGGGCGCGTGGGTGCAACGGCGTTGGCAAGTCTGGCAAATCCGTTTGGTGGTGCTGTGAGTTCATTGATCCTAAAGATATCTTGCCTGTACTAACTTCACAAAGCTCGCACAGCTCATCAACCCCTTCCTTGGCTCCATCGACAAAATCGTCCTAATCGTCTCGATCATCACGACCGTTTCCTGCCTACCCTCCTTCTTCATCCCAGCCGCGCCCCCAACACCTCCCACAGCCTCATCAAGTCTATCCCGGACGCCGGTCTTCGAGTCAATCAAGGTCATGCTCCGTTCTCCACCTTTCTACATCGTCTTCCTTACGTTCAGTGTTTACGTCGGCTTATTCAACGCCTTCTCTTCACTACTCAACCAAATCCTCTACCCCTACGGCTTCTCCGAAGACGAAGCCGGAATTTGCGGCGCGGTGCTCATCGTCGTCGGCCTCGTGGTCGCAGCCATCACATCGCCCGTGCTGGACCGCACACACGCGTACCTCCTCGGCATCAAGATCCTCTGCCCGCTCTTAGCACTCAGCTATCTAGCGATGATATGGGCGCCGCAGACACGGACTATCGTTGCGCCGTACGTGCTGAGTGCGGTGCTGGGCGCTAGTTCGTTCAGTCTGCTTCCTGTGGCGCTGGAGTACCTGGTTGAGATTACGTTTCCTGCTAGTCCTGAGGTTAGCTCGACGATCTGCTGGGTTGGAGGGCAGTTTATTGGCGCGTGCTTTGTGCTTATTATGGATGCGTTGAAGGATGGGAGGCCGGTGGATTTGAGCAAGGTCAGTGGTGGGGAAAGGATTAACAATCCGGGCAACAAGCCGCCAGGAAATATGTACAATGCTTTGGTGTTTGAGGCGGTCGTGGCGATGGTTGTATTGCCGCTGCCGTTGATGTTGGGAGTAAAGAAACTGGGTTTGGCGGTTGGTGAGGGAAGATTGAAGGTCGATGAGCATAGGGAAGGGGAGGTTGTAGAAGGCCAGGAGAGCTGACTATTGGAGGATTACGATGCTGCGTAATCCGATACAGGAGATCGTTCTTCTTATCGTTCGTGTGTCCGCTCGAACGATGCTGTGACATCGTGGTTTTGCTGATGATACTGCTTGGTCAAAATTGAGGTGTGTGACCAGGATGGACGGTGTGTGAGGTAATGAAATTGCTTGGCATGGTAAATAGTACAGTGTTATTCTAAACATGACCCTGGTATTTACAGTCATCCGTGACGTGTCTTGTCGTTTCTTCCGATCCAACGGCCCTCGTCCAACTATCGAGTCATGTATTCGGCGCGGTAGCGGTCGAGTTGAGCGGAGTTTTGGCGAGTTTACTTGAGGGTAGCGAAGAGCTTGGGAGCGGCGCACTGGGTCGCACAGTGAGCAAGATGAAAGACTAACATCAGTTAGTCTCGTAATGGTTGATTGTTGAGGTGTGTGGAACATACACTCCTCGACGCAGTCCTCGCTGGCCTTGCCGTCGTTGTCGATCTGGCCGGTGACGCGCTCGACGCACTCGTCGTAGTGGTGCTTGGGGCCGTGGCACTCCTTAGAGTTGCGGCACTCTGTGGCGATTGGTCAGCCATGGCTCACTTTTCGTAGTCGCTGATTCCATCTCTCGTGTTCAGGCCATCAATAGCTCATCAGATAACGTCCAAGCGTCCTGAGTGCCCAATGGTGCTGGAACCGCTAATCGCAGCCAATTGAGGGCTACTCACCCTCCTCGAAAACCTCCTTGGGGTCTGTGTACTCCTCTTCGTCCTCCTCCTCTTCCTCCTCGGCCTCCTCCTCGTCATCGCCGCCGTCGCTGGGCCTGTGGCCCTGCTCGCCGGAGTCCTCAGAGCCCTTGGCGTCCTGCTTGTTGACCTCGGCCTCCTCGCTAGACTCCTCGTCGGTGCCAGATGCGGGTGTCTGGGTGGATGTGCCACCCTGGGGAGGAGCTTCGGCATCGGCTGAGGGGAGAGCGAAGGTCTCCCAGACGTCGGAGAAAAAGTCGGTGATACCCATTGTGACGGCGGGGCGACAATTGAGTCTGGAGAGGGTCGGGTGGTGATGTAGACGGCGGTTGGGGGTGTCGGAGCTGTCGACGTCGAAATCCGTCGAGAGACTTGGCCAAGGCGCTCGGGCCACGCCGGGAACTTGTCATCAAAACGAGCCGCAAACTCATTGGACCCTTCAGCACCACTCAGTGATGGATGATATGTTGACTGCGAAATATATCTAACATGTTCATCGTATTGGCAATGTGATCACCACTAGTTGCGATGCCTCTTGAAGGCTTCCTGCACACTCACACCTGCCTCGACGTCCCCAATTACCTTCTCGTCGGCGCTCACCAGTTTTGGCAGCAGCTCGAGCAACTCGTCGACCTTGCCCTGCGGCACTGCAACTACGCCGTTCTCGAATGGATCAATCATAACGATGTCACCGGCCTCCACAATAGTCTCACCAATCTGCACCGGCACATTGTGTGCGTGGAACTTCGTCTCTGCTCCTGCACCTATAATCGACGTGCCTTTAGACCATATTGGCAGCTGCGTACTGTTCAGTGCGACCAAGTCGCGCACCCTGCCATCGACTACTAGACCATGCGCCCCCAGATGCTTCATACGAGCTGCCATGATGCCTCCTACGACTGCGCAGGACTGGTCTGGAGGCTGGCTGATCACGACGATAGTGCCATGTTCTGCGTAGTCTGCATATGGCCTGGAGACTCGTAGATTCGAGGTAGGTGCATCCTGAGGCAGGCTTGTGGGGTTTGGGAATGATTTGGTAGCCTTAGGAGCCATAAGGAACGTTCTTGCTGGCGCTAGGACCTTCTTGCGCTCTGGCTTTGGTACGCTTGCAGTGTGAGGCACTGGCTCTGCTACAAGTCAGTGCAAGCTTCCGATGTTCAATTGGAATAGACGTGCGTATGTTGGCTAGGAAGCCAGCACCTGGTACATTGAGCTTGAGCAAGCCATCTGCTAGCTATAATCTTTCAGCATTGTGCATCAAGGTACAACATTAGGACTTACGTCGCATGCTGCGTACTTGTACAGCTCCTTCCATCTTGGCGACGCCATGTCAAACTCAATACACTGAGCCTGGTTCAGGACTGATGAGTACTTGGGTAGGTGCAAGATTGTGTAGCTGAATCAATGTTGCCTGCTTAATGTTCCAACGTTCCATGACCCCGCTAGACCGAGGTATTCGTGAGCTTCCACCCTTGGATTCAATCTCAGAATGCAAGCAACACAACTAGAATGCTCTGGCAGTAGATCCAATATTGAATGTGGTCAGCTCGACGTTTCCCATAGTTCCGCAGTGACTGTGCTTTTCCACACCTATGTAATGATAGGGCCGTTCATTCAGGCGCAGTTGAACACGTTTCTAGATGGCTGCGAACAGATTGTGCTTGACAAGCGTCGAACAGATGGGAATGAGCGCTTGAATGTCTATTTTGCCTCTATATTCATTGTTGACAGTTGCAAAGTCACATACAACCCAAAGGTTCAACTTCCATCTTCGGCAAGTGAGGCTTATTGACAGCTGTCACGTGGAGCTACGCCACAGCTCAGCCAGGGTTCGATCGGCGGAGCGCTTCGACCGACGCAATGTTCCGCCGTCTTCGATTCATCACCATCCATTAGCGACATTGTCGCTACGTCTCCCCAGACTGATGCGCCTTCATCCTTCACCCTCTTCTTCCCATAGCCTGGCTTCCCAAACCACATAACCGCGGCCTTTGCCGCCCTATACAATTCAACATGGCTTCCACTACATCATTCGCGGTTCACGTAAGTCCACTTGCCACAAACTCCGACATCGCGTCATTGAACGCCCGCTGACCTGTATATAGAACCTCGTCGCCGCTGCCACAGGACTGCGTCCCAACATGTCTGGTACTCTGAGACCCTCATGGCAGGCATTCGGGCGCAAGTCTGCCGTCGACAGCGCCAGATTGCTGCACACCGCCCGTCCGCTCGCTCTCAACGCATCTCTTAAGTCGCATATGGCAAGGCAATACTCGCCTTTGTCGCGCAACGGTCCTCTCGCGCATCTTCGTCAACAACCCAAGTTCGGCATGGTCGGTCTCGGTCTGGCACAGTCGCGCTCACTCTTCGGTGGTCCTTCACGGGACCAGCTTGCTCGTCTTGAGGAAGCTGCCAACAATAACCCTAACAGTGCTACTTCTCAAGCTTCTTTCTACTCGGCTGTCATGCGCGCCAATATGCCGCAAATCGTCATCGATCGCTACAACACCGGCCAGTTCGCCACGAACGGTGTCTCCGACCGTCTCTACCGCCAAGCGCTTGAGAAGACCGGCCAGTCTGCTGCTATTGGAAATGCACAAGGAGGCAATAACGGTTTGACGCCGCAGCAGATTCAGGCTGTCAGCCAGGCTGTAGGCGCCAACATGGGCGCAGGTCAGATTGGCAAGGCACGTGGCGGCGTCGGCGTCAAGAGTGACCCAGTCTACGTTGTTGTCGAAGAGTCTATGTGGAACGTCATTTTCAAGTGGGTTAGATGGCTTGCTGGCTTTGCACTCGCAGCCTACGTCTCCTTGATTTTGATCACCCTCTTCGTTGAGACTAGCGGCGTCCTCAAGAAGGTCGGCGGTGGCACCAGCGCTGAGGTTCGGCCGGAGCATCAAAACACCCGATTCAGCGACGTACACGGTTGCGACGAGGCGAAGGAAGAGCTCCTCGATGTTGTCGACTTCTTGAAGCACCCTGAGCGCTATAACAAGCTTGGTGGCAGGCTGCCCAAGGGTGTTCTGCTCATTGGCCCCCCTGGTACTGGTAAAACACTGCTCGCTCGAGCCGTTGCTGGCGAGGCTGGTGTCCCGTTCTTCTACATGTCTGGATCCGAATTCGACGAGGTTTACGTCGGTGTCGGTGCTAAGCGTGTCCGTGAGCTCTTCACCACTGCCCGAGCAAAAGCCCCTGCCATTGTCTTCATCGACGAACTTGACGCTATTGGCGGCAAGCGTAAGTCGCGTGACGCCAACTACCACCGCCAGACCTTGAACCAACTGCTCAACGATCTCGATGGATTCGACCAGTCTACCGGCGTTATCTTCATTGCTGCTACCAACCACCCCGAACTCCTGGACTCGGCTTTGCTCCGCCCTGGACGTTTCGATCGCCATGTTCAGGTTGAGCTTCCCGATGTCAAGGGCCGACTTGCTATCCTGAAATACCACACCAAGAAGATTCGCCTTTCTCCGGAAATCGATCTGTCCACCATTGCCCGCGGTACACCCGGCTTTTCTGGTGCCGAGCTTGAGAACCTCGCCAACTCCGCAGCTATCCGTGCTTCTAAGCTCCAGTCCAAGTTTGTGTCATTGAACGACCTCGAGTGGGCTAAGGACAAGATCACCATGGGCTCAGAGAAGAAGACTCGCGCGGTGCCTCTCCAGGACAAGATCCACACAGCATACCACGAAGGCGGTCACGCTCTGGTTGGTCTCTTCACCAAGGGTTACAGTGATGTTCACAAGGCTACGATTCTGCCCAGAGGTCACGCGGCTGGTATCACCTTCTTCCTTCCGCAGGAAGAGCACCACCACACACGATCGCAATACATTCGCCAATTGCAGGTCTGCATGGGAGGCAAGATGGCTGAGGAGATCATTTTCGGTGCTGACAACGTGGCGGACGGTGCTTCCGGCGACATCCAGCAAGCAACACAGCTGGCATACAGCATGGTTACCGCTTGTGGTTTCTCAGACACGCTCGGCAACGTCGACTTCAAGTCGAATTACGAGATGGTCTCACCAGAGACGAAGCGTCTTATCGACAACGAAGTACGAAGGCTGATCGACGAAGCAAGAGTGAGCGCAAGGAAGCTCTTAGAAGAGAAGCGTCCTGAGCTTGACCGCCTGGCCGAGGCCCTTGTTCAGTACGAGACACTGGACAAGGAGGAGATTATCAAGGTCATCAAGGGCGAGAACCTCCCTGACCGCATCAAGTCATCACCAGATGCACCCATCAAGATGCCCACAAGAGCGCTGCCAACGCCCGTAGCACCGCCAGTGCCTGGTACTGGCAGCGAAGGCGGACCTCCTGGACCGAGCGTTGTTGCGTGAAGGAGATAGAATACGATCTGGAGATAGGATCATTGCATTTTTGCATGCAGAGGCGAATGGCGTTATTGCAGCCCCCTTCCCTCTCGCTTCGAGCGTATGCTCAGGTTTCAACTTTCATTGTGTACATTATGGGTATTGGTATCGCTAGCGAAAAGCACAGCATAGTATCAGCAGCTTTCGTATAGCGCGAAGCAAACTGAAAGGCGGAACGCAGAGGTGGTGTAACTAGACAGAGGTTGATGAATGGAAAGATGAAATGCAAACCCTCTCCACAACGCATACATATGGCTGACATCTGTATGCCATTCAGAGTTGGCTCATAATGAAGCTGACTGGCTCGCACGTAAATGGGCGCCTGGGAATGAAGCGTTCTTGCACCGTTCGATGTGTCTTTCAATTCCACGGCTTACCCACAGTCTTACACCCACTTTCTGTGCAGTAGTACTGCTTCTGGTCACCGGTGCCACGTTTAACCTTTTATGGCGATCAAGGTCAGTACGCAGATTTAAATCGATGGATGGGCGGCAGATCTCGCACTTGAACCGACTTTCGAGCCTACGATTCCGGTGATCTGCGAGTTGTGCATTTGTTCTGAGGTAGAGGTTGCATTGCTGGCAATTGATCAAGGTGAGTAGCCTGGCGACGTGTGTACATAACGCCTGTTGTTGAGGCTTTTGGTAGTCCGAAACGAAGTCCATCTCGTCGATATCGTGTTGATGCATCCCGTCGCCGACGCTAATGGTCTCTGATATAGATGGTGGGAGGTGATTGAGACCTGTAATCTCCGCCACACTGTGACAGCGATGGTGGAAGGCGGTGTCACCACTCTCAGACATGCCCAGCACTATGTAGATAGAAACCCGCTCCCTGTTGGAGCATTCTGCAGTTCAATCTATGAAGTATGTATGGAGAGTGTCAATTCACGCTCAGGAGATATGGTACTCTTCAGTCTATATGACAGACTTGGGCACACTTGTCAGCAACTGTAAACATATTTCGCTCTGATTCCGTGGATGATATTCCAATCATTCTGTGCCCCAGTTCCCAGAGGCAAAAATTAAAATTCATGTCCCACGTACAGCAGCCTTCCTACACCGCCCCACGTGCCTACTGAAGTTGTCCGTACGCGTCCAAACCTTGTCCGGCATCTTGCAACCGACCTTGGTACACCGATAACCTCTTTTAGCAATGTTTGACTCCATGATTGCGGCGTGCTTCGCTCTATTGTGTCGTTCCAGATCAGCACGTAAATGGAACGCCACCGACTCAGTACAGGCACTACAGCGGAAACGGCGCTCGTGTTTGCGATGTCGATGATTTGCGAGGAGTCCAACCGTACGGAACGTGATGTTGCACCGTTCGCACGTGAAGTCGGAGATGCTGTTTGGTTCGTTCTGCAGTCTAGCGACAGTGCGGGTAGAGGTTTGGCCTAACATGTCCCCATTACTCCCTCCATCACGGTTCACTGGTGGTGCTCGGCGGATCTCTGCTGAATTTGAACTTGTTGCGACAGTCACCCCTACGAGAGCTGGATGTTCGGGGGATAGGACTGTAGTCACGGCTCGCCAGAGATGGGGAAAGATACCGGGATTCGGTTGGTGCTCGACCATTTGCGGCTGTATTGTCAAACTAGACATCAAGACGTCGGATGAACCCAAGTTGCCGCCATATGCGTGTCTGAAACCTAGCAGGTGTCAGGATTTTGAACCAGCGTCTGAAGCGTACTGACCAGAGCTGCTTATGAGGATTATTCTTTCACATTCGTGCAGCAAGGAGAAACAATCGTCCAGAACATCGCAGAAACGATTCATCTCCTCCAATTCAACATGAAGCCAAGTATTTTTTGCATGTGAACTCGTCTTCATGACTTTGGATCGCATACACAGAATTTTATAGCATGTATTCACGAGAGACACGTCGAGTTTTGGATACTGGAACCGTTCTGTCAATCTGGTCGTCAGTTTGGCTTTCCAAAAACGACATTCCGTCCTGAAGCACATGTATCGGATCCGGAGGACTTTTATCCAGTAGCGCTGGGGATGCCATGGAATATCGGGAAAGGTCATGCTGACGTTGACGAGATGGTAGACAATCTGCTCTTCAGGAGTATGCAGCTTTGTCTTGTTTGTTTGTAGTCGTGGTAAGGCTGAGGGAGGCATACGTGCTGACATCACATCGGATATCGGACATCGGACGATGGTCCACGTTCAATGCGACATATAGGCTAATCAAACCAACGATTGGCCGACCGTACCACACCTGTTCAGCAGCCATCCTTGTCCCGCCACATGATCACCTTTCCACTTCCTCTACCGCAAGCATCCATCCAATCTTTGAACGCTGCAACATCCACCCTGTACCCTTCGGTCAACGGAATGCTTCCAGCCTTCTCTATCTTCAATACAGTGCGATGCATCGTTGTGCCTTCCCGCTGCGCAATCTCGCTCGTGTCAACAGGCGGAAGCTCAGAGCTACTGCTTGCCGACTTCAACGTTTGGTGGAAGTTGAACCTTGCTGGACTCCTCAGTGCTGCACCAAAATTATGCAGCGAATAGAAACGCTTGAGCTTGCTTCCTGACGGGGCTGTAGCCTTGAGCGGAGCATGGTCTGGGTAGATGGTATGAAGACAATCACTCGTTGCTGTGACGGCACTCGCATGCCATGCAAGTATGAGATGTGGTGGCGTGCCGCCGTCCTTTGTTGCATGGCCTTTGATAACGAGGTAGCACCACCGTCCTTCGCCAGTCTTTGCACGCTGCGACATGCTCACGTATCGGGTGTGCTGCAGAGCCTCAGCATCGGGGAAACCGAGCATTTGCTTGATGGCATCCACTGGAGAGCGAGGTTGAGGAGGTGTTTGACTATTACGCCTGTCTTCTGGGTCGCCAAAGACGTCGACTTCGTGATATGATAATTCAGTTACGTCGCCTGGCCCAAAGAATCGAATCTCTTGGTGTGGCTCAACGCTCGTGTCGTAGAGACTGACAGAGACGAGCTCCTTCCGAATCGGTGGTGTGACTAGGTAAGGGAAGACTTTATGGACAGCGAAGAATTTAGAGTCAGGGAGTCGGCGGTGCAAAGTCCACATGGTATGCGACCAGGTCAACAGAATTGTGAGGAGTGCGTTGGTGTGGCCAGGAAACTTCGGCTTCCATTCCTCGTCTGCATGGTGTGGGAGCACTGGTAGACCACTCTCGTCAGGGCCACGGGCGCGCTGGTGTTTGCTGTCGCCATCTTCTGCCGAAGAGGAAGGCGCACGTTTCCTCGTGGCGGGTGGCTTCTTGGGCGAAGGAGCTTGGACAGTGATCCGAGGTACCGGTGATGATTTGTTTGTGTAATCAAGACCTTTCGCGACGTTGTCGAATGCTTTCTTATTCGGAGGAATCTCAGACTTGGCAGGTTCAGTGTTCCATGAGTTCCAGGAGTGAGGTTCGACTTTGGGTGAAGGAAACAGTACTGGCAATGACTCCGTCCTTCTCAGATCTGATGGTCGGTCACACGTATGACTTTTGACTCGTGTGCCGGAAGAGTGACTATTGACTGTCGCAGTAGATTGCGTTGAAGTATGGCGCAGTCCCGGTGGCAGCATGCTATTTACCGAGTAGTGTCTCGACGAGTCAGTGATGTTGTTGCTGTAGCCGTGGTTGCGCGGGAGGAGCGAGCTCGTGCGAGGAGGGAACGACAGCGCTGGTGTCAAGGAAAGCTCGTTTGCACCCGTTGCGCTTCCTGGTCTTGAAGAGTCACTGGCAGCCAGAGTGGTGGCTGAACCGTATTCCCAGAAGTTCCCATCTTCGGTATCAGACTCGAAGTCGGTATGCTTGCTTGTAACATCGTTCGCGGCGTCACTGTCGCTGTCCAAAAAGGTGTACCGCTGAGCAACCGCGACAGCCTGCTTGTTTGACGACCACTTAGGTGCATTGATCTTCAAGTTGTCACTGTTACCGAGCACGATAGTGCGGATTGGTGTCCCATATCCTGGGCTCTCTTCCTCTTCTAAGATATCCGCTAGGTCAGTCTCGTCATGTTTTGGCTGCCTTGAGGTGTGCCAATCCTCTCCCCCCTTCGAAGCAAACGTTCCTGCAGCATGTAGCCGCGTGTAGTCTTTCGAACCAGCCTCGAACCTTTCGCTGAGATTGTGAGGCATCTCTGGTGGGGCGACGAATGGCTCTGGATCTCGGAAACCTAATATTTGATGTAGTGCCTTGGATGCGCTGAGAGTGCGAACGCTGGTCATAATGTCTATCTTCGGACGATGGGGTGTCTTGGCTTGCAAACTTCCGGGAAGGTCACCTGGTGGGCAGCCTGGAGATGAGCTGGAGACTAAATTGGGCATAGAAGGCGAGCGCATGTTGAGTTCGTTAACTGCTTCTATGAGTGCGGCCGACGGGGTTATAGCGGGCGTGGATTCAGTAGGCCCAAACACAGGTGGCAGTATCGGAGCAGGAGTACTGAGCTCAGGAAGACTTAGCGGAGAGTTCAAGCTGGATTTTGCTCCCGATTGTTTGTTTGCGTGGGAGCCGACGCTGTTATGTGGGGCTGTCATGATGAAGTGAAGGCCACTTTTGATGTTGGGGAATGGCACACGATGCTCCAATGGGAAGATGCCACAAGTACGGGAAGCAATAGTTGAGGCTATCGCTATGGCTGTCCAAAGGTTGGGCTATGCGATGAGCCTGTAAGGTGTTACCACAAAGAAAAGATTGAGTGTAAAAGGTGAAGGTGAATGCGAGTCTAAGTGGTATTCAAGTTTCATTAGGTATTAGGTTCGTAGCAGTTCACCGGCAGTGAGCTCAGTGAGAGGCAAGAGGACTGCACATGAACAAAATCTAAAGCTGTCGCTCTCGGCTAACGCTCGGGTTCAGCCTCATCTGCGTCTAGTTCGTTACAATCTAGCCCTCAGTGGAGAAGACGTAGTCAGCCTCGAGGGTGTAGGCAGGGTCGTTGGGACCGAAGATCTGCCTGAAATCGCGCTGCCACTCCGGCTGGTTGATGGCATCGATGTAGTCCTGGACCTCCATGACGATGCAGCCGTACTTCTCAACAGTACGGCGGCGGCCCTCAAGACCCTGAGTAGACTTAATGGGAAGAGAGCCTGTACACGGATTAGTATTTGAATAAGATTGGCTGCGAACTTGAGCTTACCGTTCTGACCGCCGCAGCTGTACATCTGGAAGGCTTCCTGGTCGGTGTAGATATCGAGCTTGATACCAGACCACGCGCTGGAAAGGGAAGCAACAGGGCCGGACTCGCGCCAGTTGAAGGGACCGTTCTGGTCACGGTTGATAGAGTAACAGGTGTCGTAACCAGTGCAGTTGTAACCGCAGTTGCCGAGGAGCTCAGGCGATGTCAGGTTAGCGCCAATCTGCTTGGGAGCAGACCAGAAGTCATTGACGGAGTACTTCTGGTTGGGCAGGATGGTGCCATCGGGAATGAGGATGTTGTCAACACCGACACGCTGGCCAGAGTAGGGCATGTACAAAGTGTGGTTCAGAGCAAGAGGGGTGTCAGGGTTGGCGAAGCCGTCCAAGTTCCAGTAGGTGTGCGAAGTCAACATGATTGGAGTCTTCTTGGTGGTCGAAAGAGCAGTGATCTTGATGTTCCAGGTGTTGGGAGACATGGTGTAGGTGATGTAGCTGATGACCTCACCAGGGAAGCCCTCCTTGCCATCGGGGTCAACGATCGAGAAAGTGATCGAAGACTCGGTGTGTGCGACCACCGTGAAGTTGCGCCAATCTGCTAATGTCAGAAAATATCAACTGTATCATGTGATTCAGACTTACCCCATCCGTCAAGACCACCGTGCAGAGTGTCGGCACCGCCATTCTCGTTGGGTGTGATATGGTAGTCGACACCGTCAATGTTGAACGTGCTGTTCTTGATACGGTTTGCGTAGCGTCCGGGGACACCTCCAAAGTGAGGGTGGACTGGGTCTACCGAGTAGTACGAGGCATTGTCGTAACCAAGGACAATGTCACGCTCGACGCCATCCTTGCCCTTAATGAAAAGGTTGGATATGGAGGCACCGTAGGGAATGAACAGTCCACGGATGCCGTCGGCAGAGATCTCGTATTTGCCGTTCTCATCAGGGCCCGAAGTAGTGTTGGTCGGGTAGTTGGACGGCGCTGCAATGGCGGTCGCCGCGAACAATGCTGAGAGGAGAGTGATCTTCATCTTGGGACCTGCGCTTTGATACTCAAGCTGAGTGAGATTGGCAAGCTTTGCGGAGAGGTGGAGTCCGAAAGCTGGGGAGAAGCTGGGAATCATAAGTAGTGCGTTCGTACGACTCCACGGACCTGGTAACCAAGGGCCTAACCGCTTTCTTTCTCTCACCCGTCGCTCTCGCTAGCGCAAGCCCGTTGACGACGTAACATGACCTTGGGAGCTTGGAGGCGGGTCGTTACCGCGTGGAGAATCGCGCGCTTTCCCCGCACAAGGGCTCTCCACGCCGATCGTTCAGGAACACGAGATTGACGGAGTCGGCGCCGAATGCATGGAGAGCCGCTTTACAGCTCTCAAAAGGCCAATTGCTGGCTCATCATTGCCCTGCACGCGTCGCACAAGTCCTGTGCTGCTTGTTGTGACCTGCATGCTCAGTTACGCGTCGAGAGGCAGGGTGAGCTCCAGGGTCAAGCTCTCACCTGCAGGTGAAGCCTGCTAAAAGCTCATCGTTAGCGTCATAGCTCGTTCTCACGGAAATTCCACGGCCGCTGGGAGCAGGCATCGGGGCCTACACAACGCCTCTCGGTCTTTGGCCGACTCGCGGAAAAATCGGACGGACCTGGAGAGGTTGAATTATGATGTGGAGAGCGGCTGGGGCGTCCTTGCCAACCTTGCACTCGCAGCTTCCAAGCTGCGAGGCGGGGAAGCTTGACCGTGCCACACTATTTGCTGACATTCGGGGTTAATGCACGGGATGGTTTACTGCAAGGAGCATTCAGGCCGCATGGTAACTTTTGTCATCTGATATATACAAAGCGCAATCTTGCAACCGAAATCAACACCTAAGATCTCAAATTGTGGATGCTCATCCCTGAATACACACATCGAACACCTTCTGGAATTGCCTCTATTACAAGCAACGCCCTTGGGCTTTAGTGAGCAGACGGTTCCGCCCAAGCATTGCCGGTAGAATATGCCTTAGTAGAACGCCATGCGCCATGCGCCATATACGAACTCTCATATACACCAGGTGTGATCGTGTGAGGCGAGGCTCAGCCTCATGTGTACTGCTAACTTATTTGAGCAGCATTTGCGTGTCCACGCATCAGTCGAGCACCGCCTAGACCTTGCGTTTCTTCCTCGCGGGACTAGGTGTTCGAACTCCGTGAGACTTGAAAGGCTGTGGGAAAGCTCCAGCAGCACAGGAGTCCTCAACATCGGACGGAAGTACCGATGGCTGGCTCATGTTCGCCGGTGATGATAGCTGAATGTTAGGACTGGTGAGTTGCTGTGCCGTCGACGCTACAGAAGATCTATAGCGGGGATCAAAACAGCTCGTGAGAGGAACGAAGGGAACGAAGCGCGAGTGTCGGCTGCACCCTTCTGTGGCAGCGACTTGAGCATCCAAGTGTATGGCGATAGAATCCGTTCGACCTTGCGGCTTCGGTGCATCGATTTGTGATACCACGTTCACTGCTGTCAAGACGCTATCAGAGCTAGTGCGCGATGGAAGTCGATGACGATAGTGATTTGCGTAGCTTTCTTGTGCACTGAATGGGGCTGTACTATTCGCATTCACAGTTGTTGCGACATTGTGTGGCAGGTCTTCAAGAGTCGGAAAGCCAGATGTTGTGTTGTATTGCGGAACATCAAGAGTTGCTGAAGCTGTAGGCTGGGAGGCTGAGGTCTCAGGTTTGATGCGCTTGGATATATGAGGACCTGATCTGGCCACTTCAGATGCCGACCGCGCGTCCTTACAGCTTGGATGATTGTCCCATGCGCTGTCTGGTTTCCTATGTTTAGCCCAGCAGCCCGTTGTTGTTGCAAGATCGTTGTTCTTCTTGCCCCAATGGTGCTTCTTCACCTTCGATCGAGTCTCGAAACCTTTCCCGCAAAGGGCATGGATGTATCGCCCTTCCGCAGGACGCTTGTGGTCCGTTGTGATATCTGATGCCGTCTCTTCCACATCGTCTGCTTGTTTTACATCAGACGGGGTCTGCAATTCTGGGGTTAGTGGCGCTTGCAGGGCTATAGAATATTGCTCTTGGATCGCCGGATCTTCTTGGAAAGATTCTCGGAAGGGGTTGTAACGGGTCGGCAATGGCAGCATGCTGTAAGTCAGCTGCGTGTGATCTGCTTGAGGAAGCTCCTGTGCAACAAGTTTCGGTCCCATACATGACCCAGTGTCTTGAGAAGACGTCATTACATGCTGAAATTCGGCAGTGTTGCAAGCAAAGTCCAACGCATCCTGATGTAGGGGCTGCTCGTCGGCGAGAGCGCCCTCAGGTGGAAGGATCATGTCGTTATTTGTCCAAGTTTCTGCATAGGCCGAATCGTCCCACTGATTGTGGAATGCCGTGTCGACAGCTGACGGTATAGCTCCATCGCCATGGACAGCTGTGTACGTAGCGCTTGCGTTGTGATCTCTCCAAAGATGGGCGGGCGGTTCTGGGATCTCGAACGCAGGCAGAACTGGCAATGAAGAGGACAAAGCCATATGGTCGTAGCCATTGTAGCCATTGAGCATCGTCAAAGTGGCTGAGCGATCCATCTGTACGGGTCCAGGGAGAGGAAACCAGCTCGATGTGAGGGACGGTAGACGCATCTGCGGCTGATGCGCTGGTTGGAGAAATTGAGGCGCTATCTCCAGAGGTGCCTGTGTCGACTGCTCGGTGGGTAGGTCGAAGTCATCAGGATGCCACTTGGCTGCTGGATGCATCAAGAGGTCCATTAACTTTTGCCTGAGATCGTCGTGACTGTCTAGAGTATCGAGAATGGTTTTGTGCACTAGTCGTTTGGGTAGTCTACGGTGCTTGAAGTCATAAAGTGCCTCGTGTACTGCGAAAAGTTTAGGTGATGGGTCGCCGAAGCGGGCCTGGAAAAAAGGGGCGAGTCAGTCTCGTCTTGTATGAATCCCCTCTTTGTTCCTCGAGTTACCTTGATGCACTCCAAAAATGTGAGGCTGAGAGCTCGCAGCTCATCGTGCCGAGCTGTAGCCTGTATGTCGGAAGGCAACCTGCATGAAAATCAACCAGGGTGGCTACGAGGTTGAACAAGCTGCTACTTACTGAGATTCGGTGTCCGTGTCTGACATGTCGGCGATCTAGGGTTGCGTAGTGTCGATCGAAACGTGGTTAGGCATGAAGTCGGTGTTTTCTGTTTTTGCGCAAGCAAATTCTTGGCAGCAAGCACGTCTGCGGTGAAGTGAAGCCAACGTAGGCGTTGAGCCAGGTACACTGTGCGACAGAATTCAATGTCGCGACAACGGCAGGGTGGCGGTAAGGCTGTTTGCATGTACAGATTTGTCCGTGTCTAGATGGAATGATTTTGTGATACGTATCGATGTTTACCTCGACTTTGGGAAACGGCCGCTGCGCCTACTGGCTATGGACAAGTGCATGACGTCGGTGTAGCCCACTCGTAACTGCCCACTTTCATCGAGAGCACATTGCAAGCAAACAGCGCATAGTTGTCCTAGCTGTTGGATGTAGGTCGGCCGCAGTAGACCGTTTGTCGAACAGGGCCTGCGTCGTACACAACTTCGGCAACGCTCTTCCTGTAGCGCCACCCGCTATCCATGTTGTCAAACAGCACGAAATCTGCAGGCTCCCCAGGATTCAGGTCCAGCGAGGTGGGCTTATGGCCAATGACAGACTTCGCACGAGATGAGACAGCTTCCTGCGAAACAGCGTTAGCGAGGCCCGTGAGAATGACAGCGCTGAGGAGGCTGCTTACATAGAGCAGCTGAACATCGTCCTTAGTCGGAGCCTGATAGAGACCCACACCCAGCTGTGCAATGCTGAGTGGATCGCAATTTCCCTGTGGTGTGAACGCGTTGCCAATGTTGTTGATTGCAATAGCAGCATTGAAACCATACTGCTTGATCAGCTCGATGATCGGTAGGGTGCCGCGCAAGTTGTCTGACGTTCTCATCATGAACAGATCAGAAGTTGGGAGTCCAACGAACGAGACTGTAAGACCGTCTATTTCCTTCTTCAAACGCTTCCATTCATCTTCCCGAAATCTTGTAAGACGAGTGCAATGGCCGAGAGTGATCTGCTTGCCACCTGCATTCGCCCAGTCCTGCTCTTTGAGGACCCTCAAAACATCCCACACGAGCGGCTGCTTGTCTTCTTCAAGGAAGTAATCCAGATGCAAGTCGAGATACTTCTTGTTCTTCAGAGCTAGTGCAGATATCCAGTTGACGTTGTCTTTTGACTTGTTCTCGTCGTCTTCCACATAGGGTGTTGAGCCGAGAACGTCCACGTCCCTGTTTGACGCTGCCATTTCCATCAACTTCCTAACCTCTGTGCCACCATCTTCACCAGAAAACAGCGGAAGCTGCGCGAAGGCGCATATTTGAACGTCACACCTGTCTTTGAACTTTTGCCGGAGGTTCAATCCGGCATCCAGACACTTCGACTGCACCACTCCGTCTACTTCTACAAAAGCTCGCATCGCAGTGACACCATGTTGTATGCTTTCCTCGATCAGTTGGCTTCCGCGTCTCATGAGGTCCTCTTCTTCAAATCTTGTCTTTGCAGTGCTGGTCATCTCCATAGCCTCCTTGAAGTCGCCGCTTTCTATTTGCAAGTCATCGTACTTGGGGTCTTGCAGGAGGAAACACTTATCCAGGTGGATGTGGGCATGGCAGAGGGAGGGCGCCATCAGTCTATTAGCACCGTCGAGGGTTTGGTTGTCGTCGAGCCCGGATGCATCCTTGTCATGTGCTTCCACCGAAGCTATCTTGCCTTCCTGTATCTTGACATCCCACAACTGCGAAGGAGGCTTTCCTGGCAGTCGAACGCGTGCGATCTTCCTCAATGGTGTGTTATGCATGTTGCTTCGCAGGCGACTCAATCATCGAGTGATGCATAAGATGCAGAGATGAAATTTGAAGAGATACAAGATCAATGATGACGTCGAAATGGAGATGAGAGATCCAGACAACTGTACCTAGCTTCATCAGGCGCGTCGCTGATCGCCAGTCGCCAAGGAGAATGACCAGGCACGGTGAACAGCTCGAACGGGCATCGTGAAGCTTTGCGCTGCATCTATCCACCGCTTCCATGGACGCAACAAGTTTGCATGATGCCTGAAGATGGCGAAACACTGTTGAGTTCAGGTGCGGCGTTCCCAGCCGGTGGTCGTGCCCCGCCATTCAACGTTTAAGGGGGGGCGGCGTGCCAATCACTATCAGCCCTGTGCACAGCTACCTTGACGCGTTTCCCAGACGTTCCTTCCTCCATCTCGCATCCATCGAGGAAGTCGCGACACCATCGTCGCTGCCGTTCATCGAAGTCGTTGCTCGCCCACCATGCAACAGGCGAATTATCGGAATTACAATTACCCGCAAAATGCAGGCACAATCGGAACTCCTGCTCGGCGAGGGCCCGGTACGTAACTCCACATCGTGAATTCCACCACCACGCCAGCACGCTCGCGCGCCTTCCCTGAAAGCCAGTTATGATCAGTAGGGCTGACCTTGACGCCATGTTTCGCAAACCAGCCCCGATTGCGCACCCTCAACACCAAGCTGCGCAGCAGTACAACGCCGTGAATATGCAAGCCCAGCAACGTGCCGAGGCCGAACGACGCGAAAAGATGCGCCGAATCGCGAAGAACCCCACCGATAAGAACACTCCTGAAGGCGTCGAAGACGTCTGTATTGGCGACGGTGTAGCGCGTTACCGTGAGCTGCGCGAAGTCGAGCGCACGCTTGACGCGACGATGATGCGCAAGAAGCTTGACGTTATGGACTCCAAGCACCATTCAAGAGCTTCGCGCTACGGCACAATGCGCATCTGGGTCTCCAACACCGTCGAGAACCAGCCGTGGCAGAGCAATGGTATCGACGCAGAAGCATTCGACTTCGAGAGCGATACTAATGCCACCTACCGCGTCAAGATCCAGGGTCGCCTGCTAGATGAGGACGGCGACGAGGGTCTTGAGGACGAAGATGAGGACGAGGAAGGCAAGGACGCTGATGGTACGTATTTCTGGGAGCATTGGTTTATCGAGGCGTGACGTTGCAGCTTCAAGTGAGCTTCGACGACATTGCTGCTTTGTTTAGTCAAGAAGCCAAGCTAACGACCTACCTGCAGCAATGGATGAGGATGGTGCAGAATCAAAAGCTGCCTCAAAACCTAAGCAATTCTCGCAATACTTCAGCGCAATCAGCATTGATTTCGACCGCAACAAAGACCTCCAACCCGACAACTTCACACAGATCGAGTGGAAGCGGCCAGAGAGTCCCACCGCGAAGGAGAGCAACTTTAGCGAGCTCGAGTTCGAGCGCAAGGGCGACGAGAACATCAACATCACAATCAACCTGCAACGATTCCAGAACCCTGAGGTCTTCAGGCTTAGCAAGCCTCTGTCTGAGCTTTTGGATACCGATGAGGAGGACCGCGCAGGCGTGCTGATGGGCATCTGGGAGTACGCTCGATCGCAGCACCTCCAGCAAGACGACGACGAGCGCAAGTTCGCCTGCGATGCGAAGCTGAAAGCCCTGTTCAATGGCCAGGATTCGTTCTATTTCCCGAACCTCCCACAGCTTATCAAGCCGCACCTCACAACGCTCCCACCTATCCAACTACAGTACACCATTCGTGTAGATAAAGACTACATTGCGCCTACAGAAGGCGGCAAGAAGGCATCAGAGCCTACTGTATATGATGTACAAGTGGCTCTCGAAGATCCAATGCAGCCTCTATTTCAGGATATTCTGCGACGACCGGATAGCATCCAGACATTACAAGAGATTCAGAAGCTTGACGAGCAGCTGGTACTTCTCATGGGTGCTATTGGACAGTCAAAGGCTAAGCACGCATTCTTCACTAGCATGGCGAAGGACCCAGTGGCCTTCTTCAAGCGCTGGCTGTCGTCACAGAAGCGAGATCTAGAGGTTCTGCTTGGCGAAGCTACAAGGGGTGGCGGCGAGGATGTATCTGGTGAGGAATGGAGGCGCGGAGGAGCCGATGGTGTATGGGGAAGCGATGTTGCAAAAGAGAGTGTTGCGCTGTGGTTGGCAAGAGCGCAGAACAAGGCTCACTAGAAGGTACGTAACTGAGCGTAACTTCTGTTTTCTTGCATAAAGCTGTTGGAGTATCATCTGGGCATTGGCGTACTAGGAGCAGGGAGATCAGGCGCTATTAATGTCGCCTCGACAAGATACCCGAACATCAAGTTTACCATATCATTGTTGGAGAGCGCTGCAATCGTGAGATCAGTACTGCTATTCAAATTCGTGATTGACAAGGCCGCAAGTCAACTTTTTGCAACATTCTTCCAGGTAAGTCCACCCTAAATCAAGCTGGCCAATTACCCATCCAGACTTCCAAATCGACAATTGTTCTGACCGCCATCGGTCCAAAGGTGCCAATGCCAAGCACCTTCCAGTCTTTGTACTCTGGCACAATTCGAGGCTGTTCTGCGGGCGAAACGCCCTGCGGCGTAATGTATTGCATGGCCATACTCAACCCCGTATCCTCCCAAGAGGCCGGCGACATGCGACTTCTCAGTAGTAACTCTATATTGCAGGAGTCGCATCTCCGTCAAAATGCTGGGAGTCAAGAGTGGTCCTCTGCTGGGGTAGCGCGTATTGTGCAAGCTGCGACGTAGAAGCTGACTGTTCGGCCGTGTATAAGCGAATCGACACAGGTAATCAACACTAGTTGCTGGGCATGCATGCTCGAACCTGTTCCTCACAGGCTAGGGACTGTGGCAGGTGCGAGTTGATACAGGCCTCAAAAAAGGGCAACGGGCGAAAGCGATCTTACAGAGGGCAAGCACGATCCTATCTCTGCTTCATACCAGAAATCAAAAGGAGAAGGAGGCACCCGACATTGGTTTTAAGTCTGCTCATAATCTGTTAGAGTCTCTGGAGACTACAAGTCTCTGCAGGGGCATGCCCGACATGTTCTGTGGCACGAGAGTTTCTGCATCCTACTTCTGCCACCTGCCCCTCCACACCATGAGCTCTTCGAGCGTTCTGAGCGCAGTGATGCAGGAATATACCTTTTCATTCTTCCTCGTCCAATAACACCGGTTTTGAAGCAACCCTTGCACCCGAGCTTGGGGCGAAGCATTCTTGTCTTTGTAGACATTCCACGGCTCCTGCCAGGAACCTTCAAGGTCAGACAGATCTTCATACTGGACTTTGTATTTTGCCAGCAGTTCTTTCAACCTTTTGCCTGCAGCCTCAGAAAACTCTGTCTGCCCGGCCCCCGCCCTAAACAACATGCTCGTCATCGGATATTCATTAAGCAGCCACTCCTGATATTCGTCGAGATCCTTATCAAGTCCGACTAGTTGTCTTTGCCCCAACCGGCTGAGGTCGTTGTAGCATGCGCCACCGATCCGTATGACATCTTCAGTGCTGCTCTCTGGAAGGAGTTTGAGTGCTCTGTCCAGCTCGGCCAGAGCTACGTTCTTCCTCTTCTCGAATTCGCCATCAGCATATAGCGTATGCAGCTGCAAGTCAAAAATACCGATGAGACAGTAAGCAGCATCCTCGGGTAAGGTTGTTTCTCGACCAGTTGCCCAAGACATCCGTGTTCTCCTACTGAAGAGAGATAGTTTTACGCCTCGCAGCGCTGGGGTCGGTATCGGAGTGACATTAGCGATTACTTTCGCAAGCCATTCTTCGTTCTTGTTGCCGATGAGGTGCTGCTCCTTGGAGAAGAAAGCCACAGAACTTGGCGCAAGCAGCTCCTGAAGTGTCCACCCGCGTGTGAACCATCTGCTCTTCTTGAATGCTTGCTCCCACTTAAACATCCCAGGCGCATCAGTAGTATCGTCGATGGATACATCGGACAAATACACATAACATATCGCAGACCTCTGATACCAATAAAACATCGAGTTCAACGATAGCGCCAACTCGGAGCTGTCAGACTTCTTGATGCAGCAAGTATCTATCCAGAAGTAAAGAAGACCACTTTTCTGCGACTGATTGTGACAAAAACGGAGCTTGTCATAGCCTGCTTTGCTCGTATCATCAAAGCTGCGCGATCCATCTTGAATGTCCTCGAATTTGACCTCAGCGTTATCGGGTCCCCAAGTGTGTGAAAGTACCGCGTAGAAGGGTATTTTCGCGCCAGAGAAACTTTCAATGAGCCATGTGCGTTTGGTGAGTTCGAGTCGTAGAAGACGCATTGTAGCTCCAAGTTGGTAGTTATGACGCTGGGAAGGTGCAGGTTCGCCTTTGATTGATACATGTATTCAGCTGTGGTTCAGGTGAGGCGACCAAGATGCCCCACCAATGCGGGGCTTGCATATGTGCGTGGGGGCTGAAAGTTCACTGGTACGAGTGCATGAAACTTCCATCCTCAGAAGCGCTCTTCGTATGCAGTCCTTCGATATTCCGTACTGTTGCTGTGGCTCTTTGCCTCTGCCATCAATCGGCTTCGCTGATCTGAAATCACGCCTCGAGCACACATGCAGCGTAATCGAGCACCCCGTAAACTACGCTCCGCCCAAATAGAATAAGCTAGCAGTACTTGTCCACTCCCGTGATCCTTCGATGTAGACAAGAATACCCAATGCTGATGAGACCAAGCTACAGTCAATGTACTCGACGAGGGAAGTAAGTGTCGTTACTTTAACAGCGGTCCCTTGTGTGACCAGGAGATGGCATTAAGAGACAAGATGCGCCTTAAGATCCAGCAGTGATCTCTCATTCTCGCCGCTAGGGGCTTCTATCGGTAGGGCATCCGTCTTTTCGTAAAGACCTTAGTCTTATGGCACAAGAAGCGTTTCAGCGATGGTAAGAGTGTTTCATTATCTTCACCACTATAGTTAGGATCCAATGGCTCGAGGTTTTGCAGCTCAATCGAGTCGTAAGGTCGGTGGAGGTCTCCTCGAAGGGGAAAAGTGCCAGAGCTGGAGCTGCGCCTATGTTCTTTACACTTGGAGGCGACTGCAGTTTCTCTTGCTATCTCGTTGGACTGTGCAAGCTCGGTCGAGTCTCGTACCTCTGGAAGATGTCAGACGCTGAGGCAACGAGTATGATTTTGGAGATGCTTACCGTAGTATGACTCAGCTGCAACAGGCAGGACCAGAAGGAACAGTGAAGTGATCTAGCCAATGCCCATGGTTGTGTCGATTTCAAGTAGTGTGTATGAACTCCACCAATTGAGATGCAGCTGCGGAAACCCGAATTCGATCATGAATGTAAGCATTGGGCCTAAAGAAAGAAAGGACTGGCTGTACGTGTTGGATGCACGGTATGCAATGAGCTAATGACGCCGAAGACCTCTACTGATTCGGATCCGCTCGAGATATCTTCTACGTCTGTGTGAGATGCGTTCGTTGACTGCCTCCTAGATGATGTATTCCAACTCTTGCTTGCTAGATGTTAGGGCCCGGCGATGTCGCCTCGTTCGTGACTTGAACAACGTACGCGCAAAGTATGTTGCTAAGTTCTCATTCTTTTTGTAAGACCATTGTGTGCGGATCAAATATTGACATGTCAACAACACGAGAGTCAGGGCAGCAGACAAGATGCCAAAGACGTCCACAGCGTTGTCTTCGAGTGAGCTTACGAGGCATGACTAATGGAGTGCGTGCGTGCTGGCTTGGCTCGTCGCTCGAGTACGCTTGTCTAGCTCTTCTGTATGTAGTCGCACTGTGCAGGATGGTGAAAGAGACCTGACGATATATTTACTTTTACGAGCGAAGCGAGAGATCCCGGAGTCGATCATTGTCGTCTAGTGGTGTATGGATTCCTTCCGCAGCTCAGAACACAAACCAAAAAAATGAGGCACTAATGGCAAGCTTTGCCGTACTTTCGTAGGCGCATATAGTTATAAGGAAGCGGTACCAGGAAGCCTGCAGCAACCGAGAGAACTGCAGCGCCCCAGAACGCAGGCGAGTCGAACTGGACCACGCCTCCAGTGAGGTGGAAATCGACAGCGTTCTCAGCAGCCTCCATCGTGACCATCGAGATCATACTCATGCCTGCAGCAGTCTTTGCAGCGGCGATCCAGGGCAAACGATCACGGCCAAGACGGAGAAGAGCGGTTTCTAACAGTAGCGAGGAAGTGATGCCGGACGCCACTGATTGATGTTAGTCATCGTTTAGAGTCCAGGTAATCTCGAGGTACAGGTGCTAGCATACTTGACAATGCCATGATCGTTGACAGCCCAAGGTCTGCGTGAAAGGATTGCAGATACCACATTGCTGAGAAGTCGCCGGCTGTGCAACCGATAAGGCAGCGCAAGGTGTTGATACCTGCTCGCTTCCATATCGATGTCGAACTCCAGAATTGTGTCGACGAAAATGGTAATGAGGCTACTGCTTTGCTCGAACAGTGAGTTGATGTCCTGCTCTTGCTGCACGCCGATCTGCGCTGAAAGGTGGAGATTGAGGGCTGCAATCGTTGCAACAAGCTGCACCTAGCAGCAGTTGATCGAATTGATATCATTATTGAGAAGGAGGTGTCGCGAGAACTGTGTTATAAAGACGTGGGCGTGAGTATAATTCTTGAAATACTCGAGGCAAAGCCGCCGCACGAAGAGCGCAACTCCAAGCACTATGGACCATTCGGGCGGAACAGTAGCGGCTCAAGTATCAGTCCGTTGCGCAAACTGTGGTCTGTGTGCTGTCTGGCAGAGTCATCGACGAGTGGCACACCAAGGACCGGTGTTGCTGATACATGTTGCAATGAAGAGACATAAAGTTGCCCGAGGCCAATGACGCACCTTTTCGGCAGGGGTGACGCGCCACCAAGCTCTCTACGCGTCGACGCGTCTACCTAAACACCACACTATGTATCCTGGACAACATGACACCACGCACACGGACGAGCAATAGAGATGCTGACTACAAAGTCTACTATTCGAAAAAGGTGCCACAGCAGGTCCACTTTCCGCACAAGAGAAAGACAGTGCGCAGACCGGCTTCCACTGAGCAAGATGATGTCGATAAGAGGCAAATGAAATTCTTACCAGAGAAGATGAGGCAACCGAAAGCTGATTTTGCGGACTATCATGAAGAAGATGTACAGGGAGAAAGCTCGACAGCCCAAGAAGCACCCGAAGAGAAGGTCCCGGAGGCCACACCTGTAAACAAGAAGAAGGGCAGAAAGCGCGAAGGCAATGACTTGCAGGAGGAGTCTGAGACAGACGGCGAGCCAATTGTAACATCTTCTAAACGTCGAAGACGAACGAGGCCGCCGAAAAACGAACCGAGCCGGACGTTACGAAGACAATCCACGATGACACAGCTCGCAGACGGACGAAGACCTTCACTAGACGCCGACGAGCCTGGCTTCAAGCCTGCGAAGCGACGCTCACGAGTTAGCTGGGGTGGAAGCACTGAGAAGGAACGGGACAAAAAGCAGCGAACGCTTACACAGATGATACCTGGCATGGGGCGACTGAGTAAGGAAGAGCTTGAAGAGCTTAGTGACTTAGACGCAGAGCTGGATGAAGACGGGTCTGGCAATGATGCGGTTTCGCAATCGCTTCTGGACCAGGGTCTTCTTGAAGTCGGTGCCAGCCCCCGCAAAGCTGCCGCTGCTTCGCGCTCCGAGATGGAAGCGGACAGCGCTACTGTTCAGACGGAGGAAGGACACAACCTACCGGTCGATATTCACCAGCAGTCATCTGTCGCCATACAGTCTGTGGAAGCTTTGTCTCAAGATGACGACGAGGAAGACTATCAGCCAACCCAGTTCATTGAGGCACCTGCTCGTAGGACGAGAGAGACACCACAAAGGATGGCGAAAAGGCAACCTACGGACAAGTTGAACACATCAGGAAAATCGTCAAAGTCTAGGTTTAGCCTTCTCGCAACACCCGAAAAGCGCCGCGTTTTCGAGATACCATCGTCACAATCACCGGCCGAATCTATCTTATCTACACAAACGTCTCCGCGAAAGTCAGATAGACCAGTGCTGCAGGAACGTAACAGCAATGTAACTGTGGTCGCAGAGACGCCATCCAAGCGTAGGCAGGTCACATTCCAAGAGCCTGCTCCTCAACCTACTCCACCCCTTCGACTGAAGAAGTTCGAGAGTACCATTCAAGATTCGGAGGATGAGGATGGAAGTAACATCGAGGATGATGCGATTGAGCAGGACGATGCAGAGGTTTCAGAAGAGGCTACGAACCGACAGTCTGTTAGTGCAGACACGCAAGCGGTATTGAACCAGATCCATCAAGCATGTGCGCATGCAGATGGGCACCGGCTACTGGACAGTCAAGAATCCTCTGAAGAGGTCGAGGAGCGACTCGTCCGACAAGGCCCGTACGAGCCTTCGCCTGAGCTTGGAGAATCTTGGGCGCCCGTCATGTACGATGATGATGGCCCAGAATATGGTTCCTATCGATCTTCACGTACCGGAGTCAAGTCACAATCGTTTCAAGAAACAGACAATTCGAAAGAGTCACTGCCCGTTCTGAGCCAGACGATTGAAGCCAGTCAACTGGATTTGACTACACAAGCGCCTGCGCAGGCGGGTGAGATTCCCAGTACTCCACCTACAATACAACCGGAGCCAGACAACAATCTTCCGTCAACACCAATGGTAATCAGAGACGAATCTTCAGATGAGGAGGTCGAAGAACCTGCGGCGGAGCCAACACAACCCCTTACGGTGCCGCGAATCGTCCCACAACCACCATCGACCTTAGTACACCAGTCCACAGATCTTGATGGCGAGCCTGTGCAAGTCCCACGCTCGCCGTCTGCTGACGAGGAGACACAACAATCTCATTCCAGCAGAGCAGAGCAGCAGCTCCAAAATGAATGGCTGTCCTACTCGCAATATGGCCACGCCCGACCCCCCAACACATCAAGTATGCATGCCGCTGCTGACGCCTTCAGCTACAACGCAACGCCCCGACTACCAAAAAGAGAGACACTCGCAGCCTCATCGGTGCGCATTGAGCACAGCCAAGCTACCACAGTGGACGAAGTCACGCCTAGGAAGAAAAGAACGCAACAAATCACCAGTGCGGGCACTACACCGCACCGAACGTCGAAATCTCAGCCCTTCGTTTCACCAGAAAAGCCACCATCACTGTTCATTCCAAGTAGCTTCCCAAGCCCATCGAGAGCTGCAATGGAGGGTTGGAGTAGCCCCGTGATGGCAAGGACGCAGAATGCGTATGGTAGTAGTCAGGTCCTGGGAAGTTTGGAAGACTTCAGTATCCCGCTGCCGCCGCCAATTGAGGATGACTGAAGCCCTGGAATGTATCAGTAGCTGAAGATCATCGTAGCTTCTAGAGAGGGGTCGATGAGCTCGTGTGGACGGTAGCTGTGTGTTGTTGAGATTATGCATTAACCATTATGCTACTGTCGCTCTTCTTGTTGCATCGCCCTTACAACTGGTTCCTGAGCACGTTTCCGCTCTTGATGAAAAACGTCCAGATGATGCCCACACCAGTCAGGAACGATACACTCCTGAGGTTCGCTACAACCCGTTAGTCATTGACTCATTGACCTTTTCCTCCTTCCATCTCACGAATTCAAAACGCTAAAACTTACAGAGAGTATCAGTGGTCCCCGCAATATACAGCCCATTGTATGCCACCCTGCTCGCCAGATATGCGGCCGCCAGCCCATTCAGCGTCTCATTTGGCAGCTTGGCCACATTGCCAATCACCACCGCCGCAGCGAAGAGCCCGAGGTTCTCGAAGCCGTTCTGCTGCGCGCCTTCGGCCCGGACGATGGTCGCTTTGGTCGCTTTGTCGATCGACTGGTCTGATTCGGTGTCACGCGTGTAGGTGCGTGGGTTCTTGTTGTCGAATTTGCCGAGGGAGGCGGCGTAGAAGTGCGGGGCGATGGAGAGCACCCAGGCTGCTGGGATGGCATAGAGGGACTGTTGAGGTTGTCAGTTCACTACATTGGTTTTGGTGGTTGTTTTGGTCGTGAGGTAACTAGTTGGGTGACCTACAAAGTTGCGGGGGAGGTCGAGAACGTTGGCAGCCATGTTGACGGAAGTATTCAAGATGTGTGAAATTGATGGTCAGTTTGAATGGGAGCATTCGTCTTTTGTGTTTTTTTATCAACCCTATGACGTTGCGCCGTTGAAGCTCAGTCCGTTCTTGGTTTTGGTACACGCTAAAGTGTATCTATTCCAAATCGCCATAGGTTGATCGCAAAACCGCGGTCTCGACAACTGATACAATTTACGATCACTCTGGCGTGTCCAGTGAAAGTGGTGAAGTAGGTGTGCCATGGTTGCGACGTGGTGTTGCTCTGAGCTCAACCTGCCTAATCGGGCCAATACTAGGCCGCGTGCAATGCCGAGCGGCTTTTTTTGAGGGTTCAATTCCCCAGCGTCCATCTTCTGCTGGTCTCGCCTCGGCACGCCGAGGCGAGACGCAAAGCCTTGAAAAGCAGGAGGACCCTGACGGTCCTTTCGCAACGTAGCACAGCACCACAGTAGATCGACCGCAAGCAAAAAGATCATATCAACACCTCTTTCGGAGGTAGTTGGTCGGAAAGTAGCTCTTGTTAGCAAAAACATGGACGCTGTGGGAATTGAACCCACGACCTTTCACAATTTGCATTTGATGCGAAGCGAAAATCATACCCCTGGATAATTGTTAGACTCGAGCTTGGTGGAAGTTGATTGGATGAATCGTACCTAGACCAAGCGCCCTTGATTGGTTGTTGATGGAAGCACTGACTAAATAACATATTATATACAGTGCAACACAAAGACTTAGGGTGTGTTGTAAAGATAGATACTCACTGCATCTACTTACACGAAGATGGGACGGTATTGCGGGGCACAAAGCACTTGAAAGCGGGGTAGCTGCAACGTGTGTTCATTAGCTGCACTATACATGGCGATGGTTGAGAGAACGAGTACCATCATGGCACGCAGTTATGGAATACATACCGCATTTGCTATGGAAGCTATGGCACATTGCAACAGGCACTGCATTGAATCTATCTCGTTAGTCTGCTATCAGTTTGCCTGAAGCCGCAATTAGTAATGAAGTCTGGCTGCAAGCTCATGCTGATTGCTGCAAATATGCCATCCGGTGCCCTGTCTCTATAACCAACTCGACTTGGCGCAAGACCTTACCTATGTTTATTTGATAACTCAGGCTCTGAGGCATGCTCATAAACATTAATGTTCGCTTAAGCCTGTTTGACTCAACCGCATGCTCGCCCAATCATTGCTTTAAGTTCTCCTATACATGACATGGGGTCCTGCATGACCCATGGCGTTTGCAACCATCTTGTTGATGTTGTTCAATCGACCTGTTCAGAAAACCATCGCTCCTCCATCCACGATTATGTCCGTGCCATTGATATACCGCCCAGCGTTGCTGACCAGTGTTATCAGTGGCCCTGTCAGCTCCCACGGATGCCCCATTCTCCCCATAGGGTTTCTCGAATTCCATGAATTGCGCGCCCTTTCGAGCCCCGGCCCATCGTTCAGGATAGTGTCCATATACCCAGGGCTGAGGCAGTTGACTCTAATGCCATAGCTGCTCCACTCCGCCGCAAGACTCTTCGCTAGCGATAGCAGTGCAGTCTTTGAGCTGTTGTATGCAGCTTGTGGCTGTGGGTAGTTGGTGTGGTGTGCGGATATGGACGCTGTGAAAGTGATGCTGCCGGGTGTGCCTTGAGCGCGCATCTGACGTGCTACAGCTTGCGCGCAGAGGAACGAACCGGTCAGGTTGATGTCGTGTGTCCGACGCCATTCCTCTGCCTTCATCTCAATAGCGTGTGTACAGCCCACAACACCAGCGAAGCAGCAGAGCATGTCAATGCTGCCTAGTACCTTCGCTGCACTCTCCACCGCAGATGCAATCTGCGCTTCGTCCCGAACATCTACAGCTTCGGTCATAATACGGCGGTCAGGGAAGCGTGCGTGCAGCTTCTTGATGCGTTCGAATGCAGAGTCGGGGTTGACGTCCCAAAGTGCGAGACCGGATGCGCCATGCTCGAGAAGGGCTTCAGCAGCTTCGAGGGCCAACGTTCCCGCACCTCCAGTAACTAGGCAACCGTAAGTTTCATCCAGAGAGAGAATACTTGAAGAGAATGGGCTTGTGTACCCTTAAGGCATTGACATACTGATTGCGTTGCCATGCACCTCAAATCTATATTGCACTCTCTCTGCCGGCTTCATGTTCTCTGGAGGTGGACGCGGCTTTGTGAGTGGACTGTCTGCTGTCGACAAGGTCATCTCCGGCAGCTGTCTATTAACGAGCGATGCTCGGTCTTCTCCATCGCCTGCCATGTTGAAGTATCTCGAGTGCGCTTGAAGTTGTGACGGGTTTGACAAGGAAATAGCTGGATCGTGGCACGGTGTGAATTGATTGTGTTTGTCTATTTCTATGTTGATGTCGGACGACAGAAGTCCGTTCGTGAGCAGTTCTGAGGAAGCTTGTCCTCCGCGGTGACGTTGTGCCCCGCAACCCCACCATCCTTCTCTGAGCGCGTTTCGAGGCAAGTTTGCCGAGCACACAGTGAACGAGTGTTAGGATCATGAAACTTTGAAGGTGTAGATTCGATGAGAAGTGACAGACACCTCCCGTTCGGCTCTTGAGGCAACGGAGAGGTGTGCGTGACTAGATCGAATGTGCCATACTTACACGTGAAGATTTGACATGTCCGAGTGGAAAGCTTCCTCAAATAGTCCACGGCTGTCAGCAGGCGGATATGTCAATAAGAACCATCTGATAACGAACAGCTCGAGATGGGAGCCTCAACCCAGGGTCCTTGACTTCTACTCTAGGCAATTCCTGAGAAAGTATCGATCAACTTATCACCGCGGTGTCAAGCTGCAAGCCACCTGCAGCCGCGATGCACAACACCTGCCAGAATTAGCATGTGTCGCAACTCTATCGATTGCAGCGCTAAATATCACCCCTCACAGATCCACCAACAGCTCCTCACAAACATGCCGGCTATCCCTATCGCAGCCTTACTCGCATCGTTATCCGGCGCCGGCGCGACACACGTGGACAAGCATCTTCCCTTGTGACGTCTGCCCGCGTGGCTGAAGCTTGTTGATAGCCAGTCATCCGAGCTGCCGGGTCACCACCATCCCACTTTCAACGCGAAAGCTTGCTTATTGTACACCGCATCATGATACCTAGGTCCTGAACTTCTTTTTGTTTTTTGTGTTTTTCTATTATCTTCGACTGTTTCCACGACGTGCGACATCACCGTCAAGCTCGGCTCAACATGCCGTTGTTCACAAACCCATTTCCGCGTCTCCAAAAGAATCACAGGCATAATGTCCAAACACTCAAGCTGCAACCTCTTGCAGAGTTCTCAGGCTCGCTGGGCGATCTGGGTACTCTGCTCCCGCTGATGACAGCTCTGGTCATTACAAACTCGATATCACTACCCTCGACTTTGCTCTTTACTGGAGCCGCCAACATGCTCACCGGCATCGCATTCGGAATACCGTTACCAGTACAGCCCATGAAGGCTATTGCAGCAGTCGCCATAGCACGAAAGTTCACGCTCGAAGAGAACGCAGCAGCCGGGCTAGTTGTAGCAGCTTTAGTGGGGTTATTCAGCATCACAGGACTCATAAACTGGGCAAACCGAGTCACCCCCATCCCAGTCGTAAAAGGCATCCAAGTCGGCGCAGGCCTATCTCTCTGCCTGAGCGCAGGAACAACGATGCTCAAACCACTCTCCTGGACCGGACCATGGTGGGGCGACAACCTGCTCTGGGCTCTCTTCGCCGTCCTGCTCTTGCTATCCACATTTGCATACCCAAAACTTCCATACGCCTTAATCGTCTTCACAATCGGCCTTGTCCTCTCCACCCTCGGACCAACACCGTTAAATGACACGCACCCACCACCTTCGATTCCCATTCTGCACCCCTCAGCCCACGACTTCTGGCACGCAACCTCCACCGCCTCCATCGGCCAACTTCCCCTCACAATCCTCAACTCCGTCATCGCCGCCTCAGCACTATCGTCCGACCTGCTCCCTTCCCCTCCCTACCCTGCAGCACCCTCTGTAACTTCCCTCGGCATCTCAGTCGCGGCAATCAACTTGATAGGATGCTGGTTTGGCGCGATGCCAGCATGCCACGGCTCAGGCGGGCTAGCAGGCCAATACCGATTCGGCGCACGCAGCGGCTCGTCGATTGTGTTCCTCGGGCTCGTCAAGTTCCTGCTCGGCATCCTTGCGTTCTGGAAGGGTACGCATATCGTTGCGCTACTAGCTGGGATCCCAAAGGCCCTGCTCGGCGTGCTGGTTCTCGCTGCGGGGGTCGAGCTAGCGAAGGTGGGTGAGAGCGTGAATACGGATGCACGGGATCTGAGGGAGCAGGATGGCGGGGCGCCGTGGGATGGAAAGAGGGTTAAGGAATTGGATGAGCGGGAGCGTAAGGAGAGGTATATGGTATTGCTGGTTACTGTTGCTGCTATTCTTGCGTTCAAAAATGATGCCGTGGGGTTCATCACTGGGTTGGTCTGGCACTGGGGGTTCCAGGGTGCGAGGAGGCTGGAAATCTGGAGGGATGAAAGGGCGGGAAGGCCGTTCTGGAGACATGCGGAGCACAACAGGCATGAGCGGACAGGACTGCTTGCGCAAGAGGAGAGCGACACTATTGCTTGAGCGGTAGTGCGTTGAGCATTTGACAGCATTCAATGGCATAGCGATTGTTTGGTGTTTGTGGATCTCGGCATAGACAGCGATTACATATGATTTTATATCATCATAGTACTTTTCTCGATACTTCTACGTAGCCCGCGCAGAAGACATGGTACAACATCGCTCGCTGTGACTTGTTCCTTGCTACCGTGCATTGAGCACACAGTCAGTCGCCCGTCTCTATATCCCTTTCTTGCGGTTCCAAGGCATCGCCTCTGTAGCCGGGTCCTTCCCACCATAGATGAGCTGATCAAAATGGCAATAAACCTCCCCCTTCTGGACGCCAGGCCAGATAGGCAGTTGCTGAGAACTAGAGACGGCGCCTGGCCAGCTGATGGGCTGATGTGACACACTGAGCGTGATCTCAATCGTTCTCATTGTGGCCTCCATTTGTGCGAGGTAGAAGTTCGTGTCGGGGTCGGTGAACAAGGTAGTGTTGTCAGGATGGGTGATCCAGCTGTAGATCTTGTCACGGAGGTGAAGGTAGCGATCAGTGTTGAGGAAGTGCATCCCAGCTCGATCGTAAGTATGGTCTCTGCCTAGAACTTCTCGACCAAGCGTGATGAGTTGCTTGAAGTAGCGCTCGTACCTGACGTACTTGGTGTCGAGTGACAAACGGTCGCAGTTGAAGTTGTCGACGCTGTCGCTGCTGGTGTCGCTCCAGTAGTCAGGAACGCGGTCAAATCCACCAAGTACGAGACGTTCGTCAAAGCTGTCGGCACTCGCGTGGCTACTTGACTTGCCGTGAGAGTTTTTAACACTGAACTCAGGGTGCATGACACCCATACTGTCTCTTCTGTTGGACATGATGTTGAGGTGGTCGATAACACTTAAGTCAAGTGCGCCTTGTGTTTGCTGAATGTGTTCTCAGATTTCGATGTGGTGTGGAAGTGTGTTGGTGAGCAATCGAATTCTCGTTAAGGAGTGTCGCATTTATACGCTCTGGAAGCTGATCAAATTCGCTCACACTTCGTCTCGGAGCCGACCACGGTATGAAGTGTCCGTCTGCACAGTTCAACGATCACTCAAACCAACAGAACCGAGGCTGGCGCTGTCGTTTTTTCGGCTGTCTGATCGCGTAGAAACACGCAGCTGATAGGTGGACCCGAAAAGGTGCGAAATGAAGGGTCCTTAGCGAACCTGTCGTCCAGTCCGGCTTGAGTATGACGTTTTGGTCCACTCGGTCATCGATGCTCGGACACGCTGACATTGTGCATGAACAACGGTTTAGAACGTTCTTCTACTTCCTGGCAGACCGGGTATAATGCTCGCTCTGTATTCCGGCTGATGATAACCAACAACTTCGTTCCATACCTGAAGAACTTCAGCTAGCATTGCGAGCTACACGATCTGTGGGGGCATCGCTGGTTGGCGTTGTGTTCTCAGTGCTTGTGATGTTATCGTCAGGTCGAATCGTCTCCATGTAGTCCGGCAGTCGAGCATGCTGCGCCTCGTCTCTCGATAGAGTCCTGGGTGGCACTGTCACATCGACGGCTGGCTCAAACCCGCCGTCGACGGCAGTAAGAGTCATATTTGTATCGTCCTTGGGTTTGTACGGCGGCGGTACTTCTCCAGACTCATTGAGGCCCTCAACAACAAGTAGTCGGTTACGCCGGTCGCTTACCCAGCGTTCGATGTCCCTTGCCAGAGCGTGCTGTCCTCTCAACCGCAAGTTCTCTTGCTCGCGCCGTCTATGGCGATGCATCCACCATAACAAGGCAGCCAGAACCCCCACTAGTATGGCCAGGAAGAGAAAGTAATAGTTGAAAACACGGTTTTTGACTCCTTCAGGATGAGGTTGCTCGGCAGCGATGAGCAGGTCAGGCTGTGTCTGGAGTGGTGGTTGCGCAGGGTAGGTTGGAGTGAACGGTATTGACGGTGTCGACAGTGTTGTGAAATTGACGAAGGAAATTGGCGGCATACTGGAGGTCGTCACAGAGGACTTCACTGTGAGGGTGACGGATGTAGAGAAGGTATCTTGGGCATGCGCCCAAGGTAAGGATATGAAGAAGTAGAGGATGAACAGTGGAGGTGAGGTGCAGGTGTTGCATGTGGAGCGATGCTCAGAGCGGCTATGTCTCATGTTTGTCGCCGGTAACGACTGCTTCATGGACTTGTGTTGAGGCAGCTGCAAGGGAATCAAGTCCAAATGAGCTCAAATTAACAGCATGCAGAAGGTTATGAACACGATCAATCCACTTTGAGACCAAAGTTGACGGAGACACACAAGAGAGACCAAGACATGACTATATCAGTTCCAGAGTCGCGATAGACCTGTGGGGATTGAAGATGATCGCTGCGGATCGCCGCGGAAAGCTTAGCTCTCACCTTGCAGGCGCCAAGGATGGCGCAACTGTGCCTTTTCGTTGCGAAGTACCCTGTTGGCCAATCTTGCATCTTACATACCTGCCTGCACCCCGCGTTTCGCATATCGCCTATCGCATATCGCAATGGTCAAGGCTATCAGAGGTGAGCATGCTCTTTCCATCCCACCCTTGTGGTGCTCATAAAAGAAGGTACCCTCGTGCGATGCGACGCGTCGATTAAAGCTATGCTGGTCGACATCGACAGCAAGAACAACAACGAGTACATCATCGAAGAGCTGGATGAGGAGCACATCCTCGTAAAGGAGACAAAGCTCAACGAGCTCAAGGGCCGGCTGAATAACGTACGTGTCTCAAAGGACGTGACTTGCACCTCACTAACACAGGACAGATGATGAGAGAGCGCCTGAAGGAGCCCGAGAGTTCAGACTCTGAATAGATTGCTACCGCTATCACTACCACGATGCCTCGCATACACCCTTACCGAACGGCTCCGGCCTGCAAACATACGTGCGTCTACGACATGGCCTTCTTCTGGTCGGCGCCATCCTGCGCGTGAACCCACTTGGGCCTGGTGTCAGCGTACAACTCAGCATTGATATTGAGGTTGTCGAGGATGCTGGTGTCATCCAGTGTTCCGATCTTGACGATCCTCTTGCCTGGGAAGCTGGCGCCCTCGCGCCACATAGTGGAACCACAGTCGCCGCTACGGCAGTCAGCATACCGTCACCACGATACCTTCCAGATGTACATACCAGAAGTTGGAAATGATCTCGTTGCCCCCGTCGGCCTTCTTCTTGTGCTGCTTGGGGGTACCCTTGGTGATTTTGAACTGGTCCGCGTCATAGACACCGTTGGTACTGTAGGTGCTACCACCGATCTTGCGGCAGTCTGTGCAGTGGCAAAGGATCTTTTCCTTTCAGTCAGCAGTTGGTTGTACATAGAGGCACTCGACCTACACTCGCTGCAGAGTCACCTCCGGCCTCGTAGCGGACGTTTCCGCACATACATCCTCCGGCAGCCATATTTAGTAGTGTGCAAAGGACTTGGGTTTGGGAAGAGTTGGATGACTGTACTGTTCAAGGGTTTTCAAGATGCGTTACTGCGGTTATTGGGCCACGATGCAACCGGCCCTTTATACTTGAAGACGTACCCCGCTATGCCGATTGGCCAGCTCAAAGGAAGCGCCGCGTGCCGACGATGGTGTCCTCCCACCTAGCGCGCCTAGGCCCTATGGAATCAGTGTGGAATTGAAATCAGAGGGTCACAAACAGGCGGACAGAAGGCACGATTCATCGGCGTCCTACGGTGACACGAAGACGCCGCGGCATTTCGGTGCTGGAGCCCAGCTTCAGTCGGTGCAGCTGTCCAGGGCGGACAATGGGTCATGCACGTGGATACTTCAAACAACAATGAGAATTGCACTCAAGCCTAGCACACAACTGCACAGCAAAGCTTACCTTCTGTGGCCTCTACAACTCGCTGCTTGGTCAGCGGTTACCGTGAAGTGCGGGGATAAATCCGCGGTGGGGCACTCCCGAACCTCCGCATGATGCACGTGAAGTCGAGACATGTTCGTGTTCGCAAACGCGTCCACTCTCATCATTTCCACCACCATGGCGTAGACTGAGATAGCGCTGAGCGCTTTCACCTGCACCTCTCCATTGCGCGCTGCAACTCACCCGATCCACAGCTGCTCGATCCAGACCATGGCAAACAACATGGCCAACGTCTGGGCTCAAATGGGCTATGTGCCTCCCCGTGGACAGTGCAACTACAAGCAGTCGCTTATGTCGCCGCGATGCCCATGTCTGCGCTTCATGCTGCACCCTTTGAAGGTCTGGCTCCTACGTTTCAACACAAATGTACCTAAGCTGACAAGCTGGTAGTCCTCCTCTTCATACGAATGCGACGGCTGCAATCATCACGCTTCTTTCCACTCGATGGAGAATAAAGCAGAAGATGAGATACGGAAGAAGTGGGAGCAGGAAGCTAAGGACAAGGCACAGCGGGAGGAAGAGGAGGCGCAGCGGCCAAAGAAACGTCCACGGGCTATTGGATATCGAAACGACATTGCGCCTGCTCAAACTGCCAAAGAGAAACACGCCCTGACCGTCGAAGATCAGGAGACACAGGACAGATTCGACACGATGGTACATGAAATTGAGCACGATATCGGACAGTGGGGAGGCCAGTACAGAGCCGAGGCTGCGGCGAAGGCAGCCTTGGGAGACAAGTATGGGGTTCGACCAAAGAGTAAGCGAAGAGCCGCAGCTACACGCGCTGCTAGTAGAATCACTGAGCTTGATGGGCAGGACGATGTCATCGAGCTCTAAGACCAGCGATCTTCAGTTTCTCATGTCTTCGTCCTTGATGCGTATTGGCAAGAGCTTATTTGCTGCTTTACATCTTTCTATGATACCCAACTGTAGCACCCAGCGAACTTGAATTATGAATAAATAAGATCCACACGGCAAATTGACACCGCCTGTATCTTATGCATTACTTTACGCTTGCCTTCCAAGGTGGTCAACAGTGACACCCTTCCGCCAAGCCTGACTCGCGCGTTCATCTCACAGCTCTGTCCTTGCTCACCACTTCGCTCAGCGACTTCCTCAACATGATACCCTGAGCACAAGGCCCGACAGCCTCACTCTTGCCTCCGGCGACTAGCGCTCCAGCTTCGATAGACCTACGCTCCCCGCGACCGCAATGACGACCCCAACACCCTCCACAAACACGCCGCAACGGCACCTCCCCGCGTTTTCGTCGCCCGCCCCACGCAGCGTCTCTCACACAGGCGCAACCACCGGCATGATGAACTACGACTCGCCTGCAATGCTTAATATGCTGAATGAGGGAGGCGGAGCTCTGGGTGGTGTACCCATGGGAGGCGTGAATATGGATATTTCGTTGTCGCAGCTTGGCCTGCCGAGCGCAAGCGCAATGGGACGCGCGGATGAAGCGGAGAGGACCAGAAGGCTGCACAACATCATAGACACGTTAAAGCAAAAGCCTGGGAGGGTTAGTGAGGAGAACGTGCTGGCGCTTTGCAATAGACTGGGTATAGAGCCCTCGAAGGAAGGCCCTAATCAGTATTTGCTTCCCGTAGGCGAATCGAACATCCTAGATGTGAGTGCTTGAACGAGACCGACACGTTCGGGTCAGGAAACTGACAGGTGCAGATCTACTTCAATGGCGACGAAGTCGAAAAGATCGAGCTGCAGGGTGGCTTCGACATACACAACGATAGCATTGGATTCGGCGAAACGGGCACCAAGATCCTCACTCGGAATCTGAAACCCCTGCCGGGCCAGAGCAAGATGAACGTCACTCTTGAGCGATTTGCGGAAAATCTCGAAAAGCTTGTGACCTTGGACAAGCTCGGCTCACCTCAGACTGGAGGAGTTAGTTGCTACAATGCCATTGCTGGAGTGTATACAAGCTTGCGCAAGTTGTTCGAACACGAGAAGAAGATGGCACTATCACTCCTAGAGGACGACACACCACATCGATCGCACAAAGCAGAAAGGGAAGTACTTTGTAAGAAGAGTGGCCGGCCCAGGCCCAACATTGGGGACCACTTAGGGCTTAGCCTCGAATACTGGATGGACAGACGACACATCATACCGAGACTACGAACACGGACAACAGCCTCTGAGAAGGGCAAAGAGAAGATGGAGATTGATTCGCAGGGGCAGGGCGAGTATCCGGAAGATGATGACAATCTGAAGACCAACAAGATATACTCGCTGACACTCGAGTGTGAGCCTTCACCCTCGGCCCTGTACACCCCTATTCGTATATCAGACGACTGGATCAGCGACGCAATAGAAAAACCTACTGATGCGAACGACGCGACTGCCATTGACAACATCCTCCTCAACACATCATCATTAGATTGGCAAGAGCCAAAGCCAACATTCCTCGAAGCGTCGGCGTCGACGGGCGATGACGATGCAATGAACCTGGATGCTGCGCCTGGACGTCTGCCGAACATACGTTTCGTCGCCAAATTCGATCCTCCGCTCGTCGTCCCAGTCACAACTTACATCTCGTTATACCAATCTGTGGGCGTCGAGCCCCCTCAAGACTTCCTCGCAACAACCTTTGTTGGTCTGGCATTACGACCCAATGAGCTCGATCCTGGCATGACAGGCACTGCTGGCGCAACCACACATGAGATACGCAGTACACGGTCAGTCTTAGTACGCGATGAGACAGGGCAAGAGAAGGATGGAACGCACAATCTCAGCCTGTACGTCCCTAAGATGGAATACAGCAGAAGACTCGAGAGCCTCCCCTTCGCCCACCCAAAGCAACTTGTCGAGATCCTCCCCATCCTCCGCCAATACGCCTTCACAACCTCGCTGCTGCAGAACTCATTCTTCGAGACCGCAGACCACAAAAAAGCCTTGCAGCTCCCGACACCACCCGCCACCCCGGACTCTACATCTCAGTCCCCACCGGTGCAACTCGATCTAAACTTGTCCTACACACCGCCCGCGCCCCGTCTGACTCTCCACATCCCTCATCCGTTGTCCTCCCTCCCACGGGATAACAATCAAAAGACAGGTGAGAAATCCGGACATGCAACACCGGCTTCTATCTCCGATCTGCTCTCGGGTCTCCTGTCCGATGATCCGAGCCCTTCGGGACCCACACCTGAGCACGCCCCACTCTGTGTCACGCTGGATGTGCATGCGAATGGGGAGCTGGTTGTGAGCGAGCAGAATGTCGTGGAGGGGAGGGTGCAAGGGGAGAATCTGGAGAAGGTGCAGGAGGTGGAAGATGGGATCAAGAGGATTGGGAGGGCGCTTGATGTAGCTGGGGATTTGGGTGTTTGGGGGGAGTGGTTGAGGAGGGAGGTGTTGAAGAGTAGTCGTTAGATAGTAGACAAAGCGTTGCATAGCATAAATCAGCTTGTTCAAGCTACCAAATGAGTTACATCACATATCGAAAGTTGATGGAGCGTTGGTGTGAAGTGTTCATCATTTTCATTCATTGCACGTCTAGATTACATTGCAATACATTGCAATCGTTGCGTCCATGCTTAACTCCCGCTGCTTCTAGCATGGATCTAGCAGGGGGGTGGGGTATGTGATGGAAGGAAAGGGACTACAAACAAGCCGGCCCATAAAGCATCTAAGACGAGCCACCGCCGAGGTTTCATCCACGACGAGTGACTAAGAAAAGCAGCGCTGAAAGTCGAGACAAGACAAGCTCGAAAGCAAGCATCACAAGGTGTAACACTTCAAGGCTTAGCAATGGGGACAATCATCTCCTGCTCAACCTCTTCCGCCTGCGCAGCGAACTTGGCCACATCCGCGCCCTTGACCTTGCCGAACATGGTCTCTGCGACGATACCGGTGATCTGGTATGGGTCGCCGTTTGAAGCGGGGCGGCGGTCCTCAAAGTAACCCTTGTTCTCCGCCGCGACGGAGCGAGGAATACGGACGGAGGAGCCACGGTTAGCAACGCCCCAGGAGAACTTGTCGTAGCTGGCAGTCTCGTGCCTGCCGGTCATGCGCAGCTGGTTGTCCTCGCCATAGACGGCCATGTGCTCCTTCTGGCGGGACGCGAGCTTCTCCATGGCGGCCTCGATGGCCTTCATGCCGCCCTCCTCGCGGGTCTCCTTGGTGGAGACGTTGGTGTGCAGACCAGCGCCGTTCCAGTCGCCAGGGATGGGCTTGGGCGCGAAGGTTACCTTGGCGCCGAACTCCTCGGCAACACGGTGCAGGATGAAGCGCGACATCCACAGCTGATCACCCATGGAGATGTCCTCGCAGGGACCGACCTGGTACTCCCACTGGGCGGGCATGACCTCGGCGTTGGTGCCGGAGATGTTGATGTTGGCGTAAAGACAAGCCTTGTAGTGAGCCTCAACAATATCACGGCAGAAGACCTTGCCGGTGCCTACACCGCAGTAGTAAGGGCCCTGAGGAGCAGGGAAACCGTTCTTGGGCCAGCCGTAGGGCCAGCCGAACTCGTCGAGGAGGGTGTACTCCTGCTCAAGGCCGAACCAGAACTCGTGCTTCTTGTGCTCCTCGAAGATGATGGAAGCGTCGTGGCGGAAGTTGTATGCGTTCGGGCTGCCGTCCGACATGTATGTCTCGCACATGACCAGGACGTTGTCGCCAAGACGGAAGGGGTCGGGGTAGTATGCGACGGGACGGAGGTAGACGTCGGAGTTGTCACCGGGCGCCTGGCCCGTTGACGAACCGTCAAAGTTCCATTCTGGGAGGTCTTCGAGACTCGAGACCTTCTTGAAGAGGGTCTGGAAGAGTATGTTAGCAGTGTGTTGCCGGTTCGGGTAGTGGCTGTGAAGGTGTGGAATGCGGAAGGAGCGACGAGGGGTGCAACGTCAGCCACCGACCCGCAGATTGTGGCTGGTGGGGTTATCGTGGGGCTTGGTGGGCTGAAGTCGCCGATAAGGAACGCCAAACAGAGGGGAACGATCGCTGCACAGTGAGGTCACACAAAGCGGCCGCCGTGCTCACGATGTCCAATTCTTGCATGCGTGGGTTTCTGTGGCACCAAGAATGATGACTGCAGGTACAGAACCCTGAATCCAAGTTGCTGAATGTGCCAATCCCACCCCACGAAGCTCGCAAATGCCGCGGTGCTGATAGTGCTTTGTTTGAGGGGTGAAATTCAAAATTGCTTACCTTTGATTTCGAGCGGATGCCGTTGGAGCCGTCAATCCAGACGTATTCGGCAATGACCTTGTCCTTCTGAGGAAGGTTCAGGTATTTCTGGAGCTGTAAATAGCGCATTAGCCGGATTGCCCGAGGCACGCGACACAGGTGCAACTTACGTTGGCAGAGTTGGAGATAATCGTTGAGCCAGCCTGCAGTGTTTGTGTGAGTAAACGAGCTTTGAAGCTGCCAATTGGCAGGTTCGTGTCCTTCTGAGTGACCTACCATGACTGCGGTTGTGATGTGTATTAGAAGAACGAGAAACGGTGGAGAGGATGGAGAGAAGTGTTGTTTGTGTCTGACGACAGAACCTCGTACTTAGGAGGGGTAGATATAAGAGTGGTGGAGAGCAGATATGTGAATGAGGGGAGAGATAAGGGCTACCGGGGGCCTACGCTTATAAGTAGGATGCAGACAAATGTCTCGGTCTGTGGCGGCGGTTAGTATGGTAAGAGGAATAGTTAGGCTGGCCCAGGGCCAAGCACAGGCGTCGCCGAAACGTTTCCGTGGGATGGAGCAGACAGTTGCACAGCAATCAGAGCGTCCCAAACTGGGGGTTTCCGACGGCCGCGCGCCCAGGATGAATGCTAGTCGACGGCGCTAGAGAAGTGGATTGTCTACTCTGTTGAACCACACATCTGGGGATGCCCGTCCAATCTCCGCGCGCGCAATTCATGCTGATGTTATTCACGCACACACATGCTTTGTCTGATCTCAGCGTGGGTCCTCGCGTTCGCGGTCAGGGTTACACGGGTGACAGAGCTGCTCAGGGCACACCTGCACAGCGCCGCCGTAGCCAGCCGGGGCCCGCTCAGCCTCAGTCGCTCCCGACTTTGACCGCTTTGTTCCTGGAAAGCGTCGCCAGGCATCGTCACTGCGCAGCTAAATTTACCCATACAGCCGAGCAATTGGTCATGACACGCACGCTGGCCCAAAGCGTGCCCAAGGCAATGCTGGAGGCTCGCATGCACACACCGCTGGCCGGCGCTGCGCTGCATCGTGACTGTCAGTTCGTGACTCTTCGCCGTTATCAGTAACTGCTGGCGACGCCGCCGCGACCATCTGCCGCGTTGGAAGCGTGATTCCCTGCAGCACGGCGAAACTTGCGAGCCCTGGACGCGCAGTGCCGCACTGGAGGGGACGCTCGTGCAGCAGGATTGCTCGACCTGCATCGAGCGACGTTGCTGAAGCTACGATGTTCTCGATAGCCGCTAGAACGAGCCCTGACGCAGGTCGTGGCGATAAGGATAAGGCCAGCCAATCGCAATCTTCCCAGTAACTCGGCCGCCGTCATGCGAGCATCACTCTACACGTTTGCAACGTTTTTTGTAGTCAAGCAAACCCCTTTCCGATGCCTCGAACAACCGAAGCGGTGCGCGCTGGCCATCGTCATGTCTGGTTACAAGGGAAAGCTGCCGAGTTGAGGCTTCCGCTATCTTCAAACCCTCATCTTTCCGTCCCTGGCTTGGCCGTCTCCACGGCAATCAGCTGCAGCTGTGGGTTTCTCCATTCTAGACGCAGAAATAGGATCCTTTCTGACCATATTGACCCACAATCCTTATGCGGTCCCGCATGCATTGATAGAGAGCCGTCCTTCGTAAACTTGAACTTACAACTATCTCTGTATAACCGCAACGAATGGCAGCGCAACGATCTGTAAAAAGCATCTCCAAATCCAGGCCCTACCCGCACATCCTCCAACTTTCCGTGCGCCCGAACCCCACGATTTGATAGCTATCTTCAAGATGTGAGGTTGGGACAGCCATCATGCGATGTCGGCACGACAATTATATCGCGCATCTTTCCGCCGGACGTTGGGTGTTGGTGGGCAATTGTGGGGTGCGGGCGTGCCGCAGATCAGCCAAGAACCAGCGGCCCCTGCAAGCCACAGATAGCAACAGATAGTTACTCGATCCGAACACGTAACGGGCACCGGCCGGGGCTCGGTTTTGACGACACCTGTGTGCTACCAACACAGCACTTTCAAATTGTCGCTCGAAAATTACCAGAAACTCACCAGTCTACCCTAAAGGTAGGAGGGAGTGCAGGAGACGCAGTCAAGTCAAGAGTTGACGTTGAAAAGCGGATCCGTGCACGTGGCGCTGTCAAGGACCGTATTGGGCATGGCCAGAGGTCTGTTCCACGGGGGCTCGAGGGAAGCTTTATATATCCTTCAAGTCCAAGCCTCGCTGAGCAAAGCATTTCATCTCTATGGTTGAGGCAAGGTCCCGCGACTCAGCGTTGAGCTGAGCTACCGTTATCTCTCCGATACGTGCAGCGAGCGCTGCCAGGGACCAGCACCGTTGCGAGCGACCCAGTCGAGGTTCGCGCGCGATCTGACGTAGAGCGACATGAGCTGCACTTGTCATTTGCTAAGGAGCCTCTTAGGTGTGGTATGCACCCGAACCATGATGCGACTCCCTCCAGAGAAGGGCCTTGCTTGAGCCCAAATACAGCAACATGCTCGTGGGCCCCGAGATGCTCTTGCTGCACGTCCCCTTTCCCTCTAGCCCAGTGCAACTGATGACGTGCAGGGCCACTCGACCTTGGTGGGGTGGCGATTGCGGTTGTACCTGCAGATGAGCATGGGCTGTGCTGGACAGCGAGCTCGGGAAGGGACGGATCGATTCTGGGATAAGGCCGATTCGCTCCGCGTCTGAGCGCTCGGGGACAGTGCCAGTAGTGTGGTAAATCTGGGGTAGACTAATCGAGATGTTGGGGCTGCTGCTTGTTCTCTCTGTTCTCATCTGGGCGCTGTTCGCGGGTTAGTCATCCTCGTTGGCAACTGATACCTACTTGAGAGCGAAGCTTCTCAGTTGACGGCCAACAACACATCTGCTGACTTTCATCAGCCTTCTGGATGAGAGTCTGGGCTCGTTCGTCTTGTGGGCCGGAATGGGGATATAGTCAGTGATCACTGTTCATAAGTTGACCGGCGATCATGACGGTGACGGCCTGCGTCTCGGAGTCGTCCACGATGCTCGGGGCGAATAACGTTAGTCGGTGGATCCTCAACAGATGTGGTCGTGCCTTCAGCCTCGCATTGGACTGTCCACGTGACACCAGGCTAATGTTTGGCTCGCATCGCCTCTGTACGACAGCCATAGCTCCGAACCTCTTATCGTTTGTTTCGAAACAGCGCATCCACCTCCGTACTCTTGTCCCACAGCTAGGCTTTATCTCCGTCCTTGGTACCTTTTCCTATTGGAACAACACCTGCATAGTCTGCCAAGACGATGTACCACGTTTACACGGTCCGGTGCCGCATGCGCAAAGGAGACTGGACTGTCCTTCACGTGCGCAATCTGTGAGTCAAGTCGGACCTTCGACCATAGCCTGGCGTTTACCCCGGACCGTACCTGCATCTTGTTCGTACCGTCCCGCCGCGGGTTCGGTTACTGCGCCGCTATGAAAACACTCTGAAGGATGTGGAGCGAACAATCAGATTGTGTTTCCACTGATGTTGTCCAAACACGTATCAGAAGAACGAATTCGAACATAGAGACAAAGATCGACAATGCTGGCCTCATGGCACAACAAGGCTCTTGTGTGTGACTCGTGTCTGGCGATTTGTTTTAGTGAGTATATAGAGCCAGACGACGATCAGTTACTGCTCAGTTTTATTGAAGTGGGATCCGACTCACACTTTCAGGCCTGATATTCAGGTCTTTTGACAAGTAGCTCCTTGCGCAGGCCGCCATAGAAGAAAACACGGAATGTGCCACATTGAGCACGTATACCATCGCGCTTGCTCGCACTGGGGTCGTGAGCGCATTGTCGGAGAACCTTGTTGTCGAGCTCGCATCACCAACGGTCGCTGCACGCCTTGCCTTTACACTGAGAACATCGGTTCGGTCAACAGTAGTGATCCGTGCCCGCAATGCACTTACCACTTGGCAAGAGGGGAGAATTGGAAGCCATTCGAGCAGGTCAGCAAGGCAGGTTGGGCAAGAGTGGAAGAACGTTTGCGGCAAAGAGGCTTGAGTCGGAGTCGGTCAACTCTTCATGTTGATGGTACGCTGAACCGATGTCATGCCGATGTTTCGTGCTCATGAGTGTCTGCAGGTTGGCGTCGATGGCAGAGTCGTTGGAAGCATTGGTGGCCTTCCGAACACCACCACGGTTTACAATGATGATCGGCCCAGCTGAAAAGCCCCTGCACAGAGGCATGTCGTCAACCAAGTCGACGACATCCATTCCTGAAAGTCAGCCACAGCGTCCGAAGCGATTGGCGTTCTCATACTTATGCGGAGGGTTGAGTGCACAGGCCAAGCCGCAAGATCAGTCACAATCTAAAGAGCCGGCAGCACCCTTCCTCGCGAGCATAGTGACCGCTTGTCAGACGCAACCAGAATTCGCATGCAGTATTGAGGACATTCACCAAAAGGGATTCGAGGTCTGAAGTGAGGTCGCAATCGATGAGGGGAATGGAAAGTGCTCATGGGCCACATGGCAAGCATCTGACCAATCAAAACGATCGATGGGGTAATGATAACTCGCCTCCTCCTTCCATCCTCGTCGGTGGGAACCAAAACACCAGCGAAGCTGGAGCATACATTGTGAGGGTGTAGCGTTCAAGTCTCACACCTCTGCTTCCTTTGCCTCTTCTCCCAAGGGTGGCAAACTCAAGCTGATAGCGGCATTAGACTCAACAGGATAACTCTGGATTGATGAATTATGCTATTGTAGGAACGTAATAATTCGTTGATGGCGAATCAATATACAGCAGCAGTTTCGAAAGAAGGACTGAGTTAACCTGTCAAAGACACCCAATTGATCATCGTTCATGCACTCGCGATGAACTACGATCGGCCCTGCCATAGCAGGCGATACTCTACAGTTTCGCAATAGCATGGGCACGCTGCACCCAGAGAGACGAACGCTCATTGTGGAGACGCACTGTAGACAGAGCTGCTGTATTTTACCTCTTCTCGTCGAGTTCATCTGCTATAGGCTCAAGATGTGCTTAAGATGCCGATCATATTGAGCCCCTGAGAATGTCACCGAAGCAGTCGAAGAACAAGAACGATTGTGACTCGTCGCAATAACTCCCTGGGTGATGAAGCTGTTGCCAGTGAGGTGCATTCTTATACTAGAGACACCTGTATGCGCCGAGTGCCGTTGAAGACGCTATAACGTTGTTGCAATAATGTAAGATACCAGGATGGCGTAGTGTTGCTTTTCATGTCGCAGCGTACACACTAAAACAGTCAACAAGCCTCATGGTGCGACACAACATTCCCAACGTCTTTGCGCCGAGCAGTGCAGTTTCGTGGCAATCAGCTGTCTTGTCAAAGCTGCCATCAAGCCCGGCGAACCAAACTTCTTCAGTGGCCTGACTCAGGAGAGACACACCAGACCATGACAAGTGTGGTTCGGCGAAACCAGCCTCGGATGTGAAAATGAGCACGACAGGTTCCACGTGAATTGTACAGCTCATGTCTCGCTCAGGGTTGGTTGGCATGCAGCTAGGAGAGAGGTACCTTGAACGCAGCAGGGTCGTCACGAAGTTGCGACAGCCGGAGTGTACGACATGCTGTACCAGGAGCACCAGATAATCTTCCCGACTCGTGGACACAGCTTGGACAGTGGTTATGAAGAGCAAGTGTGTGTCCGCGAAAACGCTGCTTGGTTTTAATCCTCCGTCCTTGGTGCTCGGCTATTGAACGTGCACCGCCCATTGTTGGCTCCTGAAAGCATCTCGGCCGCGAACCACCGATCGACGTCTGGGGTAGCATCTCACAATCTTGTCGCTCAACTACCTCGAGCACTCGTCGTCCCACGCTCCGTGTTTCTTTTTCCTTACACTCATTAACCCATTCAGCAAATTGCACGATAGCAATGAACCGCTAATCGCACCTTCGTTATTGCTAGCTTGCCTATAGACGTCCTCTAGCGCCCCCGTCATTACTTTTTATTCGTCAAGCCTCACGCTGCAGGGCACCCCTTAGCTTTGCGGTGCGAGAGCCAGCCGGAGCACTCAGCTGCACATCATCGTCCGGAGGTTGCGCCCATGATTAGCGACCGTCGAGCGAGCGTGGACGGGACACGACCTGCAATGGCGCCCTCGCCCACCATGCATCGCCATACCTCCTCTGAGACCGGCGACATGATGTCCAGGCGCTCGAGCATCGCGCCCAGCTTCTCGAGCGACCGCCCCTCAGTCTCGAGCTCCGTAACCTTCCAGATGCCCACCACGGTGCGCCCACTGCCCGCGTACATTGCCGCCTCGGTCGCGTCGCAGACGGTCACGGACAACCTCAACGCGCAACTGCGCCAGGTCGATACCGATTTCGAAGAGCTGGAAAATGTCATCTTTGCGGAGCAAGCGCTCTCCTTGCTCAATGGCTTCCTGGATCACCTGCTATTCGCATTCCTTTCCACCGCACGTTCGCCGTCCCTGACCGCTATCCGACCAGCGATCACCGAAGTGCTCAAGCCGCGCCTGGCTCGTGAAGCCGCAGAAGCCGCCGATGAAGAGCTTCAAGGGTTGCTATCAGGGGAGGATGACGAGGAGTTCTCTCCTACAGACGGCGGTAGAGCGATCGATCGCTGGGACGTCGAGAAGGTCTGGAAGCGTACACGCCTCCGGATCATGGTCTACACACGATTGGGCGAGATGGAAGACGAAGATGAGGAGAAGTACGTCCAGCAGGAGCGCGGGCTGAGCATGGATGACGATGAGGATGAAGAGGCTGGTCTCGTGTCATGGGCTTCCGCCATCTTCCTCACGTCGGTAGTGGAGTATGTTGCCGAGCAGACTCTGGTGGTCTCAGGACAGGCAGCATATGCGCGTATGGCATCCAGATCGAAGAAGTCGCAACACTCAGAAGAGACGGACGAAGGGGATATAGAGCGGCTGGTAATCGAGGAGCCTGATGTCGAGAAGATCGCTTTGAACTCCGCACTTGGCCGTTTGTGGAGGACCTGGAGGAAACGTGTACGATCATCTCTTCAGCCACTCTCTCCGAGCCGTGGCATACGGCCCAACTCGAGCTACACAAGCCTGCACCGACGTGGAAGCAGCCAAGGTACCGCAGACAATTCGTACCGAGTCGAACAAACTCCTGTCTCTGAGCGTGCTCCTACCGAGACAGATATCGCGGCCAACATCCCTCTTCCTCTCGGCGCGCGAGATGTCGATGAAATCGAAGTACCTGGCCTGGCTCGGACATTCGAGGAGACAGAAAGCAGCGGCACGCAAACGCCAGTATCACGCCCCCAGCGGCCAAGTAGCGTCATTATGCTAGCTCCTGTGGAGAACTTCAGACGCAGACAGAACAAGGAGCGACCTTCGTCCATGCCAGGCCCAGAAGCGCTGCCCTTTGCTGTGCCTCCGCGATCCCACATGAACGACGATGAGGGTCAGCTCGAGACACCCTTCGAGACACCCATGACAAGTAACTTCAATCGTACCTCATACATCGGCGATGACCATGCAGTAGCGCCTCTGCTTTTGCAACACAAGGGCGAGGGCAATGCTCACGATGAGATGTTGGCCTCTGCCATGGCTGGCTCGCCGAAGAGTGGGCGCAACTTGATCAAGACCTGCAGCTTAGAGCAAGCTGGCGCAGAGCCCGACACGCCTACCTCGACAACTTCTGACAATTACGATACCGAGCCAAAGGTGCTGCAGTCCAAGAGAATGTCGATTGGCAGGAGTGGCCCTCCGGGTATCGTGCGCACTTTCTCGACACGAAGCAACAGCCTCAAGTCGCCACGTGAAACTCCTACGGCAACACCGATGGCTTCAACGCACGCTGAGGCGCGATCTTACCTTGATGACCATTCTGACGATGACGATGTGGAGGGACCTCAGGCCATTGGCGTGGCCCGAACATCAGATGTGCCCATTCGATCGTCGCTAACGCCTTCTGTCGAGCCGTGGACTGAGAAAGCCAAGGTCGTACCTGCCCAGGGCGGCTACGTCGAAGTACAGCCCGCGCCCAGATCTGTGTCTTCGCGCAACACTCCCACACCTGACTCCAAGCCTACGATACCTGAACGTTCTGTCGCACGGAATGAGGTCCTCAAACGTGCTAGTCCCAACATCGGTAGTGGTGCAGTTGCTGTCACAGGTACTGCAAGCCCACCCCGCAGGCGAGATACTACTCCTCCGACATCAGGACGTACATCTCTGCCGTCTCTGCAAGAGGTCGAGTACCACAAGCCACAGCAGCCACAGCAGGTAGCTGGCGGCGAGCAGACGGGTCGACGGGGCAGCCCCACCTTCAGCAACCGCAGCCGAACGCAGAGTCCACATCTAGCCAATATCAACGACGCGCGACAAGTGCCTCGTCGTTCCACTGAGGAGTCTCTGCGCTCGCAATCTGCGGCAGGTGGCTCGATACTAGACAAGCCAGGTGTCAAGCGCGTGGGCTCAACCTCTTCGAAGAAGTCGGGCAGCATTTCACGCCTGCCTCGTGACTCTGACGACAAGCTGAACCGCAATCCCGTTGGACGTATGTCTGAAGAAGACAGAGAGCGCCAGTTTGAGGAGCTCGTGCAGGGCAAGGAGACCGTCAAGTACACTCTGACGCCCGAGAATATGCGAGCCCTAGATGTAAGTACTAAATTTACATGTACAGTCGAAATACTCACGATTCCAGGAATCGCCTGTCGTCCGCAAAGCAGAGCTTGAGCGCCCGAACACTGCTTCGGTGACGGTCTACCCTCGCGTTGACGCTGACAAGGACAACTCATTCGGTGCAAATGGGGTGCCCGCCAAGCCCAGCAGCAAGACCAGCAGCAAGGGTAGCAGGGGCCCCGGAGTCATCAGTCACAAACCTTCACCGAGCAGGAAGGTGATCACGCGACCGCTTGCCCGAGAGCCGCGCATTGAATCGGAGTCTATGCGAGATTTTGCCGACTTCATTCGGTCGACTGGTCCTTCGCCGGGCCAGGAGAAGGCTCCACAGCCTTTTGTGAACATCAGTGGCAATGGCTTGAAGTCGCCCAACGGCTCATCGACTTCCGTTGGGCGCAAGACCTCCACAAAGCAGCCTAGTATGCGCAGCTTAGATGGACCATCAGCTAGGCCTCGTATTAACATGGAGCCACGCAGCCCGGCTGGCCTCAGCACTGGCAATGACGATCTGATCGACTTCATCCGTCAAGGCCCTCCAAATGGACCAGAGGGGCAGCCCAGAATACCACGGAATGTCGCCCCGTTCCGCACCACCGTTGACTCTGACCAATTTGACAACATGTTGGGAGGCCACGCCAATGTCGAATCGGCGTATGGCTCCAAGGCTTCCACGCTCGACTCACAGCACTCGATCCAGACCTCTAATTCGAGGACTGGACTCATTGCATCACCAAACAAGGTGCAGCCTGCCTACTCAAACACTCCGCAAAACCTGTCTGGCAGCATGACCTCAAGTTCAGAGCCTGTAATTACCCGCACTCGTAGACGCATCAAGGACCCCTACGCAATCGATCTCTCGGACGAGGACGATGAGGACGACGAGGATGAAGATCAGTTGACTGCTCTTCCTCCTTCAAGCAAGCAGTCGACAATGACCAAGCCGTCCGCGCCGAGGCAGGAGAGTCTCATGGACTTCCTCAATGACGAGCCACCACCATCGGTGTCTTCTTCTAGCAAGCCTCAGCCTTTCATGCTTAGTCAGGAAACGATCGCCGCTGCAAAAGCACGTGCAAACAGCTCAAACTCTTCCCTCTCATCCTCGGCCACCGCAACGCGTAGCAACGGTGCCGCACCACCCATGGGATTCCCGTCTTCGGGCGGCTCCGAGCGTGTCCAGGCTCACAAGCCAAGGGTAGCAACTCGTGCACCCGTGGTACAAGACGTACGCTCTAGTCGTACTCCAACCAGCGATCTTGCTGACTTCCTGCGCGACTCCGGCCCACCTGAGCCCGTAGGTCCTCCTCCTGGTGTTAGGAGGGAAGAGGAGAAGAAGAAGAGCAGCAACATGAAGTTCTGGAGGAAGAATAGGGAGAAGACTTACGGTGACCTGCCATGAACTTGATGTTTCCTTTTTGTTGATACCTTGTTGGATACCGGGCGCACTTCTGTTGATCACTATTTACTCGACACATGGCATCTTGCATAAACCGCCGATCAATCTGCGAGGAAGGTAATGGGGTTGGGGGTGGATCCTTGCTTTGCACGTTTTCCTTGCTGTCTCGACATTCTATGATATACCCAAAACACCTTGTAATGTTACTGTACCTTTCCATGTAGCATATATATCTTATTGAACATAGTCAAATGTATGAGGCGTTGAATTTAACTTCGAAACCTCGGAACCTGGATGGTGATTCTTCCGACTTCGTAGCAGTGACTTGCGAGCGTACTTGAACTGGTACTGGAAAGCTCGGCTTCGTCTGCTCTCTCCAGTCTTTTTTGCTCGCTTGATCACGGCTACTGTAGGAAGTGTGTGGCCTGTCAAGATTCGGTCGATATGAAGGACAATTTGGGCTAGCGTCTCGGCTTACTCCAGGCCGACCCCAGCTTTCATCTCTAGCTCCATCTCTATTCCATCCCAGGGTCTGTCAACCTATCTACGTGAAGATGCTTTACAAATACAACACATCGAAAGAAAGCATCAAGAGTCTCATCTCCGAGATCAGCCAACGCGGCATCGAGCATTCGACAGACCCAGCAGTACGCGACTCCAAAGCCAACACACCACATTCACCTGTATCAGCAGAAGAAACACCAGTAACAGTATTCTTCCCAAAATCAACCCAAGATGTCTCCATCATTCTCAAAGCATGTAACGAGCGCCGCATAGCCGTCACTTCGTTCTCAGGCGGCACCAGTTTTGGCGGCGCATTAACATCAACAAGAGGCGGGATCTGCATCAGCTTCGAGCACATGAAATTCATAATCGCGCTTCATGAGGATGATCTTGATTGCGTGGTCCAGTCTGGTCTGGGATGGGTGGAATTGAACGAGCAGTTGAGAGACAAAGGTGTTTTCTTCCCCGTGGACCCAGCGCCTGGTGCGAGTATAGGCGGCATGATAGCGATGAGCTGTTCGGGCACGAATGCGTATCGTTACGGTACGATGAAAGAGTGGGTTATTTCGTTAACTGCTGTGCTGGCGGATGGAACGGTTGTTAGGACGCATCGCCGCCCGAGGAAGTCGGCTGCTGGGTATGACCTCACGCATCTGGTCATCGGCTCCGAGGGCACGCTCGCTCTGGTCACAGAAGCAACGCTCAAACTTGCTGTTCTACCGCAGAACCTCCATGTTGGCCTTGTCACATTCGAAACTTTCCAGCAAGGTGTCGATATCGTTGTCGCGCTGCAGAAAGCTGGACATCAGCTTGAGGCACTGGAACTGGCCGACGGCCCGCAAGTCCATGCAATCAACCACTCACAGCTCGCACAAGTGGAGATGGCGGAAAACCCAACGCTTTGGCTTAAGTTCGCCGGCTCGTCGTTACAGCTTGTCAAAGACCAGATCGAAGCTGTTAAAGCGTTGTGTGAGACGCAGAAGGCATTGACATACGAGATCACATCGGATGAAGCGCGCATCAACACCCTCTGGGACGCACGCAAGTGCATCGGCCGCGCGCTCGTTACGATGAAGAAAGATCCTACAGATTTATTCATGCACTCAGATTGCACAGTCCCAATTTCCAACCTTGCGGCCCTCGTTGAAGGAACGCAGCGGCTTATTCAGGAAGCGAATGCTGCCAATCAAGCTTCTTCGAGCTCTAAGCAGCCATAATTTTGTGCAAATGTAGGACATGTGGGCGATGGCAATGTACATTCGTCGATCATCTGCCCTGCAGCTGATAAGCCGAAGGTAGATAAGGTGCTGAAGAAGGTGGCGAGGCTGGCGCTGAGTTTGGAAGGTACGGTGACGGGCGAGCATGGAGTGGGGCTGAAGCAAAGAGATGCACTAGTCGATGAAGTTGGAATCGAGGGCATCCAAGTGATGAGAAGGGTGAAAGCAGCACTTGATCCAAATGGGATACTGAACCCTGACAAGGTGTTCAGGCTGGAGGATGCTGAAAAAGCTAAGCTCTAGGAAAGATTGGCTATCGAAACCCTACTATGACTCTGTTTGAAAATCCGCAGCGACTCAAGCACCACCCTTGAGATAGTAATCCAGCGGATACCCAAGCCAATTGCACTGCTCCACATCCACATAGCCAGTATTCGTACTTGGCCAGTCCAGAAGCCTAACCTCATCACCGCTCTTCTTGCCGCCATCAACCTGGCTCCACTGACCGTAGTTCTTAACGCCTTCAATCACCTTGTCGTAGCCGCGCACCTGCAAGTACTTCAAGTCAGGGTTCGGATCGCCGCTCCTCACGAAGCTTCCAAAGTAAGAAGAAACCAATTGCTCGCTCCACAAGTCCTCAGGCTCACGGATTGTGCTCAAGGTGCCGAAAACCCACGGCATATCGGCGCCATGGAAACGGAAGTATGGGTTCTTTGGGTTATTATCTTTGGGTCCGCCAAGATTATTAGGATCGTACCCTCCGATTGTTCGCTCGAACTGGTAGTAGTACGCTTTCTGGAAAGCCTTGGTTTGTGCACCAGCATACACTGTTGCTTGATCGACGCAGCGGAATGTCTTGTCGGTCGCGATGCGCTGGGAGACGTTGAAAGAGTCGAGCGTCAGATTGCCGGTACTGGTAAAGGGAAAGAGGTTTGAATCGATCACTCTTTGCGCCCAAGTGGAATTGATACTGAGAGCGACCTGCAGACCCTGAGAATGGTTGGCGATGGGCGTCTTGGGGTAAGTCGAGAAGGATGCGCCATCGTTGCGGATGATACCGAAGATGACAGGGATGTGCGCAGTGCTGGCGTTGCGGGTTGAAAGGACGAGATTGGAGGTGTTCACATATTTGCCGTCTTGTACAACGTAACGGGCGACAGTTGAGTAGCCTACGATGACGGAAGCGGGAACTTTCTCGAGACAAGCTATCTGAGCGGAGACGTCGGTACCGTTACAACCAGCAGCAGAAAAGATTTGGGGTCCAGCTACAGTATAGGATTGGTCGATAGTGTAGTACGTCGAGTATGTTGTACCGTAATCACCCTTCAAACCTAGCGTGACGCCGCCTCCAAGGTTCGACATCGAGACGGCACCTTGGTATTTGCCGATTGCCTGAGGAGAGCCGAGGAGTGTACGTACAGATCCAGCACCAGCAGACTCTCCGGCGATCGTGATCTTCTTCGGATCACCACCGAAGGAAGCAATGTTTGCAATGACCCAGTCGAGTGCAGTGATTTGATCAGCAATACCGAAGTTGCCCTTGATTTCGGTGCCAGGAATGGCAAGGAAGCCCAGAGTCGAAAGTCGGTAATTGATCGAGACAACGACAACATCCTCCTTGCTCGCCAGGTTGCCACCATCTGAGAGTGCATCTGCTCCACTGCCTCCTGTGAAACCACCGCCGTGGATCCAGAACATGACAGGACGGAGCTTCTGCTTGGAGCCAGCCTTGGGGATGTATGGTGTCTGGACGTTCAGGAAAAGACAGTCCTCGCTACCTGAACCGCCTTGTGCGCATTGAGATCCATATATGGTCGCCTGGATAGTCTGACCCTTCTTCGAGTACACAGAAGAGTACTTGAATCGTTGAGGTGTGTCGGCATATGGGATGCCAAGGAAGCGGAACGACTTCTGATTACGGTATCCGACAAAGGTGTTGTCACCTGAAGTCAAAGAGACTTCGGTACCGTTCGCCGGTCTTGCACTTGAGGACCCGTTGTTGGCAGACTGCGTGCACAAGACAGGCAGGACTTTGTTTGAGGATCGGGAAACCGACGCAAAGTTCAGCTGCTTGCTGACAGAGACAACGCCGTTATCGATGTAGAACCCCTTGCCAGCGTCATAATACTTGGCGTAGTCCTGATAAGAGAGTGCATCGATGAAGTCCGACTGGTATCGTTGCAATGCGGACTTTGAGAACGGCTTCTCGTTCAATGCGGCACAAGCTGCAGCAGCATCCGATTGAGGGACGGCGTCGAGGATGAGAGCTCCGATGTGGTTCTTGTCGTCGGTCCCATTCAGGTTGTTCTGATAGATCAGAGTGACACCGGACTTGGAGTTCGAAGTTGCCGCAGAGTTCGTGACATCGACAGGTGAGGCCGAAACAAGGCTGGTGAAGCCAGCCGTTGCGGCGAGGAAAGTGGCAAAGATCACCATTGTGGAAAGATCTTTGGGCCTCGTCGGTTTCTTAGTCGGTCACAGAAGGAGCAGCCTGGAGAATTAAATGCACAGCACGCGGTATCTTTTATACATTACCGGGCACCCGGATGGCGACCTATTTTGAAAAGAAAGAGGTAAAGCTAATTCGCTCCAGGTCCTACTCCACATGAGGCTATCGAAAATAAGCCTTTTGAACATGCGGGTTCTCCGGATATTCTTCAGGGTAGATTGTGACCAGACCAGGGGTCAGGCTGAATGGTTTGCACCATAGGGCTGAAGAATCGAAAGACGATGATGTAGGCCGTCTTCTTTCGCCTTATGTATTGCTGGGGTCAAGTGTGCGTCTTGTCGCACCTCAAGTCGGTCACTGAATACTCGAAAGCTTCTATTTACACGGAAGCAGAGAGCTTAGACATTGGGGCAACAGCAATGACCCGATTCTGAGTTGCAATGTGTGCCATTTGCCGTTCCGTGGGCGATCCCGGGCAGGCGGTTGACTAGAAAGCCCGCAATTTATCCATTTAGGCAGCTTTGGCACCACATGGCGAATAGCTCTGAAGACTGCGAGCGTGACGAGTGCGAACTGCCTGGTAGATGGTTGTAAAACTTCTAGGCTTAGCGAAGGTTGGTCTGGTGGTGGTTCGCAGGTCTGCGAAAGGCGCGGGGAATTGAAAGGCAACGGCCAACGGCCACCAAACGCTGTTTAGCCTAGGCCGTCGCTGTGCCTCAGCACCAACCTTATGCTTCTTCTCTTTCCGCAGACATCACGATGCAACTGAGCCTATGCGCAGCGTTAGGCACGAACATGAGAACAACAATGTCGATCTGACATGGCGATACAATCCTCCGCTCAGTGAACGAGCTCACGCAGGACCTGAACCAGAGGACTTGCGACAGTTTGTACGGGAAGCCCTACGAGGTAAGGACGACCGAACGTTGGTGGAAATAAAACCCCCAGGATTCCACGGCCCCCTCGTGTCGGCGCGCAGCCCTTGATTGGACGCTTTTTTAGATAAGCGGAGGATGGTCTTGTTCGGGATTGGCAGGCGTCATTGTACAGTAAGTCAGGTACGCGAGAGCAAGGATGTAGAATACCGCGTAAGATCTGATCGAATCTCACTCTGGGCCCCTCATCACACTGTAGGAATCTATTCATCTCCAAAATGAGGATTCATGCTCTCATACTGGCCTTGACGGCCCCTACGGTGCTCGGTGCAACCGTCATCCCTCCCAGCACGTGGAACTACACGTACCCGTGGCCCGTTAAATACCACAACCTCACTACGCAACAATTGAACCTCTCAATGGCATACATGGACGTAATTCCCACGAGCTATCCAACAAATAAGACCATTGTTCTGCTTCATGGTAAAAACTTCTGCGGCGCAACATGGGAAGACACAGCGCGAAGGCTATCAACGGACGGCTACCGAGTGATCATCCCTGACCAAATCGGCTTCTGCAGATCCTCCAAACCGCCGTCCTACCAATTCTCCTTGCAACAGCTAGCATTCAACACCAACTCCCTCCTCCAATCCCTTGGCATCGCGCAAACCCATGTCCTCGGCCACTCAATGGGCGGCATGCTAGCCACTCGCTTCGCATTACAATACCCCAATGCTACCTCGCACCTGATCCTTACCAACCCCCTCGGGCTCGAAGACTGGAAAGCACTTGGCGTCCCATGGCGACCCATCGACCTTTTGTACGCTGACGAATTGAAGACGAACTACACAACGATTCGCAGCTACCAGCAAGCAACCTACTACGTTAACACCTGGAATCCCGAATACGACGTCTGGGTTAATATGTTAGTCTCTCTATACCGTCTACCCGGCGAAGGCATTACGTTTGCGTACGATATGGCGCTTACAACAGATGCTGTGTTGACGCAGCCGATTGCGTATGAATTTGGCTTGGTGAAGGCGAAAACGTTGCTTCTCATTGGCACGAAGGATAACACTGCTATTGGTAAGGCGTGGAGTCCACCGGCTGTGCAGGCAAAGCTGGGGAATTATTCGGTGCTGGGAAAAGAGACTGCGGCGAAGATTCCGGGTGCTGAGTTGGTTGAGCTCGCGGGTTTGGGACATGCGCCGCAGATCCAGGATAGTGAGAGGTATCATCGGGCGTTGTTTGAATGGTTGGACAGGACGCAGTGATTACCAGCCCGCTGTCGTACAAGTTGTTAGAATATACTCCAGGCAGTGTAATGGTTTTGCATCATAGCAATTTTGTCAGATGGACGTACTACCTACCCAATTGACTATAAACGGCGTTGAAAGAAATGTGCTTAGCTGTTGACCGAGGGTCTGTTCAGGCGTGGTGGCCAGTTGGACTGAGACTGAAGGTAAGGCGATACGGCTACACGCAACTCGGGAAATAATGCCAGAAGTGAGAGAAAACAAGATGTTACTAGCTGCAATCCTTTCAAGTGCTCAGTCGACTTTCCCAGGTCAACATTTCGATGTCGATTGCGTATTCAACAGTTGTACTTGTTCAACTCTCACCAACATGGCAGCCTTGGCAATCAGCCATGCAGACCTTCCAGAGCTCAAAGGCATATCCTCATTCGAGGGCCATGTTTTGCAGACAGACACTAAAGCCGAGTAACCAGACCACAACGCACGCGATCCAGCCACCTCACCACGTATAGGATACGAGCAGCTCGACATTGCCTTCTAGCTTCTACTCCACAAAGCCTGATCTAAAAAGAGTACATTTGTAGGAAGAGCTCTGTCCTGGTCTTGTACCATGCTACTAGGCGCCATGCGACTCCAATAATGATTTCTGTTGATGTCGAAGTCCTGGTAATACCATACGATGTCTAACTCGATAAGGTTGAGCCGTTGAGAGCGCGTTTTCACCACAGTCCACAATCTGAGTCCTGCGGTGACGGCTTATACCTACCATGGCCTCGTCCAATTAGGAACCTTCTTCCATTCCGTCTCCAACTTATCAATCGTAAACTGTATATCCTGCATCTCCGCTTTCTTCTGCCTCTCAGCAGGCGTGTCCTTGGGATCGTTCTTCGCCTTCTTCTTCTCTGCAGCGCTACACTTCTTGTCCTTTAGCTTCTTGATCCACTTTGTCCCAAAGTCGTCCGCCTTCTTCTTTGCCTGTACAAATTTCGCATTGACGTAGGTGCTCCACTCCGCTTCTAAGCCCAGCTTCTTCCAAGGATCGTACGTGCGAATGTCTCCACGTGTGATCTTGCGTGGGTGGGAGGGAAGTGTGGTGTCAATCTTGCCAATTTGTGCGCCCATGCGTGTCACCTCCTCAGCAAAATATTTCTTGATATTGCTCTCGGTCATATACTTGTACATGCCAATGACTGCTCGGACTCGTTGGACTGCGACGCGGATGTCCTCGCCACTGCCGTCGACGAGCTTTTGCATCTCGCTGTCATTGTAGATAGGCTCTCTGGGATCATGCTGCCACAGCTTGGACTCTTTGTTAGCCTGGTTTCCGATAAATTCAAAGTTGCGAACGTACAGACTGCTTCGCCGGAGAGTTGATCTTCGATTGCAGCACAACAAACTCGTTCCTGTACCTAGTATCACTAGGATACTCATAAGCAATGTGTTTCTGCACGGTCATAGCCGGGCTTGTGCCAATTGAGAATTGTCCAACGTTGCTGATCCAGTGCTCTTTCCAGTATGCACAGAACCCAATTTGCTTCCTTTTGCCATTTGCATCGAGCGCCTTCGGATCAGGGTGATTCCAGAGCTTGGAAGTCCACTTCTCTTCCAGCGTTTTGAAGAAGCTGGTTACCATCTGCCACTCCATGATATGCTCAGTTTCATAGTCTCCTGTAGCGTCCCATCCGCCCCAACGATAGTCAGTACACGAGTCGGCGATGGTCCAACCATAGGTCGCAATGTTGCCGGGCTGTTTGCCAGATGAGGTGAACGTGTCGCTCTCAAGAGTGACACCGCAGACTTGACCCTTCTTAGGCGCGCGTCTAAGAAGCTCGGTATGTGGGCTACGTGGACCGTTCTCTCGTTTGAACCTGTTTCGCCCGACCTTGTCGTTCTTGCCCAAACTCCTACACTTGCTGGAGCCGGTAGCTGACGCGGAGGCAGCGCTGGACGATCGGGTAGAAGATGCTCTAAGTGATGTGGCTTTTGTAGGAACCGGCTTGACAGGAGTAGCTTTGGGTATCTTTTCTGCAGCAGCCTTGGAGGTTTTGGGAGGCGTAGCTTTCTTTGCGGTCTTCTTTGCGGACACCTTTAACTTCTCAGCTGGAGCTCGAGCTTGGACATCAGGCTCGGAAGCTTTGAGAAGCTCATATCGGACATCGTTTGTGGTCGTGATACCTCTGCTGTAGCCTTGTGTAATACAAGTATTGACAAGCTCACTGAAACTGGCGACGCAATCGGTGACAGATAGTACACTGGTTGATCTGTAGTTGCTGATTCGAAAAGTGGTCGTCCCGAGTGTAAAGTCTTCGGATGCTTCGGCCTCGGCACAGAAGCCCTCAATGCTATCCCTCAGTGAGCTGAAGTCTGAAGGATTGCGTGCAACACCTGGCTGCTGGCATTGTATTTCAGCGACCCCCAGGAATGAAAGGTAGCCTATTGCAATAAATGTGTGGATCTTTGTAGCCCTCATCCTCTTGTAGTGTAGCTTCTGATCCACGGATGCGGAGAACGGAAAATGCTAGAGACGAAGTATGTACCAAAAACAGATAACGTGGTAAAGACTGACTATCTCAGGGTAACGGAGAATACTAAAGTTGAAATGAAAAGCAGACGCCGGCGTCAAACATGAATCTACTATGAACGAGGGGCCTTCATCTTGCTCCTTATAGTAGATCCAACGCTCCCAGGGCTCCAGCTCTTCGGGCTTCAGCCCTTCGGGCTTAGCCAAGGTGGACCTGATATGCGGCGTTACACGCGGACTCCGAAAGGCTGCATGGTGGGCTTGTGGAGACATCCTGGGACACTGTTGGCGGGATGTCAACACATGTACGTCTTGAGCACAAGATGAGCTCTTTCTAGGCCGCATCTGCGTTTCACTCTGGCGAGCGCTGGCGAGCGCAGCGCCATTGTTTGTCATATTGGTTTACTGGATATGGGTGTGTGAACGATCACATGAGTTACGCAGCTTGAGTCGCGGCATATGAATCCATAGAGTATGTTTTCCGTAAGTCGATGGAAGATTGTCTGGTTATGCCCAAGCCTATACATAAGGCGAGACTTCATAGTCAGAGAAGAAGCTGCGGTTGACCAATGCGTCCCCGGACTCCTCATCAGTCCAGTCTTCCTCCAACGTGTCACCGTGTTGATCATGTCCGATGTTGCGGAACAAGGCATGAAGCCTCTCATCTGGACGCCAGTCTGCAACTCGCCACGTGAGCTTGCGTGGATTGCCTTGACTTGGCTTGTCGTATGCTACGCCCCAAGCCAACCACCGATCTTTCAGATGTTGAAACTCCACCCAATTCTCGGGCACATCATCGTTGTTGTACCAGAGCAGTGGTGTCCATAGGTTGGCATCTTTCAGTTTCGGCATCCTTGATGCCGCCATTGCAAACGCAGTGAGAAACGGGTTCAAGACAGCCGCGTTAGGCACAACTCTAAATTGAGTCTGAGCGATGATGTCGTCACCTCGGCCGTGTTCATTAAGATATTGATCGTGGACCACATCGTTTGTGTCCGGACTGGTTGGAGGAAAGTGTTGTTCTGTCACCACGAAGGACGCAGTTTGGCTGCCTTCACCACCAGGACCTTGGAAATACCAAGCCCCAGAGGGACTAACAGGCCAGAACATCACGACAATCGACTCAAGGTTTGGCCAGGGTGTATGATCGCTCTCATGACGTGCGAAGAACCCAGCGTCAAACATGCCACTGATCTCGAGGACCTTCAGATTGTGCGAGAACGTGCACAACGCAACACTGAAAGGATCCAAATTTGTTGACCCGACTAGATCAGGCATTTCTTGATGTTGATCCTGGGTTCTCAACGCTTCGTCGTAGTTGCCTAGAAAGTTCAAACGAGCGCGCTGCAGCGACGTCGGTAGGATAGTCGCTTCGACGGCCTCCGCAAAATGGTGTCGTGATTCCATTCTTGGGCCTTCCCAGTCGTGTTCATAGTGTGCCCATGGTCGACTTCTCTCGACGTATTTGGGGCAGACTTCCTCTCTGCCAATGTCGCAGCCAATGAAATTCAGACGAGTCAACCGACTCGCCAGGTCTATCATCATGCGTAGGTCAAGTTTCGAAATTTCAGTGGCACAGCAGAAGCCAGTTGTGGTCTCGCCCTGATTGAGCTGGAGCGACTGTACAGAGCTAAGTTGAGGAAGTTGCTCTGGAGAGAGCAGGCGTATGCGCCAACTGATGTACATGCGATGTAGACAACTCCTGCCCAGATGCCCCGCAACATGTCTCGTCGGGCCATAGATGGTAATCCTGATTTTGCCTACATTGGAACCTTCTGCGCGCTGCTCGACAGTGTGCAGTGTCTGAAAGAGGTATCCGATCTGGTTTGTGAAAATCTCGTCTTTCTTGCGCAGTTCTTCTTTCGTTTCTCGACAAGAGGTGTAATCATCGTATTCTTTCTCTAGGATCGACGGGAAGTGAGTGCGGAACACGACTTCGTGGAGCAGGCGAAAACGATGACCACCGTACACGCGAACGAATCCCTGCGAATTGTTTTCGGTGAGCTCGAAGTGTGAGAAGCCACCTGACTGTTGTTCCGCCGCGCTATTAAAAGCCTTATTGAGGGTGAGCGTATGCTTGAGGTCTCCGTGTGTGAGGTGGCTGCTGATACGATCGATCAACTCCTGCGGAAGAGCGTCCATAATGGTCAGGGAGAAGTAGTTCTGAGCGATAAAGGTATGTTTTCCAGTGCCCACATGTAGATAAAGGTGCTAATATGTTGGGGTTTGTTCGGTCACCGACCGATACCACGGATGGTGCGACTAGCGTGGCACTAGGCGCTTGCGCCTCAACAAGGATTATATCAACAACAAAGTATAGAGATTAGACTTGTACTGATCATGCGTTCATGTCCAAGACATGGAGATGTTTAAAGAAATGCTGATGACTCTTAAGTCTGAATTCGGCCCGTCGTGTCGTATATAGTACACCCAGCCACCTAAGCCGAGAACGCCGTCATGATTGAGATGCAGCGATGCGTGGCCACCATGCTCTAGGGTATTCATGTGCGTACGTAAAAGAGAAAATAGGAAAGTAGACATTAGACAACTTGGTAGTGAAATGGCCCATTCTCTCAGCCAAAGATACGTAGGAAACCCCACAGTCCTGCTCCACAAAGGGCAGGAATTGTAAGATTGTCGTCCCAACCGAACAAGTCTATGGCCTCACTGCCACTCGCGATGATGCCAGTCGCCAAAGACATAACGCCAAGCGCCAGGTTACCATTTATGGAGCTCTGAGCAGCAGACAGCCCTAGGGCTTGCTGAACTTGAGCTGGTATTGTAAGAATTCCTTGGAAAGCGAACGCGTTGTCGCCCTGGTTGAGGTCTGAATAGAATGGTCCTAGCCAGCCCCACCATAGGACAGCTGTAAGCATGCCCGTCACGCATGCCGCAATAGTACCAGCAAGACTCTTGCCCTTCCTGACTTTGGGTGTTAGGTGCCCCCACAGACGGCCAAATGTCGATGCTGCGGTGTCGCACCAGCTTAGAAGCAGGATGCTCATAACACCGACGTCCTTAGGGCAGAAGCGCATGACGAGCCATGCGCCGAGCAAATATGAGATGACACCATTGTAGCCATCCACTTCAGACTCGCGCATCAGCGCTCCGAGGCAGCGAATGTAGAAACGGTTGACTTGCCAATACCGGTGTCGAACGACATCGGCAAGGGCGATGGGAATTAACATGGTGAGCAAGACGGGGTGAATCTGCGACATCTGACGGCCGGTGCAGTAGAGGAATATCGTAACGAAACCGATAGATACGTGGAGGATCTTGCGAGGGATTTCATGGCGGTGGATCTGGCAATGTCAGTGAAGACCTTCAGATTAATGGAAAAAGGTACGTACAAATGATCGCCACTCTTGATGTATAGGAATCAAACCCAGTGGACTTGGACTTCGGCTCATCTCTCGCCAGTAGTTCTTGTTGGCAGCTGCCGGTGACAAGTGCCCGTTACTTGTGCCATTGGGCAAAGCAAGGTCTTTCTTTAAGCCTCCGTTCTGCTGCCTCCTGTATGTCAGGCCACTGGCTTTCCTTCGATTTAATCCTCCCTCGAGCGTAGGTTCGCGACTTCTGGTTCGCGCGCGCTTTTCTGGATCTGACCCTGACGAGTCCTCTTCTATGGCGGGGGGCGACTGGACCCTATTCTTGCGCGCCGAAGCACGCGTCACAGGGCCAAAATAGCCATCTTTCGCGCTTCCCGTCTCAGAAGGCGTTGGTGATGGCGATATTACGCGCGGGGTGTGCGGTATTTGATACTGCCTCGAGGAAGCCATTGCTGAGCGAAGGCAGGTAGTGAAGTATGGGAGCGGAGGGGCGCGGATGAGTCCGGATACGCTGGAGTGGGCCCTCGCGCAGAATGCAGTTATATCGACGAGCAGTGAATGGCGATCCACGTAGTCGTGGGGCTGAGTGTGTGTGGGGTGAGCGCCGTTTAAGCCTGCGGATGTGGTGGCTTCGACATCGGCGTCAGACGTAATCAACAAGGCCAGGGCGGACGCGAGTTCGTCCGGACTACGCGCATCGTCTGAAGAAACAGGAGATGCCACAATTTATGTGGCCGACAGAAGCCAGCTTGAAGACGTGGTTGAAAAGGAGACGTTGCGACACCGGTGACGCCTATGTAATCTTGCTGCTTAGCCAGGAAATTTAGCAGGGCCGTAATCTTGTCGCGTGTATGCGCCGATGAGATCAACTTGCATGTGAAGATGCTCCACTCAAACCCCGAGATGCCTCACGCAACAAGATCGTACGTGCATCTTGATTCCTCTCGGTGTCGACGTAATTTCGAACCGTGAACAAGATGCCAACCCTGATGTTACAAAGCAGAAGAAGGAATTGATGACATAACGATCACGTGGGAGCGGCTGCACCTTCCTTGATGATCGACGTGTGGCGTGTGCACCGCCACAGAGAGCGCCACAACCCGACTTTTTCTTCCCGAAAGCCGAGCAAAAGTTCACGCTGCACGCAGGCGCAACCACGACAATTCACGCCTCAAGACTTTTGGACATGGCACCCCAATCAAAAGTCGATCGCTCTTTTAGCGCCTTGACGCCAGCGCTGTCAGGATGGATTCTAGAGGCTGTAGGTGCTATGGGCTTTGTGAAAACTACGCCGGTGCAGCACGCTGCCATTCCTATGTTCATGAAGAACTCTGATGTCGTTGTCGAAGCAGTAACAGGAAGCGGAAAGACCCTCTCGTACACACCTCGCTCTTCTTTTCAGCACTGAGATGCTAATGCCGAACAGATTCCTGATACCCATTGTAGAGCGCTTACTGCGACTCGATGCGCCCATCAAAAAGCATCACGTGGGTGCCATCATCATATCACCAACAAGGGAGTTAGCTGAGCAGATCCATACTGTTTTGTGTTCGTTACTCAAATTCCATGCCCCATCAGCTGCGGCCCTCCAACCAGAAGATGAGGATAGTGATATGGAAGATGCAGATGCGCCGCCAAAACTAAAATTCCCTGCTGGAACTCTCAAGGTAGTGCCACAGCTTCTGCTGGGCGGCTCAGTCACGCCAGCGCAAGACTTGAGCGCATTCCTCAAGAAACAGACGAACGTACTGATTGGCACACCTGGACGGCTGCTGGAGCTTCTTTCTTCCCGACATGTCCACTGTTCGTCGTCCTTTGATGCGCTGGTTCTCGATGAGGCCGACCGACTACTCGATCTCGGCTTCAAAGACGATCTACAGAAAATATTATCTCGGCTGCCAAAGCAGAGGCGCACAGGGCTGTTCAGTGCCAGCGTCAGTGAAGCTGTCGACCAACTCATTCGTGTGGGCCTGCGCAACCCGGTGCGCATTGCTGTCAAGGTGAAGGCCAGGGCAGCCGAAAATGGCCAGATCGAAGACAAAAGGACCCCTGCTAGTCTACAAATGTCATACCTGGTAGTGCCTCCCTCACACAAGCTACCGGCCATCAAACAAATACTATCCTCGGTGCAGCCTCAACCACAGAAAACCATATTCTATCTGGCAACATGCTTTGCAGTCGACTACTTCCAGCACGTTCTCCCCGAAGTACTGAAGGGCCATACTATTGTGCCACTTCATGGAAAGCATCCCGATAAAGTGCGGCGAAAAAACTTCACCAAGTTTGTGGACAGCGTCACACCTTCAATCCTACTCACGACTGATGTCGCTGCCCGTGGACTCGATATCCCTTCTGTAGATCTGGTCTTACAGCTTGACCCACCTAGCGACCCAAAGACCTTTATTCATCGTTGTGGACGCGCTGGACGAGCTGGACGTAAGGGACTCGCTGTCACCTTCCTCACACCTGGACTGGAAGAGGACTATGTCGAGTTCCTACGTGTGCGACAGACTCCTGTCACCCCACTCACCAGCCCCAGTATTAACGTCACATCTGAGGACATCGAACGAGTTACGAATGCGATCAGAAAGGTAGCGAAAACCGATCGAGCTATTTACGACAAGGCTCAGCGCGGCTTCGTCTCTTGGGTTCGAGCTTACAGCAAACACACAGCTAGCTCCATCTTCCGTGTTGAGGACTTGGATTGGACCGAGCTTGGAAATGCCTGGGGCCTTCTCCGTCTCCCTCGTATGCCTGAAACTAAGAAGTGGGAGGGCGACAAATCTCTAGGTGTGACAATGGACTTCGACACGTTTGCATACAAGGATAAAGTGCGTGAGCAGCAACGTCAGGCCGAGCTCGCGGAGGCCGCAGCTCAGGGTGGTACAGGCAAGAAGTTTGTCAAGGAGAACAAGGTCGCAAAGGCCTGGACTCAACAGAAGGACAGCAAGGCTACAAAGGATCTCAGGCGTGAGAAGAAGGTGGCGAAGCGTGAGCAAGAACGCAAGGCTAAGATGACTGACGAAGAGCGCAAGAAGGAGGAAGAGCTCAACAAGATGATCGCACAAATGCGTAAGAAGGTGAAGCATACAGAGGCTGCTGAGGAAGAGGACGAGTTTGAAGGGTTTGACGACTGATTGGTCAGTGTTCTTGATGGGTGTTACATGACCATGTCCACCTTTGGTGCACCCTAAGTCCAACGAGTTCCCACCACCAGCAAGTAACCCCTCTTGCAATCACTCCGCGGCCCACCACACTGCATGAGTACCCACAGTAGGTTCGGCTTCATCTTGCAGGATATCGCCACACGTCGCCGAAAGGTATGGAAACAGCGATCGAGGGAAGGAGGCCCTGTTCTGGGACTAGCATACTAAAGGTCACCGGAACCTAACCGTATCTTCGCCATTTTGGGAGTTGCTGTTTGCCTCACTGCTGAGACCCTGAGACAGATTGTGCGTCTTACTGGCAACCGTTGCGAATTTCATCACGCTCCTAAAGCTCGGTTCTCTTGAAACAGAGTCGAACGGCCAGTTTGGCGATTCTCATGTTCGTTGGAAATACTCAGCTGATCTCATCTACAACTCTGTAGAATCATCAGCTTCAGCTGCTCGAGTACTCGACACTACTCCAGCGCAAGGAACCAGTGCGAATCCGCCACAATAACACATTGAACCGTTCTATTTGCTTCTTTCGTAATGCCAACTATCAGCTCGCATGACCTCCGCCAACATTACGTACCACTCGCCCAGGCCTGTCTTGTCGACGACTAATCCAGTCCTCAGAGCTGACGATGGCGACCAACGAAACTATTCCCCACAGACCGCGTCACTGTCCACCCCGGTGTCATCATATTCTTTCTGCAGGGATTCACGCAAAGTTGGTCCACCCCAAACGTACCGCCGGGCAAGGATCTGGAGGTCGAAGTTCGATACCACTACAATTTCATGAGGCGAGGAGTGCGCGTAGGCTATATGCACTTGGAAAGCAAAGACAGCTTATTTCTTATTGGTCTGACAGTTCCGAATCCCGAGGGTACCGGCAGGGCGTTGCGAACCACGCCCAATGTATGCTCCCAGCGGTAGCTCCCCCACGCAGCCAAGACAATTTGGACCGTCCTGCTGGACCCTGAGATCTACATCGCTGTAATTATATCGCTGCACAATGCCAAGGGTATACCAAAGAGAGATACAAGGAATACTACGGCAGCCTACAGGATTGCAATGTGTGCAAACCCGTCAGTTCCTGCCTTTCAGCGTGATATCACAATCCTTGAAGATGTTTATCAGGTCTCGAAGTACCGAAGTATACCGACGGCTTCACCGTTAACAATGGTGTTACGATCGACAACATGCAAACGGTTGATCTAGTCTAAAGACTTGTGTTGTATCTCAAAGTCATTACCGGTCACCAGGTGCGTGCCTATCAGATCCCCTGGGACGGCTCCCCAGCAGAGCGCGAAAGCACTACAACCCGTTGGCACAATTTGTCAAGCAGGATCTTGAAAGTCATCAATTTTCTTGTCATGTCTTTAAGAGTCAGTCTCGAAACCTTCACGATAGTCTTCGAGTAAAGCCGGCTGGAGGACGCCAAGTCGTTAGTCTGCAGCCAATCAAATCATCCGGATCTGACGTCGACACCAAGGTTCCTGCGCCAGACTATCGCCGACCTGCAACTACAGTAGGCAGATCCCGGAGCTCGTGGCTTCGAGGCTGTTCTCGGCAAGGATGGCGGTGCAACCCTCTTGCTGCAAGTGAATACCCAATGATCACGCTTCCTTTAGTCAACTCCACTGCGCGAAGGACAAAAAACACCGTTGCGATGCAGATCGACCCCAAACAAGACACTATGTCCACCCAGAACAGGAAAGCTTAACAGAGACATGTGCCTGATCCGCGCACCTGTCATTTGCATCCACTTTAGCGTACACCAACGCACTTGGCAGCTAAACACAATGTACCCATGTCTTCGGATGGCCTTCATCCGCAACAGGGTCTACATCCACCACGGTGTAAGATCCCCGGATTCTCGCTCCAGTAAAGCTACGCTACTACCAACCTCAGGAGAACCTTGGCGTGGGTTGCCCCGCAAAGATCTACAACACGACCACGACTAAGAACGGCTCCTAAGGCACGAACCTTTAGCGGACTGGAGATAGCAGGGCCAAGATGAAGAACTACTCAAGATATTACCGGTCAAGGAGGCGAAGGGAATATCTATATCAAGGGCGTATCCTCTGCCCATTTCGATCCATCGTCGAATATCTCTTCAACACCCTCACCTCTTCTTTACTTCTCTTCCCCTCTCTTCCCCAAACATGCTTCTCTCTACAACGAGCGTTTTGGTCACACTTCTGCCCTTCGCGGCAGCATGGCCTAACGTCATGGAGATGGACAGGGCCTTGAAGAAGCGTGAAGAGCCACCACCACGTGATCCAGTCTTCAAGTCTGGACGACCAAACACTGGTCTGCCAGCACTTGGCTTCGATGCTCAGGACCAGCTTGTCAACGTTGCATCTGGCAGTGGACACGAGTTCCAGTCTCCTGGGACTGGCGACATCCGTGGACAGTGCCCTGGCTTGAACGCTGCGGCCAACCACAACTTCATCCCCCGCAACGGTCTGGTCACCACCGCACAGACTGTTCAAGGTCTTGGCGAGGCCTACAACATGTCTCCCGACCTTGCCTTGTTCTTGGCCGTTGTCTCCACTGCACTTGCTGGCGACCCGGTCTCGAATCGCTGGTCCATCGGTGGAAAGTTCACACCTACCGTTCCCATCTTCCCGGCAAACGGTATTGCGGGAACCCACAATCAATACGAGGGTGATGCTTCCATCGTCCGAGGTGATGCTTACCTCAACGGTGGTAATGTTGGTATCTTCCAGATGCGATCCTGGGAACACCTATATGAGCTCGCTGAGTCGTACACACTGGACGATGCTGCCGCCCAGTCCGACTATGTGACTCGCTGGTCCATCCTCAACAACCCGTACTACTTCTCTGCACCCTTTTCTGGCGTGGTTGCGCCTGCTGCGCACAACTTCGTTATCAACTTCATGTCCAACCACAGCGCTGAGAACCCTGGTGGTTTCCTCTCTCGTGAAGTCCTCAAGAGCTTCTTCGCTGTCGAGGGTGACGCCCCCGGATCTTTCGTGCACAACCGTGGTCAGGAGCGCATCCCAGACAACTGGTACAAGCGCCCAGCTGCCAACGCTTACAACATCCCCGAGGTTCTCGTCGATGTCATGACCAACAACGCTATGTACCCCGGTATCGTCCGCTTTGGTGGAAATACCGGCACCACCAATTCATTCGCTGGTGTCGACCTCACAGATCTTACTGGTGGTGTCTTCAACGCCGGCGACTTGGCTGACGGCAACAAGGCTGCTTGCTTTTTGCTGCAAGCTTCCCTTGCTGGTCTTCCCGACATCAGCAACCCTCTGCTTGGTACCGTCGGCTCTGTGCTTGGCTGGGCTACTCAGCAGCTCGGCCCTCTCAGCTCCAAGTTTGGTTGTACTCAGTTGGCTACATTCGATAACCAGCTCTTCAACAAATTCCCTGGTGCTAGCTACAAGGGTAGCGGCACAAGCGATTAGACGAACATGAGTGGGGCAGATGGTAGTTGGCGTTGCACTGCGCTTCGCAATTATGATAAGTGGTAACAGCTGGTTAAGCACGCAGTGCGCCAGTGTGATTAGTGTATCCGCAGAAATTCTTCTTATGTAGCTCCGAATGCATTGTTGGCTTCGCAAACCTCTTCCAATACTCTACCTTCATCCTTTGTTATACAGGGCGCTCCACTTTGTCTCGCAAGCAGAGCCCTCCTGATTACCAAAATGCTCACCTTGCATATAATTACTCGTGCTCTCCAAGCCACATTGACTTGACATTCACCCATTGCGACACCAGCGATGTGTGCCGACACTACCACATCGCCCTCCTGCATTAACCATATCTTCATTTCCACCTCAACTCCCCAATCGCCTTCCACTCACAGCATACCCACTAAATAGGTCCACTCTGGCTGGGTGCCTCGCCCTTACCTTGGCAACCGTATCTGCAGTTGCGTGCAGCTGACTCCGCTAGCTTTCCATCAACGATGGGCAGGGGAAAGGACCGAGTCCTCCATCACACTAGCGGGTGATCTCCGCCCCAGTCCCACTTGCCTTCCGCCCACGCTAAACAATACGAGCACTAACCGAAAAAGAAGCGACGGATCTTCACCCCGGATCCTTACACTTGCATCAAGTCTTGGGGCTATTGAATTATGCATGGCTTGGCTTGAGCGCATTGTACCTGCCTACACGCACACCAAGCACATGTAGTAGTGATCATCACGCAATGAACGCTATGGCACATGACCATGATGAAGACGTTGTCAGGCGCCCATGCGAGTTGGCCAACTACCGAGAGTCGGTTATATGGCTTTGAGATGTGTGGCAGTACCCGAGGGTATCATAGCGTATCCGAGGGTACAGTTGCGTGCTCAAGAGGGAGGTAATAGAGGATCCCACATTATTTCCGTCGATCGAGACTCGGGCGACTAGCTGCATAAGGCAAAGTGGGATCTACAATTGTACTTCCAGCAGAGTTTGCAACACGATATGGTGAATGGAGTGAGATCTGTAAGTTTTGGTTGCCTCGGTGGCGAGTGTTGCATCTAAGAGAGCGTGATGGAGAAACTCACGTCTGCGAACGTAGGGAGCATGTTAACTCATCACAGGTTGGCTCTTGAGACCTCGATGTTTTCTGGAGAAAACTCACGTTCACTGCATTGAATTTTGAGTTAGTGGCAATGGATGAACGATGAGAGTCCATGAATCACTGCGCCAGAGTTTGAAAGGAAGCAATATTGATATTTCGATATACATGAAGCGAAGAAGATCACATTACAGCCGACCTAAAGTTGGTACCTTCCAATCCTGTTCCTCAACACCTGCGAGAAGTAGATAGCATTATCCGGCCCGGAGTGGATTGCAATGTTGAAACCCGGAGGAATACCGACTGGCGATGTAATGCCATTGTCGGGCATATCGATTATCACAGCCTCGTTGTTTTGGTCAAGGTACTGAATCGTGTTACGTGTCGCAGTCGAGTACCAATACCTTCCCTGAGGATCAACGGTGTTCTCAGTTGGGAAAGAAGCGGGCAGCGGGTCCGTGAAAACGTCGATCTTCTCCGTCTGAGTGTCGAAGCGAACGTTGCTGTTCGATAAGAAACCAGTGAACCAGATGTAACGGTTCTCGGTCTCGGCGCGAACGACTACTATGCCTAGACCATCGAGAGGAAGAGGATAACGAGTGAACTTCTTGGTTTTGACGTCAAACTTGGTGATTGCTTGCCCAAGCATCTCAGCGAGGTAGACGTTGCCGTCGATCTTGGAAACGAAGGCTCCGACGACGCCGTTGAGAGGAGTAGGGAGTGGATAGACGCCGTCAAACGACTCGGTGGCGTAATTGAAGTGATAAAGTGTTCCGGCTGTTGTCAAGGTGTACCACATCTATTCAACGTCAGTCGAGCCGTAGTGGACATTCAGCAATTGAGGGAACTTACACCATCGCCGCCATCCCAGAGGTCATTAAAGGGCTGGATGTTGCCCAGGAATGGCACATTTGGCGGTGGAGGTGTGAAGACCTTGATGTCTCCATTCGATGGGTTGATCTTCAGGAATTGGGACCTGACACCTGTGGCAGCATACAGATTACCGTCGCTTCCTGGCTGAATGGCACAGGCGAATGCAACGCGTCCGGTCAAGGGCAAGCTTTGATTGGGATACAGCTGATCAGGGCTATAGGGGGCTTTGTAGTTTGTGATCTGACCGCTCCCAATCTCGATCTTGGAAACGGTGTTGTCGAGGAAGTTCTGAGTCCAAATGTTACCGTCCGGTCCCGTGGTGATATCGCAAGGTCCCTGGAGTAAGTCTTGGTTTTCGTAGTACCTAAAACGTGTGGAATCCGAATCGCCTTTTGAGTAACCGGGGGTGAGATCGACCAGCTGCGGTGCCGGCGCAGCAATAGCCGTGACGGCCAATAGGCCGAGGGTGAAGAGCGAATACATATTGACGATTTGGGAAAGCAAACGAGCAACGTGTATGCACAGTCAATGCTGAATCTCAAAACGTGGGGTAGCTTGAGCAATTATACACAGCGCCTAGAACTCCACACTCGAGAGATCAGCAATGTGAGTACCGAAATGGTATGCGACGTTGAGGTAAACAGTAAAGCTCGGATCTACAGAAGCTAAGCACGGCAACTCGACATCGCGGGGACAAGCCCGACCACAAGTTACCAACATGTTGATCAAGCTCCAACCTCTTCAACGGTTAGACTATCCGTGATGTTGTACATTCGTTTTAGCTTCACGATCGGACCGAGGAACAAGCGCGATCTGCGGTGTTGCTAAAACCCCAGAGCACTAGCGATCGACATGCGCTAGTTGCGGTAGTACAAGGGGAAAGGGAAGGTACTGAACCAATGGATTGTATGTCGTCCATAAATCTGGCTATGACCTACAATCCCAGCTTGAAACCGCCGGCACAGCCGCGCTGAAACAAGCCGTCCGGGTCGTACTTCTGACTGACGACCTTCAAGAACTCGAGGTTTGCATCTCCGTAGCTATGCAACGGTTTCTGCCAACTTCCACAGTGATCGAGATACCTATAGCTGTGGCAGATATGGTGCTCGTCTGGGAAAGTATCGACGTGCTCTATAGCGGTACGAGTGATCTCCTCCATCTTTTTATCGTCCGAGTTCAACGCCCAATTGACCGTGAATTGAATTATCACAAGCGACTCGTCTGGACATTCCCGAAGACCAAGCGAGTTCGGCTGTCCTCTTCGAGCCCAGTCAAGCAGCAGTGGCTGGAGGACAAGCGTCCACAACACGTCCTTGATACCAGCTTCTCGGATACCCTGGATACCTTCGCGGTAAGCTTTGTGAGCTGTTGTGAGTGTTGCGGGCTCGTTCCTAACCGTCGTGGTTGCCCACGTCTGGCGCCGACCAGGTGGGTTCAAGGCGTGCAGTTCGCCAGTTGCACTAGCTAAGCTACGGACTTTGCAAGTGCTCCACAATCGCCACAATGAAGCAAACTTCGAGCTTCGCCAACACTGGGGCCATTTGTCGCGATTTTCAGGCAGCTGTGTATGTACGAGATTGACAGCGATAGCTTGTATACCGATCTTTGAGAGGTACGTAAAGCATGCTATCGGTCCTGCTGCATATTGATCATATGTCTTGCCTTCGTCATCGCTTACGACTCGGTTCAGATACTCGTGGAACGCATCCAGGAACTTGGGAGCCTGCGAAGGCAGCATGTATTGGAAGCCGCTCCAGACCTTCGATGAGGGAAACGCATTGGCAGTAAACGACGTGACGATGCCGAAATTATTCGAGCTGCCCTTGAGTGCGCGCCACAGATCAGGATGTTCAGTCGCTGATGCTGCGACAATACGTCCATCAGCAAGCACTACTTGATATTGGACGATATTAGAACACACAAGACCTAATCTTGGGGAAAAGAACGATAGTCCACCGCCGAGGGTCAAGCCACCAACGCCGACCGCCAAGTTCCTACCGCCAACGACAGCAAGTCCCTGCTTCTCCAAAGCCTCGTAGACACGTGCCCACTTGCAACCAGCTCCTATAACGACAGTCTCTCTTTCCGGGGAGATTATCACTTGATTAAAGAGCGACAAGTCGATCAGCACCCCGTCGTTGCTGGTGGAGGCTCCTGCAACCGGTGAATGGCCGCCCCCACGAACAGCAAACAGCCCCTCGACATTCACATCACTCTTCTTCTTCTCATGGTACTTCTGAATGTCGAACTAATTCTTTAGGACCTGGATGGCGACCGCGAGCTCTCGCGCGTCTTGGGGACGAAGCACGCACGCTGGGACAACCTCGCATGACTGCTGAGCCCAGTACGACCTCAGTGACTCCTCGAAAGTATCTTGGAGGTCTGGACATAGCAAGCTATCTGGTAATGCTTCTTGCAGTCTAGCTCTGAGCCGCAGAAGGGGGCCTGGGAGGATTGTAGGCGCCCGAATGTGGCTCGGTTTCTCATCCTCAGTCCTACGTCTGACCTGAGATGTTCGGACACACAATCGATGCAGGAGACACACCGTGGTTATCAGAGATGTGACAATGGCAGTGACGACGCTCGCAGCTGTCATCTTGCGTGCCAAACTGAGGGGTAAGCTGGACAGTCGGCACAGTTTTACGACTCCTGGCCCGTGTACTGCACGGATGTTGTTTCGTGTACGCCCAAGCAGTCTTGAAATCGGTTTGACCCTTTCTCGAAGCCAAAAGAGTTAACGTCTAGAAGCGGAGCCATGTCGTGATTGTGAATGGGTGACGCAGGTGGGATGCCTGAAACCTAAGGCCAGAGAAAGACACGCTAAAGACACGTAACTAGCGCGTTCTTACCACGCCTGCGACTTCGCACCTCCAACACCAAGCCGGCAATGCAAACAATCTGACAGCTGCTCATGATCTCGATTCTTCCGTGCCACAACGATATGTCGCTCTACTGCCATCACGCATCCATCGAATTGTATGCAGCTGCTGAGGGGCGCTTATGTGGACCCCTGGCATCGCACCTGCCTCCGCCACGGCTCTTTTCATCGCATCTCCTTTACCGGCATGGCATGGGAGTCACGGCGCGAACTATCGCACACCCCAGGCCATCGACACTTGGCGAAATCTAGATTGTCCAATGGATGCTTGAAGGCAGAGTACTTTGCCGTGTTATCGACTGCCTCCTGAACGACGCATAGAAAGATACGAGGTCCACTTCTCATGATACAGAACGGCTCTATAGTAGCGCTGCATACTGCATCATCGCCTGAAGAGACCCCTAATCCAAGGTTCCAGATGAGATGCGCCTAACGTTCTAACCAAGCGCAAAGGCTCAAAAGCACGCCATGGCTTGTGTCCCGGTACGGCAAGTGCTCAATAGAAGCAGCACGAGTCTCGGTCACCGTCCAGACTGGGAAATCTGTGATTCAATGGTCGTACACCGTCCTCAGAGACCTTGGTCTCGAGATCCACAAAACCGACTTCTTGTTTCCGCAGATCACGATGCTTGACAGCAGACTTTCGAACAATGGGAAAAGAAAACTTTGTTGGGACCGTCAAGCTTATCCAGCGATTGTTTGACGTGCAGCGAAGCAAGGGTGACATCTGGATTCGGCTCTGCATGCCAAGCCCCGTGAACGGTCGCATTCCGCTTGGCTTTGTAAGATTTCAAAGAACTTACACATCATCAGACTAATCCGGAAGCCTTTTGAAAAGTGGGGAGGTGAGGGAACTAAACAGATTGACGTGCGACAGGTGGGTCAGCAGCCAACGGTGCCGCAAGCTCTGGTTGTCCAAGCTCTTTCACGCTTGGCAACACTACCATGACGTCGAAAAAGACAAGAGAAGGGAAGAGGCTCAAATTGCGTTTCAGATGCGGTGCGTCAACATCACGTGTTTACAGAGCTGGCTAGCAGTGCCTAGTTCTGCCTCAGACAGGACATCTGTCGGTGACAGAATCGCATGAACCTGCAGCTGAAAGCCCTACAGGAGATTACCACCGTTGAGCCTGTGCCGGATGATCCCTGTTGGGGAGTCCCGTGCATGAAATACCTTCCACGTTTTGGTCCTGCCCGGCTTCGAAACCGCAGGATCTCATGAAACAGTTGGCTGGATCGGCCAATTAGATAAGATCGACTTTCCTATTTGAAACACATCTCCGCGATGGACGCCCGGCTGTCAACGCCGCCATAGAACCGGATCGGTCCGATGATTTGGTCCCAATATTGGTCAAACATTTACCTGCCTGGAAGGCAGTCTTTGATCTTGGCGATGCCGGAGGAGATGACGGAAGGGCTGGGTCTGGACACCCAGACGCTGCGATAGATCAAAAGCTGACCCACTTACAGTGAAGGTGAAGGATGCCTTCACTGAATCTCGAAACAGGGCGCTTCCTCTGCCGTTGACGCAATCGGAAAGAGCGAAGAAGCCTCGACTTATAAAACAAACGGCCAACCACATCTTTACCTCCTCCAGTCCAAGCAGGCACCGCTCACTTTCGTTTCTATTCAACCCAGTCATTCATTCACAGTCACTCTTTTAACATGCGCTTCGCAGCACTTACCTTTGCGTCCGTCGCTCTAGCAGCACGCCCCTTCCTCAATGAGCCTGACACAGGTCTCGAGGATCAACTTGGTTCTATTGTCGCCAATGGCACACTTGCGCCCCTCGAGAATATAGTCGGTCTTCCCGACTTCGAGTGGGCAGCCCGCAAATACATGAACATCTCCTCTTACACATACTACCGCAACGGAGCCGCTGGAGAATGGTCGTACCGCAATAACCTCGAGGTCTTCACCCGCCATCGTCTTCGACCCCGCGTTCTGAACGACATCACCAATGTCGCGGCCTCGCTCCCGACTACACTACTGGGCCATAACTTCTCAGCACCCTTCTTCATTTCACCTTGCGCTCGCGGTGGATACGCCCACCCTGACGGAGAACTCAACTTTGTCAAGGGCGCTGCCGCTGGCAACATCCTCTACATGCCCTCGCTCTACTCCTCGCAGAGCTTCGATGCCATCTACCAACAGGCCGCCAACACCACACAGCCGCTCTTCCAGCAGGTCTACCTGACCAACAACCTGACAGAGACGCAAGCGTTGTTCACCAAGATCGAAAAGACCGGCAAGGCCAAGGCCATTGTCCTCACCGTCGACTCTCCCGGCGACGGTATCCGCCACCGCGCATCCCGCTACGGTGTCGGCTCTGCAGACATCAACCTCAGCCTGTTGACCTGGGATCTGTACCGTCAGTTCTCCAACATGACCTCCCTGCCCATCATCCCCAAGGGCATCCAGACCGTTGAGGACGCCCAGGAAGCCGTCAAGAACGGCGCAAAGGCCATCTTCCTTTCCAACCACGGCGGCCGTCAGCTCGACACCTCGCCCTCGTCGCTCGAGATCGCGCTGGAGATTCACCGCGAGGACCCGGACCTGTTCAACCAGGTCGAGGTGTACGCTGACGGCGGTGTCAGGTACGGAAGCGATGTGCTCAAGCTTCTCGCGCTTGGTGTGAGGGCTGTGGGTCTTGGAAGGCCGTTCATGTACAGTAATGTGTATGGTGCTGAGGGTGTGGAGAAGGTCATTGATATCCTCAAGTACGAGCTTATCAACGATGCGGCGAACTTGGGTGTTGGCGATCTGAAGAAGATTGGACCGCAGTACGTGGACTTTAAGAACAGCCTCAACACCTGGTACAGCTAGATGAAACTGGCTGAAGTGTTGGATGCGGAGTCATCTTGAGAATTTATACATACCCACGTTTTGCGAGCATGGAGGGCGCTCTCGGTTTCTTTGTGCAATTATGAGTCTTTTGAGTCAATACACATCATTGTTCTACTCTGCTTGTCTCTGTCCTTGGGTGCAACCTACTTTTGCGGCCTGATGGTCTTCACCTCCTCCACCCGTTCGAACACCTAATCCCCACAAGCGGAAATACATAAGGAACGCGTTGCTGACAATGCGCTAGCGCGACTTGCAGCAACTCACACCCCTTGTTCTTCGCAATCACCTCCAGGACACTGGATACAAGTTTATCGTGCCCCGACAGCAAGACCAAGTCGTGCGCTCCTCGTATGCAGTTTTGGTCTGAATCGGCACTGTCCAAGGACGCCATATGGAATCAAAACCCATTCCGTTAGCGCGCGCCATAGGGATGATGTCGCGCTCCAAGTCGCGCATGCCCGCGTTTCACATACCCTGTTACACGACGAAGGGTCGGATCAGTGTGTATATTCCTGACTGATAGTTGCGGCTAGTGCCTTTGGGCACTCAGCTCAAATTCCGGCGACGGCTCTTCTCGGTCCTTCGAATATTAACAAATGCAGCACACTCGTTCCCGTTCTCGCTCTCGCTCTCGCTCTGACTACGTCATAAGCATCACATCAAAGCACTTGATACGACATTCGACACAAGCACAGCAATTTCAGGTTGGAAGAAAGACCTTCTCAATAGCTCGTGAACTACCCGAGGTCTCAAAACTCCCAAAGTTACTCCACATCCTACTCTTCCTCCGTCCTTACCGCTCGTCCCTCGTCTCATCTCCACCTTAGTCGAAGAAGCCGAAAGTGCAGCCAATCTCGTCGTCGCTATCAGACTGGATACCGATATCGACACCAGAGTCGCCATCTCCATCCTCACCACCACACTCTTGCAGGTGAGGCGCGGTCTCACCTCCAGTCTGCGGACGGGAAGTGGCGACCGCGGTGAGAATGTCCTTGACGTCCTTGTCCTTGAGTGCGTTGGCGAAGAGAGTGGTCCAGATAGGCTCGACCTCGGTGATGCCGGCGGCCTTGAGGAGAGCTTGAAGCTTCTCCGGCGTGATGGCGAGATTGTCGTCAGCGAGGATCAGAGCTGCGAAGGCGACGGCTTGCTCGGGGCTGATCTTGGTGGGTGTCGTAGTGGTGGTAGTGGTAGCAGTGGTGTTGCTGTCGGTGGAAGTGATAGACATTGAGATTGTCGGTTGTAAGTGGTCGGTGGTAGTGGTGTTGCGTTAAGTGGACTCGTAGGAGTCGTCGTATTGTTTGACTATGTGTGCGCGTATGTCAAGCTTTTTTAGGTTTTAGTATGGTAATGTTGGCGACAGTAGTCCTTTGTCGTGTTTCCTTCAGGTAGATGGTCGAACTCGAACTCAGAATTGATGCAAACAAGAAAGGACCGACTCGGCAGATTTTATAGCGAGTGCAGTACTGTGTACCATGCTTGAAATGATATTTCAGCCTCAGGCAGAAGCACTTTCGTGTGGAAAGAGAGGGTCTTGACTCAAAGAAAAAGGGCGGTGTTTGCCTGACATGTGGTTGCCGGGATGAGTCAAAGCCCTGTGCATCTACTTGGGCCTTGCAATTCCTTGTCTGCGACAGCACAGGATGGTTCGCGGATGCTATATGGGTTCAAAAGGGCGTACGAGCCTGCCGCAATTACTGTTCCGATCAATCAGGAAACCTACTGAGGTACCTCCCAGCTGCGTTGTTCGCCGCAGCATCACAAGAGGTCAAGTCGAGACCGGCACTTCTAGAGCTTCGTGACAAGCCGTGCGTCAATCCGAACTCTTGAGATACATCGTCCGGTCTGAAACGTCTACACTGGACGTCATCTTCATCACCGACCATAACGTTATGCTCATGACTACGCTAACCCATTTCAGCGCGTACCCAGATGATACTAGCACTGTGATTGGCTAACATTGGAAGCCTAACATCAGGGCTCACCATAACTATTTGCAGCCGATAAGGCGTCCAAAATCTGTCTCTTCTAGGGATGCAGAAATGTCGCGATGGTCCGGAGTCTGTAAACGTTATTGAGCCTACGGAACGTGAAGGCAGGAGGCACTCATGGCATCTATAAAGCCGGGTGCAAACGCAGCACAGAGGTCTCCATATTCACAAGTACATCTTACCTTGATACAAGCATCAGAAGCCCATCCTCTTCGACGACAACAACGCCATCACTATGTCGCACACATCCCAGAAAGTGACCGACCCTCTTCTCAACACTTCGGCCAATCCAAAGAGTGCCACAGCCGAGCCAATCTCAGCAAGCACACAATACGCCATCAAAGCGCTCTCCTACGTCCGCATCGCGACTGGAGTAGCCTGCCTTGTAGCGCCACAGTTTACATGTGCGCTTTTCAGATACAACGTTCCAGTCGGGTCCGCGCTACTCGTGCGCATGGTCGGTGCCCGTGACGGTGTGCTGGGTGAGCTGCTGCTCACGGCTGAAGATAAGAATGCTCCTGATGGAGGAAGACGGGAGATGAGACGAGCGATCTGGACAGGTATCGCAGCAGACGCTATTGATATAGGAAGTTTGGCTTATGCTGTTGCAAAGGGTCATGCACCGAAGCCCACGGGAGCACTGTTCGGAGCTGGAGCTGTGGTGTTCATTGGACTGGGTGCCCTGGGTTTGAGGGGATTATAGTGGTCTTGTTCTTCTCGATCTGTATGATTTGCTTCGTTTTTGTGTGGTAACAAGTTGCAATGGAAGTGTTTGAGTGCCCGCTGATGGAAGTGCACTCGTGACAGCGCGCTGCTGACACGCGTCCCACGTGTTTGGCGGGGCTTGTTTTGGCGCCCTAGCAACCAAGCACCAAGGCTGCCTAATCCGAACACAAACATGACGATAGCGCCTCCCACTTCGACGACGGAGCCGTGACAGAAACTGAGGACTTTGCTGCCCCTACTAACCATCGTCGATGAACAGCAGCTCACAGAAGCATCGCGCGCCTTTTGCGCCTCTGAACACGCTCTCGTCACCGCAAAAACCGGCCTACGCCCCGCTCGATACCCCCGACTCTTCCTTCTACGGCGACTCCAGCTCGCTCTTTGACGAGGCGTCGAGCCCATACAACCCTCCGCCCAGCTCGCAACGCAAGATGGTGCGCGAACGAGAACCGTCAGCGCTGCCGCCGCGCCCAGAGCAGCAGAAGCCTGCGCCGTCTGCAAGCATGCAAGAACGCATCGCAGCACCGCAGTTTGGACAGGCCAGTCCGCTACGCAATCCCCTCAAGCAGGACCGGTCGAAGCACTCACACCTCTTCAACGTGCCCAGGCCTGGGCAGCCGAGACCTGAACACCACCAGACGACCGCCCGCGTCCCCAACCCGCAGACTCTTCCATCATACAAGCCCCCACAGCCCGTCTCGACACAGCCCAAGCCTGCCGTGAAGCTAGACGCTTTTGGTCGTCCGGTCGACCTCGACGACGACTTCTTCGAGATTCCAGCTAGCAGCTTTCAGCCTCGGCAGTCGCAAAGCGTAGCAGTACCCATGCCGTACAACCCACCCGTCCAGACCCTACAGCCCCCGCCGCGATCACTATACTCATCCGTTGGCCACGGCAACGGTTTTCAGCCGGTGAACAAGGGCGCGCACAACCCTCTGCAGGAGGCACGCAAGACAGTCATCCTCAACGATGAGGACGATTTCGACCCAGATGCGGCTGTCTTTGCAGACCGCGGTCGATTCGGCGCTCCTGATCTGGAGGCCTATGTCGACCAGGGACAAGCGAGCGAGAACATCAAGGCCCTTCTCGAAGGTGCGCTGGACGACGACGACGACGAGAAGATCCCGCGTACACGAGGACGGAAGAAGAAGAAGAAGCAACAGGCAAAGGATGCTGCAGCCTCGCTTGCCGACCGGCTTAAGCAGCTGGAAGTGCAGGACGAGGAGACCAAGCCTGAGGTTGAGGACGAAGAAGATGACGATGCCGAAGATGATGGCTATGTTGAGGGTCTCAAGGTCAGCCTGTTGCCTCACCAAGTCGATGGTGTGTCCTGGATGATCGAGAAGGAGACCGGCGCACACAACAAGCGAGGGAAGCTGCCAAAGGGTGGCATTTTGGCAGATGACATGGGTCTGGGCAAGACTGTACAGTCGATGGCGCTCATCCTGTCGAATCCTCGACCAGAGAAGGGCACTGAGCCCGAAAACAAGAAGAACAAGATCTTGGACAGCGTCGGCAAGGGCACGCTTGTTGTGGCGCCTCTGGCACTGATCAAGCAGTGGGAGTCTGAGATCAACACCAAGGTCGCGAAGACCCACGCTCTCAAGGTCCTGGTGCACCACGGCCCTAACCGCACAAAATCAGCCGATAAGCTCAAGCAGTACGATGTTGTCATTACGACCTACCAAGTCCTTGCTTCTGAGCATGCACAGTGTGGAGACGGCCCTGACGGGCTCAAGAAGGGCTGCTTTGCGGTGCATTGGTACCGCATGATGCTCGACGAGGCTCACACCATCAAGAACCGCAACGCCAAAATGACCAAAGCCTGCTACGAAGTCCGCTCACACTACCGATGGTGTCTAACTGGTACACCGATGCAGAACAATCTAGACGAGCTGCAAAGTTTGATCAAGTTCCTCCGCATCCAACCTTACTGCGAGATGTCCAGTTGGAAAGATTCCATTACTGGTCCAATGAAGAACGGCCGCGGCAACCTCGCCATGCGCCGACTACAAATCTTCTTGAAGGCTTTCATGAAGCGCCGAACCAAGGACGTGCTGAAGAAGGACGGAGCACTGACCTTCGGCGGCAAAGCAAAGGATGGTGCAGAGAAGCCTGCGTTCCAAATCGTTGCGCGAAACGTCGAGACCATTATAGGAGAGTTCACGGCCAAAGAGCGCGCTTTCTACGACAGACTGTCTACTCGGGCTCAGGATCGTCTCGAAGAGCTGATGGGTGGTGAGAAGCAGGATTACATTGGAGCTTTGGTGTTGCTGCTGAGACTGCGACAAGCCTGCAACCACCCCAACCTCACCAAGAGCAATGTCAAAGACGACAAGGATGCATTGACTACCGGATCGAAACAGGGCACTCAGACTGGCTTCCAGACACCTCGCAAAGCTTCGAAAGCCGACGATGCAGATGATCTTGCCGATCTGCTAGGCGGTCTGAGTGTTGCCACCAAACGATGTGATCTGTGTCAGCGGACTTTGAACCGCGACAACGCTGCGAACGGCGCGATCCGTTGCAACGACTGCGAAGACGACCTGAACGCGTCGTCTAAGAAGTCGAAAAAGCACAAGAAGAAGCACCGAAAGGACAAGGACAAGTCTGACAAAGTCAGGAAACCTGCAAAACCAGTCGTCGATGATGACGATGACGACGAGGAAGACGAAGTCGTTCGACCCACCAAACCATCTCGACAGCGTCGTGTCGTTGTAGATAGTGACGACGAAGAAGAGGGCGAGTGGCTTGTGCCAGAAGATCAACAGCACTCCGAAGATCTTGGTGTCGCCGGAGGCACAGATGATGAGAATGTTGAGGGTGGTGGAGATACACTGGCATCGATCGACTCTCAAGCCTCCGTGAGTGTTGATGAGAGCCAAAGCAACCTCGACTCGTTCATTGTGCATGACACTGATAGCGAGGACGAGGCACCTGTCGTACGCAAGAAGCTGTTCAAGAAGGAGGCACCACGCACAGTGAATCTTGTCTCCGACGACGAAGACGATTCAGCGACAGAAGCTGGCTCGGAATCAGACTCGGGCTCAGAAAACGACAACGAAGACTCAGAGACGGAGGAGGAATCCGACTCCGACTACAACACCTCCGATCTTGTTCCCTCAACCAAGATCCGTCAACTCCTCCAGATCCTCGAGAAGGAAACTCCAGGCCATAAAGTCATCGTCTTCTCGCAGTTCACTTCCATGCTCGACCTAATCGAACCGTTCCTCAAGCGTGCAGACTTCGCGTTCACACGCTACGACGGCAGCATGCGGAACGACCTGCGCGAAGCCAGCTTGCACAAGCTGCGAGAAGACAAGCGCACGCGTGTGCTACTGTGCAGTTTGAAGTGTGGATCTCTGGGTCTTAACCTCACAGCTGCGAGCAGAGTGGTGATCATGGAGCCGTTTTGGAATCCAGTAGGTCTTCTCCTATCCCCTTTCCCACCCCACACAATGCGAGATATGTACTAACATCCCATGCAACAGTTTGTCGAGGAGCAAGCAATCGACCGCGTCCACCGCCTTAATCAAACCGTCGATGTGACCGTCTACCGCCTCTCCATCCACAACTCGGTCGAAGAGCGCATTCTCGAACTTCAAGAAGCTAAACGTAAGCTTGCGCAAGCTGCTATCGAGGGCGGTAAAGCTATCGGCAAGCTCAGCATGAAGGATATTCTCAACCTTTTCAAGAGGGAGGCCGAGTTCGATCCGACTAGTGTCGGCAATGACCACGATGAGAGCGTCTTTGCTAAGCGCAGGGTGCTTGAAGCTGGGTACGAAGCGGAGGGGAGGGGGGAGAGCACAAGTAGGGGCGCGAGGAAAGCGGGGAGCCTCGGGTTTAGGAAGGAGAGGAAGGAGGACAGTGTTTATGGCAGGCGTTGATGGAGGAGCCAGAGGCTGATATGCTTCCTGGTGATGATAGACGGGATGATGCATTACGCGGCGTTTGACACTTCTGGATACTTCTTTCGTTTGTCTACGGTCATTTTCATGGAGTCCTGTTCGGTAGACCATCCTGCTTTCTCAATCGAGGCATCTGTGTCCGTGCACTGCGCATGTTGTTAACGGCTATGGTCAGTACAAGCACGACTCTGTCTAACGCGACTGAGGATGTACGGAAAGCGTTAGTCTGTCGCATTGATGAGAAGGCGCTGAATCGTGTCTTTACCATGACCCTGGGGTGTGCGATAGCCGCTACTCTGCCGGTGCACATCAGGTGCGCCGTCGGGTTTCAGTACAGAGGTAAATTCTCGGCCGAACGGAGTCTGCTGCAAAAGCATCTGCCAAGCGGACCTTCATTGGTCGGTGAATGGTGATTTGAGGATCGAAAACGATCAGGTACCGTTGTAATGTTGACTCCCACTTTTGCAGGTAACGGAGGGGAAACGCAGCGAGATACACCTGCTGGCAGCCCCCCGAGATAGGTGCAGCTGCAAGTGTAGGTGCAGATGAGATCGGGGGCAGCATGGCACTCTTGTGGGCTTTATGCTGTTCTGATTGGCCATGTGTACATCGCGAACAATTCCTTCGGCAGGTTCCAGGCTATGGGATTGGTAGAGCCCGAAAGCATTGCACTCCACTGGAGTGGAGACTCAGTTTTTCTGTGGAGATGCCACGTGTTTGCTGGTCAATCTGCGTCCTGGTGATGTACAAAGGAGGTGACGGCGATCCCAAGATTGAAGCACGAGATGTCGCGTCGCCTGTTTCGTCACTAGTGCCTGGGCAACGGCGATGTCACACGTGCAGGATGTGCCTTCTACTTGATGCACTCGTTCCTGCACTTCAACAAATTTGATCGTTGTTCGTCCTCAAGGCCTCTACACCTCAACAGACCGTTTGCTAGCCAATCATGGGCAGTGGCGTACATGTCAATCTGTCTTTACGGCCTCTGCGGAGGCGCATGTATCCACAGGCGCTTCGGAAGCAGACAACAGCGTTTCGGCAAGGTCAATGCTACTTTGAACAACATGACCATATTTTTCAGGCCTACCTCATGAACCTGACTCGACGATCGTCGCAATATGCAACACACCGAGATTCGCCAGAACACTCCGGACGGCCTACTTCGAACCACGGCATCGGGATGGATCATAAGATCCCCATGAGCATCGCTGTGACCTCATGTCAGGGACAACCGCTATTGAAGTCAGTGGACGTGAGATTTTGTGGACCTTGAGAGAAAGAGGCGACGGCGCAGCAAGGTGTCCGTTCCCGTTTCCGCCCCCACTCTCATGGAGAGAACCCTAACGGTTGACTCTTTCTCAGAAGGTTAAACTTGACATGGCTTTGCAGCATCAGCGATCCTGTAATTTTCGGAACTCGCCGTGCTGATCATGGTAGAGCATCATCTTAACAGATCACCAGACTGCTCATCCACACTGCATCCAGCACGCAATACAACGTTCGATAGTCCAATCGACACTCGTGCTCAGCATGACCTGCAGTGCATTACTTCCTGGCCGAATCACAATCTCGAATATCTCGAGATTTGAGATACACGAGGGGTTCTGCACGAATTTCTACTGCGCAGCCGCTGTTGCTAACACGGCTCGCCTAAATCTAACAACCCTCAACATCGCATTTTCATTCGTCGAACATCAGTATTTGGGAAATTCACCATGCTGTCAAAAGAATAAGCGCCCGGCCGCGTCTTCGGATGCCCTGATGTTGGGACACGCCAGGAATCCCGGGCCGCGGCATCGCGTAATTGATGGGAATACCCCTGCTCACACAGATTTGGTCCACAGTTTTTCAACATCAATCCGCTCAGCAGCCAATGTTGCCCCAGAGCGAGCATCGAAGGATCAACATGCAAGGAAGAACGTGAACCGCATGGTGGTTGTGTATAGTAGGGTCCTGCATCCAGAAGTATGTGAAACTTTTATACGCTCCCTCATCGTCCACAAATTGCCATCTCCTACGTCGACCAGAATCTCAGTGGGCCACCACTTTCGGCAACGTTCGCCGATCGTTAGTTGCATTGGTGCGAATCCAAATGAGCGGCTGCTAGACTCAGAAGCGAAGTGAGGCACTTGTGCTATTCACCACAGCTAATGCAGGGAGCAAAACTTCACCTTTGTGGCTTGCACTATCAGAATATTGCGTACGTCAGCCTGAAACGCCCCGACATACTCGAATGCTCGTGGTTTCAGGGTCCTGGAACCTTTTGTAGCAGATCTGTACAGGGCATGTTGGATCTGTGCCATCCTTAGACCCGTTGGCTGGGTAAGACCTTGTCCATGATGCCGGAAAAGACATGGCCCCATGTTATACAGAAGGGTCTCCTGAACGTCAATGGGTCAGCCAGCCAATCCAACCCACAAATCGTACTCCACTCACAGCAACTCGCCACGTTTTTGACACCCTGGATAGCTCCGTGCAGTGGAGGCAAAGTATCTCGGTCTGAGCGATGCGCGCCTTGTGCAGAAGTATTCTTCCTCACGATCCGCGCTCTTAAGACATATTGTGAGCTGCGGCCAACGCATGCAATCAACCGGGATTGATCATTAGAACGAACTGCAATTCCAGAATCTAATGCACGTATACGCAGCTAGTGAGGTCCTCGTTCCAGTACGTTGCACTGTGCACGTTGCAACAGAGCCCCTGCAGCCCTGCCGTGTCCCCACAAAAGTCCACTTCGGCATCCGGCGATGTCTTAAGCATGCGCACCCCAGAGAATTTGCTGCTTAAACAAAACTTGACCATTGCTCCTCGGACACGGACAGCACGATAGTTCTCGTGGAGAAGCTCCAGCTCTCTCTGACACCTATATGTTGTCGACACTTGCTTGTCGCAACTAAAGATTGTCGACGTTACGATGCTCATCACGCATGACGGTAGCGAGAACCCTCGGGGCCAGCAGGCTTTCGACGTATCTGTTGCTTTCACCGTCCTAGCTTTCGTCAGTGTAACTCTACGACTGTACACTCGATGGTTCATCGTTCGCGCTCCAGGAATCGAGGATCATTTCATCATAGTGGCAACAGTGAGTGCTCTTTATTTAAGAGAAGTAGAATCAGAGATTGACAGAAGCCCAGTTGTTCTCTATTGGCTTGACCGTCTGCATTGCATACCGTATGTGCACTCTAACATTGCCCAATTCAAAGGCTGACACGAACCAGAAGCAAAATGGGGAATGGGTAAACATGCCGACACCCTATCGTTGGATGACAATGTCAAAGTTTCGAAGGTAATGGTAGTCTACACTGCATTGCATCGCAATACTAAGATAATGCAGGCATTCTGGGCATCCCTAATCGCCTACTACATGTCACTTGGCTTGACGAAGACCTCGATCCTGCTGCAATACCACCGAGTGTTCCCGACACGAAAGTTCCAGGTCGCATGCTGGTGTGTCTTTGCCGTAGTCGTCTGCTACACCATCTGGACGGTCTTTAGCAGCATCTTTGCTTGTGTACCAGTACATGCCTTCTGGACAAAGGAGCGCGCACGCTGCATCGACCAGTTCGCCATGTGGTTTACGAACGCCGCCATCAACATCACAACCGACTTCGCTATAATCATCCTTCCAATGCCCGTGATCCGGCGTCTGCAACTCGGAAAACGACAGAAGTCAGCTTTGATTGGAATCTTCGGTGTCGGTGGCTTGTAAGTAGCACCTTCCCATTACACATGCACATGTTGGTCGCGTGGCGGAGCCGACGTTTCATCATCTGCAGCTGCTCCTCTTCGTACAACCCAGGATGAGCGCATGCAGCGGTGTACTACCCTGCCTAACACACTCTTACAAACAATGTATGACCGCGTTTCAGCTCACTCCGCTAACATCGTACAGCGTCTGCATCGTCTCGATCCTTCGTCTGCAATCACTCGTCGCCATCTCCAACAGCAGCGACCAAAGCTACGACAACCCCGCCGCTGCTACATGGTCGTCCGTCGAATCAAACGTCGGCATCATTTGCTCCTGCCTCCCCCTCCTCCGTCCCCTGATGACCAAATGCCTGCCCGGCGTCTTCTCCTCTCACCGCCGCGACACTCGCAGCACACCGCACATCTACCCGACCATTGGCAGCGCGCGCTCGCGACCCCTGCCAAGCCACAACGGCAACTACCCTTTAGAGACCACAACGAAGGGTTCGGGCGGTGGGTCGCGAGGCTCGAGTGATTCTCAGGGGATGGATATTCAGGTCGAGACGCATATTCATGTCAAGGTCGAAGGGGGTGGGGATCGGCTGAGTGGGTGGCAGACACCGGGTAGTAAGAAGACGGGGGATGGGAGGAGTAGTACAGACACGCTTGTCAAGGACCCGAGGGATGTCGTTTGAATGCGCGTATAAGGATTTCCTTTGTTCAAGATAGTGATACCCAGAATTTGTAGGACTTTTTAATGACATCCGGAAGTTGATCTTCTCATATGACCGCGCATTTGCCTGAAGTTCTTGACTTGACTTGACTTTTGGCAGGTCAGGAACAGATTTACACTAATCAGCCAACTCTCTTCGGTTACTCGTCAAGGGGTTGTACGATAGTAACCGCAATATTGGTGACTTGTAGTATAACATGGCCCCTTCTTTATTGGTTCTACATCTTAGGCGTGACAACAGCGCAGAAGCTTAACCGCCTTGTAGGTACCTACCAAGGCATAGACTGTAGGGCAGTAGGCTGTAAGCAGTAAAGGAGCAGGTGCATCCTATATGCTCTAGATCAAGGATTAGTAGCATGGCAATAGTGGTGATGTTAAGACTGATCTGTGGCCTCTGTAAGTGGATGTGAAGGTATGGTTTAGGGTCTGCTCCACGTTATATACCTTCTTCCTCTCGTTACATCTCTGTCGTCTAGTTGCATCATCTTCTTAGTTAGTCAACCTGTGGTTTATCCCGTTAGGTACTAAGGAGGACGGGGCCACAATACACTACAAGTCACTATAAGGCCGAGCGAACGAATGAGGCACATTGGAATGATCTGTGTCACTCGGTGATCTGGTATAATTGGCCTAGACCTAATGTGATCATATCTCAATCGAACATGTCATATCGATGTGCCATTTCAAAGCTCCAAGAGCCCTTCCAGACACTCATTCAAGACACAGAGTCCGTTAAATGCTGGTAGAATACGACGACGGGTCTGGCTCTGAGTTCTTCTACAGATTTGGAGTTGTCCATAAGGGTGTCCAATGCATCATAGATTACACCTGATTTCCTTTGCAACATACCCCTTTTCTGGGATCGGGCTCTTTGTTGTTGAGTTCATGAAGCATTACTAGGGTCTATCCAGGAAGAATGATATTCATGCTATCGATTCTACGTCTGTATTCCCTACCGAACTGATATTCAGGATCATATCAGCAAGCCCCATTACGATTGTGGGATTCACAACAGCCAAGTTGTTCGCTCATAGTATTGATAGTCTGGCATGTTCGGAATTTGGTGCTGAATCTTCAGATGAAGTAATGAAACATCGGGGAGAGTATATGTAGGTTCTTATCCTAAAGGGAAAGCGACATATCTGTGACCAGTCTCAATGTACTCCTCAACTCTGACACCAAGCGCCCCGGCGCAGTCTACGTCTTCTTTCAAACGACCGCCAGCATTGTTGATAGGAAGTGCGAGTCCCAATACGTTAAGGAGAAGTAAGACGTTATTACCGCGGATCCTTTCCCGGGCGTTTCGGTAACTCGTGTACTTCTCCCTTTCAAGGTTTCGCGGTAGTGAGATGTCGTTGTTGCCGATGCTTCCCCAGGCGCTTACGTGACTTTTGTACCCTTCCACATCAGGGTATGGCGGTAATAGAATTGTGCCATGGGGTTTATAAAGCTCAAAATCGGTCCATGACTCCCATTCATGCAAAATGCGAACCAAGTCTTCCAAGAGGAACGTTGTGTCATCACTGGAAGTATCAATTTGTTTTTTGAGAACGTTTTTAAGTAGGTCTTCATCGGAAAGTGTATAGTCGGGCTGCACTCGCAAGACCTCCGGCAGAAGACCCATGATAGCATAAATCCGATCATGGGGTACTGTACACTGAGCAGACGTACTGAGGCCGAGAACTGAGGCCCAAGTAGCAGCCCATGGTCTTATTTTGCCATTTAGTGTGCTACTGGGTGCAAACAGAGCCAGCTTGTACAGCCGTGACCACAAGGGCAGATAATCTCCCCATGATACGTGCAGCATGTAGTGTTTCCCGAGTTTAGACAGCATCGAGAGAGCTGCCTTTAAGTTCTCTAGCTCCCACAACTCGTTGTGGATAAGGATACAGGCACGAGAAGCTAGACAAATCTCCTGGATTATCCAAAGCCTTTCCCAGTATAAGCTGCAGGTCAAGGCCTTCAAAGAGCGGAACGATATTGTTCTCAGCAGACACTCAGTGGCTTCGGTGAAGGGGCTGGACCGAGGAGCGTCTATCACCTCCTGGGGACCAAGCATTGGGTCCATAGTCCAATCCTCGTCCTGATCGGCAAGCAAGTGCGGAGAGTTTGACCGAGACCACGGCCAGATAATCGTAGCCTGCGCACTCGAGTATAATTTTACCATCTGGTTGACTTGATGGCATCGCTCTTCGTGATGCCTCTGATTTATGCAAATCTGATCAATCCAGATCCATTCGGAGCTCCAGTCGTCCTTCGATGTCTGGGCCAACTTGAGAAAATCATACAAGTTTCCTCGTACATGAAGAGAGCCATTAATAGCTCCATCGCATATCTTGATTGGAAAAATAGGGCTCTCCTCACCCCAAGCGTATGATAATGCGTTGAACTTCTCCCCGCTGTCGAGATTCGTGTGACGCAACGTGATGGCGGGCACAGCCTCGTCGGCCGTGTTTTCGATGCGAAGAAGGCGAACTTCGCTGGTGTCTTTGTCCAGGGGCCGATATTCGTACGGCTGCACGATGAAGGATGGAAGTTGTGTGTGTGTGTGTGTGTGTGAGATGAAGATGCAACAAGCTCAAAACACTGACTTAACTGATGGAAGGCTGCCTGACGCTGCGCCACGTGGCTGTGTTGTCACCAATCACCAACGACATCTGCATTACAATGCTGCATGTTCGAGCAACCTGGCTTGCTACGTGGTAAAGATGCTTCTACAATCGCTTTACAGAAGTTCGTTCGCGCTAGCTTTCCCTACTACAATCTCTAACTTTGATAGTTCAACAACTCTGCCTACATAGCTTTAGGTTTTGTCCTACAGGAAGTAGGAGTGTTAAAATCAGAAGGTGTAGAAGTTAGAGCACTGCTTAAAAGTAGAATTTTAATAGGAAAATCTACTTTTTAAACTCGAGCAGCAATTACTTCTTTTTGTTCTAATATTTGTTAAACAATTCTTGAATAGGATTAAAGTCTACCTTACTCTCTACTATAGCCTCAAGTTTTACTAAATTTTACTAGGCGTGAAGAAAGTTGTTGTGTGTTGAAGGTGAGTTTTAGTAGGGTAAGCATTAGGGTGAACAAATTTGTGGCTTAGTGCAGTATTACTTCATATAACATTAGTCTATACTCATGCACCATAATTGCAGAGTCTATCTAGCTCTTCATGCTCGAACATGACAAACGCCGGTCTACATGCGTATCGCTTCAAAGCGCAAAGGGGTATATAAAAATACAAATGCCGAAGCGGAAAAAGTCACGGCACAAAGTCCAGTGACATAAATGCCAGAATCATATAGTCGCGATCTACTGTATGGGCGTGGTCTGGCGAGACAGCGTTGGGCGGAGCGCGGGCGATGCGTCTTTGCGTAGTTGGCGAACCACAGCTTCGAGCTTGCGGCGCTCTTCTTGCTCAGCCTGGTGTCATGTTAGCTCCGTCAATGCGGGAAGGTGGTTAGTGATGTGCTCACCCTCAATGCCTTTAGGCCCTCGGCCGTACGATCCCTCATCATCTTCCTAAACTCATCGCGCATCATGCGAATACTGGTAGCGCCCATATCGAGCTGCTGGCCCGACCCACCCACCGCCGCCGGGGTACTTGGTGATCTGACACCCAGCCACTTGACCTTCTCATCGTTGAGGTCGCGCTCCAGCGTCTCCTTCTCGCTGCGCAGCTTGTCGATCTGCGCTTCGAGCGTCTCACGGTCCTTCTCGTTCTGGATCGCATCGCGGGTGAGCGCCTCGTACTCGGCAGCCATACCTGAGAGCTCGGCTTTGAGGTTGCGTTCGGATTGCCGGGCTTCGGCTTCCGATTGGGACGCTACGTCTTGAAGTCTGCCAAGTGCATCGAGTTCAGCAAGTAGAGACTGGTTCTTTTCGGCGAGGTCGTCAAGTTCTTTCTTGATGGCAGGGTTGGCGGCAGATTCGGCCGCGCGCTGGGAGCGACTGCCATATGCACCGTCAAGCTCGGCTTTGGCGAAGGTGAGCTCGGTGGTCAGACGGACGATTTCGCTTTCTAGGTTGCGGTACTCTTCTTCCTTGGCGTTGAGGGCATTTGTGGCTTCGAGGGAGCGTGCTGATGCTGCTTCGCTTTCTACAGTCGCAGCCTTCAGGGCAGTGACCAGCTCATCGATTTTGTCCGCAGATTGAGCAAGCTCGGCTTGTGTTGCTGCTGCCTCGACACGCGAGTCATCTTGTGCCTCTTGAGCCTCCCGGAGCTGAGCTTCCAGGGCTACAGCTCGCTCCTGAGCATCTCGGATCTGAGCCTCGTAGCCTGCGCTGCGATCTTCGATCTCTCTGCTCTTTACATTGTACAGAGAAGTCACTTCTTGGTTATCCCTCATCTCCTTCTCGAGTGAGGCGTTGCGCTGTTCGGCATCCTGCAATTGCTTCTGGTAGGATACAGCATTTTCTTGGACATCCTTGAGTTGGTTCTCATAGGCGACAGCGCGGTCTCCGGCTTCCTTGAGATCTGCCTCGAAGGTGGCAAGACGTTCGCGCATGTTGATGAGCTGTGCCTCAAGACCCACATTACGCTCTTGGGTATCCCGCATGACCTGGGAGTCTGACTGAACCTTCTGGTCATCGAACTGACGGAGCTGATCCATGGCACGCTCGAGCTCATCTTCCATTGTTTTCTTCTCAGACCTTGCGCTGAAGATTTGCTCGTTGAGACGCTGGACTTGTTCTTCCCTCTGGGCATCCGACTTGCTGTTCAGTTCACGCTGCTGCTTAATTTGCCGTAAAAGGACGGAGTGCTTGTCCTTCATATTCATAGCCCTGCTGAACAGCCATTGCACCTTGGAAGAGAAAGCTGGCAACGAGAACGACTCATTAGCATTGTAGTCCTCATCAGGAGACAGCTCGTCGCTGGCGTCAGGGTCGTCAGCTAGCACACGACGCCGCTCTCGTTTCCGTTCGCGAGCCTCCTCTTCGCCAGCCTGGATGATCTGCCACAGACCCATAAGTGTGGTCTCGTACTTCTCAGCCTTCTCAGCGCCCTCGTCATCTGCCGGTCTTGTGCGCAGCTCGTCCAGTTGGTCGTTCAAGGAATCCTGGATCTGTTCGAGATTGTACAGGGAGTCTTCCATGTAATTGAATTGATCAGCTTGTCCTCCTCCGGTGATGGGCGGCGGAGGCTGGATCGGTTCGGCGGTGTCTGCCTTGGACCTGCTGAGTACACCGTAAAGCTGGTTGTTGATGCCCTCCAGACGGCCCTCAACCTCGCTCATTGAATGTCTAGTCTTGCTCTTGATAGTTGCAAGCTCAGCGGTGGTGTCACGGAGGCCTTGGTCGAGAAAGTCAAGTTGACGATCGATGGTGGAGGCATCTGGCGAGGCTCCAGAAGACTGCGGCGGGAGGGCATAGTTTTCATTGCGCTCAGGGTTTGCTTGCACAATAAGCGCTCTCAAGCGGTCATTCAGTTCCTCCAGACGCCGTGCCATAGTAGTCAGTGCTTGGTCCTGGCGGTCGACAGACTGTGAGCGGTGGTGTGTTCCGTTCTGCAAAGCTGTCATGAGACTGTCGAGGTTTTCCGGTGTCCTGTAGAAGCTTCTGTCGTCGAAGGTGTCCTCTCCATCGTCAACGCCATTGGCTCTGCCGACTTCGTATGTCTCCAGGCTTGCTGGGCTGTCTGGTCTGCCCATGCCATTTTCTGAGAGCTGTCCGAAAGCGTTGCGTTTCCCGGGACCTTTGTGGGTTAGCTGCAGTACAGCAGCTGTGTGCATGAGAAGCTGCATATCGATCATGCGCATTCGCGACTCGATCTCCAGCAGCTCTCTGATAAACTCCTCGACCTTCTTGTTGCTTGCGTCCAGACCCTCCTGAGACTGCTCGTCGTCGAACTCTTGGACCGCATTGCTGCCCTTGCTACTGAGGCCTCTGCGGTGCCCGTTCCCTTTCTTCGAGGCCAGCCTGGTGAGCGAGCGTGTGGCATCGCGGATCTTGGTCTCAGACTCCAGCTTCTTCCTCACCGTGCCCAGCCGTGTGTCGAGTGTCTTTTGCTCTTGCTTCAGTGCTTCCACCTCCTCGACGGTCAGAATGTCGAAGTACTGGCTGTCCCCTATGGCCGTCTCGACTAGCAGGTGCATTGCGACTGGATCAGTGTTCATGACATCTGAGCTCCTCTTCCGCAAATCACGTGGGGTATAGCCGCCATTCTCGCGGACCGTGTCTCTGCGATCCCCGAAGACGTCTGGCGGAGGTATGAAGGCGCTGGCGCCGAAGCGCGGGGAGATCTGGTAGGCCATCGGGAAGAAGCTGGGTGACGGGGCCCCCATACCCGCATAGTTGGAGCTCGGCGAGGGGAAGGAGTCGTAGAGCGGGCGCGGACTGAGCATGCTGCCCTCGTAAGGGTACTGCGTGCGCAGGCCATTGCTGGTCATGGTCGGCCGCGGTGGTCGTGGCAGCAGGGTGAAGCCCGATTCGCGGGAGCGTCGAGGCGCAGTGATGGTGTGGAGGGAGAGCGCAACGGGCGTGAAGAGGAGCAGAGCTCGCGCAGCGGAGCGAGAGTAGCTGCTCACGGCGGGCAGAGCATAGCAAAAGTCATTCAATCAGGAGAAGCGCGCTACCCATTTGCAGGCGGAGCTGTTGTCCAATGTTTCTTTGAGGCCTGCGCGGCAACGCCCCCTGTCAACATGTCAAGCGTCGAATCCAGGGGTTCAAAAAGACCCGAGCGCCGCAGCGGGTAGCAACTTGGCAGGCACGCGCTCCACAACGCCAGCCGATCTGCCTTTGTGTTGGTCGTCGTGGTGACGCCATTAAGAGTGGGCGTTTCATCAGTTGCGGCTCAGACTCTTCGTTCTGTACTTCCAAGTATCGCGAAGCTGTACACACATAAACTGTACCCTAGAGATAGTCAATTGTCTTGTTCAATTTCTTGCAACCCACAAATCGATAGGCCCGAACCGTCGATCCCCCAACCAGAATTGAGATTGCGTTCAAGTATCTTACTCGCACTTCGATAACTTCCCTGCGTTACGGAATGGTCTCCGAGCAACCGAGACCCTCTTACTCCAAGGAGCAGATCTCGAAATACTTCGAGCGTCTGAACTTGCCTGAGAAGGACCAGAAGTATGATATTGCTGGCTTGAGTCCAGAGGATGAGCTGAAGTACCTCACGCTGCTGCAAAAGCACAATCTCGCTGAGATACCTTTCGAGAACTTGACGCTGCACTACTCAGCTCATCACTCTATCAACGTCCATCCCCAGGCCTTGTTCACCAAGATCATTGGCGACAACAATGGGCGTGGAGGGTACTGCATGGAGAACAATGCCCTGTTTGGAACACTCCTGTCTTCGCTAGGCTTCAACATCTATTCTGCTGGAGCACGTGTAAACAATGGAGGCGTCTTGACAGGCTGGTCTCACATGGTCAACATAGTGAAGATTGGGGCAAAGAAGTACCACGTGGATGTTGGCTTTGGTGGTAATGGCCCTGTGGTGCCCATGCCTTTGGACCGATCAGAAGTCGTCAAAGAGCACATCAAGCCAGCTGCAACTCGTCTGCGTTGGGATAACATTCCCGGCAATACGGATCCAGATCAGCGCCTTTGGCTGTACGAGCATCGTCAGGATGAAGACAGCGAGTGGACTTTGATGTACGTCTTCACCGAGCTGGAGTTCCTGCCCAGTGACTATGCAGTCATGAACTACTTCACAAGCACTAGCAAGCACATCTTCTTTACACGGACGATTATGCTCGTGAAGAAGATCCTAGACGACACTGGCGAGCTGGCAGGGGAGCTAATCATGAGCGACAAAGACCTCAAGTGGAGGATACACGGAAAGAAGGAGAAGCAGATCGAATTCAAGAGTGAGAAAGACCGTCTAGATGCTCTCGAGCAGCACCTTGGTATCCGCTTTGGGGAGGTAGAGCGGGTCGGTATCCAGGGCCTGCCATCAGAGATCAAGTAGGGGCCTGGCTCATATTTACAAAAGGAATTGTCATTGCTTGATCAGGATATGTAACATTGGCTTTCGTTTCGATTCCCGCGCACTGCTTAGATGAATCGCTGCTCGCACTGTGCATTGTCAGTATTGCCCAGTCATCTCGTGGTGATTATACGCACCCTCCATGGGTTGTTGAGCTCGAAGCCTGCCGGCGCCTCGGCCTTGTCGGTCTGTCCTCGCATGAATCCGGTGAGACGGCGGTCGCGCTCCATCACTGTAGTGTGTACATCAGTAGGTGGTCTCTGACATGAGGTCATCGTGGGTATATCGTACTTTGCTACACAGCTGTTAGTAGAGCTCCTCCATGCTTCCGGAGACGGCTGCTTACCCTGTCCCAAGCGTCAACTCCTCGCCTGGACCTCTTTCCTCCGTTCTGCATCTCCTTGAGCTTTCCAACAGACACGGCACTGAATGCGAAGAACTGCAGCACCTCGGTTAGAGCGGTCCAGCGCGGCCAATTGGGGCAGTCAACATACGCCGGTCATAATCGCGTACGGCAGCAAAGCCTCGAAAGGGACACCCATGGTTGCGAGAGTGTCAGCGGGCGCTGTGGTTCGTGGGGGAGGGTTTCGAGCGGTGCGATAGCTTGTGAGTGAGGTCGGAACTGAGAGAAGGCGCTGGCCGGGGCGCGCCTTGGCACCCCGACCTCCACAAGCAGCGACGACTGTGGTTGACCAAATAAACAACCACGCACGCGTTACGGACGGACGACGATTATTGACGGTGTCGCTCGGAGCTGCCCTTTCCTACGAATCGCAAATCTCGATGCCCTCGCGCCTTATGCGGCCGACATAATTGCGCGTCGCAGCAGCCGTCCACGGCCACCTGTACACAGCAACGGACAGCGCGACTGCGGGGCTCAGCCATCGATCAAAGACGGTATTTGATCTTCAGACACGATTTCACGACCCAGTATCACGATTTGGGGGCTACAACGGCCTACAGAGCCGACCAGCAACGCGCCACGACACCTCCACGACGCGCTCTCCCTGCACTATATGCAACCACGACCACGGCGACAACTGCTCATGTACCGCATAATCTAGAGCCTTCACTGTGACTGGGTTGTGACACTGGCGTATCTCGTGTCCAAACTGGCGACCGCCGTCTCCTTCGCCATGGCGGACCCAGGGAGGCTGGTGGGCCAGACAGCTCCCAGTGCCGAGCCAGAAGACATCGACGCGGATGGAGAGTATGAGATGGACGACGTACAATACGAGCAGGAGCCTGCCGCAGTCGACACACCAGATGCAGATGCTGAAGGCAACACCACAGACGCTGAAGGCTCAGAGGTGGACGCTGAAGGCGAGGACGACGACGAGGTCGAGGCTGTAGGCGCTGTCAAAGTGCGTGACAATGCGTCCGACGACGACGACGACGAGGATGACGACAACGACCCAGATGCTGTCGTGGACGACTCTGAATCAGACGCAAAAACTTACAGTGACGATGACGAATCAGAAACCTCAGAAGAAGAGGAGGAGGTTCAATATCAGGACGAGAGCGAGGAAGAAGCAGAGAGTGGAGTTGCTGGTAGTGACCCTAACGTGTGCATGTGAGTCTGGATCAGCAACACCAACAACACGGTGGATGAAAACTAAACTCTGTCAGCTACTGCAATCAGCCCGAAGACCAAGATCCAAGCGAAGACTTCGAGGAGTATCTCTCGTGCTCCGTGTGCGGCGACCATTGTAAGTTTATATATTGGAATTTACAAGTTTATGATCCTGGTAGCTGACACATCCGTTCCTGCAGCACATCGGCAATGCGCCCGTGACGCTAACACGCTTAGCCCCGAAGATGGTATGATCCTCACCTTCCACGAACGTTATGTGAGACTAACATTCTTATCCTAGACGCAACGCAATGGCGGTGCAGCGGGTGTATTCAAAACGAACTCCATCGTCAAAATGATGAGGAAGAGGACAGACGGAAGAGCTCAGACTCACTCACTCGTCGCAGACTGTCATCTGTGCCTAGGCTTGCACGAGACTTGCTCCCTTCGACTCGTGGTGTAGATCCCAACGGCCACTCGATCTTCAAGGAGCTGATCCTGTCTGAGGATGCACCAGAAGGAACACGATCTTTGCGAAAACGCAAGGCTTCGCATGAAGACGGGGAGCCAGCTCCAGCACCAGTACGGCAGTCGCGCAAGAAGCGCAGACCTTCCGAAGTCTCCAAGTCAGAAGCAGCACCATCCGTAGAAGCAACATCACCACAACCCTCAGCGAAGAACGCTCTGACCGATGGCGACGACACCGATGGCGACGCACAGCACACTGCTTCAGATCAAGAAGGCACCCGTACTCGGTCTTCACGTGTGCGCCGCTCTACGAAGCCTCAGAGGAAGGACAAGAGACCTCTCGTATGGATAGAGGAGTCTCAGGGCCTCAGTCTCATCCTCGCTTTCCACCTTACTAACGAAAAGGTGCAGAAGATTGTGACACAGAAGCCAAAGAAGAAAGTCTTAACCCTGGAACAAGAGCGACAAGAACGGCGGCGCGAGCGAGATCGAGAACGACGCGAACGTAACAGGCGAGCCGCGCAAGCAGCTAGAGAGTCGCCAGACATCCCGCAATACCCTTCGGTCCAACATCACTTCAGTGCGCCATTCTTGGGCTTTACAGAGAAAGAGGACGAGACGAAGAGCAAACCCTATGGTGGCGTTTTATCGGAAGCTGATGCAGACACCTCCAAGACTTACCCTTCACAAGCGGACAGAAAGCGCTTCGAAGACGCACGTGTGAAGGCCGAGGAGGCATGGAAAGAGAAGCAGGCCGCACTGTACGCTCATCATGAATCTGCTAAACCTTCGAAGCAGGCTGCCGCTGCAAGCAAGATCAAGTGCGTCAACTTTGGTGGCTGGGAGATCGAGACTTGGCATGCCGCACCATACCCGGAAGAATACAGTAAGAATCGAGTTTTGTACATTTGCGAGTTCTGTCTCAAGTACATGAACTCTGACTACGTCGCGTGGCGGCACAAGGTAAGGAGTGACAAAGATTGACTACCGGATCGTTGCTCACATCGTACAGCTTAAATGCCCAGCTAAGCACCCTCCTGGTGACGAGATCTACCGCGACGGCAAATACTCCTTCTTCGAGGTTGACGGTCGCAAAAACCCTGTGTACTGCCAGAATCTTTGCCTTCTTGCAAAGCTTTTCTTGGGATCCAAGACGCTATACTACGATGTGGAGCCTTTCTTGTTCTACGTCATGACAGAGAATGACAACTATGGCTGCCATTTCGTGGGCTACTTCTCGAAAGAGAAGCGACCAAGCTCGCTTAACAATGTCTCCTGTATCCTCGTGCTACCGATTCACATGCGCAAGGGTTACGGACAATATTTGATCGAGTTCTCTTACCTTCTCACTCGAGTAGAGAAGAAGACTGGGAGCCCGGAGAAGCCACTCAGTGACATGGGTCTTGTGAGCTACCGGAAGTATTGGCGGCTCTTGCTCTGTCAAGAATTATTGGAACAGAAAGGGCCTATCAGCATCGCGGCGATCTCTGAACGCACCGGCATGACGCCGGACGACATTGTGTCAGCCTTGGAGGGTCTGCGCGCCCTTGTGCGTGACCCTGTAACCAAGAAGTACGCCTTCAGGCTGGATACGAACTATTTCAAAATCTACATTGACAAGTGCCTTGCTGCCGGCAACCCAACCATCAAGCCAGAATGCCTTGTCTGGACGCCATACGTCATGGGTCGCTTCGGGCAGTATGAGGATGGACCTGCGTTGCAGACAGTCCAGCAGCGTGACGAGGTGGATGAAGAGGATCAGCCTGCGCCTGAGGAGGGCGTGCAGATGGACGCCGCTGTCGCGAAAATGAATGGCACGTCACTCGAAGAAACTGGACCTACTGAAGATGAGCCTGACCCAGGCCCTGATATTCCACTCGAAGACTCTGTGGACGTGGAAGATGGCTCTCCTGCACCGCCCGGCACCGGAACCCCTCTGGCCAACGGATCAACGATAGCACTCGCAGGATCTCAGATCACTAGCAACGAGCCTGCCATACCACCCTCACGCTACGAGATCTTCCCTCCGATCCCTGGGCAGCCTGCCACGAAGCGCCGGCCAGGACGACCTTTCGGTGCACGACGACGAACAAGCACACCGAACCGAGTCCGCAACACTTCGCTCTCAATACATACCGCTCCAGTCTCAAGAATCCAACTATCTCCAATCCGATCACGCCGAGACTCGCCAACGCGCAATGGCGCACGCACACCCGCTACCGTCTCCGTGCGCCGCACGCGCAGCCGACTTGGCGAGAGCGTCACAAATGGCGACGACCTGGACGAAGGTGGTGAAGTCAAGGCTGTGGTCACAAACGGACGAAGAAGTACGCGCAGCTCCGGTAGCTCCGGCGGCAGCCCTCGAGTCGTCATCAACAATAGCAGCAGGGGCAAGGGTAAGGTGATGCCGGTCGAGGAAGAGCAGGAGGAGCTTGAAGACATAGATGCGGATGGCGACTATGATGACGATGCCGAAGGTGAGGTGGAAGAAGACGAGGGTATGGATGTCGATGCGGAGGGAGAGGAGGACGATGATATCGTTATGGGAGAAGCTTAGAAAGCTAAAAGTGGCAGGGCGCACCTGCAAGACCAAGTGAACTTGTTGACTGGTCGGATCCGCCAACGTCTGGGTTCTGGTCTGCAGAGTCCGGATGCTCAGATCATCGCTTTGTTGGAGGACGCGGCGAGGATGTAAATGTATTTGTAGCATGGGTGTTTTGGGCGCATTATGTCACCTACCTTCTTGGGTTGGGCATTGTAGCTTTAGCTTCTTCGATAACTTACATTAGGGAGATACCTTGGGACTCGCATGTCTTGCGAAGGAGTTGGTTTGGAGCAATACACCTAATGCATTTTCACGAACATATTCTCATCCATGCTATGCGCCTGAGCCAAAGCATCACAGCTACAGCTGTCACAGCAGATCGGAACATGCTGCGTAGCTTTGTCGAAAATGTATTCAAGGATGTCAGTAGCCTCGAGAGTCGGGACATGTCACTTTCTGCTTTCGCTCACACCCGCATTACGCCGACTTCGTACCTGGCACAACATCCTGGCTGGCATGCAAGGCAGGTAACCGGAGCATCGGAAGATTTACACTGTACGACATGTGGCAGATCAACGTCGTCAGGATGAGATGAGGCACCACTTCCTTGTCTTGGTCGATCACATCAGCCATTCAGAACCGTTCAATCGAAGCAATCCATCTATACACATCTCGGCTGTGCACGCCACTTTCCCAGCAGTGGCTGGCGACGAGGCTGAACACCAGCGGGAAAGCATCGATCCCGACAGGAGTAACTGGCGAATGGCAAGCGGCGGGCCTCTGTTGCAACTAAGCTCTCTCGCTACTTGCGCAGCAACAACAGTCTTTTAAGGAGTCAAGAATTTTCCAACATCGTGACTTGAGGTCTCACGAGGATCAGTGTCGTTTGATTCTGTGCAACGGCAATCCACGGTGACGCACTGATAACTAAGCACAGCGATAAGCCTTGCATTGCGGGGCCCGCGGGCAGGGAACGCGGGGAGACGCCAAACGCGCCCGACTCCGTCGCCTATCATGCCTCGTATTAGTCACATTTCGAGTGTGAAGTGGGGAATGATATGCTGAAGTTGTAGAGTCACAGTTGTTTCTGTTTGAAATTCTTGTCTGCCTGTTTGTATTTACCTTCCCCTTCCCGGCTGACAACTCAACACAATGCTCTCCTTGGGCGTCGTCCTTTTGGCAGCTCCAGTGCTGTTGCTGCTGCAGTATGGCGTCTCCTACATGTCAAATCCCTTGCGCAAGATCCCTGCCGCGCATCCTCTGGCCCCGTTTACATCACTCTGGATGTCTTCAATCCGCTGGCGGAAGATCGAAAATGCAACGCTCAAGGAAGCACACGACCGGTTGGGACCGGTCATTTGCTTGGGACCGAAGGAGATCTCCGTGAACTGTGTGAAAGGAGGAGTCAGGGATGTATATGCTGGAGGCTTCGAGAAGAGAGATGCGAAGAGCGGATATAACTGGTATGGATTCTTCACAAACTTTGGGTATGTATTCATTAGGTCTAAAAAGAAAGAATTTCTGCCTGAAACCGGAGGACTGATGGACGCCAGTTTCGACAACATGTTCTCCACAGGACTGAACAAGCCACACTCAGCACGGAAGCGTATGTTGAGCAACATCTATAGCAAGTCTGTCGTCACTGCTTCGCCGGTGTTGCAAGCCCAGGTGTCGGCCATACTATACAAGAGACTTCTGCCGCGTCTTGCATCCATCTACTCCGGTGCAGAGAAGGGCGTGTTCGAAGCGTCGAGCTTGTTGAACGCGAGTACCATGGACGCCATCACGTCCTACATCTTCGGGCTGAAGGCAAGCTCAAATTTGATCAGCAACCCAGATCAATTGGCATGGTTTCTGGATCTTTACAATTCGCGTCGCTCGTACAACTTCTGGCCGCAGGAGTTCCCTCAATTGACAGGATTTCTGAGGAAATGGTTTCGTGTCCACATGTCGCCAAGTTGGGTCGCTGGTGCGAACGCAGAGATCGAGAAGTGGACAAAGGGTATGTGCGACGGTGCTGCGAATGTCATGCAACAGGGTGAGGTGCAGACCCAGGATGTGCCATCTGTGTATCAGCAACTCTCGGCTGCAGTAGCCAAGGAAGCGAAGAAGAACGATATGGAAGGGGTGGACCTACGTTTTGTCATTGCCAGCGAGGTGCTTGACCATCTTGCAGCTGGCTTCGACACATCAGGTATCACACTCACCTATGTGATCCATGAGTTGTCTACCCACAGACAGATCCAGTCGCGTTTGCAACAAGAGCTCAAAACACTCTCACCACAGCTCGTTGCGTCATCATCACCCGAGCTGCCTGATCCTAAGGTGATTGATGCGCTGCCGGTCTTGCATGCCGTTATCTGGGAGACACTGCGTCTTCACTCGGCGATCCCAGGTCCTCAGCCACGATTCACACCCCCACAAGGTTGCCAGCTTGGTCCAGATGCAGAGTACTTCGTACCCAGCGGAGTGAGGGTTAGCGCAAGTGCAGGTTTGCTGCACCAGAATGAGGACGTGTACGAGCGCGCCAGCGAGTGGAAGCCAGAGCGGTGGCTGGACATGGAAACTGTGAACGAGGAGAAGCGGAAAGACATGGAGAGTCGATGGTTCTGGGCTTTCGGAAGGTCAGTATGTGCACGTAGATCTTTGTTGCTTCAACTCACGAGTCGCAGCGGTGGCCGAATGTGTGTGGGGTCACACCTGGCAGTATACAGTAAGTGCACAACACCTCCGGCGAAGTTCTGTTCGCCTTCGAGCCCGACACGATGTTTTTCTCGGCCGTCGACATTGCTTTTCCGGCACGGAGCCTCGAAGGAGGTTGCTGACTGGGATTGTCCTGTCACCGTTGCTGGCTGATTGGTCTGATAAATACCACCGGCATCTCGGGGCAATGGTAGTGGATATGCGGCAGCGGCGAACATCATCAATTAAGACATGCCTGCGAGAAGCTGTGCTGACACCGATCCAGATATGAAGTACATTGTCGCTGCGCTCTACTCAAGCTATAGCACAGTGGTTGTTGACGATACCGGCATTGAGCAGTCGGATTCGTACACTGCTCCGCCGAAAGGAGATAAGCTCATCATTCGATTGGAGAAGCTTCAAACATGAACATTGGGATCAGAAAGATGTGAGCAGCACCTCGACACATTATGCGGGAGCGTTGGACCCCGCTATGAAGCATCGGGGAAGCGGTACCCCGCGGCACAGCGGCTCTGAGTGTAGTGGCGTGCAAGCACATTGTAGCGTGTATATTTCGCGTTTTGTGCGGCATTGGTCAAGCTCGATCCCCGAAACTGTGGTGTACTTGCGCGACTTGTTGAGGCCGTGTTGTGAACCATGGTAACGCCGAGCGGGGTGCAGGACATGACGTGAGGGCACGAAGTGAAGGTCCTCGATCATCGACACCGAGAGAATTCTCGGTCCCAGCTCGAAATAGAGAATTGCGGTTGATTGACGGTTCGAACGACTCAAGCACTGTAGAGTTCCTCATCCTTCGAATGCGTGAGATCCCAGCTGTACGCCATATGACCCCTCCATTTGCCGAGCGAGGTGGGTTTGTAGCGTGCTGTGCAGCTGCATGCTCGTGTCAAGCTGAGTCGACCCATGCGAGAAATCTCCAGGCTATCATAGCCTTGAACCCGCTTTGAGACTGACCATGCAGATTTTCTTTGTTTCAAGCACGATAGCGCGTTCGTGTGTAACCAGTGACGAAGGGTATGTGCGAAGTCTCCTCTTGGCTCGCGCCAGGCCCACAGTTGTGCATTCCAAGAATGCAACCGTTGAAGCCGCCTATGTCGTGACTGCTCCATTCAGCGTAGATGACAGATAAATGTTCTTCTTACATCGAACCTTGATCGAGTCTATCAAGTGACGAAATCTCGCTAACTGCCTTTCTCTTTGTCTCCCTGTTATGCCTGGCCATGTCAGGCTGCGTGGGTCCATGCGGGGACTTCACCGGGTAAAGCAGCAAGACGCCGTCCATTCATTGGTGTTGCATAGTATGGCCAGATTTCAGGAGGGTAGATCGAGAGCAGACGCCAGTCGAGGGTCTAGCACTGCAACTTGAAGGTGCGGTACACGGCGCGCGCGCCACGCTAGGCAATGAGGGACGAAAGGGTTCCAGATATGGAGCTGCCAGATCAATACAGGTATTACATTATTGTTGTTGTCATCTCCTTGTTCGCATTCGTTGACAGAGGAAGTCAATGGCAGAGAGCAATAAGGTCGTGATCGTTCACCAGAGCCACAAACGATCGAAGAAGGAGCTAAGGGTAGGTTGGTGCCTACCGCGTGGATGAACTCCGCTTCCGGATGCCTCAAGCGCTGGCTAACGTAAGCTGGAGTGCACTTCCATCTATTTCAGCGGCCGTTTGTTGGCTGTATCATATCACCATTTGAAGACGGCAAGGTTCATTCATGGAGATCGCATTGATCATGGGATCGTAGCATCGTCTTGCTTGAACAAACGGATATTGATTATTGAGGAAGGTTTGATTCGACGCGCATAAAAGCAAATATGATAGGATTAGTCCATCGAAGGCATGGTCCCAATAGCTCCCCAGAAGCTCAAGGCGTGCTTGGTAGTGCTTGTCCCTGGGTCAGCAATTCGTCTGGAAGTTAGACCAAGAACAGGAGGTGAGATACAGATTGACATTGAGTTATGTAGGACGATTGGTAGTCTGGCCGACTGGCGACGTCGCTGGGAGGTGGACGCCGTCTTTGATATGGCGCTTCTCGTAGGATACCAATTCCCGGAAGGACACTTGCAGCGATGTCACGATCAAGAGACATGCGTCTACAGCCTCTACTATAGTGCAACATGAGCTTTTTGAACACGAATAATGGTTGACTAGTTAGACCATACTACGAGTGCTTGTTTATAGTGGGCGACTGGACGTCTAGTCGGCTGTTTGGATGTGTGTTGTTTTACGTAGGGAAATGCTACCCTTTGCATTAGTCGCACTCAGTTTTACTGCATCTGCAGTGATGCCGAGACAGATACAAGCGAGCAAGCACCTTCAATGACTGCCAGCTATGCCACAATAGCGCTATTCATCAAGCGTTGGTGGTGAGCGTCTCTGTCTTCAGCGCTTTGCCACTGCCGCGGCGCCTTTGCGAGCATGGGCGTGTTTATCGAGAAAGCGGTAGGCGGTTACCAGTTGATGTGCAGCGGCTCGACTGATGTCAACGAGGATACAGTCGGTCGTGCAACGTTGCAGATTCCAACCGTATGCGGATGGGGCAGCTAGCGGCCTTTTCGTGCATGGCGATTCCAGCCACCGTGAGAACCGCCGTCGATCTTTCCCCCCTCTCACGCCTGACGGCCTCGAACAATATTGCACTCCAGCATCCTTTGTTCTCCAGTCGCGGCAGGCCGTGCGCGTCAGCTTCACATCTGTCAAGACTGCGCAGCGCATCATGCCAACGCGCCAGCTTCCTGATGGTCCCATGTTGTCGTCTAGAGGCGAGTCCGGAATCAGCAACCTCGCGATCCTGTACCGATGCGGTCCTCTGCTGTGTGACAGTAGTATGGCGCAGCTGTCATAGCTTCTCAGAGGGATAACGACATCAATACCCGGTCTCCAAGTATCCCCGGAAACGGCCCTGACGCTACGTGCTAGCCGCCATGTGTGTAGACATTTTCTGTACTACGAAGGTACGGTTGACAGAATTCTAGGCGGGTTCGAGGAAGGTAGTGTAGTTGAGTCGATGCGTCGTGAGCTTTGATATCGTGGAGCGGCGCGGTGGTGTCTGAAGAGGGAAGTCTGTTGACAAAATCGGGAGCGAGTCGAGTATTATGGGGTCGTCATGAGCGCAATCCCTCATACTGGTTGCAGGCTAAACCTCCATGGTCGTCTAGGCATATACAAGCTTCAAGGTTGCACCCGGCACACGCACGCGCCCGGGGCCCCGGCTGTCTCCCTGATTGTGCAATAGTGTTTCCGAGTCTAGGAGTGACATTCGATTGAGGCACAGCTCATGTCTTCCTGATCTCTACGTTAACTTCTCGCGCGATCGGTCTGTTTCGCCAACATAGCTCGCTTCTGGTGTAGACATCTGAATTGTAAGTGATGGAAACCTCCAGACCCTCGGTATGCTTCGAAGCCGGCCCAGCTGCTGACAGGGCATACCGAACACCTCGCGCTTCATCGGTGTGATGTGTCGCTCCTCTGCGATGTCTCCAGCTTACTTGTTTTGCGTAGCTCTGCAGCCTTCCACACACCCACATGTGTATGACTAGAAGAGGCAAATTCTTACCGCGATCGATTCGCCAGCTCTATCGTTACGAATCAAGAAGTTAGGTCCGAGTCAGTAATGAGGCACCTGGAGCAACGCAAACGAACACAACATAACTCAAATTGCAACAAATACCACGTTGGTTTTCATTATTGAAAGAAGGCAAAAGAAAGACGGCGACGATAGCTAGGAAAGGAGTCAGAACAGACAAGATCTAGCACGCACGGAGATTCCCTGGCATACTTCACGCCGCCTTTGCGTTTCCACTAGCTCGCCGAAACTGGTAGCGAACGGGACTTGCTAGTCGGAGATCGAAGAGCTAAGGATCGTCGTGGCGTTCAGGCAGCTCGGCGCCCGTTGAACTTTGGACTAGAGTCAAAGCGGCGACCCGGCTTCGCGTCTGGCAGCTCTCGCGCAAGGCCATAGGACGAGTGCGGAGGGCCCCGGCTCAAACGCTACTCGGAGGTACCTTTGCAACTCAACTGTCGAGTGCAATATTTCCTCTTCAAGCTGGTCTCGCCTGTAGTCGAGTGTGAGCCTCGCCTTTCTCTCTGCCCCTCGTCCTTCACACTCACCCTGCATTACTTGCAGACTGTATCCGACTTGTGCCCACGCCTACGCCTCTCCCTGGTCCCTGTCCTGCCTGCATTGCGCTATCTCGCGGGATAAGCTCCCCACGGTTCACCACCTTTGTCCCCAGGCCTAAGGCACATCTCTACCACGGTTCGGTCCCACAGCCGAGCAGCTTCACTCAACGTCAGGCCGTCCACTCCATACATCCACTGAGAAGAACAAGCGCCCGGAGACCACATGTGCTGTATCAGAAATCCCTAGGACTCCATGTATATCCATCTCGGACGTCGCAAACCCTACTGACGACCCTCTGGACTTGTGTGCGTTTGTTTCCCTGGCATCGAGGTGGAAGTGCTGTAAATCTGTGCCGCGGAGGAGACGAGTGTGCGTGGGTACAACTCTGGTTCAGGCTTCGACAGAGCTCTGCAGCATCACCAACGGCGCAGGCGCAGCGCATCTGCCTGTTTGCGCATACGTGTGCGAACCGCTATTCTTTATTCCATGCAAGGCTGTGTCCCACCAAACTGCTTGTAATCTGGTTCGTCCCGAGCCGTAGGCCCAATCTGAAGCTGGCGACTTTCGACAACGGACCTCTTCGAGCGGGGTCATCACGATCGATTACACGATAGGGCCAGAGCGCGCATTGTCGACATAGTCATTGGTGAATCACCACTGCCTGATTGAGGACGATCGAGGTTCAGAGGGAAAGATCCATGGGAGCGCCCACTCGCCAAAAGGACCCTCTCACCCATCGCCATTGCCCGCAAAGCACACAAACTCACCTGGGGCTTTCAAATTTTCACTGCGAACTTGGTTACCTCTCATATCTCCCCGAGCTTTGCTCATATTCTTTCTAACAACCTCCTTAACCAGGCTCTTTATACTCACCATCACCCACTAACCACCATCACAATAACCACGGTAGTTGTACAGTGGCTACAAGCCTTCTAGATTCCATTCTAGAATCAACGTCAACCGCCAACAGAACTCTCGAGCAGTGTTTCGTCTGCTCCTTCGACATCACCACTTCTCCTCGACGAACCGTGAGCCGACGTTCTTGTCGACCAACAAACGAGCGAACGGTCATCCTGTGGGACAGAACCTACCATGTCGCTCATCACGTTTCCTCACGGCGCCTTCAGCCTCAAGATGGCCCAGCAGCCGCGCGAGGCTCTGGTCGTGTCCAAGGGCAAGGAGAAAGCACGGAAAGCGGTCGACCCTCCACCCATCGTACAGCTTGACGTCAAGCCGAGCGTCGACCCTCAGCACAACTACCTTCAGAACCCCTACTTATTCATGATGGTCAGCCTCTACAAGGGCGATCGAGATGAAGCTTTGTCCGGCAGCGAGTCCCTGACAGGTACTCTGTCATCGTCACTGCACCGCCTCAAAGACCACAGCAACACTGATGTTGGGCTTTTCGTGTTTGGGGACATCTCCGTCAAGCAGATGGGCACCTACAGGCTGCACTTTCGCCTTTACGAGTTCAGCACGGAGACCTACACTGCACAGTTCCTAGCGTCTGTGACCAGTAGCAAGTTCAGCGTCCTGGCTCCCAAAGACTTCAAAGGCATGGAGGAGTCTACTAGTCTGTCGCGGTTGATTGCCGACCAAGGTGTCCGCCTCCGTCTGCGCAAAGAAGCCAGGACCGCGGCTGGCAGCAAGCGTTCGTACCCTTACGACAGCCCAGTTGGAATCACACCAGCTCCAGCCCGCCCAAGCCTGTCTAATGACTACTCTTCATCGTACGAGGGTGAACACTCCCCTATCAAGCGAGAAAATACATACAACTCCAACAGCCAGAGCGAGGTGTCAAACCACACCATGGAGCAGCCATATGGTGCTCAGCCCCCGTACAAGCGCTCCTTCCCATCATACCCACCTGTTGGACAGCAGTCCTCTCTCTCTGCCCCTTACAGCATGATGAGCCATTCGAGCATTGGCGTGCATCACACCAGCCTGATCAATCCCCCCGGTGTTCTGCCATCGAACACAACCGCAGGGTATCTCCCCGACAACACCGGGTTGTACGGCGGCTCCTCCTATCCAAGCTCTAGCCCGAGCTATCAAAGCAGCGCCGCTCCATTCTCGGGCAATGCTTACAACAGCTTGTTCTTCAACAACTACGACACCAACCTGCCACGTTAGCAACACGACACCCCACCACACACCCCACCACGCAGATTCGGATGGGATGATCGGAGAAGGCGTTAAAAGTGTATAATATGGGTTGCATATGGCCCGGAGTTGGTGACGACATGGCTATTCTTGACCGGTTCGGCATTGCAAGGTGTTCAAGGCAGCATTATGGATATTGGCGTTCGGTTATTATTGGAAGACCACCTGCCTCACGGCACACTGGGAGATCAGGCGTTCATCAAGTTTGGATCTGATCACTGGACTTGATTTCATCATTCGATCGGAGTTCCGTTCGGCATACCTCGCTGGAATGGTCAGACGGTGCGCATCGTCTACGAAGATCGATAATCGTTAATGCATATAGACAGAATCGAAAGACCGGAGGCTTGATCCAATCAGATCTCCAATTGTCATCCATCACACTGCAGATACGAATAATGCTGGCAACCTCCGAAAAGAGCTTTGCACGTACGGATCTATCTCGCGACTAACATTTGAAGGTGTGCAGCTGACAGTGAACGCCGATGCTCTGCATCAACCTGAGCCCAAAACACCTTCGTCCTCGTGAAACATCTCAACGGTACCCAGCCTGTGCGAAGTGCAACGTCTCCAATCGGCAACACTTCCAGCAACCCTTGCTTAACATTTGCACCTTTCATCTCTGTAACTTTACCCGACATTAACAACGCTCAGCACCCCTGCGCTTCAATCTTCAACCCTTTTTTTCCCAGTGACATCTGACACGCAGGCTAATCACGATCTACAACGTATTGCCGAGCGCCACATCATCTCACGCCGCCCTATCAGCAATGCTCAATACCAAAATGCCCATGAGTCTCATCCCCGCTCCTTGTTACGGCCTTTGCTGCACCTGCCAACTAACGCGTGAGGCGAGTCGAGACGAACGCATTTTACGGGACGCACGCGTCTGGCAACCGCGATCTTTGTCCTGACAGGCTGGACAAGACCGGAGCACCTACCGGCCGAACAAGCGCGTCAAGACTTCGTTCGTGTTCACCGTTCAAGTCTTTCATCAGAAAAGTGGTGCGGTTGCGGGTCTCCCGGTGCCCTCCCAAAATGCTGAACGCATGCTACGTGATTGCGTGCATGCTGCAAGCGGCCTCCGGCCCTCCGCACCTAACGTCAGTCGTCAGTGGAGAGCTTGCAAAGCTAACGGTGCGAAGGGAAATGAGCCAGCGCAAAGGCAAGCGCAAGGTGACATGTCATCGTGTTCGCACGGCTGCTACATGCATGAGCTTGGACTTTTGCGACTGCAACGCCCGCACGCGTCTTTCATCCTGGGTGCAGATAAACTTCGCCGGAGGCCCGCCGGCGCGCGCCACACAGGCCGCTAGACAACGCGCACAGAGCGAAGATGGACAAGCGTCGCCTGCAACTGTCAGACCATGCCGGAGCGACAGGGCGAGCAAGCCCGCGATCGTCGTGAGTGGCCTCGGCTGTGCGATGTTTGAGGGGTGGTGCCGGATGGCGCGCATGCAACGTCAGTCATGTGATTTAGCGTTGGGTACGAAGCGTTTGAGTGGATTCGCGTTGGTGGTGTTGCGACTTGGCGGGGTTGGGGACGGTGATTGGCACGGAGGAGATGGAGTAGGAGAGAACTCTGCTGAAGGTTTTCACGATGTGAGGTCACGAAGACGTGAAGCTAGCATGTGAAAGTTTTGAATCTTAAATCTGAATATTCGAACAGTGTGGGAGCAGATAGAAGACTGTGACCTCGTAAGCCGCCATCTCTAACGCTACGCTTCGTTCATGTTCGATTCGCGCTTTTAAGGCAACCTCAAAGCTTGTAGAAAACCTAGTGATTGCGAAAATGGTACCAATGTTGGCTCTCTCAAAACCAGGTGCAAGTGTCGATTTGATATTGACCATCGACCTGTGAATTTGTATCTCGATTCCGTTTCTGTACCGCCTCTGAATGCAAGGCGAGGGAACCGGAACAGCGAGCAACCCCCAACCTACTCGTACGCGGCCGTCACGGAACCGTAGCGCTTTCCGTTGACTGACAGGGAGATTTCCAGCGAAGACTGAACGGCAATCTCGAGCTCGTAGTCCAAACTGTGATAAAGCTCACCGGAAGGAGAACGCCTGGCTTTCCAGTGATCTTTCGGTACGACGCTCAGATCAATCATAACAGAAGCGACCTTCTTCACAGCCTGGCGCATGTCAGTGACGGTCACAAACGCTGATCTAAACAGCTTACCTCTTGCTTTAGTCGCTTAGGAGCTCTGACATCATCAGAAGAGTAGAGAGTCACACCCATCTCCCTCTTAGATGCAGGCCAGAAGCTTGAGTTGAATGAAAGTTTAGCATGCGAAGTCTTCAAGGCGGCCAGGTTGTCTCCCCTCTTTAGCAACCAGTCCATTTGGCCCGAAGCCCTTCTCACACCATCAAAGCCGCAAATGTACGATTCGGATTCTCTATGCTTTTTCGCGTCAAAGCGCTCGCTGCAGTCTGTGCCATAGTGCCTGCGACATTTGCGGTTCGTGACAGCTTTGGTGTCGCCTTCGAGTCCTTTGCAGACTGCTCCGCGTGCTACCGCCGACCACCTACATGATTAAGTCAGAAACGGTGATTACGACATACAGATTCAGCTTACGGATATGCGGGTCTGATAGCTTGAAGCTCAGCCTTCTTAACGAACTCGGTCACTTTCTGGGACATGTACGGTGACTCGGAGAAACCACCAATCATGAAGACATACTAGAGGAGTCAGCACCTGGTCGCTCACGACCGCATTAATTACGGAGGGAGTATCGTACCTTCATGTTGACTTTCTTCACTCGCTTTGCCTTTTGCAGCTGATCGCCAAGTAACTCGTACGTGCGACGAAGGGGAAACTCGAACATGGAGATCATGTCCTCACTGCCAGTATCAGATATGCTATTTGAAGGATAGATTGAAGACTTACGGTGTGATTTGGATCTCTCCCTCACGAATGCCTCGGGACTCATCCTCATCTATCGAACTCAAAGGGTTGGGAAGTCGGATGTAGCTCGTCTCGGTGCCAGAAAAGCCGCTTTTGATTTCGAGTGTGAAGTCTTGGAGCATTCTAGCCAACTTCTTGGACAGCGACGTGCGTGGCATATTCTCGCTTCTGCATTCGGAGATCTTCAAGAAGTCAATAGTCCCCAGCTTGATCTCCAACCATCTCAGAAAGACGCGATCCACGAATGAACCGCCGCACTGATCTCCGCAGCCGATGGTAACCTCCTCTACAGCAACGGGGTTAATCTTGTCAACCCTATATGATATCAAGTCAACGGTGCCCCCTCCCATATCGCAAACAATGAAGCCATCGTTAACAGCGAACAGCGAACCTTGAGCGCTGAGTCGCAGGGTTTTAATCGTGTACAACGCTGCTGCCTCTGGTTCAGTGATCAGTATAGGCTGTTGCGTTAGTTGAGGGAACTCGAGCTTGTTGAAGCCAGCTTTGTCGATAGCTTGGAGTGTTCGATCCTTAGCTAGATCAGTCCATACCGCAGGGACTGTCACCACTAGTACGACAGCTAACGATCGCCACAGAGCCTTGCCGTACTTCTGGTCCAGGTTCTTGGTAAGGTGTGCCTTAACTTGTGTAAGGTAATCGGCAACGATGTCTACAGGTTGTTTGCGCACAGTCTGATGGGAGGTTGAGAGCTCGCGAAAGATCTTTGCTGCTTCACCGCCCTGCTGGGGGTCGAGTTGTAACTTCGTCCACATGTGGCGGTCGACGTGAGGTGGTATTAAGGATCCCCATACCAGGCCTTCTGCTTGATACGTGATCTCCGATGGGACTTTCTCCTTCGTGCCGATCTTTGTATGCTGAGACGGCCAATCGTGAATAATCTCGATCTGTTCGCCCTTTTCGCCGATTTCAGAAGATTCGCAGTACGAAACACCTACAACGGGAGTCAGACATGTGGATGCAGAGTTTTACTGGAACGCTGACCTGTGTAGGTCGTGCCGTAGTCGAGTCCGACCACCAGTCGGTTGGCCTTCGTCATGTTGTACGTTGTATGGTGTGTATATGGCTACAGGTTGTCGTTTGAGTGCGGTAGTTGTGCTTGGGATGTTGGTGTTGCAAGAAGGAAGATACAAAAGCGCAAACTAAGCTTCTAGCCCACTCTGGAGATGAAGGTGAGAGAGCTGCGGGGCTATCGCAGATTTGCGCAGGCGGCTGGCAAACTCGTGGTGAAGGTGAGTTGCCAGCCACCACACGCTTTAGTGCTTGCTGCTCGATTACCTACCGCACGATCAATGTCCTTCGGCCAAACACCACACTACGACAACATGGATTACGTGAGGGACACTGCCAGTGCTGTCAGGCAGATCGTGAGTAATGTATTGTCTGTCGTTAAATAGCCACTTACAAATCACAGTTTGGTCCCCCACCGCAAGAAGCGTACCAGCCTACAATCCCGAGCGACTTTGAGCCAAGTACGCCCACACAAGACTCAAGCCAGCATGAGCAAGAGTCTCCGCAATACCCAGGTAGCAGCTCTGATACGAACGAGCTCGCAAATATGCCAGCTTCGGCCCTGACAAGGAAATTGAAGAGAAGTCAAAGAACTGCGAGGCTGAAGACTCGAGACCTTAAATCTTTGAAACGCAAGCACCAAAAAACACTCCTAGATCATGAGCGCCTTCGTCGAGAAAATGAAGAGATGCTGCAGAGGCGCCAGGAACTCGTTCGAGATCACCAGCAACTACGTCGAGAGTATCAAGACTTACGTCACGACCATCAAGAGCTCCGGCAACAGCACCGAGAACCTCAGCGCGAGCGTCGAGAGCTATACCGGGAGCATCAGAAGCTGATCCAGGAACACCAAGAGCTGCAGTGCATCCACGATGAGTTGGAGCAAGATTTGGACATAGTCAAGTCTGAGAACAGGAAGCTAAGTGCAGACCTCAAGCGAGAGTGTTTCGAGTCGAACCGTGACAAAGAGAGGATGGAAGTTGACATTACCCATTGGGAGACCAGGTACGACCATGTCGTACAAACGACCATACTTCCATACGCACAGGAGTGCGGTCTCAGATGGAGTGATGAGGATGCCCCACCTATGGACCTAGTTCTCAAGCCATTGAAACGGATGCCCTGCGAGCCAATGCCCTGCAAAGACAAGTCGACAAGTTCCCGACTCAGCTGCAGGAATCGCAGGTCGATGTCAAGGTACTGCAACAACAGGTTCAAGACTTGCTGAAGGAGATGCTTGCCCGAGTCGAGAAAGTGCAGGCTGTCTCAGATGAACAGTTTGCCCAAGCCTTCCGCACCCTTAGTGCTCACATCAAGTCTCTCAGTCGTTCGGTCCGCCTCAACCTAGATGCGAATATGTTCCAAATCCTTGACTCGGGTGTGCTGCTTGCCAATACCAACACGCGACACTGGAAGATCCGCGCACACCAGAAGTACTACATCGAAGCCTGGATCTGGAGTGTGCTACTCCAGCTTGTATTCGACACTCCCTTCTCTGTCTTTGGCAAGGCCGGCGCCAGCTTGGGACAAAACTGGAAGGTCCTGTTTGGCCAACGTCACGACGGTGGTCTATCACGCCCGTCAGATTCCAGCGAGTCATATCGGTACGCAGTCGTCAGCCAGTGTGTCAGATTGGCTGGTCGAGACACCATCACCGAGGGACAAGCTGAAGCGCATAACCCCAACAGACGAGCGGCACATCATCTAGCCACAGGGACCTTGGAACGCCGAGATGAGGTCGCGAACACGATTGGGACAAAGTTGGCGACCATCTCCTCAACCGTGGATGTCTCCCAAATCTCCAACATCATCAACCGAGCATTTGCGTTGGCCTTGGAGATGTCGCTGCAGAAGTGTCGTCTTCAGATTACATATTCTGACATTGGAGCGACTTTCCACAGCGGCAGCATGTCATCTATGCCTGGCCTCGATGGCGACGATATGAATGACGGAGTCGTGGCTTTCATTGTTAACCCAGGACTGACTAAATGGGGCGATGCTCACGGCAAGATGCTGGATCAGCACTACGCCATTGTTCCTTCTTTGGTCCAGCTTGAGGCGGTCATGGTGAAGCGACAGTGCATCTGAGTTGTCTCGTTTTGCTGAAGGCATTCGATGAACGCGTGTGGAGATCGTGGAACCCGGAGAGACGACCACGAAGTAAGCCTGGCGGCCTCATGTATTCAGTCTAGGTGGCTGATGCGAAGCGAATTCGATTTGACGATCTTTGAACGCTATGATCCATCAGTGCGTGCGACATGGTTAGGGCTGGAGTCCACATTGAAGACTGGCGGAGGAAAGCTTGCTAGCGTCATGGACGAAAGTACCTGCGACGCCATCTTTCGATAGTTCCAAAAACGAATAAAACTCAAGACACCAAGTCAATGATGCGTTTGCTTGATGTGTGGTGGAAAGGGATCGATCGTGATCTACGCGGGATGCACGTTCACGTCGAAGTCGCGCCACTCCAAGTTGGGCGCTAGCTCCATTTACGCGTCGTGAATTCAACATGGCAGCGTCACGATCTTGTGCAAGCACCCGCACCAAGTGTATTGATTGTTCTTCTTGCGCCCTCAGCTCTCGCACGCCTTGCTGTTATTCTTTTCTAGCATGCCCATGACGCAATGACCCTCGATCTACCCTAAACCTCCCCGCAAACCTCTTTACGCGTCTTCCCGGCGCGACTTCTTCGAGATCACGCCTGCCGAGCACGCTCATATACATACCGCACCGGCACCGCGACGATGTACCTCCCACGGAACCTCATAGCGCACCTCTACCAGAACCTCATAAAACGAACGCACGCTGCAGCCCCACCTGTTCTTCTCCTCGTCGCCCTCGAGCCAGACGCGCTTTGCGCGTGTCGAATCCTCACCGCGTTATTGAAGCGCGACTACATACCGCACAAGATACAGCCTATTGCTGGCTATGGTGATCTGTCACGTGCGGCAGATGAGTTGGTCCGGCCAATGCGGACAACGGAGGGTGGAAGTGGGGGTGTTGTCGTGTGTTTGGGCGTTGGGGGCATGATCGACATGGAAGAGATCCTGGGCATGGACATGGACGAGAATGGTCAAGGAGGGTCTGGAGATGTCGAAGTCTGGGTTCTCGACGCGAGACGACCGTGGAATCTGGCAAACGTATTTGGCACACCGATTGGCGAGGACTCGGCAACAGGGGAGCTGGTACGGCGGCAACCCGGCGTGGAGAAGGGCAGGATATCGCACTCGTATCATGGTCTAAGAGGAGGCGTAATAGTGTTCGACGATGGCGACATCGAGGAAGAGCTTCAGGATGAAAGAACAGCATACTGTGGACTCGAGGAGATGCCGGAGGTGGGAGAAGACATGGGTTCAGATGACGAGACGGATGACCACCACGAGGACGCACCAGCGTCTGGTCAGGCGCCGAAGAAGAGAAAATCATGGAGCGACAGGGAAGATTCAGACGAGGATATGTCAGAGGACGACCGGCCACGACAAAGATTACGAAGCAATTCGGTATGATAGACCAAAGCCATATAACAATCAGTACTAACAAGCTACTAGGGAGGCTCAATCCCGTCGTCTCCCGACCGAAGACCAACGCGGCGAGGCTTGATGATCGAGAACCAACTAGGTGGATCTTCTGACTTCTCGAGATCAGACTCACGAAGTCGCTCAGCATCGCCATCGATAGTAGCCCCAAAGGAGCAGTCCGTCAGGACTCTACGGAAACAGCTCATGGCCATGCGCAACAAGTACACCAACGTTCTCGACAAGTACTACCAGCTCGGCGCCTCGTACGCAGAACCAGTCTCCTCCCTCGTCTACGCCCTCGCGTCAGAACTCGGCCGCGAAGACAACGACCTTCTATGGAATGCAATAGTGGGTGTCAGCAGCTTAGAGCTGTACGGCAGAACTGGCAGCGGTGTTGGATTGAACCCCCTCTCGGCAGCTGGTGGTTCTGCTGGATGGAATGGCAACCGCGGAGAGCAGATCCGCTCCGTCTTCAGAGACGAAGTACGGCGACTGAACCCCGTCACAGACCCTCAAGGTGTAGCTCGCGATGCGAGTCTGGGCGACTCAAGTGGCGTCATTCCCACAAGTGCACGCTCAGCAACCGACAAGTCGATACGACTGTCCCCAGAACCACGCTTCCTTCTACTACGGCATTGGTCACTTTACGAAAGCATGCAACACTCGCCCTACCTCTCCGCAAAACTACACATGTGGAGTGAACAGGGACAAAAACGACTAAACAAGCTGCTGGCGAAGATGGGTGTCTCACTGACTGAGTGCAAACAAAACTACACACACATGGACATGGAGCTCAAGCGCGGCCTGCGAGAGCGACTGCTGAAGTTCGCACCACAGTACGGACTCGACGGACTCGTCCCTCCACCGCCACGCAGTGGCGACATGAAAGATGGTTGGGGCTTCGTCCGCTGTTGGGGTTGGAAAGCCTGTCTCTCCGCCGTCGACGCCGCCGTCATCCTCGGTGCCATCCTCGAAGTCGGCGATGCGAAATCTCTCTCCCAATCCTCCTTCGAACCCACAAACTTTGTTGGCACGAATGATCACGGCGACACGATCGCTGCCGCTACACAAAAAGAACAAGATGAGGCGCAGGAGCACATCGTAGCCCGCTTCTGGACCGCCTACGACGCCCTCGGCCAGATAGATAAGCTCGTTCAGCACATCTCCACAGCACAACATCTCCACCGCGCCATTCTCCGAACTGGAACTGCACTCATTGAAAAGAAGCAGATCCGTCATCTTCGCGCCTTCCGCATGGCCGTTGTGAAAGAAGGGCCGGATGTGCAACTCTTCACACACCCCGGCGCACTGACAAAACTCGCGCTCTGGATCGCAGAAGCTATTGTCGAGCTCAACGGCACGAAGGGCAAGAACCGTGGGTCTGAATTAGTCATGGCTGGTCTCGACGATTTACGGGGCTTGTACGTGGTCGTTGGACTGGGTGGCGGCGGCGCGACAGAGAGTGCAAAGGAAAGACTACAGAAAAGAGAGAAGAAAGCCAAAGAGAAGGAGGAAAAGCAGAGGAAGAAACAAGAGGAGTTGAGGAAGAAGAAAGAAGATAAGCGGCAACGGCTCGAGGCTGCCGGGCTAGATGAAGATGAGGTCGAAGACGACACAGAAGAGGAAGATGATGAGAGCGAAGAGAGCGAAAGCGAAGATGAAGACGAGCAGATGGCCGGTGCGGGGAAGAACAGATTCGGTAACGCGTTCCAGGAAGTCGTCCGCGAGACGGGCGCAAGAGTGCGTATGGACTCCTTTGAAGCATGTGTTATCGAGATCAGGAAAGAGGATCTGAGTGGGTTCTTGGAGAGGCTGAGTATGAAGGCTGTTGTTGGCTAAATTATGTGGATGATCGTCAAGATGGCACGATGGGCGGACAAGCAATGTGTTTGGATGGTTCGGCATGGTACGGCATGGCATGGCGAGGCTAGTTTGGATCGGAGTACCCCACCCCTACGGCGTTTCGTTGTTTGGCATATATAGCAGCGCGATGATTTTTGGCGTTCTGTTTGCATAGCGCATCATAGCACAGCAAATCTATTCTCATCTTGAAAGTGTTGAGTCCATGTTCCCCGTTCTAAGATTGATGATTCTTTTCTTACAACTATTGCAGGTATCGAGATTCCCTTAATAAACCTTTGTTCAGTCTAAGTCTAATCAATACCTGGATTCAAGACTGCGATCATAATCACGGGGACAAATGCCACTCTGCTCAGTATCCGTGGGCGACACTCGACACCGTACAGCTAGTACTCATCGACGTTGAACGCCTCTGCCTTTTGCGCCCGCTTGAGCCCTACAAGTATCTAGCTTTGAACTACACCTGGGACGCCACAGAGAACCCATTTCAAACAACAACTCAAAATTTTTGAAAGCTCATCCAAGACAGCGCATTCGAACTTTCGGAGTACGCCAATCGTTTGCCCAAATCGATCCAAGACAGCATGGTAATCACGCGTTTGGCCGGAGTGAGATGCCTCTGGGTAGATCGATTTTGCATTGTGCAGGATGACCCTGCCGACAAAGTTCGTCAGCTGCCCGCTATGGCTTCTATCTACGCGAATGCATACTTCACGATTGCGGCCACTGACGGTACAGAGGTGGATGTTGGGCTTCCCGGCGTCAGTTGGCTGGGACGCTTTGCCCTCTCTGTTCGGGGGAGAGCTGGTTTGCATTGGCAAGATGGAGGCCAAGGGCTTGAAATGGTCTAGTACATCTACAATAAGTTTATCATCTTGGTTCCATCGAAATTGTGCCGGAGATCACTGTACTGAAGAGACATGTCAACTGGGTCCTGACTGGATCCTTACATTCTATAATGTCCTCTGGGTCGAATGGGAGGATGATATCGCGTATCGTAACTTAATTGGTAAGGTCTGGGCAGATTACTGGGATATTGCGGACAAGGACGAGATCGACGTTCGGCTTGGATGAGTCGAAGTGCAAGACCTCGTATCTATGATCAACAACATGGGATGAAGCACCTCAGTACCCGATTAACTCTACGCAGGCATACCGAATTTCGCAACCGCCGACTGTTCGCTTTCGTTCGGCCTTCGAAAACAGGGGCGTTCCTCAAGATTCGCTACCCAGTGATCGTCAACCAAAATGATGTTGTGATGGGACATATCGATCACAGCGCTTACTTCGATCACTCGCCTTCGCCGTCAGATGAAATCGAGCTGATAGGCACCGGTTCAATGGAGGCGCAAGGGCTGAGCTTGATCGACTCTGGCTTCGGTACGTGCGATTACTTCCATCGCCACTGCCCCAAGGACTGCCACATTAGAGACGTTCCGTGAAGATTTCCCAAGGACTAGAAACTACGGTTTTACAACGTCTTGTGGATTGAGTAGAAGTGTGGCATTGAATACCGAAAGCATGTCGAGAAGATATGGCAGGATGCTTAGGACGCTGCAATCACAGACGAAATGTACCTGCAGCTGGGATGGTTGGCTACTTGATGCAGATTGACAGCAGCCGATAGAGCATGAATAGTAGTCTGCTTGAGCATGTGGGAGAGAGCGCAAAGGTAGACCCCTGTTGAGCTAAAGTTCGGACCCTGGCTTGCTTGTGACGCAACTGCTTGCCCCACCAACGCCGGTCCCGCAGGCAGCTGTCCAACGGCAGCTTCCAAACTTTGACTCAACACCACAACAGCTCTACAACGCCACAGTACCAAGCTGGTTCTCCGCCTGGCACCGACAAGCATTTGCCACTTTCTACATCTCGAGCATCACAGCAACCATGGGTAAAGGAAAGGGTGGAGGCGGCGGCGGCGGCGAAAACCTGGGCAGCAAGAAGGCCCAGGGCCAGGCGCGCAAGGCCGATGCAGCCAACGCAAAGAAAGCTCAAGCAGTAGCAAAGGAAGAGCAGGCTGAATCTGCGCAGTGGCAGAAGGGAGCGAAGTCCAACGCCAAGGCGTACGTTCACTCAAGTCTCTCCTCACGCGACAACACTAACATTCGCCAGCGACGCCGCCGCTGAAAAGGCTGCCGAAGCTGCACGAAAGAAGGCCGAGAAAGCTGCCCTCCTCGCCGAAGAAGAAGCCTCCTTGCCCTCGAAGCCCAAGGGCGCCGGTGCAAAGAAAGCCGAAAAGAAGCCCTCAGGCCGAGGCATCGACAGCGCGCTGGGCTCGTTCGACAGGCCGTCCGCCCTCAACGCGACAGGTATCGACAACGCGCTGGATGCGTTGGACATTACTTCAGACAACAAGGACAAGCTGGACCGTCACCCCGAGCGCAGGTTCAAGGCGGCATATGCGGCGTTCGAGGAGAGGAGACTCGAGGAGATGAAGGATGAGAAGGGTCTGAGACGGCAACAGAAGATTGATCAGATTCGCAAGGAGTTTGAGAAGCACCCAGACAACCCGTTCAACCAGGTCAACGCGACTTACAATGCGACACGGGAGGATATGGCTGCGATCAGGGACAACGTCAAGAGTGATAAGGAGAGGAGGTTGGCGGGGAACTAGGTGTTTGTTGCATGGGACAAGTCTAATTACGGAGATGACTTGGGTTGGGGCTTCGAGACAGATTCCGATTGATGAATCGGAACCCTGGGGGCGTCTTTGGGTACTGAACAAGGATTAGGGAGGCGTAAGCATAGCATGATTATGCCACACCTGTAGACCTTTGTAGCTACCAAAGGTCTCCTAAGAGGCAGAGATTCTGCATGTAGAACAACGCATTATTTATATAACGTTTCAGCCGGTTTGGCATTCTACACATCTGTGGCAATCTCAGTCTGGAAGTGACCATGCCCAGCATTCTGACTAGACTGGAAAAGCGCTCGAAGTTTTGAAATTCGTAACGTCCTCGACGTGCATTTTTACGTCATACTCTCACTGTTCACACAATGCCTTCCTCCTTCTCCCTCCTCTTGTGTTCTCTCCTCGCCCGCAAAGCATACTTCGGCATAAAAACCTGCTTCAACCCCAACCATGGCGTGTTGATAGGGCTCGGTCCTGTGTAGATGAACACATCATACAAGAACCCTCCAAACGCACATCCAAGAAACGGCGCCACCATGGGAATCCAGAAATAATACCCGCCAGCAGACCAGACTTGTGGCCCATAGCCCACAGCGTAGCTCATGAGCCGTGGCCCGAAGTCTCGCGCAATGTTGATTGCGTAGCCTGTCTGCCAGCCGAAACACGATCCGAGCCCGAAGATGAGGAAGAACAGGCACAATGGGAACCATTTGTCGGATTTGGGAACTCCGTTGTTGCTAAAAACCTGTCAATACGGAGGGCACGACGCAGTGTGTTATTTATCTTACCTTGGGTCTTTGAGCGCGAAGATGACAAACATCAACAGCGTACTCGCAATGAACTCGCTAAAGAACTGACTCGTCTTGGTCACGAAACTTTGCGGGTACGTGCAGAAGATAGCGGCTGTTGCATTCGGCGCTGGAGGTACAGTGCGTAGATTGTGGCCCTCGAAGTAGTCGATAGCAGAGATGTAGTTTGCATACACGATGCCGGAGCCAACAAAGCCGCCGAGGATTTGTGCAACGAAGTAGATCGGGAAGCGTCGCCAGGGTAGTTGGCGGTAGAGACAGTTGCAGAATGTTATCGCTGGGTTGAGGTAGGCGCCTGAGTCGCCAGCGACGTATATGCCTAACATCACGCCGAGGCCCCAGCTAAAGAGACGTCAGTGGTTGACAGATTGAGGAGGGAATGGTGTCACGCACCCCCAGTTGATCGATTGGTATGAGCCAAAACCATTCCCACCAGGTGCGGTCTCCTGCCCTGTAGAGAGGAGAACCTGTGCCACTGATCCATCTCCAAACATCACCATAACTGCCACGCCCCAGAACTCAGCGAAAGGTTCCCGCAGCACAGCACGTATTCGGGACCATAACAGCTCAGAGGCAGGACCGTGGTCGTGCTCCTCGTCGATTGGAGCGTCTGGGTGAAGACCGATGACAGAGCGTGAGCGCGTAAGGCTGGAAGATGTGCGGTCGGTAGAATTGGCGGAGTTCTCAGTGCGAGCCTGTGTCAGTGGTTGCGTGGAAGATGTGTAGCTCAGGTTTGCCTGATCGCCAGCCCAGTCGTGGGAGAGAGAGGACGGTGATGCCGCGTTTGTCCGCGACGGCCCTTGAGCCATTGGGCCTGCGTTTTGGTTGCTCGTGTCCATTGTGTTGTTTAATGTCGCTATAGCTCCGTGAAATAGAAACAGATCATGTGCCACTCGATGATGTGCCACTCGACACTAAACAAGGAGATGAGGTTGAAGAAGTCAAAGACAGCAGCGTGCACCCGCCTACTTTAGTATAGACAGAGCCTCAAAGGCAATCGAACTTTCAAGCGCCATCGCAGCTCCTCAAGCTTAAGAAGCGCGTGCTGCTCACTCCCGAGGTGTTTGAAGCGTACGTCACTGGCTGACGGTCCGGCACGGCGTATAAGCTATTGGAGGCCCTTCTTGGTGATCATCGTATAGAGCGCTCGCGTCTGGGGTAAATAAACGCGGGGTTCGCTTGGGCGTTCTGTCACTGGAGCTGTCGAGTGCGCGAAATGACGTCTGGTGTTACGGATTTGGCTTCATTTCCGCGCCGGCCACATGTGCCGAGCTGCCTGACAATCAACACTCCCGTCATTTCGTGCTGGGCGACTGGTGTTTCACTGGGGTGGTGAACAGGCATCGGAACTATCATCACGAAGTTCACGGGAGTGAGATGAAGTTGTTCAGACGTTGAACATGTTCCCGGTGTTATTGTGGAGAGCTCATGGGGATTCTGTGGGGTGCATGTCTGATGCGCGGCTGGCATTAGAAAGAGCGATGCCTGATAGGGGATCGCGTGACGCGTGAGTGGCACCTTCCCAAGTGCGAACTTTGATGCAACTTCAACTTTCACATCTCACTCCCACTACCCGTGCGAGGGAAACTTCATACGTCTTCTTCATAATCAACAAAGACTGATGCTACCGTTGCGCGAAAGAGAAGGATAATGATGATAGTCGTGGTCATCCAGCCTCCCTGAAGCTCTTCAGGTTCATTACCAGTATCCGCCTGGACGCCGCAAAATATCGCCCTCGACGATACGAGTCAATTCTGTGGCCCGAACGCATAAAGCACACTCTCTTACTGAACGTTCAATCTCGCCAATTTTTTCTTCGTCAACCGACCCCAGCCAACACCACCTACAGGATTGGACAGACTCGCAGCTGCCACCAAACTCGAAAGTCCAGCAACTCGAGACAGCCTCAACAGCATGACAAGAGCGATCGCATACGAAACATTCGTACAGTCCGTATTCGCGTTTCTGCACAACCTGCTGTTTCTAGGTCCTCTACTCAGGGAACAGTTCGTCCGAAAATCCACCCCCTCTGACCTCGACAGTAGAGAACGCATGAGAAAGACGCTTCCGACATCTGTATAGCTACAAGGCAAGGATTGTGTTGAGGCTCTGAGGAACTTACACGCGCAGGTGCTATTGCCGATTAGAACTTGTGTTCCAGGTTTCGAGACGTCAAGATTCAACTACTGCGAGGGAGAGCGATAGTATCCGAGACTGTGCATGCCTCTTTCTGGACTTGTGCTGTTCATCGCCACAAGCGGCTGGGTAGAGATATAAGCTCTGGTATCGATTTGCCAATTCATGGCTTTCACCTCTGGACCAGCGATGCCGGCGCACGCACACACTCGCCTTCACCAGGTCGAGTTCTTTTTCCTGGAGGCACACTTCGAGTATCTTTTGAAATATATACCCCAACATTCGACTACCCATTATCTGGTCATCAACACGATCCTGCCTTATGGCAGAACGGGTCTTGGTTGCTGCGCTTCGGTGTACGCAAGAACTTCAATGACCTGATCGTGGGCCTTCGATGATCTGTGCGGTATGGCCCAGCTCCTGGCTAGAGTGGCATCTACCGACCGTACTTTTTGCTGGTTTGCGAGCACTTGAAAAGGTAGCCGTGGTTCGAATCGCGTTGTGGAATAAGTGCTTGCCTTACTTTTGCAGGTCTGGTTTGCTTTCACCTGGGCCCTTTCTTTGGTCAGTCGCGCTTGCCGTTCGCCGTTGACTTTTGTTGCTACTCTTTGTCCTAACAGCGCACAATGCACATAGATTTGAACTGGATTCTTTGCGCAAAATTCAGGCGTTATTCGCACATAAGTCGTGCTGCCGATAGTATCCACGGCATAGCGTTGATGGTAAGTCCAGCATTGTGAAGCACAAAGCAGTCAAAATGCAAGCCTGCGTGGTAGCCTGGTGTCAAAATGTACATCATTCACGATCGCAAGTCATTGTTCCAGTATTTGGCATGCACGCACAGCGATCACCTTTCTATAACATTTAACGCCCCAGCCTTTCCCTCATTTCAAATTCAAGCAAACTTCGCACACACCACAAAATCAACAACCCATACGAGACAAGTCTCGAGGCCCAACCAAAGCGAACGCCGTTAAACATGTGCACTTACACGACCATCCTCTATCGTTGCGGCTGTAAAATAGACAGCCAAACCTCGCCCTGCGCCTTCGCGCCTATGTTCGCTGGCCCAGGCGCCAAGACCCGCAAGGGGAAGGAGCAATTCATGGAGACCTCACCTCGTACCTGAAGTGCGGGAAGCACGGTGGCCCACTACGACCCTTGAGCAGGAACTAATGGTCTATAGTAATATTCTGCAAATCAAGTATTGCAGGCTTGTCTGCAGATGAATAATTTACATCAGATCTTTTCGAGACTGAGGATAAAATGATTTTGATGTACTTCTGTTCACCTCCTTCCACACAAAGATACGCATAGTGACACCTAGCTGATACGACGTGCTTCGAGGTATCAGCTGCACTTTTCAGACGATGATCTGGTGTTTACAGCAATTGCCACTGTAATGTGCACTAGGAAGTGGCCAGCAGATGCGTTTAATAAACTGCGAATCATCTCTCGGCAATACACTGGCATATGTGCCAGCAAAATTCCTTGAAGTCGTCTTGGTGAGCATCCACCGGTGGTTCTGAGTCCTCGTACGCCTGGAGTCCATCTTCGCGATCTTCCCGCCCATATGTTCGAATTCGTCAAGATACTGTTGCACGAAGGCTCCTAGAACATGACGGCGCTGGAAGTCGATTGCAAGTTTGTGTGCTCGGGCGTACTTGTCGAGCCCAGAAGAAGCCACCCACTCCCGGTACGGGAATAGCCTCCATACATTCACCAAGACAGGTCCGAGCCAGTGTGCTCTTCCAACAGTTCAGAGAGACCGTTGTGGACGACGCTGCACTCGGGGCGAAAGCATTGCGCAAGCTTGACAGATTCTGGGGCTGTAAAAGACATACTTGTTGGCGGTGATGTTGCGGTTGCTTCGACTGCGTCTTTGTAGGCTTCGGGTTCTCTCAACAGTGGTAGCGTCTATCGTGGTCCTTGATGTCGGCTTCCTGAGTCTGAACAGTTCGATGATGGAAGTGTGGATTGTAACGGACAAAAGAGCGATTGAAAAGTTGGAGGAAGGAGATCAAAAGTAACTACCTCCATACAGGCCTTTGCAATGAATGCCTACATAATTTCTGCCGAGCCACGTATACAGCCCAATCAGATCAGGGCTGGTGTGTATAGATATGTGAAGCCACGCACTCACGGATTCCTTCACGGCTCAATAACACCAGACATCAATACATGACTACAAAGCAGACCAGAACTCACGACAACGCTGTTTAAGATAGTGGATGTCTTAGCAACTTCGCGGATGGTCCTGTGTGAGATTGTTGTACGAAGTACCGCAAGGCTGCCAACATGGGTTGTGCTCATCAAACACCCATCCTTGACGCCAAGACGCTGCCTGACGATGCATTGCTGTGCATCAGGTCTGCATCAACACCCGAATGCATTTCACGACGTCCAACGAAAAGTAAGACAAAATCGATAACCCCGCGACACGGTCTCAAGACGTGCAGGGTGGTGTTCACCGATTGAGGCAACGTGTCGTCGGCCGGTCAGCGATGGTCGTGAGTCATACCTTGCACGGCTGGGGGCGGAGAACGCAGCAGCCCCCCGGTCCAGCAAACCACGGCGTAAGCAGGCGGCGCCTTCGTAAACGCTAAATCCTGGATCGCCGGCGTACCGCTGCTTTGTTGCCTTGTCGTCTCGTGAAAGCAGCTCCTGTCACCCTTCTTCCTCTCTGTCACTTTGTTGTTTGCGTCTGACCCGGGGTGCTTGCGAGGACAAAGCTGGGGACGCGCAGCCTGTCGCACCTGTCTCAGAGGATCTGCAGTGCATTCCAAGGGCAGCAGCAGATTGCGCAGCCTTCTCGCCGCCAGCAAACCTGCGCGCCAGCATCGCAGCAGATTTTTCATTCTCGAATTTGGCCCTGCCGGGAGGCAAGTGGTGCGGCGAAGGTGAGTGGTCAGCGCTGGCTAGGCCCGAGACCAGTCGACAGCGCCGGTTGCAGCGTCATGGCCTGGTAATGAGAGCAGCTCGCACGCGTAGGTATGGCGACTGTAACAGCACTGCACTGTGTAGAAAGCGCTGTGAAGGACAGCTGGCAGATGTCAAAGGGAGCACACAGCGGCTGCACCGCCCTGACCGTCGCAGGAAGCGAAGCAGCGCGGTGCAGTGAAGGAGAGACGCGCTTGTGCATGACGGGCAGCCCCTTTTTCTAGCGGCAGAAACTTCCAGCTGCAAAAGCGGCGGGTGGTTGTGGCCGCTAGCGCAGCGCACGGTCCCCGCAGCGGCTACTATAAGTACTCGGGCTCCCCCCTTGGTTTATCGCCCTTTTGGTCGCCTTGCACTCCGCTCGCCGCCTCACTCAACTCCCCCGCACCACCCAACGCCGCAAACAGAAAACACCGTTTTCCATCTGCGCGCTCTCTAATCACGCGACTCGGGACTAACTGTGTGTTTATCTGCACGCACTTTCACTCTCTTACGAGGTTGAGGAGCATTTCTGCGACCGGCGCTAGCCTCATTCGCTTGCGACAGCCTATACGAGCAGCCTCTGCCCAGTCGCAACACCCGACTTCCCTTGCCAAAGGCTTGCTGGCTTCGCTTTTGGTCTCTACCACCATCACCGTACATCACTAACCACTGCCACCACCGGCAGCGAAACGCGATCGACGGCACATTCTTGTCAACGTTTGCCCGGGACACTTTCGATAGTAGCTCTCCTGCCTCCGGTACGGTCTACCTCTACCTACCTCTCCCCTCTCATACTCGGTATCGACCGATCATCGCAATACATTCGCGATTCTGTAGTCTACCTGACTAGACCGCCGCTTCTCGAAGTCACATTCTGACCTGCGCAGTCTGTCAAGAATCCTCTTCAGATACTCTCTAGCTCGTTCGGCATTCCGTCGAGCTCAAACATCAATCCACAATCATGGATCCTTCCTCTCTCACCTCTCACCCGTCCACCGCCGCTCAGGCCAAGACGGTAAGCTTGTGTGATGTCTATGTCTGCGAAACCTTATTAACATCACTCTTAGTTCGTCGGACCTGGATCTCTGTCCTACCCCAACAGCGGAGACTTGACCCCGCCGACGTCCGAGAAGAGCGCGCAGCCTGACGGCAACAATGCAAACGGCGTTGCGACCCCAGCGGCTACCCCCGATACACAGAACGGCCAAGTGCCTTCTGGAATCGTGCCCACCCTCCAGAACATCGTCGCTACAGTCAACCTCTCCGCTCGCCTAGACCTCAAGACCATCGCTCTGCACGCGCGTAACGCTGAGTACAACCCCAAGCGTTTCGCTGCGGTTATCATGCGTATCCGTGAGCCCAAGACAACGGCTCTGGTCTTTGCGAGTGGAAAGATGGTCGTCACTGGTGCCAAGTCTGAGGACGACAGCCGTCTCGCTTCCCGCAAATACGCGCGGATTATCCAGAAGCTGGGGTTCAACGCAAAGTTCACCGTATGTTGCACCAGACTCTTCGTCTGGAGCTCTAGCTAACAATGACTAGGATTTCAAGATCCAGAACATCGTCGGCTCCTGCGACATCAAGTTCCCCATTCGCTTGGAGGGTCTTGCATCTCGTCACCATACTTTCTCGTCCTACGAGCCTGAGCTCTTCCCTGGTCTCATCTACCGTATGATGAAGCCCAAGATCGTCCTGCTCATCTTCGTCTCTGGCAAGATTGTCTTGACTGGTGCGAAGGTTCGTGAAGAGATCTACCAGGCTTTCGAGCTCATCTACCCTGTCTTGTCGGATTTCCGCAAGTCTTAAAACTCTCTACTATACCCTTGTCATTTTTGCGGCATTGCACGGTGTTTCGGTCGGTGGTCTTCCTTTAGCAGTCACTCAAATTGCGTTACTATTCCAGGACCGGTTCTAAAATTCAGTAAACACCCTTTCGATGAGATAGACATCAGCACATGGGGAGTTCAGCCTCCAGTAATCATGTTCACGGAGGATCTGAGGTGCGATTGTTTTGGTCTCTATTACTTCAGTACGAGTACGATACGCTGGCGACGGTGGCAGAAGTGCCACAATATCGAGACTGTTCTTAGGGGGTGTGAAGGCGCTGGTGCGGGTGTAAAAGCTTGCACGGAGATGCTCAGTATGGCCGCCTTTGCGACGCCGGAGCTCTCGAGGATGTGCTATATTGCAGGTCATGTTCTTTTCCCCGGCTTTCCTTAGTGGAGTAGCTACGGTAGCAAAAGCATCATGATACCAGAACGTTATTCTCTTCTGCCTTCTATGTGACTGCTCAGCCATCCATGCCCACTTCCAGCTCGTCTGTCATGCCACATCCCGCGGCTTGCCCATACGCTGGACCTTGCACCATTTGCGTGATGCCCGCTTTTTCGAAGCGTCGTCGGGAGTGCATTATACTTATGCGCTCGGGCCTGGGGACGTGGTGGGTTCATAGCTCCCAGTGCCTGCGACCTGCCTATAGTTTTCGTTGTTGTATCCTCCGGGCTCTCATGCCAGCTTCATCCTCCCTGAATATCGTACTGATATGGCAATTCGCCCTCACTGGGATTTGGATGCAGTCTAATCACACTCCTGCCACTCCCCAACGAACTCGTCGACGAGTTTGGCAGTATTGTGCTTGGACTGCGTCGTGGCTCCCTCACTACCACCGAACCTCTATCTGACATCGTCCGGAAGGAGACTGCAGACGGTGTGCGCGGTGTGCCGTAGATGCCTGAGCTCCTCTGTGCTTGTCGTGAAGGCGCCGTGCGCAGCGTTTGCGGGGAGTGAGGGGATGCGGCACTGTCGCTGCTTAGGCTGCTGGAAAGCGACGACGAGGAGGGCTGGTGCGCGAGGTGAGGCGCGTGGTACAGAGGAAGGGAATGTGAAGAACTGCTGCGTTCTGAAATCGATCTGCTGGACGAAGATTGCGTGGGCGCCAGACTGCGGGTATCGCTGTATAAGCTTTGCGCGCGCAGGTCATCGACAACGTCGGGGTCGAGCTCGGTCATCCCGTTCAGGATGTCGGCAAATATGGACATGATGTCTTTGAATTGTGTTTCGGTGAGGCAGGCGGTCGAGAAGCGCGCGAGTTCGTATTGGGCGAGGAAGGCTGGGCCAAGGGATGATGGTTTGATGAGGCCCAGTTCGGAGAGGCGCGCGAGGTAGGAGCGTAGACCCATTGCGCGAGGTCGCTGAAGAAGTGTGACAACTTGCGCGTCTGGCAGGAGAGGCGTTTCGTGCGGGAACTGGATCGAACCGGTCTCGACGTTAGGGTCTGGCGGCGCAAGAGAGACGGCTTTCGCTTCGATGAGGTTGGGAAGCTCGCAGATGACGCTCCAATATTGGAGGTTTGGTAGGTCCGGCGACGCTGGTGAAGCCCAGCCTGGGTGCGAGATGTGACCCCATGGCGGTGCCTTCGCGGAGATGGGTAGGATCGTCGCGTCGGGCACGCCATGGCCACTCTTGTGCTTCTTCGCTTTCTCTTTCTCCTTTTCTCTGTCTGCTGTTCCTGGCCTGCCCTCTTCTGCCTCCTCATCCGTATCCTCACCGGCATCTGCCTCACCCCTAATGTCCCTTGGCCGGGAATCCCACGCCACAATCGCGCTCCGTCTGAGATGCTTGACAATCATTCTGCGCACCATCTTTCCTACCTCGCCCTCTTCCACTGGCACATATGGCTTGGGTATTGCCTGCAGCACGCTGCGGTTCGTGTAGATGCGTGTCGAGTAAATCAGGATTACAATAAGCGCGGTAAGTACATAGACTCCGCCAATAACGAAGAGCTTTGGTATCTCATGTGTCTTGATAGTCTGGTATATGATATCGCCGGGCGATACACACAACAGGATCAGGAGTATGATGAGGAGCGTCGTGTACGTTGTCGAGTACCATATCCTGAATAGGGGGATGTGCATCGTGGCGGTCGGTGAAATACGGTGTGTAAGGCGAGGATATGCATCGGTGTGGTCTATTAAATATTAAGGCTATGGGGTGGTGTTACATGGCGAGAGTGAGCGTGGTGTTAAAGGAGCGTTGTTGGTGTTGCGATGGGTGGAGGAAGGTGCCAAGGCACTGACGCATGCACGCATGGTTGGCGCCTACGGCAGCCGGCCCACGGGTTCTGCATGCTTCCCCCACCGCACGACATGTTCTTTCAAAGTGTGACGTTGTGCACCGGAGCCTCCTTCCATTCCCTCCCACGGTTCTGCAATGGAGGTTGATAGCCTGAGTAAACAACGTCATAACATACATCGACTAAAACAGAGCAAAACGGCATGCAACCCACACAAACACCCGTGTCGTACATCGGCTAAACAATGTTCTACCGAACCGAACTGTTCCTCTTCATGCCAAATGTCCACCACGAGTGGTTTTCGACAGATGGCATAAGAGTGGATAGCCAAGTGTTCCACAGGGCGCTAGTGCGACTCGGAGCGCTGCACATCGCCAACGACACGCAAGGTAAGAGATGCTTCGGTCGATCATGCCGGAGAGTGGCCGCAGAGTGAAACATGCATTGTACGCAATGTTGAAGCACTCCAGTATGTTTATCAAGCCACATGAGGCTTGATCTGTTCTTCTTTCCTCTCCTCTTCAACGCTGTAAGCGTCCAATCCACTCTCCATGCATCGTAGAACAGCTTCGTATACGTACTCGCCGTACAGACCCAAGGTCCAAGTACGGTGGTTTGGTCTTGTTCTTGCTATCTTCGTTACTCTGTTCTTGTCCTTTCGTACAGACGTCGCCTCCTGGCTCTTGCCACAACCACCACGCTTTCCTTCCTCTCAAGCAACATGTCCAGCGTCACCGCCATATCCTTCGATCGTATCTGCTCCGCACGGCCGATTTAACTGGAGGAACATCACTCAGCACTATCCAGTTGAGATTTTGGCTGAACTGCCGCTGCGCAAAAAGGTAGATCTACCGAAAGTACAGTTCGATTTCAACCAAGAGGAGCCGCCCCTCTATCATGAGCTCATGCGCAAGCGCCGTCAAGCTGCAGTTAAGACGACGTTCGAACGATCTTATGCAGCTTACAGACAGCATGCATGGAAACAGGACGAGCTACTGCCTGTTTCGGGAGGATCGAAGACCACTTTTGGCGGTTGGGGAGCTACTCTCGTGGACAGCCTCGACACTCTGTGGGTGATGGACCTGAAGGATGAGTTCAATGAGGCCGTCCAAGCAGTGACCGAAATCGACTTCACACCAGGAAATGACACTCTCAATATGTTCGAGACGACGATCCGATATCTTGGAGGCTTACTGGCAGCATATGACCTAACGGACTGTAAAGACAGCAGGCTGCTCGAGAAAGCTATGGAGTTGGGCGACATGATCTACATGAGCTTTGACACTTCCAATCGCATGCCAATTACACGCTGGAGCGCAAAGAAAGCAGCAGCCGGCGAAAAGCAATCAGCAGCACCTCAGGGAATCATTGCAGAGCTCGCATCTTTCAGTCTGGAGTTTACGCGATTATCTCAGCTCACCGGAGACATGCGTTACTACGACGCCGTAACACGCATTACCGCTGTTCTCGCTAATCAGCAAAACGCAACGAAGCTCCCCGGCCTTTGGCCTGTCGGTATAAATGTTCAAGAATCCGACCTGACGCGCGACAACCTCTTCAGCCTGGGTACCATGGCCGACTCAGCATATGAATATCTTGGGAAGACTTATCAGATCCTCCACAACACAGGTGCAGCGGCATCGCAGTACGCAACGATGCACATGTCTGCAATGGATGCTATTATTGAGAATCTGCTCTTTCAGCCCAAGACGCCCGATAACGCAGATATCCTGATGCCAGCAGCTGCTCGCATTGACCCCAATGGCAAGATAACCCTTGATTACACCGCTCAGCACCTCGTCTGCTTCGCCGGCGGCATGCTAGCTCTCGGCTCCAAGCTCCTCGGAAACACCACCCATCTCGACTACGGCCGCAGAGTGACAGACGCCTGCATTTGGAGCTACAATCACGCACCGAACGGCATCATGCCAGAGATGTTCCGCATGACACCCTGCCCCTTGCACGAGCCCTGCAAGTATGACGACGAGACTAGCAAGAAGCAGCAGTTCCCTGGTTTCGAACACGTCACTGATGCACGGTACATGCTTCGCCCCGAAGCAATCGAGAGCGTGTTTTACATGTACCGCATCACGGGCGAGAGGCGGTATCAAGACATTGCGTGGAGTATGTTTGAGGCAATTGAGAGGCGCACAAGAACGGGTATTGCGAATGCGGCGATCAGGGATGTCACGCTGAAGGTGGATCTGAAAGAGGGGATTGAGCTGAGAAGAGGTGTTGGCGCAAAAAGGGAGGAAGGTGAATTGGAGTTGGATGATAGTATGGAGAGCTTTTGGATGGCGGAGACGCTGAAGTACTTCTATTTGATCTTCAGTGAGCCGGATCTACTGAGCTTGGATGAGTGGGTGTTCAATACCGAGGCGCATCCTTTCAGATTGATTTGAGCTGAGGCCAATTACAATAACGAAGCATGTCTCCTCTGGAATCCTACAATTATGACGTGAGCATAAACAGCGTACGCTTAGTTTATAAATCACGATCCTACTTTGGGAGCTTGCACACCACCGATGTACCAGGACCGTTCGCATATGCGGTCGAGGATCCTCGACCGAGCCAGTATCAGCATCCACCACCACCACCTATATTACCATCTTGTCGAATGTTCTGTGCTGAGCACAGCAAGAGATAGTTGGATATCGACTGCATGTTTGTGTCAGTCGTCAAATCCGAACCTGAGGATACCGATGTGTTGAGTGGAAGTAACAATGTATAAGTGACTCTTCGATAGACTGCGCAGTGTCGCAACTCAAATCTTCCTTTCACTATCAGCTTCAAGACTCTTCCAGCTACCTTGGCGTAAGTAGAATTGCTAGTCTCCAAGATGATTTAGCTACAGCCCAGAACGTCGTTGAACTTGACCCAACATTTCGAGAGGTAAAGTCAAGTCTTATTCACACATAATTATGCTGTTCTATCCACAAATAATACAGTTCCTCAATGCTCACTCCCTTTTCCTCTGCGCCTCTCAGCATCCAAGATGTCCGTGCCATGATACAAAAAATTGAAGAGAAGCTCAACGCCAGCCCGACACGAGAGCATGATGAAGGGTTCTTCAAGACGATCCCAGCCAGTGACGGTTTCAACATCTCTCTTCGCATTCATCGACCCAAACGTTTCTCCAGCTGAACAAGCTCCGAAATTATTTGGGTACGATATGACAGTCAGGTTCCGCAAGACGCACGCCACTGTTGTCGATTCTGCGATGTTCGAAGCTATCAACGATCTGAAAGGGCATACTGGGTTGCCGCGTGCGTATTTCCAGATTTGCGGATTGTTGGCTATGTGGGTGTGTGACCTCGAAGGACGTCCTGTCGATTCAAACGCATGCTCGATCCTCATACGCATCTGATATGAGTATCTGTGTCTCTAGAAGATAATGAGCATATCCGTACATCTATTGCCACATGCAACTTCCGAGGAAGAAGAAACGAATTTAACTGCATCTTTCGGTACCTCTGGATTCTTCGAAGGAGGCTGTCGTGGGAGTATTGCTGCTCAAGGCCGGTGCTTATGTTTGAACCCCACGTTCGGACAAGAAGCAGCATCTAGTGCACGGCAGGATGCATTGAGTGCACGGCAGGGAAAGACTAGCAATATGTTCATCAGAATTTTGTATCTTCCCAATGGTGAAAAATCTCTCGGGGTCCATCCGTTACTCGGCAACCCAAACAGCAGCCATACCCATACCCGTACCAATACACATACTCGTGACACCAATCTGCTGCTTCGTCCTCCTCAACTCGGTCAAAAGTGTGCTGACCTGCCTCGCGCCGGTAACACCCAATGGGTGCCCAAACGCAATAGCACCACCCTTAGGGTTGATCTTCTTCTGATCAAGTCCCAGCTCGTTGATACAGAACAAACACTGACTAGCAAACGCCTCATTGATCTCGTAGATATCAACCTCATCCTTGTTTAGACCAGTCTTCTCGAGAACAACGGGGATAGCGGCAGCGGGGCCAACGCCCATGAGTAGCGGGGGCACACCAACGATGGACGCTTGCACGAACTTGCCAATGACCTTCTGGCCGAGGCGCTCGGCGGTGCTGCGCTTCATGAGGAGGACGGCAGCCGCGCCATCGGAGATCTGAGATGCGTTGCCGGCGTGAATAGAGCCGTCCTTTGCGAAAGCGGCGCGGATCTTGCCGAGAGACTCGGCGGTGATGCCCTCACGGACACCATCGTCCTTGGAGACGGTGATGGTCTTCTCCTCGTCGGTCTTGGGGTCTGTCCACTTGACGGTCAGAGGAGCGATTTCCTCATCGAAAAGACCCTGCTTTTGTGCCTCGACGGCCTTCTGGAAAGACTTGGCTGCGAATGCGTCTTGGTCTGCGCGGCTAATCTTCTTGTCCTTGGCCATCTGCTCGGATAGCACACCCATGGGTACCTTGCAGTTCTTGGCCTCCTTGTGGTTCTCGAGAAGCTCGCTGAGCTCAGATACGGCGTTGGGCCCGTACTGTGTCGACATGCTCTCGCTACCAGCGCCAACACCGACCTCGATCATGCCGCTCTTGATCGCGTTGGCGATGTCGACGCATGCCTGCAGACCAGACGAGCATTGCCTGTTCAAGCTCTTGACAGCGGAACTAACGGGGAAGCCGGCCGCAAGGGCAGCAGCACGGAACTCGGTTGCACCGCCGCCAGGGGCGAGGACGGTGCCGACGGCGATGTCTTCGACGAGCTTGGGGTCGATGCCGGAGCGCTCGATGAGGGCCTTGAAGGCGCCGTGGAGGAGGTCGGCGGATTGGGTGTCTTTGAAGCCACCCTTGCCACCCTTTGTGATGGGTGTGCGGAGGGCGCATGTTACTACAACCTATGGGTTGATTAGCTTGGTGTTCGAGGATTATGTCAAAGGGCCCGATAGTGAGGCCATGTTTGGATCGTCCGCAATAAAGACCTGACTGAAACTTACATCATCGGGGTGCTTCTCAAGCAAACTCGACCTTCCCTTGTTACTGCTCGAGCCATCAGGGCTGCCACCAAGGTGGTTGCCAATCTGAGCAAGACGCTCCTGAACTATCCAAAGTCAGTGAGCGTTCTCGTAAGTCCTGCTCGTCATGTTTTCTCAAGACTTCAACTTTCGAAGAGCGATGAGCAATGACGTAGTACATACCTTTCTGCGGTGCCTGTGTCATTTTGTATGTATCTATGCAGTCCAACTATTGAGATCGCAAAGGACGGTATGGAGGAGGAGTAAGGAGAGAAAGAGATGCGAGACGTTGGCCTTTCTGCTCCGAGTGAAGTCATCTGGGCGCTGGCCGAGCCGAGGCATGATGCATGTGGTTAGCTGCCCCGGATTCAGCCCCACATTTCGACTAGTTTCACATGCGGAGGACGGGGCGTGGAGGCTCACGTTTTCACATGCTGAGGAGTGCTCGTGGGAGCGTGACCTGCTGTTGCTGTCGCATGTGTGTGAGCGTCAGCAAGTGTTCCGAAGACCGATATTTGACATGTGAGATATGAAGCCAAGGGAGGGTTTCGACGTGGAGGTCTTAATATGCGGCGCTGCGGCTCGCAAATGCCAAATCGTGTTTGATGATCTCACGCTGCCAACGTATCCTCCCTTAACGCCCTGCTACAAAAAGACCGAGACATCTTGAGCGCTGCTCACCGCCTCAGCTCATCATCCCAGTGAGGATCCGACAGCCTCCTCTCGAGCTCATCTGCAATGCTACTCCTCTGCACCTCCTCATACCCCGGCGGCGGCTCAGAGGGCGGCTGAAACGGGCGTGGACTCTGCAGCGGACTCGATCTCTGCGGGCTATCTGATTCTGGCGCCACAGCAGCACTCGCAGGTCCATCGACAGCTACACCTACACCACTCAGCCCTGCACTGGCCGGCGGACTCAAGGGCTCCTCTGGCACTCTCGCGTGCTGTCTTGTGTCCTCGTACGCCGGCAGATCCTCCATGTTCACATTCCCCGCGGCGACTGTCTCATCAACGCCGCTCTCGCGCGCAACATCGATGGTCTGACGTAAGCGCTCCTTCAGGCGCTCAAATGTATTGTGGAAGTCGAATGCACCACCCTCCTTGAACTCCATGACGCAGTCCAGTTCGCCGTGTTGGGAGGGTATGCCACCGCCGGTGACGGGATGGATGACAGCTTCCCATTTGTTTGCGCCGAACCAGGGGGCTGTGACGCGCGAGTCGGCGACGTTGAGGATGGGGACGGCGAAGGATTGGAAGGTGGGTGTAGGTGTGACGGGGAGGTATATTATCTGTAGGCCTTGTCAGCATGGACTCGCAGCTTCAGAGCTATGTAGATGGCGTACCCGTCGATTTGTGAGATACACGACGCCCGACTTGCACTGCTGCGAGTACGCCTCACTCGGCGGAAGGCGATGGCTCGTCTGCAGGCTTAGTGTCGTCCGCTGTGGAGACTGATATAGTGTCTGTTCGCCTGGGAGAGGTGTATATCCACCATTCTCGGCGATCATAACCCAACTGCGCTTCCTGTCAGTCCTGCTCTTCGTGCCATCCGGCTTCCCCATGCTTTCGCTCAGTATCGGCTCGCGGGGTATGACGAGGGGCAGTAACAGCAACACCCAACACCACAGCTGGACAACCGCCTTCAAGGCCACCTGCAGCGGCGGCCCAACGGTATATAAGGGCGGGAGCAGACTTACTTAACCGACATGTTTGAAACACTCCGCTCGAATCCTGTTCGCGTTTGTGTAAGAATGGTTCGCGCGGTCTCTGGCAATGCAAGCCAAACTTCGCCGCCTGGCCGCTAAACCACGTTCCCTGCGCTTGCCGCTGGCGGGCCGCGCGCCGTGTCGAATCACAGAATTGACTGCGGCTCCAGCGCGATATGCGAGTGATCGCTTTAGCGCTGTTCGTGGAGTGTTCGGCGGGGTTCTATGCGTGTCGCGGCTGCTTCGATGAATGTGTGATTGCTGTGGAACAGTGGTCGAGTTGGTGAAGTCACCATGTGCAAGGCATGGGAGGTGAGATGGAGGATTTATGATGTGTGCATGAAAGATTCAGTGATCAACTGCAGCTTTACGTGGTCTTGTGGGGGGTTGCGCCACTTGTATGTCTCTCCACTGGGTGAGCTTGCAAATCATCGGTCCAAAATGCTCGGAGGATTCATGCATCTCGTGCAAGCAACGCGTCCGAACAGGATGTGCATTTTGTAAGCTAGACGCGTACCTGCAGTAACCTGACCAAACAAGAAATGTATAGCGAAAGTGTGTATGGGTATCGAACACCCCTAGTAATCGCTCAACGCTCACAGTAAGAATGCAAACACCTGTTTCTCCATAACAATGCGACCACCTACTAATCCGCTGGAGGAGCCGACCTCAACCCGATCCACTTTCACGCCCAGCTTACTGGTTGTGTTCCGTGATCGTCCACCTCCTCTTAGGCCCACTCTCACGCTCAGTCACACCAGTGAGCTTCGGTGACCCCCAAAGGCCCTGATGTGTGGTTGCCTGAGGCTTTCCGCCCCAAAGGCCACCACCAGAAGATTTTGACGTACTGTTCGTTCGGTTCAGTGCACTCGGCAGTGGCGCTACAGAATCTCCAGATTCTCGTTCCTCGTTCGTAGTCATTCTCGTTAGTTCGTTCTTCGTCTCAACTACATTGACTGCAGCTGGCTGGCTTGTTAAAGCGCTCGAAGGCTTTGGTTTTGGCTTTGGCGCAGGCTGCTGGTTTGCAAAGTTCAACACCATATCAGCGCCTGGACTCGATCTGCCGTCGCTGGCTGCATCTGATGCTACCATACGAGGGCTCGACCACAGACCCGTAGATGGTGAAGAAAGCCCACTGTCGTGGAGATGGCTTGGTGTGTAACGTGAGTTTGACCCTGAACTTGCTGTCCTGCGTACACCGCTGGAGTTACCGAGCCAGCTTCTGTAGCCAGCATCAAGCGTAAATGGAGAGTCACTCGGCGTGTTCAATCCGGAAGAGCCGCCAGTAAACCGTCTTCTGTAGTTTCCAGTCGTCGGGCTGGGGTGCGCCGCAGGTGACTGAGTCGCAGATTCGGGCTGTGAAAGTACTGCCGGGTTTACACCAGGTCGCAAATGATCCACTGATGCAAGCAGCTTCGTCTCGTATGACTCTGACATGCCAGGATCTGCAACTGATAGTCGTCTCTCGAAGACAGTCGACGCGGAGGGTTTTCGAGGATGCTCTCGACGTACGGCCATCGAGAGCGAAGCAAGGCCGACGTCAATAAGGACAGGCTGATTCTGAATAGCCCCAAGCAGGGCGTTGCAACCTGCGCCGTGAGTTACGAGCACAAGCACAAGTTCCTCCTCTTCATCCTCTCCCTTCCCATTGAGTAATGGAAGTGGGTTCACTGCGAAGTTTGTGACTTGGGGTGCAGATGGCCTGAGTTCTTCTTGGGACGTAGGTCGGTCTGTAAATGTGAAGCCAGGAAACTGGTCTTTCGGTGGTGTCGCTCCATGCTCTCTGTACCACTCCATCATGCCGGTCAGACCTTTACGGAACCGCTTGTGCATGGTACTCCACTCGTCGCCATATTCACCACCATCACCCCATTGCTGTGGCGGTCGCATGCTGTCCCATTGGAAGTCGACTGTCACGCATGCTTCTCGCGCATGTGCAACATATCCTCTCGGTATAGGGTCAGAGGGCGATACAGAGTATGACGGAGCGGGAGAGTTGTAGTTCTTCTTCGCGACATGACGTGTCGATGGGTTTAGTGACAGGAAGCCACCTCTCGGTCTCGGTGCCTGGACTGCTCCACCACTGGCACTACCAGCACGCTCTCTTGTCGGCGGAAGATTCTGTGCAAGGCTGCTCATGCTGGAGAGCGCTCCATTGTCGACACTTGATCGAGCTGGAGTTCCTGCCGGCGCGGCACCTTTGCTGGGCCCTCCCCAGCCACCGGGGAAATGACCTTTGCTGCTGTTCGCATCTGGTTGTGCCTGTAGATTGTCTCCTCTTCGCAATAGGTCTGCTTTTGCACCTGCAACCATCAACGTCGAGTTCGGCGGTGGTGTAATATCTTCGTAGTAGTCGGGCGACAGCCATTCTCCAAGGAAGGCATCGATGCGTAGGAGGATCTTTTCCTCGCCTTTGCGCGGTTTCGTGTAAACCTCGAGGTTGGTGTCAGCCAACGGGTCAAGATAGGCGGGCTGTACTGATGGCGATCTCGAGCGTGGTGACTGGGAGCGTGCTGATCTTGCCAGTGGAGAGCTTCCTAGCACGCCGCTCCTCTCCTTCGATGGTGCTGGCACCCCAAGCTTTGGTGTCGCCTCAGGCTTGTACTGCGATATGCCTGCTGCGACTGCCGTGCTTGTCTGTACACATCTCAGAAACGGGCTCGAATGTATGACGATTTTGCGCTTCTTTTTCTTGGGTCGTGTTGGCTGTGTCTTTGGGGCGTCCAGCGCGCTGAACTCGAGATGCGCCAGGTCTGCGTTCGCTCCATTCTTTGCCGCTTCTGTCTCCTCAATGTCTTGTTGATGTAGTAATGCTGCTATGCGCAGACCGAGCGATTTGGCTTGCGACCAGCCGCCGTACGTGAGAGGTGGATCGTAGGGTGTGGGCGATGTGAGGTGCCATGATTTGTCTGAGGCGTCGAGACGAGCGCCGTGCCTATGGGAATGGTCAGCTTTTACTTATGACGGTACTGGAGCAGGTGTTCGGCATACCTAGCAATGAAGACAGCTGAAGGACCCTTGACCATGGCTGCGAAGAAGCCTCGGTCGTGGATGAGCTGTGAGTTAAGCTAGTTGGAGCTATTCGAGCAGTTGTGCTGGGCGTGCTGGACCCTAACAATATCAAGCAACCGTTATGCTGAAACTGGCAAACCTTCTTTTCGTGAATCTACAAACAAAAGATGCGACAGGCGTGAGTGTAACAAGCGCGAAAGTGTAAAAAAGCTGCCCCGAGATTCTTTGCGTTGCACCTATGACACCATGGCGGTCCTTCAATGCGGCGCTCCTTGGATGAGGGGTTGTAGCACTGTCGCGCGACCTGCGTGACCTGACAAGTGGTGTTGTCTACCCCTCAGATGTTCTAGCAAATTGCGAAGCCTCTGGACGCGTTCTTCATGCACGTGGCCGTAAAGAAAGTTGCGCAGTCGGAGAGGGCAAGGTCAAGCTCTCACAGTGGGGCTAGAATCAAAGCTCAAAAGCTTGGTGCATGTGATCCTTCTTCTCCTCTACCGGTACTGGACCCTGTCGTCGTTCAGCTACGATTGCACAAATTAGCCTGAAATCTTCCTTCAAGTCTTACGACAACCTGCGTTATTCTGCCTGAAACACCAACAAACAAATATCCGAGCACCATGGTGGCACGACCTTAGTCTTGGCTGCATGTGTGTTTCGGAGAAAGTTGTCCCGTCACAAAGTCCACAGAAGCAGGGTCCAGTTCCGTAAGCAAGGCGAGCAATGAATAATTGTGCTGCATTATTTTCTCGAAGCCTAAGGTAGTGACATAGTTCGTTCTACACGCACATCACTCGAGGTAATCTCCCCCTGTCTCCTTGTGAATGACATCGAAGAGTGGCTTCGCACTGAACCAGCCAGCGCGCGGCGTCCCCACAGTCTTGTATGTGAACTGAGCCTCCTCCTCACCAATCTTGACAGTCTCTCCGCCACGACCGCCAGCTGCCGCGTCCGCGATCATCTGCGCCTGACAGCATTTGTCCATCGATACAAACCAAAAGACCGCCTCCTCGATAGACCCACCGACCGTCAACAGGCCATGATTGATTAACAGTGCCGCCTTCTTGTCCCCGAGCGCCTGCGCGATGTTCTTGCCCTCCTCCTCCGCGAGCACAACGCCGTTGAAACTCTCGTACAGGACGTGATCGTTGTGGAAGGCGCATGAGTCCTGTGTGATAGTGTCGAGTTTGCGACCGAGCGAGCAAAAGGCACGACCGTAGATCGTGTGGCTGTGAGCTGCTGCGATTACATCTGGACGTGCGTGGTGGATTGCTGAGTGGATCATGTATGCTGCGGAGTTGAGCAGACGGCATGGGCCACCGTCAATGACCTCGCCATCGTGGTTGACCAGGATCAGATCCGAGGCCTTGATTAAGCTGAACGCGACACCAAAGGGGTTTACCCAGAATGTTGTAGGGTCGACAGGGTCCTGGCAAGTGTCAGTGAGCACACCAAACTCGAGAAGAATCTTAGGAACGTACACGCAGGGTAATGTGTCCGGCGACACCCTCGTCGTACCCATACTTGCCAAAGATACGGAATGCAGCAGCCAGTCTCCCCTTGAGGTAGGCTCGCTCCTTGTACGGGTCATCAAACTTGGGTGGACTAGGGAACTTGATCGCCTTCATCTTGGACTCCTTCTCGTTCAGGCCTGGCTCAAGAGGGGCAATATTACTTGGCTTGGTCTCGCTGCCATTTTGAGGCTCAATGGCTGATGGAGGCGACATGGTGCAGGTGTGGTAGACTTTCGTTGTGTGCGTAAAGCGGTGAGTGATTGAAAGGTAAGTAGGTGGGAGGCGGCAGGTGTCGACGGCACCGAGTTGGTGTGGAAGAAGTGCGCTTGCCAGGACAAGGTCAAACCATTACATATTTGTATATCCAGATGCTCTTGCCTCGGGTTTCACCACGCCCTACGCACTAAGCTGACTGTACTACGCGCCGTGGTTGGCCGAAAGAGTAGCTGCCGTACACAATGCGGGGCTGATCGCGGGGTGAACGGTAGTTGCGATCGCCACTCTCGGAAAGCGGCTCTGCGTTAACACCTCGCGTTATCTCTATATCACCGTTCGAATGTTCAGATACGAAGAGAAGGAACGAGAACATCAAGTATGGAATAGAAAAGCATTTTGAGAATACGTGGGCATCGTTTAAGCCTGCGTGCTTAAGGTTTGCGCTCGTTCCTTTTAAACTGTATGCGCTCTAGCTTTTGTTCACTCGATACACGCAAGTCGCTTTGTCCGTATAGGGGTAAATTGAAGTGTTGCCAAATTGTCACGTTTGACAATTGATTAAGCCGTGGGAGTGGCAAAATGGTGGACATGAGGATGGAGAGCAGCAATAACCGTAGTCGTAGATACACTCCATAAATTCCATCCATGTCTATAAGAAGATGTCGCAGTTCGGTCAAATATAGGCCGAATGAGACGGAAGATGTCAGGCATTTGGAGTCTCTCATCTTAGTCAGATACTGCCATAAGGGTGCGTTTCTGTGAAGGTACGTACAACTTGACATTTTCCTTAAATTTTGAGTGCGAGTATTAGATAAGGCGTTTTGTGCGAGCCTGGGTATGCAGTACCTCAATTACCGAGACGAGAGAGTTGTGTGTATATTGTGAAACTATGCCCCCCCCCCCCCTCTGAAGCCTGAACGTGGGAATCTGTAATATCGAAATATCGAACAGACTGACTGGACTCTCTTACATTGCGATTTCATGGCCTGCAAGACACCTGCGAAAGCTCCAGACATAGTTGGTAATGAATATTTTTGAACATCTTCTCAATATCCGAATGTGATAGAACACAATAAGTAGACAAAGGTACTTGTGAACTAGAGAATTAAAGACGTTCATGTAAGAGGAAAATTAGGGTCTGTGCTCACAGTTCGACCTCGAGGTTTGCCGAAAAGCCCACGCCGCGCACTTCAGCACCATAACACGACCACTTGGGCGATTCCTACGAAACTTGCACTGAACAGACATCAAATGATATACAACACTGGTCTGCCAGAGTTTCAGAAAAAGGCACCCGGGTAAACTCCAAAAAAAAAAGTTAAACACCCCTCCCTGGAAGGACATCGATAAGTTAAAAAGTTATTGCGGGCCCAACCGCGATTCGAACGCGGGGCCTCCTGCAGACTTGAGCACAGAACCCAAAGCAGGAACTACTCTTTGTTAGACACTTGCTGTGTAGGTGCAAGGCTGATTGTGACTTACTCATACCACTAGACCATTAGGCCGCTAGATGACATTAAAGAAAATAAAAAAGTAAATAATCTACGTTGTTCTAAACGCAATCGAAGTTGTGTTGGTGGGGTAGCGTTGACGTCACGTTTGGGCGAGCCTACACGAACATACTAGCTTTACCGGCTAAGCAAGGAGGTGGGAACATCGAAATCCGTAAGGCAAACATCCTTCGGTCGTTCTGTGTAATTCCGAAAAGTATTTGACACCTTGTTCGTATAGCACTTCGTCATTGACCGGGGGGTTGCATATCTGGATATTGCAGATCACAGTGTAGAAGTCGACAACACTATAAGTTGATTTTGTTCAAAAAGAGCATTTGATGACCCGTGAGCAAGCTACTGTGGAACTCGAACTGCCACCTACGTAGATATAGCCCTTGATCACTTCATACATGTGTCTGTGTCTTCTCTATGCTATTCTCTCTCGGACTTCATTAAGAAGAGATGACAGGAGGAGTCTCAGCAGGCGGTCATGCAGGTTCTGTCTCGAGTTTGTACATTTGTGTGAAGCAACAATTCCCAAATGAACGCAGATATGAATTTGTCAGAGGCGCCACGACTCATTGATCAATGCTTGCGATATTTGGCAGAAACAAGATCTGTAAGTTTCTTGTCAAGACTTACACCTTCAAGTTTGCACATGATATGTCGCATTGTTCAGATTGTCGTTCGTTGCAGGTTCGTCCGCTTGGTAAGGCATTCACGCGAGACTCGGGACGACACCCTCGCAGGCGGGAAACCTCGACGCGCCAAACGCCCGCGTCAAATATCGACTTTACTACCCTTCCACTATCATGCGACTCACGATCTACTCGATAAATGACTACTCGTGACTGCTTTTGACGATCGAGTGAATATGGCACAAGGCTTGTATGAGCGTGCAGGTGGGCTGTGGGCTGTAGGCTGCAGTGCCCACGTTAGCAGCTGCACCTGCAGCAACTGTCTAGTTGAAATGCTCCAATGCTGCTTTACGTTACTAAAAAGTCTACGCGCTGCGCTTTCTATTCTACAAAGTATCATGACACCTACTCCAAACGCACCAAAAAGTACTCCTAGTCGAAGCCTGACTGGTCCGTTTGCTTGCGGCCCCGCCATTTTCATTCCCTTCCCTTTCTCTTCTCAACCACAATCGTTGTACATCCCAACGCGCCATGCGCGCAAAGGTAGGGTGCGCTTTGAATTCCAGTTACCTCGTTTGGGTATATCTGCGCATGATGAGATCACAGAACCGTGGCTGTGTTATGCAAGGGGGCTGAGCCCTGCGGCGTCCCCGAAAAGCAATGGGATTTCAGCTGGCTTACTCCACGATGTTTCTAAGATACCTTGATGATGGCTCGATTCTAAGCGTTTCGACAAAGGCTCATCTTTAGCAAAACAGCACGGCCCATATCTCTGACAACAATTCTGCCTCCATGATTGGTATCAAGACCTAGCGGCCGTCGCACCCCAATGAGCCAGCACCCATCTCGTCATCTACTGCCATCACCAACTGCACTGTTCGATATTTTCTCGTATCCAGAGAACTTCTGTGTGAGCAAGTCGAGTTTTGCGGGAGGTGCGCAGTGTTATACTGCGACTCGTTCGCAGCCTCTCGAGACTTCTAGAGACTACGGTGTCCGTTGAAACGACACAAGCCTTGCATATACCTGCGCTACCGATTACAAGACCCCCCTTCTCGAGGCAGCACTGCCCTTACTATTATTTCGTATCGCCAGAAGAGCACGACGTTCTCGAAATGCTTCCTCTGTTCCAGTATGAACCTTTGTATCGAACGCGAAAATGCATTCGATTGCTGGAGGTCATGCGCCCGGGGGACGGAGACCTTATTCAATGCAAACTACGAACGTACAGAGTTAAGGACATTCCACCTTACGTCGCCCTCTCATACACGTGGGATCGAGACAACAGATCCGAGCACATCGTGTGCAATGGCATGTCTCTGAAAGTGGGAAGAAACGTATGGGATGTCCTATCTCTGTATCAATTTCGAGCGAAGATTTCCGAAAGAGGTGGACTGATCTGGATCGATGCAATATGTATTGACCAATACAACATTGGCGAGAGGAACCACCAGGTAGACCAGATGCGCGATATCTACTCTGGTGCAGAGGCCGTTATCGTCTGGTTGGGGCTAATGATGGATGATGCGGAGAGTGCCTTCCACCTAGCTCGCGTTCTCGAGCAACCCTTGGCGATGAACGGATACAATCTTCGATGGCATACATCTCTAGAGCAGTGGAAGTCAATTACCCACTTGCTAGGAAGGCCGTATTGGACCCGAGTGTGGATCACCCAGGAGTTTATCCTTGCAAACTCAGTCGAATTATGGTGCGGCGCTCACTCCGTGAGTGGCTTTGGATTTGATCGTTTAGCACGCTGGTTATTCAGCCTTGGGACACATGAAGTTCCGGAGCAAGTCTCCCAATCAGGCCTTCTTGAGAGCCCTGGATGGAGGTTATTTCGTCACAGGACACTCTGGTGGCAGAGTCGTTGGTCGGGTGCGCCGAGTCATGCGTTTACATTTCGACAGCTCCTCGAAACATTTTCCGATCTGCAAAGCAGCGATCCTCGGGACAAGGTCTACGGCTTCCTAGGCTTGACTGACTCGTCGCTCCGTGCTGACTATTCAAAAACCCTTGTCGAGGTTGTGGTGGACACAATAAGAAACGAATTGCGCCAAACGCTTGCCCCTAGTCCTGGAATTCTCAGCAGCATTGCTCGCTTGGTATCGCGTGTCCTTCATGTATCAGATGCGCAGCTTGCTGTGCATGTGCTGAAATACACTCACGATTTACATCAACGCCTTGATGTTATCATATCCGCAGCGCATATGGTCTTCCCTCTACATCACGTTTCTACAGTAACATATGGCGGTATCACTTCACGACAATTACGCTATGTCAAAAAGGTGCACAAGGAACCGACACCAATATCAGACACTTCGGGCGCGTCTAGTCTAATACCCGATCTAGAGAACCCCCTACCTCCGTTCACTGATCCTGGGCCTGACCTTAGCGTAAAACTGTGGGATCCTGACATAGTACGCCTTGTGAGAGACCAACTCCAGTTTCCGTTGCATCTTCATGATCCTAGATCCACTATGGATAACAGAAATGATGTCCTCAGGCGCAGAGAAAGGCACAAATTAGGCTGGATATCCATTTTCGACACCGGCGGTTCTTCGACTAACGAAGACAGGAGCGTTGACCCAGTGCGCCCTAGGGTTCCTCGGTCAGCTGACTGCTATACTTGCTTTGTTGGTTCCAATGGATTCATTGGGATAACAATGAGTGCCGTTTCACCACTCGATTGCCTTTTTGTCCTTCCCCGCAACGGAACAATCAGCAATGCTCTCATTGTACGACCTAACTTCGCAGATTCAGGATCCGTCAAACATTGGTGGATCGTTGGTACAGCTGCGCTATTTCGACAAGAGTTCGAGAGCAATCTACAATGGCACAATCCACCTCCAGGACCGTCAGGAAAAGCCCGCGCAGCTCGTCCAGGCTCTGTCAGATACGAAGAAATAAAAGATAGGTTGGCTGCAGACTTTAGTATGGTTTCTCTGCTTGCCCGCCCCATGGATCTAAAGGCTCTGTTCCTTTGTGGCTTATTACGAGATTCAAAAACGAAGACGAGCATCAACTGCGATGGAACAAGCAGGCGTCCGAAGGAACACCAACCATAGATCAAGACTGAGGGATCGAAATCGTGCTGTGGTAGCATTGTACAAGAGCTGATATGCTTATCTTAAAGTACGTCTGGTAGCCGCTATTATGAGCTATAGATCCTCACAGTTTCTTATTAGATTGGTGAACATCTGCGACGACTAACGTGGGAAAGCCTAAAGGTCGCTGGCTTTAGACGTTCCCTCAATCCGCGATGTACACCAACGGTCAGGCTCAGAACAACGGAGCCGGATTTCCAATAGCGCAAACTAGTAAGCCGACGTAGTCGCGGGGTAGATAGGCGAAGGAAAAGATGGAATGTACGAACTCGTGAGTGGGACAAAGGAGTTCGTGTGCGTAGCATTCGCCTGACCAGACGAAGCAAGGTCGCCAGTGACCTTCTTCTCGCCCGTCGCAATGTCGTAGTGGTATAGTGTGCGGTTGAAGTAAGCCAACGCAGCCTCAGCTATTCATTTCTTAGCACGGGTTCTCGTTCGAAAAGATCAAGAACACCACTTACGCTGGTAGTAAGGAACCTCGTGGCCAGACTCGTAGATGCGAGCAAAGCTGAAGTTACCGTACTGGCGAACTTCGCCGTACTCGGTACCATCGACAACCATGGCTTCGTAGCCAGCAGCGCTGAAGTCCTTGCTGTGGGTGTACTCGACTGCAAGACTGATGGCTTCACCACCGAACCAATTGCCTGATCATGTTAGCAGATGCAGTGGCTAGACATTGAAGTCGTTTTCTTACAGATGTAGTCAGCGTCACCATACGCCAGACTGACGCGCACATCCTGATCAAGCAGGTGCTCAAGATCCAGCCTGAAGTTAGGGTAAATGAAGTCACCGCTGTTCTGGAAAGCATAGTAGATGCCGTTGCTGCTGGAATAGTTGAGAGTGACACCAAGAGCTTCCTGCACTTCCGGCAGATTGAGGTACTTGGGGTAGTTGGGTGGCGGAGTAGGATCCTCGTATGGGTGTCTGATGTCGTAGACACCACGTCCACCGTAGTAGTAGTATGGGGATTCGACATTATCGCGGCACATGTCGGCGGCTTCGTTACAGATTTGCAGTACCCCAGGTGTCAGTTCAGCCTGTGTGATGGGCGCGTCTGCATGGTAGTAGCTGGCGTTGCCTTCAGCCGCGGCACGGCAGATCTTGATCTGGTCCAGACAGCCGTTGTACATGTTATTGGCAAACTTGGCGTACGAGTAAACGGTGTCGTTGTAGGCTTTGATGCCGTAGGTGTTATTTACGGCAAATTCGGGGTAGTGCTCGGCTTGCACCGACTCATCGATGATACCGTTGATTATACCGAGGGAATTGAAGTTAAGTGGGTATCCAGGCGTGCTGCCGTTTTGGATCTTCAGATTCTGGTTGTAGAAGTAATTGAAGAAAGCTGGTCCATAGTGTCCACCGTACGACTCGGTGAAGAGGTTGAACTCACGGGGGGTTCCGATCTTAGTGTCAAACTTGGGGATGGTGTTTAGCAGCGCCTGTAGAACGTGCTACGAATCACATGGTCAGCGCAAGATCTGGATGCAGCCGATATGAAGTACTCACCCATGTCGCAACGGCGGCGAGGTCCGTCGTATCGATGGTTCCGGTGTTGAGTGGCTCCAGCAGCGGATATCTTCCGGTCGCTGGCCACTCGGTTGAGTTGTAATGGAAGTCTGAAGACCATGGGTTGAAGCTACCAACACCTTGCTTTTGGTAACTGAAGCCTGTGCCAACTGGCTGGGAGATGTACAGCATGTTGGAGACATTGTTCCAGCTGTAGGGGTTATAGTACGTCGTCAGGTTGTCGTTCAGCATGCAAGGTCCATTCTCCTCAAACAAACCAATAAGACTGTCCGAGCCTGGACCACCATTAAGCCAGAGAGTAAAAGGGTCCTTATCTGGGTTATTGCGGGACTCGAAGAACCAGTAGAAGACGTGGACCTATGCACTGTCAGATAATGCATAGGCAAAACATTGGGTACGTACGTCTGGTGCCAGGTCCACATATCCAGAGTAACTGTCTACGCCTGGAGTGGTCTCGCAGATGCCAGGGTTCTTATACCGAATAGTGACATTATTAGGGGCAGAAGCAGTCTTGTAGTCATTGGTCTCCTTTGGCAGATACACATGGTCGCTGCGCTTGTGCCATTGCTTCGTCGAGACAGCATTGGCCTGCAGCGCGAGCGAGGCGACCGCCAATGTAGTCACGGACTTGCTGAACATGATGGTGGTTAAGGGCATGTGCAGATAGTGAGTAGACACAATCATGGGAGACAAGCCTTCTTGGCGTATTTAAGCTACAGTCAAAAAGCTTGTCGCGTAGCCTTATTGAGGTCATATCTCGAGCATCTGCGGGGCCTCGTATGGTGAACCTGGTTTGCCCACGCAAAGCCGTTTTGCTCCTGCCTATCTTGGTTTAGACGGCGTGTCTATCTCTCAACCCAAACTCCATGCGGCTCTCGATCTCACCGATTTCACCGAATGACGTGACTACTGAGGAAGATTCCATGCAAGGACGCGTTGAGCGTATTACGAGCTTCCTCAAAAGCTGTAGGGCGAGTGTGCCAATGGCTCGGATGTCATGTATGCCTCGTGCACCCAGGCTAGCCGGGCTCTTAGCGTGTTCCCGGTCGTTCCCGGGCCAGGAAGCAAGCGTGGAAATAACCTGGAGGCCGGGTGAACTCAGAAACCTCCAGTCCGCTGCGGCCGCATAGCATCGAGGACCTCGAAACTTGGCATGCCGCTCTGGCTGTTTGGGACCATGAGTCTGCGCGCCATGCGCTCCTTTTTCAATCTGCGACTCCGGGTCTCTTTCCAGGTCACCAACCATTCCATTATGGCGCCTCCATAGAATGCAAGAAAGAGGCTGAAGCCGACGGTACCAACAGTGAGGCAGCCAGCGACTAGCCAGAAAAGCCGTTGCGTGCGCTCCATGTCCCTAATGTCGGAGAAATTCATTCCAAAGAACGATGAAATGAACGAGAGCGGAAGGAAAATGATTGTGACAATCGTAAATACGAGGATGGCTTTGCCGTGGTCTTCAAGCCGGATATTGACAAGCTGAATCGTACGGTTGATAAGTGTGTTGCTGTTGTCGCGCAGGTCGACGAGATCGGCATACTCGCGTTCGAGGTTGTCGAGCAACTGTGCGGAAGGGTTGATAAGGTGATTCGAGAAGGAGAGCTGACGATAAGTAGAAACATCCGCAGGGGGCAGAGATGCTGTTGATGTGTGCTTGTACGGTCGGGCTGTGGCGTGCGACTGCCTCCTCGCTCTCTCAGGCTTCAGTATATTCTGCAAGCTGCTGATGAGTTCTATTTGTTGCTCCATGATTGAGATGATGATGTTCAACTCTTCTTGTACTTGCAGTAGATCCATGACAAGCTTTGTACTGGGCGTCCGATGCAGACGATACTGTAGGTGACCAAGATAGCTGGCATATCTGTCCGAAAGACAAAGAGTAATGTCCGACCAGAAGCTACGATGCAACATTCCCAACGCTCCGTTCAAAGCAGTAACGACATGCGTGAAAGCCGTATAATCCTGCTCGCCGGTAATATTCATGAAGGCATTGCGGATGCCACGAAAAGAGATCTCCTCGATGCGCGCTGCAAGCTGTAAGGGTGGCCAACGTGACTTCCAGCTTTGATTGCTGGAGAAGGTGACAACATGACGGGCATCAATTACCAGAATCCACAGCTCATCGACATTGAGGCTAGTAGGATAGTGACCATACCATCGTCGAACCTTCAGGTCCAAATCACGATCAGTCAACCAGGGCTTGTGCTTAGCGAACACTTGCTGAGACTCCCGATCGGTAGTGTCCTCCAAGCGATAGAAGTGCTGCAGGATCGAGCGCAGCAAATGTGATGAGCTTCTAGATGATTGGTAGCCTTCTCGTGGATCCACCTGGAATCTGAGTGGAGGCGTCTCGCCATCAAGCGTCCAGTCTAAGAAGGGTACACTCAACAACATCGGACATTCATTTAGCTTGCTCTTATCATCGAACCCGTCAGCAAGATGTTGGAAGAATGGCGCAAAGTATCTTCCGTGCTTTGAAAACCGTTCTTGCTGGTTGACGCAATGCTCCAGCCGCTGAAGCGCCGCAACATTTTTCTGTGCATTTTGAGTCCAGTCGGACAGTGCAACGAGACACCCGGAAAGATAGTTGGAATACTTGCTGGATATGTGTATCCAACGGCATTTTCGTAGTTCCGGCGGATCTGAAGCGGACATTTGCACTTTGTCACTCCTAAGGCAATTCAACCATCCAAACTCGTTGGCAAGTTTTTGGACATGCACGCGTTCGCTCTTTGTCGCTTCGTCTAAGGGTATACTGCTCGCTAGCCTGTCTCTATTCTCCAAGTCTGGCAGCAGCGAGGACGACAGGACCTCGTGCATTTCCAGCATCGAGCCGGAGTCGTAACGTCTGTCGTCAAGGCGCACATCGTGGACCTGGATTTGTGCAGGAGAGAGGCGACGATTGCGCCAATACGAATCACTCTGCCAGTCGACCAGTGTTGTTGTTGCCGCTTTTGTGGGATCCATTGACCAAGAATGTACGCAACGCGGAGTTCGTGAAGCGCGTCGCGCACGCGAAAAGCGACCAATCACAACCGTCACAAAGTCATCCGTGTGGATCTCTCAGCTCTCGCCCTCGGAACTGTTTGTTTCTCACTCGATGACGACAGTAAGCGGTAATGCAAAGCCATTGTCGAATATGGACCTGCATTCGGGGTGTACAGGCCGGCTCTCCGCAGGCTGAAGCTGTCACCGTTATTCTTTAGCAACAACAATCCATCTTCACCCACCAACCTAGCTATTTCCTGGAAGTAAAGCTCAAAGACTGACCTCAAAGAAACAATAATGTCGCAGAAAGGGTACCGTACCATGCTCATGCATTGAGCTGCTCCAAGCATTTGCTTACTTTGAACAGCCATCCCACGCATCCTGCCCTTGTCCATTTTCCTATCACATTCACAGCCATCACTGGCGGGTTAGATGCAGTCTACTGGGCATCTAAGATTCCGGCCACTGCAGGCTTGGTGAATGCAGTGTGTGAGTAAACCCCTGTGTCGACCTGAACAGCGTCTAATAGCTCGTAGTCAAGTCGCTGGACCGATCTGTTCAGCCTAACGCCTTCCCGGTGCTGTCTTACTACAGCACCATCCTTACGATCCTCACAACTCTTCCGGCTGTGGTTACCGGTGTTATCCAGCTTTCGCCAGTCATTCAGCGCGATGGATTTCAATCGAAGAAGGCCAAGGTCGGCGCCCTACACGCCCTGCTCAACGATGTTGCGCTCTTTGGAACCATCTACAACTGGTGGACTCGCAGCCAGCAGGTCGGCTTCACACCCAGCACCACGAACGTACTTGTGAGCTCTGCGCTTGCTCTACCTATCACAATGTACAGTGCGTACCTTGGAGGATCGCTTGTGTACGAATACGGCATGGGCTTTTCCCGGGGAAACCCCAAGAAGACACAGTAGAAGGGCTACAAGGAAGAGTTGAATATCGTGCTTCAAAGCATGATGCGGATGGCGGTGAACGACAAGTACTTGAGCGCATGAGCGACGGCGTCTCTGCACCCGTCACCTGGCTGTTGGGTTGCGCCAAGATAGCTAAATCAACGATTTCGGAATATATCGAACATCTTCTCCACAATGACAATCGGCAATTGACATGAGATGCAGGCATGCGAAAACTCCGAACAGTGCTGCTCGTCGAAAGATATCGGCTGCCAAGTACCTAGTTGCCCCGCTCAACCCCAACCTCGCGATAAGACCCATCGACTCCAAATCATCATGGAGATACCAGCTCTCTGCGAAACATTTCCTTGCGATACCCGTTACGCCTTTTACGTAGTGATATGCTCGAACGGGCCGGTTGGCAGCGTCTGACCAGTCAACTAGCACTTACCATGCGCTTATCACCACTGCCAACCCCATACAAGCAGCGACCTAACCTGATGTAGGAGCCGATGCTGCACTGATCCTTGTGTCCGAGCGACGACTACACCATGGCCTGTCAAGTACACTTAGTAGAGGTGACAGCGATTCGTGAGAGTGGGGTGCACATCAACGATTCTGTGGACGTTGAAAATATATATCTACCGAACCACCTTGAGATGGTCACACCCACCAAGACCAAGTCAAGTTAGTTGACTGCAGAAATCAGTCTCCCAGCTGCTGCCTGTCACATTTTGACTCTCAACCTTGGTTCGTTTAAGCGAACCTTCAGAGAACCTCGTCCTTCTTGCGGCGATTGGTCAGGAAAGGCAGAATACCTAACAGGGTTTTGCTGATTCCACGGCACAGCGTTGTGCTCCAACACCGTTCATCAGGTAAAACCTCTTTGTAGCTTAGCAATTTCGGTATCTTTGAAAGTTATTCAACTTCCCTCGACCTTTCACGCAAGACAAGAATTGTACAAACTCAGCTTACCAGGTGCAGTAGACAAGAGCACCAAGTGGACTTCACAGAAAGCTCACCGAATAGCTTTTGTGAAGATGGCCTTTATGAAATCCTCCAGTCTTGCCCTTCTAAGCTTCGTTGCCAGTACCCGTGCAGCCGTCTCATCTACAGGATTTACCGTCTCGCTTACGGATATCGACTACTTCCTCCCTCCCAAGCCAGTGGGAAGCATTGCCGGATGCGATGAGATCAAAGCAGCATTTGAAGAAGGTCCATTCGTTCCGTTCACTGTTGTGAAAGGTGACGGTTATCGCACTCTAGACCTAGCATCTGTTACTGCCAAATATGCAGAGCAAGACGATGTATGGCAGGGCGGCTTTCTGGATGGTACGTACTGACACCGGTAGTTGCACAAAATCTCACTGACTTTCAATAGCTCTATACGTACATGGAGGCAGTACTGGCAACATCTCAGCGACGGTTATCACTGGCACAGCATCTACTGACCTGAAGCCTGGACCCTACTTCATCAACGCAGCTGGTCAAGTGTACGAAGCATGGCGGCTGTACAGTGATGTAACAGGCGCTTTCACCGAATCTGCAATCGCTAACGGCGATGGCTCGTACTCTGTCCTCCCCGCAGGCACCCCTGGTCAAAAGCTAGCCGTCGCTGTTCCATCCCGCCTCTACTTTGAGAAGACTGCAGAGAAACCGCTAGCCGGTGTTCGCATCGGCATCAAGGACATCTACGACATAAAAGGCCTGCGTACCTCCAACGGTAACAGAGCCTGGTATTGGCTGTACTCACCTGCCAACAACACTGCCACGCCTGTGCAGAAGCTGATTGATGCTGGCGCTGTCATTGTCGGCAAGATGATCACTTCGCAGTTCGCCAACGGCGAGACAGCGACAGCTGACTGGGTCGACTACCACGAAGCGTTCAACCCCCGAGGTGATGGCTATCAAGACACTTCCTCCAGCTCCGCTGGTGCGGGTGCCGCTACAGCTGCATATGCTTGGCTTGACGTTTCGCTCGGTTCAGACACCGGCGGCAGTGTTCGTGGTCCTTCTCAAGTCCAAGGCCTGTACGGTAACAGACCCTCCCACGGCCTCGTCGGCCTCGAACACACAATGCCCATGGCCCCTGTTCTTGACACCCCCGGCCTGCTTGCGCGCGACCCACGGATCTGGAGAGACGCAGCTCAAGCTATGTACGGCAGTAACGTCACCCTCAGTACCACCTACCCCACATCTATCAAGACCCTCGCCTGGCCCACTGGAGCCGACAATGTCGCCAACGAGCTCCTGATCAACTTCCTCAGCAATGTCACCGACTTCCTTGCCGCCAATACCACATCGTACAATGTCACCGCCTCATGGAGCGTCGACAACCCAGGTCTTGAGCCACTCGCATCAATGATGAACCTCACCTACGCCATCCTGATTACCAAGCAACAGGTTCCGTTGGTGCGCGAACCTTTCCTCGCCGACTACGCCGCAAAGCATGACGGCCGTACACCCTTCATCAACCCCGTTCCCCTCGCACGTTGGGGCTGGGGCGATAATCAAACCGCCACACTCGAAGACGGCATCGCGAATAAAACAACATTCATGTCTTGGGCGAATTCTACCTTCCTTGCTCCATCTGCAGAGACATGCTCAGAGAGTCTAGTCATGTATGTGGGTTCGACTGGGCAGACAAATTACCGCAATGTGTACCTCGATGAGCCTGGCGTACCTCTGGGCTGGGGCAACAGCCGTATCTCTATCTTCTCGGAGGCGCCAGACTTTGTGGTGCCGATCGGCGAAGCACCTTACAATTCGACCATCACGAACCACGTGGAATATCTGCCCGTCACGGCGAACTTGATGGCGGCGAAGGGGTGTGATGGGATGATGTTTAGTCTGATTAATGACCTGTATGAGGCTGGTATCTCGAGGGAGGCGTTGGCTGGGCGAAGTGGTGTTACTGGGGGAGAGACACTGTACAGGAGGGGCTTTTGAAGATGATAGTTGTGCATTCAAATAACAAAACCAAAACCGATAGAATGAATGAACCATACAACGAGGTTCCTTATCGTTGCCATTTCTGTCAATTGTTCTTTGCGTAAAGACAGAGGTATCATCTTTCATTGGAACTTATCTGAGATTGATGCTCGAGCACCATCTCAGAATTGACGTCATGTCATCTAGACGCGTGCAGCATATATGTACTGATCTTCTTCTGTATTTGGTGGCCCCGCGTACCCCCGGGACCATCTCATTTGACGCGTCGCGAAAGGATTCCTATAAGACAGCAGCAGCGTGGTATGAGACATCGGCCAAATAGGAGGAACACGGCCACCATAAAGCTGCACCATTGGCTCAAAGCGCCTTCCTTAGTGACGCGCTAGCGTAACTTTTGGCCATGGATGCACCTGCCTTCGAAGTGCACCGTCGCTCACTCGACTCGACCTCGCGCTATTGCGACCCCAACGCGCCCACCACCCTCATCGCCGACACGTTCCAAACAATCGGGACGCTTTTCAGCCGTCTTCGCGCAATACATAACGAGCATCTACACGACCCACACGCGGCGAACAGCCCATACGGGCAACATGGCGCGCAAGAGCAATGGACGCGGATCTGACCCCTCAACGGCCGACGCCTCAGCACACGAAGACGTCGAAATGCGGGACCAGGATGACAAGATAAGCGGCTTCAAGAAGTTCGGGGTGAGTGAGACGCGCACCCGCAATGCGCCTTCCCGCGAAGTTCGCTTTGAAGCATGTTTGGGCCAGTGCATGGGAAGGGCTGCCAATGAGAGCAAACAAGCTGACGTTGCAATCGCAGTACAACCTGGACACACCGGACTACACAGTATGAACGACCCCAATCGCGCCTCTTCTCGCCTCACGTACTGACAAACGCGCAGGACTCGGACACAAATCCCAACACTACAGCTAGCAGCGTAGCAGGGGACGCGCCAGTCGACGGCCGGAAACGACGTGCAGAGGAGATGAACATGCGCAAGAGCATCTACGGCAAGAAGCACGACCGCCTGGGCGCGTCAAAGGTACGTCACCTACGCAAGACACCGGTCTTTCCAGCTACAGCACTGACATGACGTGCCACTACAGGAAGACGACACACTACGACGTTTTCGATACCTGCTAGGCCTTACAGATCTGTTCCGCCACTTTATCGACACGAACCCCAACCCGCACATCCAGAACATCATCGCCAAGATCGACGCACAAGACGCCGAAGAGGCCAAGAGGTCAAAGGCAACGAAAGTGCGCAAGGGTGGAGCTGCTGCCGAACGCCGCCGCAAGACCGAACAGGAGGAAGACGCCGAACTTGTACGCGAAGAGAAGCACGGCGGACACAATGAGACAGTCTTCAGGGAATCGCCAGGCTACATCCAGGGTGGCACCATGCGTGACTACCAGGTCGCTGGTCTCAACTGGCTGATCTCGCTGCACGAGAATGGTATCTCAGGCATTCTGGCTGATGAAATGGGTCTTGGAAAGACACTGCAGACCATCTCCTTCATTGGCTACCTGCGATTCGTCGCCGGCATCACCGGACCCCACCTGGTCGCAGTACCGAAGTCGACACTAGACAACTGGAGGCGAGAGTTCAGCAAGTGGATCCCCGAGATCAAGGTTCTGGTGCTGCAAGGAAACAAGGAGGAGCGCGCTGAGCTCATTCGCGACGAGCTGGTGGATGAGAACTTCGATGTTCTGATTACAAGTTACGAGATGATCCTTCGCGAGAAGTCTGCCCTCAAGAAATTCGCATGGGAATACATCATCATTGATGAAGCGCATCGTATCAAGAACGAGGACTCTTCACTCGCCCAGATGGTCCGCATGTTCAACTCTCGAAACCGACTCCTCATCACCGGTACCCCGCTCCAGAACAACTTGCACGAGTTGTGGGCTCTTCTCAACTTCCTGATGCCAGATGTGTTTGGTGACTCGTCAGCGTTTGACGAGTGGTTCTCGCAGCAAAATGCGGACTCCGACACGGTCGTTCAACAGCTGCACAAGGTTTTGCGACCTTTCTTGCTTCGGCGTGTCAAGGCCGATGTCGAGAAGTCGCTGCTGCCCAAGAAGGAGGTCAACTTGTACGTTGGACTGTCTGACATGCAAGTTCAGTGGTACAAGAAGATTCTCGAAAAGGACATCGACGCCGTCAATGGCGCTGCTGGCACCAAGGAGTCCAAGACGCGTCTTCTGAACATTGTTATGCAATTACGCAAGTGCTGTAACCACCCATACCTCTTCGAAGGTGCTGAGCCCGGCCCGCCCTACACAACCGACGAGCACCTTGTCAACAACGCCGCGAAAATGGTCATGCTGGACAAGCTTCTGAAGCGTATGAAGGCGCAAGGCAGCAGAGTCCTTATTTTCTCCCAGATGAGTCGTGTTCTGGATATCATGGAAGATTACTCAGTAATGCGTGGCTACCAATACTGCCGTATTGATGGTTCCACTGCCCACGAAGACCGTATTGCAGCCATCGACGACTACAACAAGGAAGACTCGGAGAAGTTCCTTTTCTTGCTGACAACTCGTGCTGGTGGCTTGGGTATCAACTTGACATCTGCTGACATCGTAGTGCTGTTCGACAGTGACTGGAACCCTCAAGCCGATTTGCAGGCTATGGATCGAGCCCACCGTATCGGGCAGAAGAAGCAGGTCTACGTCTTCCGCTTCGTCACAGAAGGTGCCATTGAGGAGAAAGTCCTGGAACGTGCGGCCCAAAAGTTGCGTCTTGACCAGTTGGTCATTCAACAAGGACGTTCACAGCAACCTGCCAAGAACGCTGCGTCAAAAGATGAACTCCTGACTATGATTCAGCATGGCGCCGAGAAGGTTTTCAACAGCAAGGGAGCCGTGGGCCTTGCAGGAGACGGCGATATGGCTGATGACGACTTCGATGCAATCATGAAGCGTGGTGAGGAAGCGACCGCGAAGCTCAACTCGAAGTATGAGAAGTTGGGTCTTGATGATCTCCAGAAGTTCACCTCCGACTCGACCTACGAGTGGAACGGCGAGACATTCGAGCCGCGTAAGAAGGACATTGGTCTGGCCTGGATCAACCCCTCTAAGCGTGAGCGTAAAGAACAAAACTACGGTATTGACAAGTACTACCGCAATGCCTTGGCGACTGGTGGCCGAACCGAGAGCAAGCAGCCCCGAGTGCCTCGTGCACCCAAGCAGGTTATCATCCACGACTATCAGTTCTTCCCAGAGAAGCTGGCTGAGCTTCAGGATAAGGAGACTGCTTGGTATCGCAAAGAAAATAACCTCAAGGCGCCACTTCCCGACGGTCCAGATGAGGATCTGGAGGCCCGCGAGGCTGATCAGGAGCTTGCGCAAAAGGAAATCGACAACGCCGAACCGCTCACAGAAGAAGAGAAGGCTGAGAAGGAGCGCCTGATTGAGCAGGGTTTCCCGGAGTGGAACAAGCGAGATCTGCAACAGTTCCTGAACGGTTCTGCTAAATACGGGCGAGCAAACTATGACGGCATCTCCGAGGAGGTCGATGGCAAGAACGCCGACGAGATCAAAGAATACGCCAAGGTCTTCTGGAAGAAGTACAAGCAGCTAGAGAACTGGCAGAAGTACATCAATGTTGTTGAGGAGGGCGAGCAGCGCGTTCGTGACTCAGAAAACAAGAAGCGTCTTCTCGCGAAGAAGATTGGCATGTACAGGATGCCTCTGCAACAGATGACCATCAAGTACACCGTCTCGACAACGAACAAGAAAGTCTACACCGAAGAGGAAGACCGCTTCCTACTCGTTATGCTTCACAAGCATGGTGTTGAGGGCGAGACAATCTATGACAAGATCCGCGACGAGATTCGAGAATCGCCTCTCTTCCGCTTCGACTGGTTCTTCCTCAGCCGCACACCTCAGGAGATCGGCCGTCGATGCACAACGCTCATCCAGACAGTCGTGCGTGAGCTTGGTGGCGATACTGTCAAGAACGGCAAGGGTAAGCGCGGGTATGAAGAGGAGGAGACTGAAGAAGAAGAAGAAGAGCAACCGAAGAAGAAAGCCAAGAACGGCGTAAAGGTTCGTCCAAATCAACACCTCATGCGCAAGACCACCACTAACAATCTACAGAATAAGGCGCTCGACACAGTGAAGGGCAAGAACTCTCCTGCGACTTCGCGTGCTAGCAGTGTGGTCTCGACCAGCTCAGCTACTAAGGGCAAGGCCAAGGGCAAGAAAAAATAGACTTCCCGCTATTCTGATTTGACGGGTTGAGACGGTGTTCGGGCGCATGTGAAGATGGAGATCGAATGATCACGGAGCTTGGTTTGATTCGGGTGCGGCACTTCTGTATAACACTGCAACGGTCTGTGTTGAGTTTTACGTACCATCGTGAGCCTTTTGTATGCTCTGAGGTGGTTGTGGTAGCATGTCATAAATACAGACGATTGAAAACATACCTCGTCTCGCTCTGTTTTCTAGGTGGACACAACAGTCGTTGCTTCTTTAGCTATCCCACGGGGACGGGGACGGGGACTGGGGAAGTGCAAGTGGCCAACACAGTACTCCGCAGTCCGTTGCTTAAGTTTACCAGACTGCCTCCTCCATGTATTAGCAACTTCCATTACGTGCATTCGCAGACTGGCAACCCCCCTTTGCACTCTAAGGACATGCAATGTGGCGCTGTGGCGCTCGAAATCCAGGGAAGTCGCAGGTGGCATGTGGGGTGAGGCGCTATGACGCTGCCCTTGTCCATCCCGTTGACTTTCCTGCGCGCTCGAATCCACGACAAATCATTACACCTCCTTACTTTGTACAAGCCACATAGACTACACCTTGCTCCATGTAAGTACAGAACCTATTTCTTTGACTCTTGTCCATCATCCCCATCAAGAAGCATTGCGCCGCAGAACTCAGCGAGTCCTGGAATATTCGAGAAGCGCTTGCTGTTAAAGCCAGATTGAATCTTACTGACAGCGCATAGAGTTGAAGTAGTCGCACCTAGTACTGCTCCTCACACACCACAAACGCACCTTCACATCACCGCCATGGCGACCACAGCAGCACTCCAGAAGCTTCAGAACCCTCCTGAGGATATGGAGCCCACGCTCCAGTCCATCCTTGACCAGAAGTCACTGCGATGGATCTTTGTCGGTGGCAAGGGTGGTGTCGGAAAGACAACAACTTCTTGCTCCCTCGCCATTCAGCTCGCGAAGCACCGCAAATCCGTCCTCCTCATCTCTACCGACCCCGCCCACAACTTGTCAGACGCGTTTAACCAGAAGTTCGGCAAGGATGCGCGATTAGTCAATGGCTTCGACAACTTGAGCGCAATGGAGATCGACCCCAACGGCAGCATACAAGATCTGCTTGCAGCGGGCGGTGAGGAAGGTCAGGATCCTATGGCTGGACTTGGTGGCATGGGCAATATGATGCAGGACCTTGCGTTCAGCGTACGTATACAAGTGGCATATGCGTGAGGATCGTGGCGCTGACTTTCGATGCAGATCCCTGGTGTTGACGAGGCTATGTCCTTCGCCGAAGTCCTCAAGCAAGTCAAGTCCATGTCTTACGAAACGATCATCTTCGATACCGCCCCCACTGGTCACACACTGCGCTTCCTGCAATTTCCTACTGTTATGGAGAAGGCGCTTGGCAAGGTCTCACAGCTGTCGCGTCAGTTCGGACCTATGCTCAACGGCTTCCTCGGTGGTGGTGGACGCTTGCCCAACGGTCAGAGCATGGATGAGCTTGTCGAGAAGATGGATGCACTACAGAAGACCATTGCTGAGGTCAACGGGCAGTTCAAGGATGCAGATCTGACAACGTTCGTCTGTGTCTGCATTCCAGAGTTCTTGTCGCTCTACGAGACAGAGCGCATGATCCAGGAATTGAACAGTTACGAGATCGATACACATTCGATCGTTGTCAACCAGCTGTTGTTTCCCAAGCAGGATAACCCCTGTGAGCAGTGCAACGCGCGCAGGAAGATGCAGAAGAAGTATCTCGACCAGATCGAAGAGCTCTACGATGAGTTCAACGTTGTAAAGATGCCACTACTTGTTGAGGAAGTCCGTGGTAAGGAGAAGCTGGAGAAGTAAGTCTCGCGCCTGCTGCATTTTGACGATGCTAACAACAACCGTAGCTTCTCCAAGATGCTCGTCGAGCCTTTTGTGCCCCCTCAGTAAACATATCACCCCTGCGCAGAGGAACATCGGCCACGCGCGCATTACCGTTCTCGATCCACTGCTTTGCGCGATTCAGTACATATAGCGATACCCGTTAGAGGCAATTTACACCCTTGCAACAATCTACTTTTCCAGCAATCTACCTTTTCAGCTGAGCGATGTCGATCTGAGTCTCGAAGCTCTACGTTCAGTTGCGCGATTCAGGACACACGATGATACCCTGGTACTGGGATTTCCCGAAAGAATTTATCCTTGACGCTACACATGGTCCCCACACAGATGCCGCGATCTCCCATCTCCCACGAATGACAAGCTTTGCGGCATGTTGACAGCCGTTCTGGACAGCGTGGAGGCTCAGGTAGCCTCAACGTGTTCAACCGAGCGCAGATTAACAGCTCGCCGAAGTTCGACGACCAGTTCGCGAACTTTTCCTGTTCCTGATATACGCCCGTGCACAGCTGACTCTTACCATTGCAGTACTGGACGGCAAGTCACGTTAAGTATTAGGTACCGCGGAGCGTTTTCAAAAGCGTTGTCCGCATCGGTTCGCTTGTCGTTCATCGTGTCTGTCGCGTGCCCAGGACGAGGTACGCGCTTGGCCAAGATACGAAATATTGGAGATCGTCCTCCCCACAACAAAACCGTCGAGAGACTAGCTTGAACAGGTGAGTACACCGACACATTTCCTGCTTCTCCACATAAACACTTTACGACACTCGCGTGGTGTGTACCTTTTGGCGTTCTTGCATTCATGCGGCCTTCCTGTCTTGTCGACGCGCTCCGGGGTCACCTGGAGATGTTTGACCTCGCTTCCCCGCATTTTGCAGTCGAGAATCCGAATCTCAACTTTGAAGTTCGCAAAGCTCTACGTGCACTGCGCGCTACGAAAGTGGATGTCTATTCACGGAAAGCCCTACTTACAGCGAACAGAGCCCACCGCTCATCCTCTTGGATTACAGTGACTATCGAAGTCCGTCGACGTTGGTGTTGGAACTTGACTTATATCCGCAGAAGGACTATCAGGGACTCGGCAGCGGTTCCTGGCCCCAAGCTGAGACTAAGCTTACACACCTAACTACACACCTATGATCAACGCCATGATTGGCGAACGTTACGGAGGCTAAACTAAAGCGCCGCTGCACTCCAAGATGTTGACAACTCGATGATGTGTGTGTTCATGCAGGTCATCACGAAGATCGCGCTCACACCTGAAGAACTTCACATGTGACACCGAGTCCTTGTGTACAAGGCGAATGCTGGAACAGAGGTATGTACAACAATTGTCATCGAAGGCTTCTCCACCAGCACAAAGTGCCAGTGTCGCAGAGTCGCCACTGGAGTACAGCACAGCCCTACTACGCCTCCTGTCGGCTCCTACACCAAATCTCGGCAAACATCCTGGCACTGCTGCCAAACGCGGCCTCGATACCGGACAGCAATCTGCACATCTTTGCCGTGTGACAATTGGAAGCGGAGCAAACTCCTCACCATTTGAGTAATTCTTGACTTTCAGGTACGGATTTATGTCTAAACACAGTAAGGCCCAAGAATGTGAAGCACGGACTTCCGCGTTGGTGGACATGGACCGGGGTATGGACCATCAGCTTAGGTTGTCCGGGATGGATTGGCGGCCAGAAATCGTGAAAAGTCGGTGTTGGAGAGAAGTATATCTAGTGGATGTGTTCGCTGCTTGATGATGGGTTGTGGCACCGGAGAACGCTTTGTCTACCCTTCACTTGGACAATACGACTCGTGTAGCTGTGCTTTGCCTGATTGAGTATTAAGTTTCACCTCATAAACTCAACACCATGTCGTCAATCCTGAGACTGGGAGCTGTACTCCTTGGTGCGGTTGGCCTTGTTGCTGCTGTCCCTGTTGAGATCGAGAAGAGAGGTATGTCTTTAGCAAACGCTCCCGCTTCATATCTGATCTTCGCTATAGCGGTATCCGCCAATGTTCTCGACCAGCTCGAGTTCTTCAGCCAGTATTCTGCTGCAGCATACTGTCTTGGCAACAACAATAGCCCCAACACAAAAGTCACATGCCCACAGGGCAACTGCGCTCGAGTGGAGGCTGCAAACACAAACACACTGACGGAGTTCGAGAAGTACGCCTTGATCACCTCCTGCTCCCAAATGCATCAGCTAATCTCCTATCTAGCTCCATCAAGTCCGATATCACCGGCTTCGTCGCCACGGACACGACCAACAAGCTGATTGTCCTGTCCTTCCGCGGCTCAAGATCAGTTCGGAATTGGCTGACGAACCTTAACTTCCCCATCGCGTCTACCACCATATGCAGCAACTGCCAATCCAGCATCGGCTTCTGGCAATCCTGGCTCGAGGCGCAAACAAACGTGCTCGCCGCCATCAAGAAAGCTCAAGCTCAGTACCCCTCGTACAAAGTCGTAGCCACCGGTCACTCTCTCGGTGGAGCGCTCGCAGGTCTTGCTGCAGGCGTGTTGCGTTCCCAGGGAACAACGGTCGATCTGTACACCTACGGCGCGCCGAAGGTCGGACTCCAGGGCCTTGCGGATTATGTCAGCAGTACGAGTAAAGGACAGACGTATCGCGTTACGCACAAGGCTGATCCGGTGCCCAAGCTGCCGCCGGCGTTGTTGGGGTATAGACATACGAGTCCTGAGTACTACATTACTAGCGGCAACGACGCTCAGCCCGGAACTGGAGATGTGAACGTTTTGACTGGTTCATTGAACCTCAAGGGTAACGAGGGAGACTTGGGGCTGGACGTCGATGCGCACCTATGGTACTTTGGTCATATAAGTGCTTGTGAGGGCCAGGAGGGGATTGAGATCCGTGATATCTCGATATGAATAATGACTCGATAATGTTTAATGTAATGGCCTTTCATCATACCTGCTCTTCTGCACCTTCCAAGCGCGTCGATTATCTTCATACTTTCATCCCGCTGACCTCCAGCTTCTCCGGCTCCCCTTCTTCATTCTCATAAAGCGGATTCATTTGCACTTCCCGCAACCACAGCCGCCAGCTCTTATCCACACACTTCTCATTCATTTTTCTACAGCTCTTCGCCTCCTCCTCGCTCAAATAATCCACCTTTGTATAATCCCCACCCGCAAAACTCAGCGCCTTCTCCAACAACTGGCAGTTCGTCTGTGTGTACAACGCCCGATACACAGCTTCCTCCACGCTCTTTCCCATCGCCGTAAACCCGTGCTTGTGCTGCAGCACCACCGGCGTGCTCGGGTGCAGTTTTCTTGCCAACGCCTTGCCCAGCGGTTGGTTCTTGATCAGCATATCCGGTGTGACCTCTACTTTTCCCACAAGCTCGGCATACGCATCCTGCGCACTGAACACTGGTATGCCTGTTGACGAAGCACCCAGGAAGCCTGCCATATGGAATACCGGCCGCACCGGCACGCTTGCCAGTGTGAACGGTATCACGATCTCGGAATGCGAGTGCACCACACAGTTTATGTCTGGGAACCGACGAAGGATTTCACCGTGGATGAACCGCTCGCTGTAGCCTTGAGGTGCGTTGGGGTCTACGGGCGTGCTGTCGCGCACGCGGTAGGATATGAAGTCTTGTTGCGATTTCACAAGAGCGGGCGCGCCCGGGTCGTAGGCAGCGATTAGGTACTGGTCTGGTGCTAAGGGGTGTCGCAAAGAGATGTGGCCGAATGCGTCGACGAGGTTGTGTTGGTGCAGGATATGATTTGCCCGAATGAGGAGGCGGAGGGCCTGGAGTAGGGGTGCAGGTAGTTCTGTCATTGTCCTCTTCGTGGAAGGTCGCGTGATTATGGAAGGAGCTATGGATCTCGGCAGATTGGTGGGAGTTGAGATTTGCGGTATTGATGTTGGGGTTGTGGAAAGAACGGGGCGATGCGTTAATGTCGTCGTGTCAATCTGCGATGGTCGTGTCGATGGTTTGGTAGGTATATACACCGGAGTCGTCGGTTCAGAGATATCACATATATCCGTATTGAGCACAGGGTTGAGCGTGCGGCAAACTTGAGGCGCGTTAAGGATGCCGTGAGTCGTGAGATTAGTATCGCGTATGCCTACGCGATCGTCAAGGTCTTGGAGGGTATATGTATATGTCATGTGAAGGTATGGGTGTCACCAGAGAGTCCTAGCTCATCGGAAATCGCTGGTAAGGCGATCTTATAGCTATCGCATCGTGCTCCTAGCTCTTTCTGGTGTAACGGTGGTTGTCTTGAGTCGTTTCGTTGCGGCTAAACTTGGTGAACATGTCACGAAACATGAAACATGACGTTCAGCGTGTACAAGGGTGGTCGAAACATCACCAGGATCAACTGATTTGATGGAGCTCTGAAAGTGCGAGGCTGCGGTTGAGCCCGCGTACTGGTAGCACGAGCTGCGGGGATTGCAGCGGATGACGTTGAGGGGATCCGGGGGTTTCCAGCTCTCTTTCCGACGTCCGACCGTCACAAACATCTCCGACACAGTCGCGTGCATCTCAAATCATCTCAGCGATAGTACACCTATCAACTGAAGGTTTAAAGGAGTTATCTCGTTCTTATTGTGACTTTGTGACGTTGTCTTTAGGTGCTGTTCACGCGTCGCGCTTTCCTGTTGAGCAACAGCCTAAGCACACATCCAGCTACGACAAACATCAAGTGAACAACAAACTCTCATCTGCAGCTTTGCATACAATACATTTGCCATGCCATCCGCACTCTCAAACTGGCTTATCGCCGCTACCACGGCGGCTGTAATGGCATTCTACTATGACTTCAGAAGCTGGCAAAGCTATGGTACGCAAGGCTGAAGCCACCTGCTGGAACAGCGCTGATGCTCCACAGGTACTGGAGGAACACCACCAACCCTCCAAGGCTATCTCAAGATTCGAAGATGGGGTCTTTACCTATTGTATAAGCGACAAAATCTCCTCGATCCAGCACCTATCCCGGATTCTGGCATAGCATACATCAAGCCCGGCAAGGTACCAGAACGATCAGGCGCTACACCTCACATCACTCGTTGGACTCTCCCTCAACGTCAGAGCCTGGAGCCTATCACCAAAGCCGCATTGGCAGAATTGAACGACCTGATGCAAACCTTCGCCAGCACAGCGCCCTTTTCAGAGTACATCGAAACGCGACCCAGTAAGACCGAGGGTGGCACTGGCCCTGCCATTTATGTCAAACCAGACGTGAAGACCATCAATCCGGTCGCGCACAAGATCTTCTACGAGGTTGCTCATGTGCATCCGGCAGACCACTCGCTACATGTCTATGTGAGTCCAAGGGATGCAAAGACGGTTGTTGGTAGGGGATGGGGCCAGCGTTTTCCGGTCACTTGGCTAGCACCTCCAAGTTGGATTATGGTGTACGCACCAAGAGATGAGAGAGAGCTCGAGGTGGTTAAGGAGATTGTCAGGGCTGCGGTCTGTCACGCAGTGGGCATGGAGGTCTCTGACGTGAAGCCATGAGAATACTTTGGGAGATACAGATTGCAAGCTTTGAAGGCCTTTTTGAGGCATGGGACGCGTATTTACCAAGGAGCTCATGAATTTCGGGTCTCGATCTGGAAGACATTTGGTAAAGAGACTTAAACAGATTTCAATCACGATTTCGTCACCTTCAAGCAGTGCCCAGAATAATTTTCGTATCTTGGGTGACACAGCACATACTCATGCAGCACACAACACACCACGCATGTGTCATGCCCAATCGGCAAAGGCCCGAGGGGATCTAAGTATGCGCTTTAGGGCGGAGATCCGGCGATGTGCAGATCGCTGGAGCCACGCGCTAGCTCAGCTCCGCTTCATGAAGGATAACTAGACGCTAGACTGCCCTGCATCTCAGTTCGTGACCACAACTCAGACATCCCTGCTTTTCTAAACAGCTGAAAGCCCGTCTCTTCTTCCATTTGCACATTCTTCTTTCGTTCACCACAATGGGCAGCATTGACACAGCCATGAGGGTTCTCATCATCGGCGCAGGTACGTTATCCGTTCAGGGCTGCAAGAATACACACTGACTTGTCAGGTCCTGCTGGCTGTGCTCTAGCACATGGACTCAAGAAGGCTGGTATCTCTTATGGGATCTTTGAGAAGGGCGATGATGTGTATCGACACCGTCATTGGGCGTTCACTTTGGGTATCCTAAATTCTGGACGCCATCGGCATCCAGAAGGCTAACGCTCGAATTAGGATGGGCTCGACCATACCTTCTCGACCTCCTACCAGACGAAATAGGTGCTAAACTAGACGCATGCGCTGTGGATCCCAGCATCGACTGCGCAGAAATTGGTGAAGACAGGATCGTGCTCTACAACGGCCAGACTCGCGAAGAAGCATTCGCCTTCCCCATCCCCAAGGCGAAGGAGATGAACATCAGGAAACTGCGCACACTGTTGGCAGAGAGCCTTGATGTGCAATACGGAAGAAGATTCAGCCATTACGTGATGCTCAAAGAGGGCGGTGTCCAAGTGTATTTCGAAGACGGATCAGCTGAGGAAGGCGATATCGTGATTGGCGTTGACGGGGCAGGTTCAAAAGTTCGTCAATGCCTGATCGATCGTGGAGCCACCCAAGAAACTCTACCCTTCGCACTCATGAACTTCAATGCCTCGTACAACAAGGAGCAAGCTCTTTTTATCAAGGAGCGCTTACATCCCCTTGTCGACATTGCCATACACCCGGCAGGTCATTACATCCGGGCGAATGTGCTCGATATGCCAAATGTCGATGATCCGACTTCGTGGACGTTCCAAATCTTGTCAACTTGGCCGCTGAAGAACGCCGAGGACTACGATAATGAGACAGATCGATTGAAGAGACTGAAGGCACATGTTGCGAGAGATGGATGGGCGGAACCGTACAAGAGTGCGATCGAGTGGATACCGGAAGATACGCCTGTGCTCAAGGACCGACTGAACATCTGGAAGACACAATCTTGGAATAATCAGGATGGGAGAGTGACATTGTGCGGAGACGCCGCGCATGCCATGACGTTCCGTAAGTCTCACCATAGCAACAAAGGGCGATGCACGCTTATGAAGTCCAGACCGAGGTCAAGGAGCGAACAACGCCTTCTTCTCGGCTCACAGCCTAGCTGAAGCACTGAAAGCTGTACATGACGGAACTACCACCCTCAAAGACGCAATCACGGCCTACGACGAGAGCATTTGGAAGCGCGGTGCGAACGAAGTCCAAATCTCAAAAGCCCAGAGCTTCTATACACATGACTGGCCGAACTTCATCAACAGTCCTGTAATGACTTTGGGAACAAAACCGAGCCACGCAGCGAAGAGTGAAGGATACCAATGAGTAAATTAGATGAGTAATGCTAAAGCGAGTGTCGTACCGTCCGTAAATTTATGCAGTATGTACAAGTCAAACATCAACTAACCATTCCTCATCACTTTAGACGCTGTTACGCAGTTTGATGAGATCCGCTGCCTTCTCAGCAACAGCGTACAAAGTCGCCTGCAAGTGGGTAGCAGGAACCAGAGGAATGATGGATGCATCAACAATGCTGAGCTTCTCGGTACTGTAGACACGGAGATCGCTGCTGACACAGCCACCGTACTTCTCGGGCAACATGGCGCAAGTACCAGACTGGTGAGCGAAGGTGGCAGTAAGCGCATCCTGCTCGAGCAAAGCGTTGATAATCTCGTCGTCAGTCTGGGCAGCGACACCGGGGATCGACTCTTCAGGAGAGAAGCGAGCGAGGACAGGGTTTTTCCAGTGGCGGCGAGTCCACTTGACAGCCTCGATCACCATGGTCCTGTCAGCGGGGTTCTGGAAGGTATTGAACTGGACGATAGGGTTGCCGTTGGGATTGGTGGCGTTGAGGGCAACGTAACCGCGGGACAAGGGACGCTGAATGGCTGCGATAGCGAGACCGAAGGCGTTCATAGGGATCTCGACAGCGGCGGCCTTGGTGCCAGAGAGAAGCTCAGCGGTGATGGCCTTGGCGGCTTCGTAGCCGCGGAGGAGGTTGGCGTTGCTCTTGTAGACGGCGGGAAGGTAGTCGGTAGATTTCTGGCTCTTAATAGTCGAAACGATCTGCTTGTAGTTGGAGGTGATGTTCTGGAGAGATAGGAAAGCAAGGCTGCTGCCATGCGATTGGCAGACGGGACCGGTTCTGTTGGCGTAGTACTCAGCCCAGGCAGTGGCGTTCTGGACAGGGTCGGTAGAGAAAAGAGGGTTAGGAGTGCTCAGGTTCGACAGGGACCACATCATGTTGGCATTGGGGTGATCCTGAAGGTTCGCACCGACCGAGGGGAGGTCCTTTTTGACCTTGACACCAGCAGCTTTAAGGACATCAGCGGGACCGACACCACTGAGCTGGAGGATCTGGGGAGTGAAGACAGAGCCAGCAGCAAGGATAACTTCACGCTTAGCGTACACCTTGGAGGAGGACTTATCGGCAAGGTTGGTGAACTGTATACCCTTGGCGGTAAGGTTTTCAAAGAGGACCTCGGTAGCCTGAACACCAGTAATGAGCTTCAAGTTGGAGCGGCTCTTGACTGAGTCGTAGTATGTCCTCCTGGCGTCAGAGCGGGTTTGAGTCTTGGGGTCCAGAGAAGTGAGGACCCAAGTAGCACCAACAGCATCACCTGCAGCGTGCTCCTTTGGGGTGGGGTAGCCCTCAGCACGGAAGGCCTCCCACATAACTTTGACGTCAGGGAATTCAAAGTTAGGGAAGGAAGCCTGGAGAGGGCCGTTGGTGCCGTAGGCAGAGGCATCGTAGGTGATGTTGAACTCCTTGGCGGTCAGCTTGGGAGGGGTGAATGTGGTGGACTTCTTAAAGTACGGAAGGAGGCCGTTCCAGCCCCATCCTGGGTTGCCGAGCTGCTCCCAGGCATTGTAGTCAGCCGCGGAAGCACGGTCGAATGCCATACCGTTGACGACTGAACCGCCACCAACGACCTTACCGATCAAGACTGGGACGCTGAGGCCGTTAAGACCAGCGTCAGGTGCCGAGTCAACATTATACTGCATGGCACTGTTGATGTTGTTGCCAAGAGTAGGAATGATAGTGTTGATGTCCTCGGTGATCGGACCAGTCTCTAGAACGAGGACAGAACCTGTGGATCGCGTTAGCCGATCGACGCAGAACCCTAATTGAGTAGAACTTACGGTTCTTTTGCTCACTGAGACGGTGAGCTACCACCAAACCAGTGAGACCACCACCGACAATCACATAGTCGTAAGTCTTTTCTTTGATGAATGATACATCATCGCGCCTGACAGCCGGAACAGCTACAACGAAAGGCAGGGCTGCCGCGAAAGTAACGAGGCTCTTGAGACTGGGCGCCATTGCGATTGTGCGAAGAGGTGAAGGAGAGCGAAGCTGAATTGATGATGAATGCTATACTATATGACCTCTACAGGGTCTTTTATAGAAGCTGTTCTCGAGTCAGAAGGATTGACGAAGTACGACTCCAGAGCTTGGGAGGGAAAGATAGAGCGCCTCAGTTATGCAAAGAGGTTGTGGGTGCAGAACGTGGCAAGTGAAACTAACGATCTCCGCCGCATTTATGCATGGGCCTGCTCTGGGCCAGCTCAATTTCGAGTGAGCATGGCGATTCTAGAAATCAACTGTGCGGAGGAACAGGGAGTTTCGACATCCGTGTCGTGGATCCGGTGCAATTCCTACGGAGAGGTTGCATGGGCGAAAGACCGATGCGGCAATTCCTTTGTGCCGCACGGCACAAGCACTTGACATGGTATCTGCATGGAGAATTGTTGTGCAAAGTGGGCATGAAGGATTTGAGTCGAGAGTTCAAGCGTGGTGTTGTTGTTGCACGACATGCACTGTGGTTGTGATTGGCCAGCGCCCAGCAACCCCCGAAAAGGCCCGAATAGACACCTTGTAGATATACAAAGGAGCGGCACGCTGTCTTTTCCACCACACACCACTTCCAGATAGGTCAGGGTTCTCCACCTCTTCGCAGAGCTGTCTAAAAGTCTTGCTGCGACAACGCAGTCCCTCGGTAGTGTGGAAAAGTTCCGCAGCCGACGCGGCAAAAGCGCAACATCACGACACCATAGGCTCCACAGGCACCATTATTATGGAGCCTCATTTGAAGGCGCATCCATCGTCTTCATCATATCCTCAATTCAGGGCAAGTCTCCGCAAGATGCCCTTCGTAACCAAACTTGATGTTGGTCTGAATACCTCGAAACTCTATTCAAACCCATTTCGGGCCTAGCTTACATCTGCGAGTATGAGGCACAGTTCGGCCCCAAGCGTGGCGGTTGACGACGACCAACGTGGGTTTTGATCGAACAAACCTTCGAAAACTAGAGCTTTGTCAGTCATGTGAGGCCGATATAATCGAAGTCCGCTTGGCGCCAGTGAAGACTTTGCGTGTCCCGACAAAAGTTCCGGGATTGAAATAGCTGATCATTTGCTCAACCAGCGCGACGCAGCATGGAACCTGCGTTGTCCTGGCATACTACCATTTCCATGCAATAACAGAAGGATCGATCTTTGGATGTTCGATGCGAGTACGATCCGTGGTACAGTACCCCGCGGAGCAAACGCACGAATGAATACCTTGTATTGTAGAGTATTGCTCAAGATTCGAATCCTCCGTTCCACGTGCATGCACATGTAAGCACATGCCCGTGGATGCAAGATGAGCTTGTCACCACGGCGAGGACCCCTTCCAGGCACAGGACGATCAGCGAGAAGGTCTTTGCACAGTAATATTCGAAACGCTTTACTGAAAGTACAGTTGTTGAGTACCGACACTTTGGATGAGTTGCCTGCCTCACGACTTCAAGTACCTTCCGCTTCCTGCTGTCACATTACTATCTTTCTCGGCTCTCGTGTTCCGCATCCTGAGGTGGCACAGTCCGACCCACGTTCTATCGTTCTCCTGCATGTTCATCACTTGCACATCCCTGGTGTCCTTTGGTTTATAACTCTTGTGTTCAGCAAGAAAGCCCTGACTGCGATGTGACCAGCAGTTTATCCGCTTGAATCGTCCTCCAACGCCAGCGCTGTCCAAATTGAGATTATCCAACATGTCCACGCAAGACGCCAATCTTCACTTGGACGACCGATCGGGTGCCATCAAGTTCAGTTACCCTTTCATAGCGTTCTTCAGCACGCTCTTCGTGGTACTACGTGTTTGGAATAACATAAGGACCAAGAAGTATTGGTACATCAACGTGAGCGACTGGCTTCTAGTGTTTGCGCAGGTAAAGCATACCAAACATCCATGTTGTCGGAACAAACTTTCTGATTAAGAATCTAGGCTTGTGCTCTTGTTGGTGCAACCTTTGGCTATATGTCCGCCTGGGTGGGAGCAGGCAAGCACAGTTGGGATCCATCTCTCACCAAAACTGACCTTGCGGACTATCTGCGGTACCTCTGGGTTGGACAGTTGTTCAACTTGACTTCGATGTCAGCGCTCAAGTTCAGTATATGCGCTTTCATGCTCCAACTCGATTTCTCGAAGGTCTTCCGAATGATGATTTGGACCTCAGTTTTTGTTCACGTTGCGTTCAACGTCATCTACCCGTACATCATTCTGTTCGGCGAATGTGGCCCCATTGCGAAACATTGGGATCCGTTGCTACCTGGGTATTGTTGGCCTGCTAAGCCTCGAGTCGTATCAGGTAGGAATACAGAAGCTGTTCTCAAGTCTTGAGCTAACTCCATGTCACAGGATACTTGGGTGCTGGCTCAAACATCGCGTCAGATCTGTTATACACTTGCGCTCCTCTCATCTACACTGCAGGAGTGCAGTTGCCGAGACGTGCTATGTGGGGCGTACGAATAGTGTTCTTGCTTGGATTCATGTGAGCCTTTTGATCGCGTTCGTACCGCTTAGTTCTAATTCATATCGCAGCGCAACAACCATCTCCGCCGTCAAACTCTACGAGATAAAGGCCCTCAGTCTTTCCAAAGATGTTGCCTACGAAAGTATCAATCTCTCGATTCTCTCAGTCACAGAAGTGTGTGTTGGCTCTTTGACGACTAGTCTACCCCCTCTCCGCCGCCTATTCGAAAACTGGCTCAATCGCATCCTCCCCGAGAGTATGTGTACAAGACCGAGGACGAATGCACACAGCTACGCGCTACCAGACTATGCCAGCAACCTCAATACAAGACAGGGCAAGCAGGGCGATCATGTGTCTGACGATAGTAGCGAGAAGACAATCCTGCCGGACGCTGGCAGCTTTGATGCTCATACTGCGCAGAGCAAGTCCGGTGAGATCAAGAAAACGACGCATGTTAGTCTAACAGTCGGTGATGCAAAGCCAGCTTCAGAAAATGATGACTGGGCTTAAACATTTCTTTTGTTCATGTCGGGAGGAACGATTTGGTGTTTTCATGGGTTCTTTCCTGGGTTGTATCTTGCGACATTATAGGAAGATTTGGAAATGGATCTAGGATCGCGATGTACCACTGCTACGCAGTACGCCGGAAGGACAGAGATAGCATAAACAGGAAGAGATGAGAGACCAGAAGGAGACCAGATGCTGCATCAGCTATATGAACTGGCAAGCCTTTGTCTATACATACAACTTGACAGAGAAGTCGTGGATACTTACCGCGATCAAAACCCATTGGTTTTGCTCGTTGCGGTGACCATTGGGAAACAGAACCCAACAGGTTGGATTATCTTCGTGCACGTTAGGTCGATTCAACCTTATTGGAGGCGACAGTCTGCGTATGGCGAGGTTGACCATCATGACCCTTCACGCCCTTGCTCAACTTCTCCTTCTCGAAGCCCGCACGCGTGCGTAACGTGATCTGGGACTGTAGATCCATGCCGCTTCCTTGAGCCCCGCGGCGCCTATCACCCTTGCTAGGGCTGTTCGGCCCTCTAGATCTGTTGCTAGTGGCGTGCTGCGAAGCAGCTAGACCACCTTGGGTGGCAGGGACAGCGGTATGTTCGGCAGGCTTCGGTAAGCGCGGTCCGCGCTTTTTGTGTGGCTTGGGAGGCCTGGCATTCTTCGTGGTGCTGGACGCCACCGAAGGATTGGTGCTAAATTGAGTCTCACTCTTCAACTGAGGGACTTCGTCACGGATCTTGGCTGTCGGTGCTCCATTGTGGGCTCCTGATGCGACCGCCTGGGGTACAATATCCGAAGACAGGTCAATGAGACTGTTTGAGATGCTTGGTGTTTTGGTCGACGATGGCCTAGCCAATACCTTGGGAGTTAGTTCTGGCGTGTTAATGGGTGTTGCAGTACTCGAGGATGTATCAGGGCACGATGTGCCATCAGAAACTGACGCTGATACCTCGGTTGGCTGGAACTCCTCTTCTCCTTGAGATGTTTCGCTTTTGGTATTCACCCCTTCATGCCGACGTGATGAAGCGTAAACGTTCAAATGTTGTTTCAAGGGCGAGACGGTATTGACTACATGTAGTGCCGCACTCAACAAGGGACTGACTGGCATTGCAGGCGTCATCACTGGTATCGAGGGAGTTGAGTTGCCTAAGTCGATTAGATTCTCGATCTCGACGGCCGTCAAGGGGTTTTTAGAAGCTGCCGGCTCCTTCATTTCCTCATTGGCAGGTTTGCGCACAGTGAGAATTGGCAGGCGGAAGGCATGCAGGACTGGAGGTTCAGTCGAAAGCTCCCGTTCACTCTTATCTTGGTTCATATCATGTCGGCGCCAGCTCGATTGTCCGGGAATTATGCGAGTCCTCTCACTGTACCATCTTGGAACCTCACGGAAACCGAGCTCACGAAGCTTCTTTAGGTCAGGCATCTCATGTTTGTATCTGCATCCCTGTTGTGTGTAGGCGCATTCACCCCTCATCAACCAATGTGTACAATACACTTTCCTCGATGGGTCAGGACTGATACCGGAAGGTACTGGAATGTGTGCGGGGCGATAGGCCAGGCGCAATGCTTCTCCCGGATGAACGGAACGGATGGGGTCGTACACGGATACTGAAAGCTCTGGAGGCGACGGGCGTGTCAATTGCTGATTCTTGCGTTCTATGTGGAAAGGCTGGGTTCCCCGGACAAGTTGTGATAACTGCTCTGCTGTGATGATCTTGGGTCTACGAGCATAATGATCTGGCGGAAGATACGTGGTTGAAGTAGAAAGCGCTGACTGGCTGAGTTGAACATCGACAGGAGCTTGTAAGGTAGGCGTGTTTAGAGGTTCTGGATCTTCTTTGACCAGCTTCCAGCCTTCCTCTTTCATCTGGCGATGTGTCAATTGTCCTGGCACAGTCTCGAGTGGGACCAGTACATCTTTGAGAAGAATGCAGTAGCGATTTTCTGAGAGCGGCATAGCTATCTGAGGTTGGCTGGATGATAGTCAGTCAAGCATAGCACATTAGTCAAAGACGGAGTGTGTACAAGAGTGAATATGTCGGAATGAGCGCGCCCGTTTTAGAGATTTCCTGTTGCTTTGTCTTATCCTTATGCGTGAATCCACATGTCTGAGACCGCAATACTTGTCCTTTGAGTTCCCTAAGCATTGTTCGTTTGCTCGCTGCGAGCACCCGTCATGTGGAGATTTGACCCGGTCAGGTCTCTACAGACAACTTTGTCGGCGGGAGGGAACTACGGTACGATGGCGCCGGTGATACATCGCGTAACGACGTCCTGGTAGTCTTGTAGTAAATGCAGCTGCATTTCACAGTTGCCTTTGGTTCACCCTCCGCATGCGCCGGGTGGCCTGAGGAACTCAGAGGGCGAGGAATGGCGTATGACCCAAATTGTCGTTTGACGGCTTGCACGTTTTCATCGCCTCTCGTGGCGGACGCACGCATCTGGGCGCAAGTTGTTTAGCAAACAGCCAATCGCAGTCGCCGGAAGTCTTGGCCTGAACGTGAGCTGCAACTAGGAACGTATTTGTCTGCTTGTACTCATTTCGTTATTCAAATGACGTGTTCTACCGTAATGAGTGATTGTCGGTTGCAACTCGTATTGTGCGAGACGGCTGTCGCCTCGTTCAGCAGCCACAGCGTCCAGAAACTCTCGTAACACCCCGCGGGCTCTGTCGTCTGGACGAGCATATCCGCTACTGCAATGCGATTCACTGCATGCGCCGGACAGCTCTTAGCAGTAAGAGCGTGGCTGTACAAACCGGCTGAACGCAGATATGTCAACAAACAAAACAATCAACATTCTGAATTTCAAGCTGGCGTGCACGTTGTATGCTGTGGCTCGTGAAGCTCTGCAAGCCCCAACGTTCAGTTCGTTCGCGAGCCAAATTTTCGATTGATTTTGTTTGTTGACAACACTGGCTGAACGAAGTGAGAAGGGTCCATTATCTTCGCAGGACCGGGCACACGATATGCAGTGAGAGCAGAGGCGAGAAGCTGCACGACTTGCAATGCGCGGAGGGTCTAGCTACTAATTATCTGGTGAATGAGGACAAGAACGTGATCTTGAGCATGAGATGCAGGGTAGCCGTTAGACATATAGCCATCCCTGTCTTATGATTCCTGGCCCCCTAGATCCTGGTGGGCGATTTATGGCACTTGCCTGCCGAATTTTCTCCACACGCCAACCATCTCGCAACGCCGGCTATGCCGTCATGATCTCCAAACACTACGGTCTTCCTAAGGGCAACTTGTGAACTATTCCAATGAGGGAACCATGGTACTGTTGCGGAGTCGAGACGTCCCGCTCCTGCTACACATGTTCGCGCAGTCATAAAGTTTGCCTCGATGTTTCACCGTCCAGTACCGACAGCATCGCTTACGGAGCAGTTGCGTGGAGAAGCACTCGGGATATGCTGAGCAGTCATCTTCCGAAGGCGCGTCATGGAGCTGCCTCCGCTGTCCCTGGAATTGTGTTTCAGAGATCGACGAACATTCAAGCTAGGAAAGCAGGAGTTAGCAAGCATCCTTAACTGGAATTCCCCGATACGCCATCTCCGACTGGCGAATAAATCCACGCAACAGTTCAGGCATGAACAAAGAACCAAACTTTAAATGTCGCCGGTTATCGATAGCGTCCTCTGGCTGGGGCCGGACCGTGTTCGTAGATTCGTAGAACCGCGGCCTAGCTGAGACCAGGACGCTATGTGGCGCAAGTAGACGCCTTGCCGTTGGTGATCCCATCATAACAACCGCTCTTTATCCCCTTTCGCTGTGAACCCTCCTGTTTGCTTCTTTCGAAAAAGAAGCCCTTCAATGGCCCTTAGCGGCAGATCTGAAACACAACAGGTTCTTGCATTTGGCTGATTCGAAGTCATGGAGCAGGCAACGACGATGGATAGCCGCAGGAACGAGGTGCTTGCTGTAGCAACCTTGTTCTTTGTCTTGTGTTGGCTGACAGTCAGTCTACGATTCTACGTGCGCGGCAAGTTGATGCACACGTGGGGACTGGATGATACGTAAGTGGTCGTTACATTCGCTTCTGCCCCAATTGAGATGCTCATTGTTGCACAGGTTCATAGGTGCCACCATGGCTATCTTCACGGTCTACTTAGCTTTCCAGTCCGTCGCTGCGGTATATGGCACAGGGCGACATCGATGGGAACTGGAAGATAGTGACGCCAGGATCGCTCTACTTGTAAGTGACTTCACAATAAGGTAGCATACACCGGTTGTCTAACACCTTACAGTTCTGGTATCTATGCGAGCTACTTTACATTCTCGCCAATTGTACTCTCAAGTTCTCAATTGGCTACTTCTACCTTCGAGTTGCGATTCAACGCTGGCACGTCTGGACCATCAAACTTCTTATGGGTGGCACCATCTTGTTCTCAATTGTTTATTTCTTCCTGGTAATGTTTCAGTGCACTCCTGGTGAGCTCCTGTTCGTACGTTCTCTCTATCGACAGCTGCTGACTGCAACAGTGTCTGAATTCTGGAACAACCACCCAGCATCAGACAAGTGCCTATCGGCTGGTCCTACAAAGGGCATTACGTACGCCCTTGCGGCTGTCAATGCTGCTGCAGATTGGGCACTTGGCATCCTCCCATTCTTTATTATCTGGGATTTACAGATGAAGTTGAAGACGAAGGCACTCGTTGCTAGTATTCTGGCCTTTGCTGCGATCGGAAGTACAGCGACTATTGTTCGCATGTTCTACATTCATACGCTCACGAACGGCCCGGACTTTCTATATGCGACGACCGACGTCGCAATCTGGAGTACAGTTGAACCTGGCATCGGCATCACCGCTTCGAGCATTGCGACCCTACGACCACTCGTTCGTCATTGCCTGTGGCGTATGGGCTTTGCGTCTGCTCCTGGACACAGTCACACATACTGTCCCTCAACTAGCGAGCAGAAACGGAAGGATCGCCGCGGCTACAGGCGAAGCCTTAGTTCATCCGACTTGGTACCCACTCAGCGTGGTGGAGTCACCTCGACAGAAATCCATGGACCGAAACCATCAACTACACAGACCGCGACTTACGAAGGCATGATCACGCTCCCATCAATCGTGATAGAAGAGGAGGATATCGACCACATACAGACACCACCTGACGGGCACATCTTACAGACCACTACTGTGCAGCAGGAGTACGAACCCGCGCCACGACTATACCTACGAGATAGCTTTCGAAACAGCTTCACGAGAGGAAGCATCTCCAGTCTGGGAAGAGATCGCGAAACATGGTGCGTCATGTCATTTCACAGATTCGCCCAATCAGCGTCCTAAATTACCAAAGAGTCAAGGTACCAAAAGGGTCGTAGCAAACCAGCCTCACTATCACAACCATCCGATTTGCCTGTTGGTCATCGCCTTCGCTCAACTCCTTCAGCAAACGAAGTTTGGTGTCTATGTCGTTCAATCAATTTTTCGATCTTTCGATCACGCCATCGACCGTCAATTGTCACACCACGACCGCAGCCACCCTTTGGTGGTGATACCCAAGCTAGAGCGATACAAAAGTGAAAGTACCTCGCAAGAAGCCCGCAGGTGCGATATAACCAACCAGCATAAGCGTTGTGTGCGCGGTTCGAGATGCCAACCTCCCCCACCACAGCGTCCTCAACCAACGCCAACATCCTCGTTGACGCATCGCACCTGCCAACAATAGCCCGCTTTCACTTCCTCCTCAATCATTCAAAAGCCCTCGTCCACTCTTACGGTCCATACACAACCCACACCGGCACAACGGTCTTCACACGCGCGGATCCACCTCGGCCCAGACCCTATGGCCCCTCCTCGCGATGCATTGCAACTTCCATCGCAGCAGCGCAAGACAGCGTTGGCAGCGCGCAGCTCCCCGGTCTGGCAAAAGAAGATCTACACGTCTTCAAGTACCTATGGGACACCACCGTTGACGTTCTGGAAGAAGTACTCGCGACTGGGGACCTCGACCATGAGTCGTTTGGGTGGGGTGTCTTAGGGTTGTGCGCGGGGTACATGTACCCTCCTTCCGAAGCTTCATATGAGATGTTCGAGGAACACAAACATCGGCTGCATGAAGCGTTGCTAGCCCTGCCGACTATAGATTCGCCGAGGAGGAAGAGGGAGGAGTTGTTTGTGAAGGGTGAGGGGAGGGTTGAAGTGCTGGCAAAGGCGAACAGGCAGGTGCATATCTGCGCCAGTCTGGTGTTGCAGAGGTTCAGACAAGAGGGGTGGCACCGGATCAGGTGGTGGCATGGGGTTAAAGTCGCCGAGAGATGGGTGCAGAGGTTGGGACTAGAAGACCAGGTGGAGTTACTCGATGGGCAAATCGAGAAAGAGCAGCCAAGAGGAGAGATTCTGGACAAGGAAGCTGCGCACGATGACAGGTAGCCCTCCCACATACAAGGCAGGACGTTTGGGAATAAGGTTGTAATGCGCTGCAAAACGGGATTAGCTTACAGGGACTGCTATAGACATAGAGCGGACAACGTACACATAGACAGTAAACTACATTAGTGATTAAATACCATCTATTCTAAGCTTAATCTGTTCTAGCTGTTGTGCTCCTCAGTCACTCTAAGACCCGCCAGCAGAAGGAGTAAAGTCGGTAGTCGTCAAATCTGGGTTGCCCTCGATAATAATGGGCTTGTCCTTCTTCAGCGTGGCCAAGAAGCCATCGCTGACCTTCAGGTGATCCTTGAGGATCTGCTTAGGTGTGAGCCCAAGCCATTGGTTGACACTGATGTCAGAATACTGCTTAGCTTGCAGCACCTCAAGGAAGATCAAGGTCTCATTGCCAGTGTTCTCGAGATAGTGGGCGTTGGGCACTGGTACGTAGCCAACGTCACCCGCAGTGAAGTCGAAGGTACGTGATGAGCCGGGTGCCTGATAGACTGTGAGGCGAGCAGAGCCTTGAAGGAAGTATGTCCATTCGTCGGAGGTGGTGTGCCAGTGCATTTCGCGCATCGCTCCAGGCTCGACGGTGATCAGTGCAGTCGAGAAGGTGTCTGCAATAGGGAACGTGGTGGGGTCAAGGATCTTGATCGAGCCACCAGGGACCTTGAGGGGCTGCTGCTGCGAGAAATGATACGAGTACTGGGTCTGCTTCGGGATGACACCAGCAGGTCCTGTCACATTCTGCTCACTGATGTTCTTCGGTGCTGGGGTACCAGGAAAGATCCAGAGCTGACCGTCGGGCAAGTTGTCCCAAGTCTTAGTCGTGGTGCGGAAGTTCTTGGCTAGGACCTCCTTGGGATTGCGCTCCATGAGCTCCGAAATGAGGAAAGTGTTGTCTTCGCTGAAAGCACCATCATCGAAGACAAGAAGGAACTCGCATCCAGTGTCAAAGGCTTGGATCGAGTGCGGGATACCGGGTGGAAAGAACCAAACATCGCCTTCTGTAACATCATCGACGAAAGTCTCACCAGCCTCGTTCATTGACTGAATGCGAACGCTGCCATTGAGCATCAGAGCCCACTCTCCCTGCTTGTGCCAATGAAGCTCACGGTAGGCGTTGGGACTCAGACGCATGTTGACACCTGCCATCGCAGTTGCGATAGGCAACTGGTCCTCGTTCTGGTTGCGCGCCCAACCTGCACCTGCCAGACCGTGGCGGTTGTGCGAGAGTCCGAACGGCCACTTGGCGTTCTTCACATCGCCAGAGTCTGTCGTAGGTGGTGCAAAGATATCGCTGTTGAGTGCATCGTACTCAGCAGTCCTGTTGCGTGTTAATACTCATTTTTGAGAAAGTTTACAATGCTTGAACTTGCCTTGGACCGGGATCCGTGGGCCCAGTTGTGCCTCCTCGGATAGGCTGAGGGTTCTTCGCGTTTGTGAGGTCAATGTAAAGACCCTCATCGGGGTCTGCAGACTGCCCAGTCCCAAGCTCGAAGTCATCAGGTGAGATCACAGTTGACTCAGTAGAGATGGGATTGGAGGCTGCGTAGCCGATCAGTGCCTCTGAGCCACGCAACGAGCCCGATGTGTCCGTAGGCAAGACCTGGTCGCTGACCACCGCCGAAGGGTCAACAGGTCCATGGATCGCGGACGCTTGAGGTGCCGGAATGGCAAGGGCTGAGCCAGCCAATGACGAGAGGACGTGCACGAAGGAGTATCTCATGTCTGCAAGGAGTGACGGTGCTGCTGGTGGACCGTTCGAACAGACTGTTGACTTGCTTGCAGCTCAAACATCACCTTTTATACAGCCTCACACTGTTGACGACCGCATTGGACTAGCTGCTTTGTGATGCCGATTACCCAGTCATCTGCCTATTGTCGAGACCGGCTCGGTGATAAACGTAGACCGGACTTGACGTCAAGATGGTCGAGGAGGCCACCCCCATGGGTGAAGTGCAAGGGCTGTGGGGATACCATGTATGATTAAGCCTTCCGTTGCAGCCGAAGCGATTTGAAATGGACCTAGGCCCTTGCATGAAAGGGTATATCCGTCAAATGCCGTGCGCACTAGCGGGTGGCTGCGCAACGATCATTGGATGCGACCCTGTGGAGATACATCATCGCATCTCGTTCATAGATTAATACCGCGACGAAGACGCCGCGCGTTCTGTTCAACGCTGTTGTAACTAGCTAGGATGCTAGGATGTTCGGCAATTAAGTCGATGTGGTTGGCTGAACGCTTATTGCCGTGCTACCCATAAGGTCACTCGAGATCCACCGTAAAGGCTTGACCTCGACCTTCGCGCTCTTATTTCACCTTGGCGAGCTTGTTTTCGATCCACCTCGCGAGTTCAATTGAGTTGAGATCCACCAGCAAGTAGAACGCGTGCGCCACAGCGAAGACAACTGGCGTAAGCATCGCCGCAGCACCCACCCAGCCCCAGGCGCCATCGTCGCCAACAATCCACCACACAAGCTGAATAACTTGGCCCCTTGCGATTCCGATAACCATGACATGTGTCAAATAGAGACCGAACGAAGTTCTTCCCAGATATTGCGCAACGGCCGAATTGAAGGGTGTCTGCAGAGTGGATGAGCTCGACACGGCAAACATGCAGAGGACTCCTCCGAGGCTACGCCACATGTGCGATGTTTTGGAGAATAGCTCGAAGTGCGTGACATCGAAAGTGCTTAGAACCGAGAATTCTCCACTCCAGGGGTTTTCTGTCGGCCGCTCGGATATGCACAGCAGGAAGAAACTCACAAAGAAGATGCACCAATTGGCGGTCCTAAGATAAACGCTGCTCGCAGCCCGTCTGGAACGTGCGCTGTGCAAGATATCGCTGGCCCTGTCGTACAACATGCCGCGCACCTCACAGATGACGAGGCCACTAACGAACGTGAATAGCCACCAATCGACTTCCCATACAGTGAATCAGATTGTCGCAGCCAGGGCAAGAAGTCGCCCGAATATCCTCATGTGCGATGTTGCTAGAACGAGAAGGAAGACGATGAACGAGCCACGAGCCTCGACTGGTATCGTCCAGATCTGGATGTTGAGGCTGATTGGCAGTCCGGCAATAAATGGATGCAACAACGCTTGTTGAAAGTCGATGAAATGAGCGGCCACTTCCCACAATGTCTCAAGATTGTAATCATGCAGTTGCACCCAGAGGTAAACTCTGGGGTAGAAGGCGATATCCAAGACGATCTCCAGCACGATAACAGGTTTGAAGAGACGAAAAGATCGACGAAAGACAGAGCTTGCCAAATCCATCGAGGAAACGCTCGCGAGGTGCATAGTCGCGAAGTTGAAGTAGCTTGATAGAGACAGAGTAGCCGGAGGCGATGTGGAACAGCGCTGCCATAGCCTGATCCGCGAAGATGATCCGGAAAGGTGGCAGCTGGAAGAAGTAGCGATTATCCTCTGCGAGCTCAGAGAAGTAACTTCGGAACCCCACCTCTACTTCGTCAGCAATGGAGTGTATGAAGGCCACAATGAGCGCTGTAACGCCACGAACGCCGTTGAGCCAGGCTGTGTCGGTTTTCGGCGGTCTGGACGGTTGTGCTTGCATCTTCGTCAACGATGGCAGTCTACGTGTCGGTTCAAGTGTTGATGACAGGCCTGTGAAAGATCATATAAACCATTAGTTCGGCAGAATAAGAGGCACCAAGTGAGAACTTGAAGAGAAGGGAGAGTTTAGTGGTCTTGTTCTGGACTGTTGTTCTCTCGGGGCGTGCCGTGCCGGGTCGTGAAACGCGGGTGGTGCGAGAACGGAACCACTTCAACGTGTAGACACGAACTTCTTGAGCTCCAAAATGGACCGCCTGTCAAGCTGCCTGTGAGCAGTTCAGCCTTCTGTGGTTTAGGCGTCATACTAGGTAGCATACCTTCATCGTTCTGCTTCTTCAACTTGGCACTCTGCCTTTGCGACTGATGCACACGCCTGAGGGTTAATTGACGCCCCTCTCCTCATGCGCTCTGCGTACGACTACTGATGACTGATTGTCTGCACCATCGTTTTCGAAGGAGTTGCGATTTCACTCGATTGCCTTTGTGCTGTTGGAAGCGTACCTGAGATTTGCGAGGCAACCCTCCCTTGAACAACTGGAGGACTGCTGTCCCGCCAATATGCTAATAGAGACCAGACATTTGGCAGGAAGGATGTCTAAGAGTGACTTGATGAGTCGAGCAAAGAGCATGCGTGGGGAAAATAAAGTGGAAGCCACGAAATCTGCCATTGTTGACGGAAGCTGCGAGGTGGTCAAGCTTTTATAGGCTGAGCGGGTCAGGAGGTAGTCCTCTTTTCGCTAATCTTGATAATCCTAGAGTGTAACCTGTGCATTGGTCCACTGGTGGATGTCGCCAATCGCGTGGGATGCCGTTTGTGCGCTGCACCCTTACACGACCTGCGCTCACCACATCAGCGAGGGTATACACCTCTTCAGCCAGCTTGGACGCCAGGATAGCAACATTGCCATTTTGGCCGACATTTAATGTGTCAGCACCTGCTCGCATGTCCTTAGACAAGGCAAGATGTAACAGTGTTCACCTACGTTGCCTCAAAGAGGTAGCAGCAAACGAACTCCTGTTCACTTTCACCTTCACGGCCGCCCAGGGTCAGCTGGTGCCTTCCGTCTTTGCTCTTGCTCGTCCAAGCTCCTGTTCTACACCATCATAAATATCAACTGCACCTTCCTGCGCCTCACCGCAAGAATTTTTGACTTCGCGCCGCCTGCCTGTTGTTGCGTTCCGCCTCTTCTTCACACCTCCTCACCCACACCTCAACTTCGAGCAGACCGCTACCAATAGCCTTACACCACCATGGGTAGGAATGAGACCTCCGCTTTCGTTCTTTTGTCTGCACCTAGGACCGGCTGGCGAGAGCCACCGCGTATCTGTATGTTCGCTCAAAGTGCACACTTGGAAGTTCGATTGCTAATGGGAGCCAACAGCGGACGACCTTCTCAAAGGACCAAAGGGCAAAGCACATGAGCCGACAGAAACACTGCGCCGGAAAGTTTCGGCGCAAGCAGCATCAGGCGCAAGATCAGTCATGACGCCTGCCTTGACGGATGATGAGGCGCCTGTGACTGCTGCGAAGCAAGCGCTCGTTGCAAGAACCATCGTATCTGACAATGGTAAGCACAACATAAGCTATTCGTGAAACAAATGTACTAACGGACGATCGCAGATGGACCGTTGAGTGATGCGCCTTTCGACTCAAGTCGTGAGATGGCTATCAGCAGCTTTGACGGTACCTTCGAGCAGTCTGAGGAGTATGATGGTGACGCAGAGGACGGTCAGTCATTGTAGCAAGCTATCCAAATGACAGTAAGCTGATCAAAACAAGCCCAAGGACCTGCGGATACCTCTAGCATTGTGGCTGAGGATGACCCAGAATTCGTGCCTGAGACGGGAGCTGAGTTGGATGATGAAGAGTTGCTCGCGGGTATAGAACATGACTCTGATGAGGGTGAATAAGCATTGCGTGATGCTTAAGCATGAGGCTAACAGGTGTCCCCTAGACCGCAAGAACGCCTCCTTCCCATTGAGCCCTCTCTCGTCTGAGCCTAGGACGCACCAGGCAAAGACCCCGCGTGAGGGCACCGAGATCATCCGCCCACATCCCACCGATGCTACCAAGGTCATTATCTCGTATCGGTACACTGTACCCTCCGGCAATGTCTACACACAAGAGACGGAGATGCCGCAAGTCGTGCCCAAGCCAGCGAATGCTCTTGCTCAGCCGGGTAGTATCATCGTGCCAGAGGTGGAGAAGTCAAAGGTTCCCAGGACAAAGAAGGGTTCGCCATGGACGCCTGTCCCAGATACCTCACGATACGAATGGACGCGCGGTGTCGGTGGTCAGCAGGAGACCTGGCGTGTCATCGTCTTCTTCCGCCGTCTAGACCGAGACACATATGAGTACCAGGACATCTACATCAACACGAACATGTTGGCCAACGTCGATCCAAACAACAAGCGTTTTAGGACCTCCTATAATAAGTGGATCCTGCAGTTCGCGCGTCGCCGCGATGCGACTTACACCCAGAAGGTTGCAAGGGTGCACTGGAGCGTGCCTGAGCGCCGCGCCCTATATACAGCCATCAACGCTTTCTGCGCCAAGTTCGGCATCCACCACTTTGGCTTTGCGGAGGCATGTAAGATGGGTACAAAGCAGCTACAGCTGATAGCGGACGCTGTGAACACCGCACCAAATCCTCTGAGGATGGTCCCACGAGGCGTGGACGCCGTCCGTGGACAGATCGTCTCGGCTCATGACAAAGCACAGCCAAAGAATAAAGCGATCTATGACTTGCTGAAGACGGCTGCCTCATTTCGTGCTCGGATCGCCAGTGGCGAGGCAATTCCCAGGGCCGAGCGGAAGCCACAGCTCGCCATCCCCCTCACTGAGTTCCCGGTTGATCCTCCTGTGAGAGCCACCGCTCCCCGAACTCCGGGTGGCAGGAAGCGCAAGCGGACTGCTACCGAGGAGGTGAGCGACGACGAGCCGTCCAGCTCAGAACTGTCTTCGCTGCCAGCTTCTGAGGTCGGTGTGGACGACGGTGTGAGTGAGCACACCTGGATGACCACCGACGAGGAGATCCAACCGGGCGAAAGTGAGGAACAGAATTGGTCAGACACTGAGGAGAAGATGACGTCTGTAGAGGGGGGAGATTGGGTGGAGGTGGACGAAGTTGGGTCATCGCCGCCTGCGAAGATGGCTCGTGTGGCCTAGTGGGTCCTGAGTCGTATTGTAGGCATATTTGCGGTCCTACGCGGAGCGAAGGAAGCGCGATGGAATCTCGAAGCACTCCCGAGAGGGTTAGGATAAGGGTTCGTTAGCCAGAACGTCTCTTGTAGACATCAAGGCCTGCAAGAGGCGGGCGAAAGTCAGCATGCTAGCACTCGTCAGCAGCCAAAAGTATTTAGAAGCACAGTATTTGGATATGAAAATCATGCTATCCACTAGGTCCCACGGTCCAGAACCTAAGATATGTACCGCATTAGAATCCAAAGGCATCCAGCAAACTATTCGCATCCGGCTCCTGGAACTGTGTCGGAGGTGGCTTCTTCGGCGCTGGCTTAGCCGGTTCTTCTTCTTCTTCTTCTTCTTCTTCTTCTTCTTCGCTCTCCTCCTCTTCTTCCTCTTCCTCCTCTGCATCGCTGCCATCCTCCTTATCTCCATCTTCGTCCTTCTCATCTTCTTCATCCTCACTCTTCTCCTCTACAACTGCCCCATCCTCCTGCGCCAGTAGATTCTTAACATGTTCCCTTGTCGGCAGATCCGCAACAACCAGACTACTCCTCCTCCTGAGCAACTTCCTCGGATCGAAGTCAAAGTCACTACTTCCTTGGTTCGGTCCGTTCGGCTGGAAGCTATGTCTCGGCATTGACGGACTCAGCGGCGGGCGCCCGGGTACAATCTTCGGTGGCGGCGTAAGCAAGAACTCCCAGCTCCTCACCAGGTCCAGCGCAAGCACATCGCACCCCATGCGCTCGTACAGGCTTGCAGTGTGTAGCACAAACTCCCACTCTTCGCGCATGCCGATCATGGTTGCGCCGCGCAGGGTCTGCAGCGATTTTTCGCGGAGCTGCTTGTACAAGACGACAAGCGCGGGGTCGTCTGTGAGGTACGATTTGGATTGGAAGTTTGGCGTCTCAGGTGGTGAAAGCAGGCGCGACAACGGCGTGACGAGCGAGCGCACGGCTGTGTCGCGCCGCCCGAGCATCCAGTAGCACCACGTTGCGAGCCAGCGGTTTCCATCTCGCGCAGCCTGGGGCAAGATCTTGTCGCTCAAAAATGTCATAAGCACGGGGTGGTCGTCGCCACCGTAGACGCGGGCGACGGCGATGGCGAGTTGGGTGTCGCCGAGTTGGTTGTGCAGGACTTGAACTGCGTCTTGGAGGTGGTCGGCGAGAAGGAAGAAGGCGGCTGCGTATTCAAAGCGCCTTCGGCCCATGAGTGCGTAAGCGTTCTTGAGGGCGGCGGTTTTCCAGCGCTCTTCTTGGAAGTTGTTTGATAGCAGGCGGTGGGTTGCGCCTTGTTCTCTGGACCAGGTGGCGATGCGCCAGAGGCTGACTAGAACGGCTTTCTTGTGCAGGGCGAGGTAGTACAGCGAGCAGTCGACAGGGTTCTTCTCTTCAGTCTTTGTGTACTCGTTGCGAGCGATGACTTCGAACTGTGTGCGCTGTCTTGAGGTCAGCAGGAGTGTCGAACCCAGATGGGGGATGGCATACCAGAGCATTGATGTCAGACATCCACATGAACACACCACACTGCCGAGCGTTCTGCCACATCATCTTGCCGTTGAAATGCCTGCTCACAAGGTCTAATAGGATATCCTGACTTCCTGAATGGAAGGCCCACACAATCTCGCGCCACGAGAGAGGTGCCTTTTGTGCTTCGCTCAGTACATGCTGTCTGAAGAACAGCATAAAGCGGCCTGCGTTATCGTCGATTGACCGTCGATGCTTCTCAACCATGCCAATGCACTCGATGATGTCTGCAAGACGGAACTGTTCCCGGCTTGACAGCAAAGGCATTTGCTTGGTTGTCAGGAGGTCTTTGAGGTTGGCTGCTACCTCTTCGGTAACGGTCTCTGGATCATCGCTGTCCGAGAAGTCGTTGTAGGATGAATTCATCTCTTTCTTTGAAGCAGTCATGTTCGTCTGTTTACGTCAGCATCGAGTTTCTTCTAGTCAGTGCAGGATCCTACCTCTTCCTCGGAGAAGTCCTCTGCTGAAAAGCCAAGAGAGCTTTCAAGCTCCTCACCCTCAGTCCAGAACTTCAGCTTTTGGTATAGTCTCAACAGTATCCGCTGAACGAGCATGACCTTCCCAGATAGAACGCATTGTGACAATAATTGAGGGTGGTACACGGGCAGTGGACCGTTGAGTCGACTGACAGCTGCAAAGATATCAATCGACGCAGTCTTGCGGGAGATCTGACGCAGACTGGGAAAGAGATTATCATCAACCTTGACATGCTCATCTTGTATGAATAGCTGATTGCCAGCACCGATGACAAGGTTGCCACTGCCCAGCCAGACAGAGTCGCCAATGGGGTGAGGTGTAACATCTCGAATGCGCACATCCCGGATCTGCACCCACGATGGTCCAGCATTGAGGTAGTCGTACCGCAGCTGCGCGTAGATCACTACTCTGTGCGGGAAGCCAACAGCTAAGATCGACTGGTTGTCTGGAGTTGACGACCAATCTAGATCCTGGATGACACCTTGTCCATCAAAAGTCTCTTCGTACTCAAGCTGTGCACTTCGAGTATTCCAGATGGTCAAGGTAGTCTTCTCTGAGTCTACAAGCGCAGCCTTTCGTATCGATGTGCCACTCGCCAGTGATGGGTTTTGCACGTCGGTGTCAACGGTGGAAGTGAGGAGCCAGTCTATCTTGCGTTCCTCGCTGTCGACGCGTGCGGTCCACGACTTGATCACGCCGGACTTGCTGTACGATATGGCGATGTCGCGCGCAAACGTGTCGAGGAAGCCTGAAATGACGGGCGCAGAGCCAGCGGGGTCGACGGGCAAGACGAATGCCAAGTCATCCTCAGACCCCAGGTCGAACGTGCTGTATTGCTCCAAAGATATCTCGGTGTATCCGTTGGCGTAGCCGTTCGTGTGAGGCACAACGCTCGAGCGTTTGCGCCCGGTCGCGGGATCCCGTAGCAGTAGAGGCATGGTGACCTCCCAACATATTCCTTTCATTTCCGAGCTGATTGTGGCAATGTGTACGCACCTGCCTCCGACCTCTGTCTCAGGGATGGCGAGGAGACAAAGAGGCTTGCCCTGTAACTTGTACTCAAGTCTTGTGACCTCCACTGCGAGAGGGCCTCGTGTGTCCCACAGCGCGATGTGATTGTGATGTAGAAAGACGACAAAGTTGCCATCTTGCAGCAATGCTGTCCTGTGTATGTGCTCGCCGACTTTGACAGTGCTGTGTCGGTGCAGGGTCGTTCCGTGCTCGGTTGGTCGCTGCGTCCATACTATGCACTCGTCTGTGACTGTCCGTGAGACCAATGCCCGCCCACTCGCCGTACGATTCACCTTCTTGATAGCATGCGAGTGGCCTGTCCAGATTGCTTTCCGTTGTATGCGCTGGGGTTGCGAAGACGGGTCGAAGAGGTAGTCGATTCGCGACTCGAGCCATTCTATCCGGCCGTCGAAGTGGTGTGACAACAATGTGAATTCCGAATCGGGCCCTTCGCCGATGAAGGCGTGAAACTGGACGTTATCCTCGAGCGCCTTTGGTTCGTTGGCGAAGTGCAGATGCAGCCCGTCAACGTGCGCGATGTTGAACACGTCCGTGACTTTCTTGACGCTTGCACCGATGTTCTCGAAGCCCCAGGCCGACATGTTTCCGTGGTCGTCCAGCACTACGCATATCTCGGGGCTGCGGTTGGCGACTTCGATCAAGTGGTGCAGCGCCACACCGTGGCTCTTCTCCTCTGCCGAGGCCTGCGCCATGGCTCTTTCCGTCGCATGTGTGAAGTGCTTCCCGTCAATGAAGAAGGCGAAGCGCTTCTGCGATCGCTTGTCCTGCGACACCAGGCGTTCCTCGATGGAGCCCAGCAGGTCGACCTCAGTCCACAGGTGCATGCCGTCGATGCCGTGGTGTTCCCCGGGCACCCACACGCGCACCTTGTAGTCTGCGCATATTGTGTACAGCACGTTGTCGGTCGTCTGGTCCTTGTATGGGTGCCGCCAGTGTATGCCTGTGATGGCCTGGGGGTGGGGCAGGTAGTAGTAGTCGAAGCACTGGTCTGCGGAGCCGAATGCGAGTCGTCGCCATATCTTCAGCAGCCGGTCGTACCGGCCTGTCGAGGCAATGAGCTCGGCGTCGGGCGAGAAGTGGGCGAACTTGACGGGATTGGCGAGCTGCTTTGTCCACACCTGCTCCGTCGTGCCGTGTGTGTTGAAGAGGGTAAGGGCTGCGCTGCCGGCGAGGAGCTCGTTCGGCATGCCCCACGAGAGCGTCGTGATCGAGTCGTCCGGGTTGGGGAGGGCCATGCTGCCCTGCAGCGACCACTGCGTCTGTCAGCACTCGCAGTCCAGGCAGTCCAGGTGCTTCCGATGCGACCAACCTTGTAGACGCCATACTCGACGCCGTACGGCTGGTATACGTAGATGCTGTGCGTCGAGCATGCCGCAAGCTTGCCGGTGCCTTCATCGACTGCGACAGCTTCGAGCTCGTCTTCCTCGTCGATGTAGATGGTCTGGATGACACGATTGGGGCGGTCGAGTACTACGAGAGCATTGCCAGAGATGTAGGCCTAGGCGACTATCCGTCAGTCACTATAGTGTTCTTCGCCTGCGTGCGCGCATGTCGTACGATGATCTGGATCCCCTCCCACGAGCCATGAGCGACAGCTTGCAGCTTCGCCTGCGGCCGTCCAGGGAGAATGCCGCGCATTGGGGTTTTGTAGGCTGTTGCTACCGGTACCGCATCGTCTCGTGGAGCTCCGGGCAGCCAAGGACGTCTCGTCGAGCGTCAGGAGATGTTGCGCGTCGTGGGGGTTCTGGTGGTTGACCATGCGCGACGGCTGCTGCGAGATCTCACGCGCACTGGCCCCACATGTGTCGTCACCTCGACTCTCTCGACCATGTGCATGGACGATGGTTCTCTCCAACATCAATGCAACATTGCGATTGCGGTCGATTTCTCCAAAGTGAATTCTAAGTTCATTACTTTTCGTAGCCAGTCCTGCGCTTTTCCCATCCTTCTATCCAGTAATGTTGAATGTAGTGACTACGTCCATGCATACTCGATCGGACCACAGCTGTAGCTCCCCAAAACCTCAACGCCATTCATGCTCTTCTGCCATCTGTCCATGACCAAACTTATGCCATTGACCTCCTGACCCTTCCCTCAACCTCCCCACTCTCTCCCTTGCCCTTCCACTCGACAGTGACGGTGATACCCCTGTCGTCCCCCTTCTCCTTCGCATACTGCAGTGTACCTTCCAAGGTCTCTCCCTTCTTAAACTTTTGGTTGACAGCAACATCGTTATCCAGCAACAGCACCGCCTGATGCCAATGCGTCGGCGTATTCGCTGGCCCAGTCGAGAAGCCCAGACCTGGGATCCCGTTCTTCTGCCAGTCCACATCGTCAATGGTCTTGATATCCTGCTCGCTGCCAGGGTGCACGAAGATAGTATCGAACCAGATAGCGATGGCCTGGAGGGCGTCAACATCGCGGTCGAGCGACATGCGTAACGGGATCTTGAAGCTGAGGTCGCCGATGGAGGCGTCTTTCATAGAGAGCAGATGCGCGTTCGCGGATCCGCAGAGGGCGGAGGGTGGGACATCGAAGACGCCGATTTCGCGGTGGTTGAGCAGACCGCCGGGGATCATCGACGAGAAGTCGAAGCCATAGACGTCCTTCCAGAACTTGGCGCCTGTGGCATCAGCAATCCAGTCTGCGTCTGCGATGGGTGCGAGACGGATGTTGCAGTGGCTGGGCACAAGGAGACCGTCGGGCTTGAGGTACATGTCGCGCGCGCGCAGCACCGAGTCGAGCATGCCTTCGAAGAGGAGGCCGTAGCCCATCCATTCGGAGATGATAATGTCCACCTTCTCCTTGCCAATCTGGCGCTGGGTGTTGAAGTCTTCTATGCGGCCTTGGATTACTTGGATGCGGTCTGCATAGCCGTTCTTCTCGACGTTTTCTTTTGCGCGCACGGCAATCTGCGAGTTGTCGACTGCGAAGACCTTCTTTGCGCCGGCGCGTGCGCAGAAGAGGGAGAGGATGCCGGTACCGCAGCCGACGTCGAGAACGATCTTGTCTTTGAAGACTTCAAGGTTCTTCTCGATAAAGTCCCGGTAACCTTCTGTCCGAACACGGTCTTCAATCATCTCGCGGTGAATGCTGTTGCCCTTGTATGACTCAAAGTAGTCCTCGTCCCGGTCGCTGGTAACTTGCAACCGCGAAAAGTCCTCTGGCATATCTTTCTGGAGCTTTGCCTCAAACTCTTCGTAGTCTACGGCCTTGGTTTCGATGTCTGTCATCAAATCTCCAAGCTCGAACAGAAGTGCATCATCTTCCAGTACTGGCCGAAGGTACTTGTCACTAAGCTCCTCTAGTGTGATCGTGATGCTCTTAGGATCTGTGCCTTTCTGTGCTTCTGATCTCAGTAAGTTCACCAGCTTGATGATATCGATCTCATCCGCCTCTGGTAGTTGTTAGTTGTGTCCCAATTGGGAATGGTGTGATGAGGCTCACTTGAACCGAGACTCTTCACTGCTGCGTTCAGATCAAAGCCATGCTCTGATGTGCAATGCGACGACATCTCTGGAACGCGTGCGAACTGTTGGTCGCAAAACAAACATTTGAAGGTTGTCTCATCCGCCTCGCTTCTCTCTTCGACAATGCTCCCCACCGAGCTGCCCGAGTCGGATTCTGAGTCCGAGTATTTGCGCGGCATGCTGGATATATTCCCAAGCTCTTTCGTAAGTTGTCGTTTCTCTGTTGGTTCAATGTTGTAAAGTAAAATCTCAAAAGTGTCGTCGTCAAGTACTGCCCGCAGCCCTAGAAAGTTTATGCCGCTAGTGTAAGTTTGTGCGAAAGAAATGCAGGGTTGCGGGGTCGGTTTGTGGGGCCAACCGTAGACCGTTGATGGACTTGTTCTTACCTTCCTTATTCTTCAAGGATACTTCTCATTCTCTACTAAATATCCATACGCTACAGGTGCAACATATTTGTCTTCTACATGCGTAACGATATACCCTAGAGGTCAATGCCGGGGCACTAATCAGGTGCCAGAGTGACGCTTGCGCTTACGTGCAGACTGAGAACGCATCGCCCGCGCCTTGTCGGACTGAGAAGATTTGCTTACAAGTGTTGTAGCGGCATCTTTGTCTTCCTCCATGACTCTTTGCAAAGAACTTCAGGAACTCCTCTCCAACGACCTTCTTCTTGAGCCTGCGTACAGGCCGCTTCCTTGTCTTTGCGATCGAAATATGATAGTATAATTCAAACTAAAGTTCTCATCCGGCTGCCAATTCTGGGTAATTCTCTCTTTCAAGCCCGTGCGACTGTAGTTGTGATTGATCCAGTTGTTGATGTCGTTGATATGGTCTTGGTTGTTCCATTGTATTTCACTCGCGTTGCGTTTGACGAAGGCTTGTTGCCCTTCCTCTGCTGTCTCCACATGTCGCCAGGGTATACGAAGGAAAGAGTCATCGTGGTGCGAACTACGTTCAGCATAAGACAAGTGTAGTTGTCAGTGGCTGTCACAGTGCTGTGCAAGTTTAATGTTTGTGCTGTTCCACCCGACATCAAGCGCTGCTGATAGAAGCTGCACGTTCTGGATACGTCTGATTGAACTTCACCACGCTCCCTACCACCGAGAAGCAGCCGAACTTTCTGGAACAGGCTTCGAGCTTCAACAAAGGAAGACAAAGGGAAGACCATCATGCAGAGCGGGTGCATTGAAGAAGGTTCGTTCGACAGATCACACGTCGATATGAAAGACTGCTTTTTGAAACATGGGTCGAGTTGTTTGTGTAGTTCAGTGACTGGTCCACTACTGCAAGCTATGCATCTTTCCCTTCCATTGCTCCCAACCATCCTCCTTCGCCTTGATTAGATCTCTGGAAAGCCTCCACAGATCGTGGTCCTCCCTAGCTTTCTCCCACCCTTCAACTTTTGCAACCATATCCTCCACCTTCACATGTATGTCCATGAAACGGTCTGTATCCGATGGTGGTTGGGTACGGACGGGTGGGACGTAGGCCAGGTTAAGCAGTGCACGCGCCTCAGGTGTCCACAAGCTCTGAGGCTGCTGGAGAACGAAGAACGCGGTGACAGCCCATGATGGAAGATAAGTGTAACGCGAATAGAGGTCCCACACTGTATAATCGAGCAGAAAGGCGGGTGTTTGGGGTGTGTTATTGAATGGATCTGATGAATTCATGGTTGTTCCTGAAGGTCTCCGCAGTGTTGAATCACGGAAGGAGGGTCGCTGGGTAAGAAAAGTGGTGCAAATGTTGGAGGTACGGTGTTTATATACTCCTGTGATCATGCTGTGTGTGAAAGGCGTCTCTGGCTCGATCTGTTGTCTCATCGATTTGTTTCAGTGACAGCAAGATACGAGTGTATTTATGCACGAATAGCTGTAAGCCATAGTGGATCCTGGAGGCAATCGTTTGCACGCAGCGTCGGGTTATGTCTGAGACCTAGGATTACAGACCATCCAACTAAGACTTTAGTTTCTCAGCTCTTTCCTGCTCAGTAGGTACTGCCTTCACCGTGTTGTCGCACTGCACGCCCATCCTGGTTTCCACTCTCGAGCACCACTCCAGTGTCTCCTTCCAGTACGCCTGCATTTCGCGGTCATCCACATTGAATTCTTGACTCTGCATGACGCTGTAGGCCATCTCACGTATGAACCACCAGCTAGGCAAATAGTTCAGTTTAGCCAGGGTTCGGAGCTTGAGCTGCGAAAACATGGACGCCTTAGCGGTAACGTCGTTCATCATCTTGCTGTTGTTGAAGGCAGCCTGCCACATTGCGTGCGCGATGTTATCAATCCGTTGCGAATTAATTGTATCGACCGTAGGGTTTAGCGGCAAAAGGGCGGGATTGCTCCGGATAGCTGCTAGGAAGAGTATCAGGCGCGAGTCGTTCTGGCTGTTCGGCCGATGAATTCGCGGTGATCTCATGAGTGAGCTCGTCGAGACCTGGGAGAGGTTCTGAGCTTGGACGAGAGACGCGGGCAATGTGATATGCTGAGGCTATAACAATCGTCAATGTTTCAGTAGTTGTGAAAAGAATACCAAGGCCTCCAGGCTTGCATGAAATGTACTTGCACTAACCTCGATCTTGATTCCTTCACCCACACTTTGCCGCTTGAAGGGGTGCATAGGAGCGACAGGTGCACTTTCACTAGTACTCCCAGGTTGGGTCAAGCCTTGTAGCGGTAGTGACACGCTCTGTACAGATTATTGGTTGACTAACAAGCAAGCCTTTGGGGGCACTCACATCACCCTGCCACTTGCGCTTTTGGATTGCTACAGGTGAGCCGAGAGCTGTAACGCTGAGTGTAGTCACCGAGGGTAAGCCGGGAAGAGACTGTGGGTATCTTAGCATGTTGCGTGTGAAGCATGTGTGGCGTCTCTATTACCTTCCTGGCCAACGGAGTTCGTGGAGGTGTTGGCGCTGCCATATCTGTATAGCTCTTTCCGTACATTAGCGAAATTTTGCGGCGTGTAGGCTTGAGATTGATTTTGGTCAAGGGAAGAGTCGTCGTGTGATAGAACACGAGACTGTGCTAGATGGACAGCCCATGGTGGGTCCGTTATTTGCGCAGCGAGCTTGATTGGTGGCAGAGTGTATCGAGGTGCTTGTTGTGGGGAAAACACGCTAAGAACTCACGGTGAATGAGCGGCGGAAGGGGCACGCGGGGCCCTCAAGCTTTCTCTCATGGCAATTGCCCAGACAGCTGACGCGGCGAAGAGAGGATGAAAGCGTAGTCAGTACTATGCAGGCGCAAAAAGTCAAGTGACTTCCTGGAGGTCTTCAACTCAACATCGAAACCGCGACAAATTCGGTTGATCAGGGTGAGATGTAGCAACAGCAGACGAAACAGAAGGCGCAAAGGATCCGGCGTACTACCGTTGGTCAATTCGAATCTACTCCGTAATCACTAGCCTGCCCACCAGGCTACCCAAATGACCAAACGCCGTGCTATGCAAGAATCTCCAAAGGTATCATCATCGTGCTTGTCGGGCGTGGCCAGCATCGTCACAGTCAAAGCAACCACGGGAAGTGTTCAGGCAACGCTACTGACACGACCGCGTCCCCTGACCTTGCCACGCGCCTTCGGCTTGCGTGGAGCCTCCTCTTCCTCATCATCCTCGTCAGAGTCACCGATATCCTCCTCTTCCAAATCCATATCTTCGTCCTCGTCTTCTCCGATAACCTTCCTGCTCTGCTTGCGCTTCTTTGCTCGGGCAGCTGTAGCCTGGAACGCTTCCTCTGGTGGCTCCTCCATAGGCGTAGCGCGCTTGCTGCCTCTTGACTTGGGTGCGTATTTGGCCTCGAGGTTGTCAAAGAAGTTGCCAGATCGCGATGCCTGCCGTTGCTGGATCAGAGCAGCCAAGTCAGACATATCTCCGCCGCCCTTCTTGCCCTTAGCCTTGCCATTTGACTTGCCAACATTCTTTCCCTTCGCCTCTTCTGCGGCTTGGCGCTTGTCAAAGTCATCGCGACTCTTCTTTGCAGCCTTCTTTGCCTTCAGGCGCGTCTCGTCGGTCTCCATTGCGTAGGCGGGGTATGACTCGATCTCGCCCTTGGAGATGGCGTCGTCAAGAACTTCTCGATATCGGTCATCGTCCACAAGAATGTCTGATAGCATGACCACATCGTAGATCTTCTCCAGATTTCCCTTGTACTTCTTGTACGCCTTCATCAGGTCCCTTCGCTCCTCCTCGCTACCCTTGTACTCATTCGAAACCTTATCAATGGCCTCTTCATTGATGACGTTCTCGAACTGTCCGCGGTAGAAGCTGAGCCAGTCGAAGTCCTCGTCATCTTCGAGTGATTCGGCAGTGCTTCCAGTGAGGTCGTAGCGCTTGCGTCGGCGGTCGTCTGAGAGGATAGCGTATGCGAATGCGATCTCCTGGAACTTCTTATTGGCAGCTTCGTAGTCACCCTCGGCGGCCTTGTCTGCAGAATGTGAGCGTGGGTCAAGAGTGAAATCGATTCATGCGAACCTGGGTGGTGCTTCAGCGCCATCTTCCTGTAGGCTTTCTTCACATCATCGGCCGTTGCTTCCTGTTCGAGTCCAAGTACTTCATATGGGTTGATCGTAGGAGGGCCATCCTCTTCGCCAATCTCCTCGTCATCTGAGCTACGCTCTTCATAGTCCTTCTTTTGTTTCCTCGCCATGGTGTTATTGTTGTGAAGGTGTCGTGTGTTTGGACTAGAGCCGAGCGCGTGGTGAGCTCAAAGACGCGTCGCGTGGTGAAAGTGGGTCTTCCATATCGATAAGGACCCACTCTTGCATCACCAGAATCTCCCTCTCACCCAAGCATCACTGTCACTCACACTCTCCACTCACTATCAAGATGCCGGAAGAATGGGAAGGACCAGTTCGAATGTGGGATGGCCCGGTGCCTCCAGCTCAAGCACCGGATCCCAATGACCACCTGCAATATATGCGCCTCGCTCTGGATCAAGCACAGGAGTCACCGCCAAAGCCAACGAACTTTTGCGTAGGAGCTGTCCTGGTAGATAGTGACACTGGGACTATCTTAGAGAGGGGCTATACACTTGAGTGCGAGGGCAACACACACGCCGAGCAATGCTGCTTGATCAAGTTTGCCCGAGCACATGATCTGCCTGAGGAGCGGGTGGGTGAGGTCTTGCCAGCAAACACAGCCATCTACACCACCATGGAGCCATGCAACAAAAGATCAGTCGGAAACATCCCATGTGTAGATCTCATTTTGCGAACCAAGGGGCAGGACGGACAGCCGAAGATCAAGAAAGTCTATCTGGGCGTCAAGGAGCCTGAGAAGTTCGTGGGTGAAAACAAGGGGAAAGCCAAGCTGGAAGATCATGGTATCGAGTGTATACATGTTCCTGGGCTGGAAGAGCGTATCCTGCAGGTTGCGACTGCTGGGCATACGACATGAATTGGGCATACGTGGAACAGTAGATTATAGGAGGAATCGAACATTAATGGCGCCTTCGTTTTCAAGAACATTAAACATCCGGAAGGCCTCAAAGTATCAAGCCATATCATCGCCCCTCCTCACTGGTCTAAGCTCTACCAGATCGTCGAGCTCAACCTCTTCCAATCTCTGGGCCTTGCCCTTCCTCCTTGTCTTCAGACCGAGTTTGTATCGAAATCTCCTCCACCGGCCTGCTCTGACTTCTTGTACACGAATCGTGCTGACCCTTCGTTTGTGGTTTAGGTCTGCTGGTGCTTTCGGCGCAATACTGGCTTTCTGAGCGGCTTCGAGGGTCTCTGCATCGGTCTCGATGGGAAGGGGACTCGATGCCATGAGCGCCATGAAGAGCGATGCTAGACGCCGTTGGCGATTGCTGACTTCCGTCGGCGCGTTTGGGCGTTGTTGTGATGCGCGTCTAGCTGTAGTTGTTGAGACATTGCGCGCATGTCTTGATTTGGATTTGTTCGATCTGGAACTTAAGGCTGTCGTTGGTGGCATTGTTGCTGCTCTGGGAGCCGATCTGCTGCTCGATGCTTGTGTCTGTGGTTTTGGGAACGTGACGCTCGTTGAGTCACGCTTTTGGTGAATGCGCAGCATGATGGTGACGACGTGGTGTTGATGTACGATTAGCTCACGACACGCTGAGGTCGCATCTAAGGGATATACACTTCTGACATTGTTTACAAAAACTCACCGATCAAGGAGTGCCCGGAGCTGAGAGCAGCCTGCAGGAGCCATACGCTCGTCTGGCTGGCTGCTGAGCTGACGTCTAAACCACGCCTCATCCCACCTCACATTGCTGAGCGGCACAGTCGAGAGATTGGATGTAAAGGCTTCTTCTCTTCTACACCAAACGGCGCATCATGAGCGTGACGCTGGTTGACAACGGCGAAGCAGCGCTTCTGTGTTGGCAATCCCAGAGTTGCCTTGCGTTTATGAGGCTGGTCATGTAGGAGTACACAGTATCGACACTCAGCCCTACGGCGCATACCAAGGCAAGCTGCGTTCTTCCTCCCAGTCAAATTCATTTCCACACCCTGTAGCGCCAGCTCCACTGCTTTTTGCTCGGCCCAAGCTCTTGACCTTGCCAGCGCCATTCGGGTGGCTGGCTGCTGCGGCGCAGCTTCTCGCAAAAATAGACGACTTGGCCTCGGCTCCCAGGTCAGCATGAACAGAGACAGGCTGTCTCGATGGCCGCAGGCGTCAACGTGCAAAATGCGTCCTCTTTCATATCGTGAAAAAGGCTGGCCACAAGACAGAAAAGCTATCATATCGTCCATGGGTTTCTACTTGTCGCAAATAAGCTGGGGATCAACGCTGCATGCCTCCCACAACGTTGAGATCTCAAAGATTGCATCCACATTCGTAGGTTACGTGAGAGACCCTCGAAACGTGAGCGGTGGGTGTCAAGAGCTGGAAAGGCGTGAGAGCGATTGAGGAGGTGATGGTGAGCAACCTCATGCAAATTTGACCGACTGAGCGCCGAAGCTGGAGATACATCAATGCAAAATTGCGACGTCTGATGATCGAATTGCGATTCTCCCACACCTTACATCATCACAAAGCTCGATCTCGCGATGCGAAAGTCCATAATCGCGTTCCTGAAAGTCTAACCCCGCAAAGATCCGCTCGATCCACCACTGCAACGTCTCAAAGTAGCCGATGACGTCGTAGACTCTGCGCGCTGGACACGTTTGAGTAAGAACGAGATGCGGGCGATTGTCTCATAAAGGATAGGCAACCAGGTGCTCATATACATAGCTAAGCTTCCAGAATCGAACAAATGCGTCCATTCTCAGTTGCACGAACATACAACACATCGCTCAAATCGCTATCGAAACCTACAGTATCACAAATCTCTAGATTCACAACATCCGCCAAAATGTCTACCGGTAAGTTCCCCCTACCAAGCTGAACACGTCCAGGCTGAGAAAACTCTAAGCTGAAGCCATCCCAGGAATCCCTGACCAATCCAGCACATCCTCCCCCGACATCGAAAACACCAACATCTCCACCGCACCCGGCATTTCCCTCTCCTCGCAACAACAAACTATCGTCGGCTCGATCCTCGATCTCTTCGCCGGCCGTCCCTCGTTGCAGAAACTCGCTCTCTGGCGCGACGACGCGACCTTCGAGGACCCCATCACCATCGCACAGGGCCGTGAAAAGTATCAAGCGCAGTGGTACGGGCTGCAGAGCGCGTTCAGTGAGATTGAGAGACAGCATCACAGTGTAAAGGATGCAGGGAACCCGATCTTGATGGACTTGAAGACAAGGTATGTTGTCAAGGGGATCGGAAAGGAGCAGGTTGTTAGCAGTGTTGTCGCTATCCATCTTGATGGAGAAGGGAAGATCGAGAAGGTGGAAGATAAGTGGGACGGGAAGCTGCCGGATGGAGCGATCGCGAATGTGAGTTTTCTCCCTGTGTTGGTGAAATGTGGTCTGGGTTTATGCAAACCTGGTCCCGCGACCGGCTCCGCGCGATGTTTTGCAAGACCGAGTTTCATGCTGACCTCTTGTAGGCTTTCCGTCACCTGAACGCTGTCACCGTTCCCAAGTTGATCAATGTACCGAAGAATGAGAAGGAGGACGCTGAAAGGGGCAACTAAGTCGTTATTTGGGCGAATTGAATCGCTGGTATATGTTTGTATATCATACGTGGAAGCAAAATCATAATGTCGTAAGGCATGCTACTGTGTAATTGCCGAGATCAACGGAACATGCGTCCCAGTGCAACATGCAAAAGCGCCGCAGTGATGCTGGCACCCACGCCGATGACTTTCAGCGAGACTCCTTCAGCGACCAGCAGGATGGTCCCGCACTGTCCATTCGCGGTTCGCGGAAGACCGGGTCCGTCCATTGTTATAGTCGCGCAGAACCCACCCTGTACAGTCGTCGGCGCATTGTATATTACGAACGACGTCGGTTGTTGTACGTATGTAGTTAACTGTTGAGCTTGCACCGTGACCGTCGATATTGCCGCAGCGTTGACAGAGCCGCCGCAAGTGCTACCTGACGGACAGCAGCTGAGTAGCCCGTTCGAGTTCGAGGGCACGACGCATTGATAGTTAGCAGGGCAGCACCTAGAGGTAATCAGTATGTTTCCCGCATGCTACATGTTCTTGGACTTACCAACTGGGCGCATTCACTGAGCTACAGCTCTGAGACGCTGATGAAGGGCAGTAGTTGGTGCCTTGAGTCGTAACCTGCTCACCATTTGGATTCACCAGGTAAACTGCTCCCGAGAATGGCGCGTTGTTTGTGATCTGAGGTTCGGCGTCTGCTTCTGCATCCGGTATGGGTTCAGGTGCAGCAGCGCAAAGCGTAGCAAGCAGCACAACGGCGAGCTTGAACGGCGCAAAGTTGCGCATGCTATTAGTTGGATCGCGAAGTAGCGAGGAATAGATTCAAAAGATAGATCTGATGTGGGCAACGCGTTGTAATAAGAAAAGGCCTCGTTTGTAGCTTCCAGAGCGCAACGAAGGTATGAGCAGGCTAGGTCACTACACACAACGGGGGAGTGAGAGAAGAGAGTCAAAGAAGGGAAAGAGAGCAACCAGCTTACCGGCAGCCTGCGAGCCTGCCTTATGACCATAATTGCAACGGGATAGAATGTCAAGGTAAGCTAGCCAGAGCTCCAGCTGCAGCTCCATGGTCAGCCTACGAGGTCATCTTAGACATGCAGCCAAGCGGTGGTTCGGTGGGATGGCGCATCATCGATAATGTGACCGGCTCGATTGACAGAAGCTAACACCTTCAGTTGGTCAATCGCCTGAGTTAGCTGCATCTTTCCGGGCTTTTCTTCCGCTGAGAGGCTGCACACAGCATTGTTGAGCTGTGACGGAGTTGCACACATAGCTCTGCTCACCAGGCAGACCCGGCTACCGCCAGTGGTACGAAGCTTGCTGAAGGCACACGCTGGCAGAATGAGGCAGGCGCGATCGTGGTAGAAAGTCAGCAAAAGCCTTGTTTGCTCCTTGCAAGATGAAGCAGGCCTTGGTCTTGGAAGCGGGTTCAGTCGGATACGCATTACAAGCGTGGTGTGAATGCAGGCTTTCGTGCATGCGCTTGTAGCGAGGTGCAGGAAGCCGGGAAGGTGGGGCAGCCGCTGTGGTTACTCACGTGACGATGCGCCAGTTTGGTGTTTCTTCACGCGTTGCCATCGCTTCTCTCATCTCAGGCATCATCAACGCAATATGATATGTCAAAGCATCCAACAACGCGCCCGTATCGATTATATCCGGCATACTGCTTCCATGCATCGCCCACGTACGATGCCTGGGTGAAGCTCACCGCGGCGGATGTGCATGCTCTACGTTCCGAACCGGATTTCCAAGGTAGAAGCGGATGGAACAAATCAAGTAGTACGTGCTAATTTGCTTCCAGGTCAAAACATTTACTTCTACCTCAATCATCCCATACGCTTTGTGCGTGTTGTTGGCGTTGTCGTGGCCATCGACGACATCAGTCTCAAGTATTCGGCTCTTACGCTAGATGATGGTAGCGGCGCAACTGTTGAGCTCAAGATCGTAAGAACTACCTCAGAAGAAGAGGGGTCGAAGTTGCCGTCTTCGAGCACTACCGTGCGCAACGTTAATGTAATCAGCCGGTTTGGCGTCTTTGAAATCACGGTCGATCATCGGAATCTGGACATTGGCACAGTCCTCAAAGCGAAAGGAACTATCTCTGAGTTTCGTGGAGTCAAACAATTGGAGCTCAAGAGAGTACAGATCGTCTCGTCAACAGACGAAGAGGCCCGTGCTTGGGGTGAGACTGCTGCCTTCAAGGCTGAGGTTTTGTCCCAACATTGGCGCGTCACAACTGCTCAGCACAACAAGATCAAGAACAAGATCAAGGCGGAGAAGAAGAAGGCCAAGGAATACGAGAAACGTCTGCGAGATTACGAAACGAAGAAAGCCAAACATGATGGCATGAGGGCAACTCATCAGGCGCAGAAAGAGGCTAAACGTGAAGCGCGCCGGCGTAAGGAGGAGGCAATGATGAATTCTGGAGCCTTGATCTGACTCGGGCTATGTTTCGGGCTCCCTGCCTGATCTCTTTAGTACCCAGCCACATCCAAAAGCTTTTAATAACATGGAGAACATGATGCCACACAATACAAGCCTATGCGTCGTTGTAGCGTCTCTTCTCAGCTTCCTCCTGGGCAAAAGCCACCTCAAGCTCCACAGGTGCATCGATATGCTCGTTGAACTCACCCTTTGGGTTGCCGATGAAGCATGAGCCTAAAACGTTAGTAGTTAACGGCAATCAGGGGTGTGTCGACTTACAGATTACACCAATTCCACTGAAGACCGCGGCGGCGATCCATAACTTACTGAAGGATACTTTGAAAGCTTCCTGTCGCGCGGCAGCTGCAGCCCCTGCAATCTGCGGTGTCACACCTGGTACTGCACGAACGGCAGCCTCTTCCTGGCTGTTCAGGGCACCGATCAGCGCACCTAGACTTTGCGGACTGAAGCCTAAAGGCAATACGGCTGCCGCAACCCTAGCTGGGATCTGCGACTGGAGACTGCTGTTGAAGATGCTGTTGTTGATTGCGAGTCCGACGGCGCCGCCCAACGATCTCACTGCGGTCACCAAACCGGAACTCATCGAAATCATATCAGGTGGAGTTCCCATGTGCGCTGCGACCATGAGGTTACTCAGGACGAAGCCGAGACCCGAGCCAGCAATGGTGGCGTAGCCAAACGAGTTAGCCAGTGGCAGACCAGCATGGTAATAGACCATCAAAACGCAGAACACCGTCAGACAAAGGAATCCAGCTATGATCGGCTCGCGAATGCGTTTGGTGAAAGTGGTGTACACGCCGACAACGAAAGCCATGACGATCGAGGCTATGAAGACGACTGCAAATCGCAGGCCGGCTGTAAACGAGTTGATGCGATGCAGGGAGGTGAGCTGGTAGGCGAAGTAGCTCGTCACGGTGAAAAACGCAAGGCCTTCAACGAACATAGCCACAACCGAGAGGGGGAAGTTGCGACCGCAGAACAGACGGTGGTCTAGGATGCCGCTGTTGGTGCCCTTCCATTCCCAACCGCCGAAAGCGATAAGGCACAAGATGCCGCTGATGAAAGGGCCTAACACGTGTCCATCTGACCAGGTGTACGGATTGCCGGAGTATTGAAGGGCGATAACAAGCAGCACAAGGCCTGCCGCGATGAGGAAGCTGCCAGTCCAGTCCATATGTCGCAACTTCTCCTTAGGGCCCATCGCGACCTCCAGCTCACGCTTTGGCGGATTGTAACCGAAGAAAATTCCAATTAGACCAGAGGCGAACAGAGCTGCACAGATGTACCAGTATATTCGCCAGTTCTGAACGTTGTCTCTGATGAGAGCACCACCAACCAAGACTCCGCTAAAGCCTCCAATACCCGATGAAATGTTCGTTGCCGCTTGGCCGTACGCGCGATACTTTCGGGGAAGGATCTCGGACGGGATGGCATAGCAGATCGACTGGCAGCCGTAGGCAGAGCCAACAAGAACCATTCCAGCGATGGCAGTAGCAATGTTCTGCGCTCGAGAGACCATGATAGCTCCGACAAGCCCTAGGGTCGTTGCTCCTAGGATGAAGTTCTTACGGCCCCAGTAGTCCGCTGCCTGACTGACGGGCAGGATCGTTGCCAGCGTCAGGATAGTGATAGAAGAGGAGAACCATGCTGAAAGTGTCGGACTCCCGAGCGACGTTGCCATGTACCGACCTAATGAACCCGCGCCAACGACGGACATGAGCTGGACAAAGAAGATCGAGCATACAGCCTAAATGGTCAGTAAAAATACCACGTTTGAGGTCTGTGACTTACAAGCACAGCGATGATCGTCTTCGCGTGGATGTGGACCTTGACTTCCGCCTGGACGGTGCCCACGTCCTCCGTCGTTGCGACATCGTGTTTTGGATCTGTGTTCGACATTTTGTTTTGCTGTATGGTATTTGCTCAGGTCTCATATCTACGCTTATGCCCCCCACGCTTTATAGTCAACCGCGGAGCCAGACTGGGACTGGCAGACCGGTTCATTCACTACCCCATACTTCCCCACAAACCTGCGGAAGCCAAAAACATTGTCTGGGCCTCCGCTGCGGGTGTTCCGCCTAGGAGCTTGGACTAGTTATTGGATGCGGCATGTGGAGGCCAAGCGAGCGGTACTTCGTACCGGCATTCGCAGCTAAAATGCCTAGAGATTCAAGCTCTAACGCTCTCTTTCAAGTGGCTTAAAGTCGACGTTCCAATAACGGCGGTTTTGCGAAGTGTCGCTTCTTCCATGCTCTTTCGGAGCTAGATGGGCCGAATACCTCCAACATCAGCCAGTCAGAGATGTTCGGCTCCGATATGCCAACGTTTCGCTTGGCTGGGAGCTGGGTTCGGGCTTGGTAACGAATTGGCTGGGGGCAGTATTGTTTAAGTAGTGGGAGAGGGCCCGATACACGAGCATCTTCCGGGCCGCTTATCCTGCCGTTCATCATACATCGGGCCCACTCGCTCAAATTCATCCTACAATATGATACTTTGGAATCCCAATGACATGTACAGTACTTATCCACACCTCCCAACTTATGCGCAGTTCCTCGATGAACCTTCATGGAGCAGCATGAGCGGATGGCGAGTCAACCGGATCTAACGCCTGCATGCTAGCACTGTTCGAATGAGCTCGTTTCTTCTGAACGCTACCCACAAGCGCTTCAGTCACAAAGTTGCAAGAAATACTGGGTGTCTTAGCGTGATTTGTGGTATCTCCTAGACTTAATTTCAGCTTATAAGGCTACAATATTTTCACACTCTAGACTTGTGTGCATTGCAGTTGTCGCAATTCTACTCACGATATTGTGTCAATGCCTGATGGCCTAGTATTTTGCTATAGTTGATGGCAAGTTCATTGTATATAGTCTTGGAGTTCCTCACAAACATCCCGACGCAGGGTTGTTAGGTATTGGCTGAGGTCCAGTGCGTTCTGGGGATCGAGTTGTGATAGTTTTTGGTTGTAGAATGCCCTGTGTCCTACGTCCTATTGGCGCGTGCTGGCGCGTTCTGGCGAGTGATTCGGGTGTCTTGTGTACGGCCTACTGGACGATGAGGCATTCAGGCAAGAAGGCATAGGACGAAGCATACAGTGGAAGACTTTAACCTCTTCTGATAACAACATGACGTTGATCGCTTCCTGCCAACAACCTTTTAAACCTCCTCTCCATGCCAAAGATGCTGATCGAGACAAAACCTAGTAACAAGCCTAGATATCAATAGCGCGAGCTACCTTTTCAAGTGGGACGACCTACCTACCTTTGGCTGTTACCGCCTTCATCGTGATGTGACCTGATCTTCGCTCTTGTCTCTCACTGCGAACCGCGTCGCCGAACCTAATGTGCAAAGCTTAGCTTGGAGGCAGTCAAACTACTATAACCCAAAGCATCAACCTCTGAAAACACCAAGATTTGGGTACAGATATAGTGGTCTCCATCCTCCGCTCCTGAGGTACCCCCTGTATCCTTCACTGTACACGCTCTCACTCATAGATAGGTAGAAGAAAGGTTTAGACAGCCCCAAGCACTCATTGAGCAAAAAGTCGGCCAAAAACATACAATAGCGGGCATTCGCTAGTAAGGCATGCACCTTCTAACACGCCTTACAATTGTGCAGGAGAATACCACCGGAAATGATGGACCTGATGCACACGATCCTAGCGCTTGTTTAGAAAATCTGCTTAGTCATCTTTCTTGACATTAACAAGTATCGAGCCCAAAAAGCGGCCACACGCAAAGTTCAGCTTGTTCGCAACTGAAATGATATCGCTGCGCCAGCGCTCGAACGACCAACTTTTCGAGCTTTCTGGGACAAAACGAGGGTGTGGTCTCGGTATCGCAACGTACAACGAACGCTGGAAAGTCGCATCGTCCAAAGCGTGGTTATCTAGGGGAACATCAGCGACACCGCAGTTCCCAAATTGCGAGTCTCAACATCATGAATCTGCCAGGTGCTGGTAAGCTCAACACTTCGACACGTCAACCACCAACACAAGAACTACCTTGTAGCCTACCCGGCCCCATAAAGTGCGAAAGACGCAGAGCTAGAGCTGTAGCGCGATATTTCTCTGTTTCTACTGCCACACTGGTCTGACCGCGGAAGGCTTGTTATGTACGTTACAGGTAGGGCTTGATTATGCTTTGCGAAGCGCAATACAAAACCTTAGTATTTGCTGCCTGTTGCACGTGTGCTGACAGGTGGCGCAAACTCTATTGCAATTGCGTCCAAAGGGAAGACGCATTCATTAAGCACTAGTCGAGCCGCTAGACGAGCTGAAGAATATAATCAGGTTGGTCGAGGTTCTGCCGTCGCAGATGGCTGACGAATGACGAACCTTTCCGCTGCAACCTCATCACCGACCGACTCGCTCTGCAGCCCTAAGCACATATACGTCGCCCTCTCGTACTCTTAGGAAGATCCGACAAAGACTCGCGCCATCACGGTGAACGGCTGTTCCATGGATATCACTGAAAGTCTGTTCGACTAGCTCCTCGTCTACCGCTCCCAGGTAAAACCTGCGACTTCCACTTGCTTCATATGCTTCTTTGGGCCGACGCAATCTGCAGCTACTCCTAACGAACCACAATCAAATTCCGCAGAAACTCGAGGTTGATTTACTTAACGTGTTGGATTGGAAAACGTACAATCCGCGTTTTGAACCAGAAATACATAAATAACGTAGGTTTACAAGCGAGTGGACTGCCCCACCAACTTTCTACAATTCTATAGGCGTACAACTCAACCACGATTTAAGATAATATATTGATATTGATATGTTAGATTAAGCAGTCCCTAAAGTACCTTTTTCGTACGTACGTATGTTGTACCCAGTCTCTCTACACCTCTTGCAGCGCTAGGGCCCGGCAGCTGAGGCCTCATCGGTCTCCGTCGCTCAGCTCGGAGGCTTGTGCCGTCTCTAGCAGAGCTGAAAGACTTGCGCGATCTAGTGTAATGTGTCCAGAGTTGAAGTTATGTGATGTATGAAGGAAATCAGGACGATCGGAACATGATGGCTCACTAGTTAACACTTCCCCTAGAAGCCTAGCAAATCTGTAGCAGACAAGACCGGAAAGCACAGATTGAACTATCGGGCCACGAAGAAAATCACATGACCAGGCTTACAGGACAAGCAGGACCCCTACGCAGAGTCCCGTATCAGCTGCATAAAAGGGCTGAGATGAAGCGTTACCGTATGGAATTTTATTGGCTAAACCCTTCAAGGAATGTTGAAAGGAGGTGGATTTGGAGGCGAGCTGAAGCTTCAGGTTTGTTTAGATGTGACCGCTATAGGCCGGCTGTAGCAGCAATGATGTCTAGACCTTCGTATTGGAGGTAGTGTGCATGTAAATCTCGGTCTGGAGAAGCACAAGAGATATTGTGGCTAAGCTGAGAGCTTGTTTAGTGTCTTACTTTGGGCGCTAGCTGAGTTATGTGAGACGTCCAGGAAGAAGTGAGCTGTGTACGTATATGTCCAGCTACTCTGCGTCGCGGTATATAAATTGTCCATCTCTCGCTGCGTTTCTTTCAACATCTACCTCCATAATCAATCAGAAACACCACCATCTGGCATTCGTTCTGTACGAGGCTTCGAGTATCATTAACCCGTATCCTTAGGAGTACCATTCTTCTCATTCAACCATGGCTACCGTGGACGTGCTCACCATTCGGAGCCTCGGCCTTGAGCCCACAGATTCACACTGGTCAAGCATTATCGCTGCACTCGGCGCTGCGGGCTTCACCACAACTGCCACCAACGCGTTCCAGGCAGGGTTCACCGCTAATTGGCGTAGGGGTGCTCCAGAAAGCATGCTGAACTTATTTCGGAACTCACAGGTTTATGCTACCTGGGTCCACGACCACGGTCGGCCCCCTACCATCAGAGAGCTGGCGGATCTGAATACGGAGAGTTGGAGAACATGGAAGACAGGCAACAGATGCTCCACCATCATCATTCGAACAAGCAGCACGCACGGAAATCAAATTGGTGCCAGATTGGAGCTGGATGCGCCTCTCATGGTTGCTGGGCAAACAGCAAGCTCAATCGTCTTCTACCGAGCATTCACAGACATGGCCAACGTCGCCCAGGATGATCCGAGTGGCGAGCCACCCGCCTCTCCCATTTTGCCATTCAACTGTCAAGGTCTCTTTGGCGGCATTGACGCGACGAAATCATTCTCTAAAGGTCAAGGTATCCGACCGAATCTGTTCGAGCTTCTCAATCTTGACGCGAAGGAGTATCTGCACCAGGACGTTCAGTGGCAGGGCCAGGGGTCACTCAGTGGCACCGACGACCACATTGCAACATTCTCAATTCCCAAATACCTCGACTTTGTCTGGGAAACTCGTTTCCACGAGGAGACTGTGACAGGCGAAACGAAGAAGGAGTTCCAAACAAATCTCACGACGAGCATGGGCTTGGATGCCTCGGTCGACGGGTTCGGGATGGAGATGAACAACAGCTTCAACGAAAACGATTACAGCGAGACTTGGAACAAGTATGCGTCTCTCTACCGGCACCACCAGATCTACACTCTCAAGATCAATCAGAGCGCGCCTACCAAGCTGCATCAGTACCTGACAGAGCACGCGATGGACACGTTTGACAACGGCACTGCTGCCGAGATAATCGACACGTTTGGAACCCATTTCATGACCAAGGCTGTCTTCGGCGGCCTAAAGCGATGGTCCTCTACCCTGGACATCCGAAACGACGAAGTGTCCAAAAGTCTTGGCATCAGCCTGGGCATCAAAGTCGCCGAGACTGCGCCAGTGTCTGAGGACGGCAAAGAGGGTACAGAGGGTACAAAGGCTCCAGACTCTGGCGGCGCAAACATAAGCAACCAGTCTGAGACGACGAAGAAGCTTTACAAGTCTCTGCAGATCACGACCACCGACATCCTGGGAGGAACACCCAGAAGCAACGACGACGAGTGGATGACATCGATCTACCGCAATCCAGCGGTGATCAACTTCTCTCTGAGGAATATTGCAGATCTCATTTTGGATCCAGTCAAGGCCGCCGACGTGCAGAAGGAAGCAGATCAACGAATGCAGGACGCAGGCGTCAGGGTGAACCACAAAGCTCAGATTATGTTCAACTCTTTCGCGGGCGTTGAAGATGATCATGGCAGTGGTGCTCAGATGGGTAAGTTTGATGTTTTATCATTGTTCTGGAATGTTATCAGCGTTGTGAGAAGTGACTTCTTACTGATGTTCACAGACATATCCTGCGCACGGTTGAATAGGATTGACGGTTGGTTTAACATCGGCCAATATGCAACAGGCTCCCTGAGCTGGAATACAGATAAATACCAAGGCCTTATGATTCGAGACATTCCTGATGCTAAAGTGCAGCTCATTGTCCGACCCACTGGCGTGTTCCGTACTTGGGGCATGAGAAGCCCTCACCGCCTCGGGCTCTTCGGATTACAGGGTCCTCCCGGATACATCTCGCTCTCCGACGCTTTCTTCCGCGAGGAAGGGGTTGGCCTGGATCGCTTCGAGGACCAGGGAATGATACACGAGCAGGAGCTGACTGTGGAAGCGTCTTGGGGCTCGAAATTGTGGGATAATTCCCACACAGGTTCGAACGACGTCGGTAGTGCGTGGGCGGTCGATGTCGGCCCCTTTGACGATGCGAAGTCCAAGGTCCTCAAAGTCCCGGACAAAAGTTCGCCTGGCTTCTTATTCAAGAGCTTCTCAACCCAGGACACTCCAGGAGGTAAACCAAGAAAGTTGGACTTGTCAAAGTGCAAGTTGTTGAAGAATAATTTCCTTTGATTGTCACAAGAGTCGAGGATAGCAGGTTTTCAGCCGGTCATTGGATAACGCGGATCTGATAGTTTTCTGAAATATTCCTAATATCAAGCTCAACACATTTGGGATGGCGCCAATGTTCTTCAATTCACCCCCGCTGGTCAGGTGCAGGCCATGTACCCAGTTGTGTTTTCAGATCGTGTCAAGACTGGATTGAACACAGACTTGCTTCTCCGGTTGATTGGTATCCACCGAAGCAAGGTCGAAGGTCCTGTGCCAATGACCACATGCGTATCACATGGAAGGTATGTATTCTCTCAGACTCTCTTTACCAGTATGATGACGGTCTTGATAGTGGCACAGAGAGACACTCTATGTGGACGTCTCACGTGCATGCGCCGAAGAGTACCGAAGCCATGGTGCCCATTTGTCAACCCTGCGTAAGGCATCAGCTCATCACATGCAGAATCTCTCGGGGAAAGCACGACCACCAACTGATGGTATATCTTCTTTACTCCCCTTACATCATACGAAAACTCCCATTCGACCCAGTGTTACCCACAACTCGGGGTCTACACAGTCCGGCGCTGATCCAATACAATCGATCCCGCCGTCACAAACTGATGTAGGGTTGCCTGGTCAGCGCCAAGGTCACGATACCGAGTTATATTGGTGTGTGAACGGGCCTTGGAAGGACGCAAAAGATCTCATGGTATCGAAATTCAAGGTCTCAACGACCTTTGAAGACAGTGACTTCTTTCAGAGCCTTAAGAACAGTTACACTGGTATCCGTGGTGGATTCCAGCATTTCTTCTCTTGGAAGAGCTGCGCAGACGTCGAATTCATCGAGGTACGTTGCATGCAAACTCAGAATTTGAAGATTCGAAGTCAGGGCTGAATACCACAGTTTGCTGCCGTGTACGATGACAAAGACCTGGTCGTCAAAACAAAAATCGGCCTCCCAGGAAAGTCCAGCCCTACTGGCAGCGGCACGTCTACCCTGCCGCGATACGAGTATATCTTGGAATCTCCGGCGACATCAGCAAATCCTACTACAGAGCAGGTAGAGAAGATTCGGCACGTGGAGAAAGTGTACATGACGGTTACAGCAAAACAGATCATCAAAGGCATGAAGAGCGAAAAGAAGTTCCGCACCACCAGACAAACCCTAGAAGCTATACCAAAACATCTTTTTGCGATTAGTTCAACAGGGTTGCCGCAAAACCAAGGTGCTGGATGGAAGGCTTACAAACAGGGATGGGGAATCTGCTCTGTTCAGGGCTGGGCTCGAAGAAGATGCTCATCTCGATGGGGATCATCTCGACAATTGGACTTGCCGTTTTCGTTTTGTGGCTGTGCCTTATCAGCCTAACCGATCTTCAAAATGCCAGTGTGGCATTCCTCATGTTGGTAGCGGTGATGAGGCTGGCACTTGCGATACCGCAGTATCTAGACGTGGTATGATTAATGGGTTTGGTGTATCGAAGGGATAGAGAGCGAGACAATGCGCAAAACATCAGTCGGCGAGCCGCAGGCTCTCAGCGCAAACAGACAGCCAGAAACAATTGACTGATCTTGGTGCAATGTCATTCTTGGATCGTGAGATCCCAGAGCCAAAAAAAAAGACCAAAACATACAACAGCGGGTATTCGCTAGTGGTCACCCACCTAACTACTAATCCGCCGGTACGTTGCTTAAAGAGGGCTGAGCGAACGGGAAGCCTTGTTTTCAACGTCCTATGGTCGTATGTGCTGATCAAACGGAATTTTACTGACTATATCGTATCAATTTTGGAACTTTACATATGATACCACCATGTCACAATTCCCGCCCCTCAGAACTTGGGCACAAACATCGGGGTCTCTCTCTTCCACTTCTGATAATCCTTCCTGTCCCCGTACTTTTTGTCGTACTTATCCTCACTCAACGGCACACCACTGATCTTGAGCAGAAGGAAAGTGACGAAAGCCGGACTTGCCGCACATAGCCCCGTAACCAGCACCTGGCCTGTGGCGCCCAGACCGCTAAGTCCTAGTGCGTTCTGCGCTGGCTGCCTGACAAGCAAGCCCGCAGCAGCAATAGCAATACCCGTCCACAGGGTCGATTCGCCAAAGTAGTTAGGATGCCTGCTCTTCGACCACAATCCATGTGTAAGGAACTCTTCAGAGTGCTTCTTGGCTTTCTTCTCTTCCATCCACTTTGACTTTTGCTTGTCTGCGATCACCTCGAACGTCAGACCGAAAACAAAGATTGCAAGACCCAGGATATCAGTCAAATATGGGTTCGTTGATATCGCGGAGCCAAAGCTGGTTGCTGCAAATGCGCTGCGAGGCAGCGAGTTGACGAGGATGACCGGCAGCGTGCAGAGCGACACCCATGTTGCCTGCGCAAAAAACGCAACATAGAATTTCGACGGCGAAGTGCGGATGTTGTCGAAGCGGGAGTCCTTGCCGTCGTCGGAGGAAATGCGGGAAAAAAGGTATGTGCCCACTGCTTCTGTCAATAATATGCCTTAACACGCAAGGGAAGGAGGGCGGAAATACGTCTCGTAGCCCATATCCCGACTGCAGCGCTCAACAGCGCTTGTCTCCACCACCAAGTTCCCTGTCCAAGCCCAGTGGAGCTCAGATACTGCGCGAGCCCACCGACTGCCTGTCCAGCCTGTTGCGCACGCAGATAGGGCAGTACAAGGGATGCGCCGACACAAGAGAGGTAAGTGAGGCTGCCGCTCAAATCATAGTACTTCTCCGTCTGCGCAGCGATCGAAGGCACTGCGACCGCAGTCTGAATGCCGTATGCGAGCGCGACAGAAGGCACTAACGTGCGTAACAAAGGGTTCTTGAACGCTGTCGCGCGGAGGAGTGTTTGCAGCAAGGTCATTGTCGATATATTGATCAAACGTAGATTGATCAAACGTAGAGTAGTAGCGTCCGCGGAGCAGGGCGATCAGGGTCTATTAAATGCATATTCTAAGGCTGTTGATGTTCTGGTTCGGCGCAACATTCGGCGCTCAAACATCGCTGAAACCGTGATGTGTGGTGTTCTGGATTCGAGTTCGCGATCGTTGTCGTCATTGCTTGCCTAATCCAGGCTCGACAGGGGTCAGGCTTCCTTAAGCGGCCGTAACAGCGAACTTTTGATGCAGCGAGACGGATATCGGGGGAATCGGTCCAAACGGTCGGAGGCCGTGGTGTCCGATTTGTATATCCATGGTCTTGTGTTCATAATTTCATGTGCGAGGTGGGTTGAAGATAAAGTCATCCTCATACTGATTTCTCTACTTCTATCTATCAAACTCCAGCCTATAGTAACGCACATGAGTATAGATCGATAAGTGTGCTTTCATTCCGTCATCAGTCATTCATGGCCATGAGGCACAAAATCCAGTCTTCCTTCGCGAAACCCCCTACCTCCATTCGAACTACGTACACTCGAAAAGATGCCACTCTAGAAACCAATGAGGATAAGGATGTTGATATAATGCAGCCCGATGCCAGCCTTTTGCCTTGCCATGTCAGCCTTGACGGAAACGGTGCATCTATTTGCAATGCCGGATCGTGGATATAATGTTGAAGAAGAGTTGCGCTGACTCCGTTCGCCGAAGGAGTGCAGGTGGTGTCCTGCTCTGGGAAATCGAAAAGAAGTAACGCCAATACGCCGTTTCCATGCCGTGTCGTGGATATATCATCGTTGGCAGAAAAGCTCGATCTCACCCAGCTGTCCTCCGCCTGGGTTCAGATCTCTTTGCTGCTCTTGCCAGTTCTCGAACGCTTCCTGAACGTCATCGTCGCACTGAATGCTGACATATGTACCTTCGCTGTCGAGGTACTTCAACTTAACCTGGCCGGAAGCAAGCGATACTGCTGTTGATCGCTGAAGCTTTGCATCAATACGATCCTTCAGTGATTGGAAGCTGATGTTGGTGCTGACAACCAATACCATAGAGCTACCTGCTGATGGGCAGTGGACCTTGACCTTTAGCTGGCTTGGTATGTTGGAGTGTTCTGGCGCAAGCGGTGGCGACATGTTCCGAGAGTCCATCGAAGCTGGTGTCATTGTACGCTCAAAGGAGGACGCAGGTGTCATGGTGCGAGACATAGGCGCAAAGTTTGGGTCGCGGCGAGCCGGTCCACCCTGGAAGTCGCCCAAAGTAGACAGCTCTGCAGCAGTCCTTTGTTGAATGAGGCGATCTCTTTGGATCGCAGGTGATTGTGTGCCTGCTCTTGGTGGCAGGCCGCTTGGTGAGTTGCTTTGACTGCGGTTTACAATCGCGGCGTTGTAAGCATAGTGTGTTGGAAAAGGTGGTACATCTGGTACGGGTCCGCTCGGTCCTTTACGTGGCACGTTACCATTATGAATGTCGGGACTACTAGCTGCCCGCATACGTTGACCTTGAGAAGACATACTGGCATTGGCTGGCAACGATGGCCTTTGGGCGCGTGCAGCGGCATATTGACCGGATGGCTCACGGCCGTGACCACGGGAAGGTGCAGGCGCGGTGTAACGGTTGTTTTCCTCTGTGATATAGCCATTTGGTGGTGTCTGGCGAGGAAATGGGAATGTCCCTGCAGATGATGAACTGGTCCTTGCATTTGAGTAGGAAGACATGGGAGTTTCAACGACAGGAGAAAAGTGAGACTCAAGTGCTCCTGAGTTTTGAAGCTGCTGCGTTCGTAATGTCAGTGGCGGCTGAGAGGAACCAGAGTAACCCATAGGAAATCGTGGAGGTGGTACCCTTGGATCTATACCATCCATCGTTGGACCGCTCTCGCCAGTCGTGGATCGAGACCTTGGAGAGACATTCGAGGTGTTCTGCATGATACCGTAACTGTCTCGTGTGTAGCTATTAACGAGAGTTTGGTCGTCGTCATCGTCGTCCTCCTCCTCCTGTGCGTAAGGGTTCTCGACGTTGAGACCGGCCATGTAGGTGAAGTTCGTATCTGAGGGCTTCGAAGTTGTTGTGCTGGCACTGGAACGGACTTGGTCCTTCCATACACGTCTTTGGGCATCCACTTGGGCAGCCCACTTCTTCATCGTCTCTTCTGAGGTGAAACGGATGATGAAGTTCTCAATTCCTGGATCGCCCTTCCAGAAGATCTGACAAGTGTAGGATCCTGGCTTCTGTAACGAAATGGTCTCTGTGACGTTCTGCATAAAGATACGGCCCTTCAGCTGCAGCTTAGGCTTTCCGTCTTTCGTGACCAAGGACCTGGTCGACATTTTGTTCTTCGGCTTGTTGACGTTGATCTCCTTACAGCAGAGTAGTATCATTTCGAACAGGTAGATTTTGTACTAAGGGATTGTTAGCTAAATTGTGGGGTAAGGATAGATGATACTTACTTCACGCTCTTCGTTCTTTGAGCTCATGCTGTCACCTTTGAGCACCGTGAATTGACCATAGAGAAGCAAGTCGCCGAAACCTTCGATGCGGTGACCCTTCCAGTCCTCGACAAGTGTCTTGAGCTCTTCAACAGCTTCGACACGCTCTTCGCGCGCAATAGCGTCGTTGGTACCAGCAAGAACGGACGAGGCTGCTTCAATACCTCTGGCAAGGTCTTCCTTTCTCTGCTCGTCGAGATCGCCGTTCTTCTGCAGCTGTGACAAAAGTAGCGGGTACTTAGTCAATCGCTGGAAGGGTTTCAACAGGAAGGAGGTCAGGAGTGTGGGCGATTCGACCATCTGGCGCATCTCAGGGGTTCCTCCAGTCTCCTTCAACTTGTCAAACTCGCGCATTGCAATCTGTTCGCACTTCTTCTGATTCGCAATGTACGGCTCGTAGACCTTGAAAGCATCCTTGTATAGCACAAACAGGTTTCCCCAGTTTTGCTCAGAAGCTGGCTGTGCGTTTGTCTGCTCTACGCGAATGAGGAATCGGCGCTGGAAGTCGAGGAGCGCGTTCAGGTTCAGGAAGATGTCATGAATTTGGTCTCCGCTGATGACGCCCTTCTCTTCCACGAGTTTCTTGAACTCTTGCAGAAGCTCGAGATGTTGGACGTATGTGCGCTCCGTCTTGACCAGCTCGTCGATGATGTATTCTCGCTGGGAGCGCTTAATCGAAGAAGCTCCAGGGGCGCTTTCGTCGAGATCGACGGCGGCAGGGTTGATGATGCCCTGCTGAACGAGAGAGTCGAGGACGCGGTTGACCACGTTGATGACCTGCAAAGGTTAGGAAGTTGCACACGGTGCTGACTGAGTGTTTCTTACCTTCACGAAACCAGTCGTGTCGTCGCCGTACAGGTCCATCAGGATAAAGCAGTTCTCCTGCGAGATGCCTAGCTCGCCAACGCAAGCCTGGATGAACTTGTACGTGGCCATCTTCTCATGCTTCTTCTGGCTCTTCTCGTCCCCCTTGGCATTCGGGATGGCCAGCAGCGTGCGCGGATTCAGGGCGTTGTACAGCTCCATCAAAGGATAGCCCCTCCGGAAGGTCCTCCATAGTAGCGTCACAGGGTCCACGGGCTCGCCGTCGTCAGCGCGTTCCTCCTCTTCGACCATCCAGCGCTCGAAGCCGGGGATCGCTCGCAGGCGCAGCTGCAGCGTCAGACATCGCTGAAAGAGCGACGTGTCCTTGTCGGCGCGCTTGTTGAGGACGTTGTCGCTGGCCTCCACGGGGCCGCCGTTCACGGGAGTCGCCAGCGTAGGGAAGACGGGCGGCGCCTGGCCGAACAGCGTCGAGGAGCTGGTGGCATTGGTGCCCTGCGTGTCGCGGGCGCTGTTGTGCGAGTAGCTGCTGTACTGGCTCTGGAAGCTCTGGTGGGACATGAGGGCTGGGGGCCCGCCGGTGGAAGTCATGCGCGAGTGCGAAGAGGCGGTGGGCGGTTGTGAGGTGTGGGCGCGCTGCAGGCCGGAGTGGAACGCAATGCCGGCTTCCATTCTCCTGTGCTCAGACAGGGCTGGCAAGTCTATGCGCAGGCAGGCGTGTGCTTGGGGACAGTGCTGGCAGCCCGCTACTCTAATTCTTCATCTCCCTGCGACCGCCGTGCCAGGAGCCTGCTCGTTAGGGTGCTAGGGACGTGGGAGGGTCGCGGACGATCTGAGGAGTGGCGCGAGCGCTAGCAGCAGGGTCCAGGAGCGCCGCCAGAGCAGGAACGAGCGAATTCACGGGGGCAGATGGGACCGTTCTGTGCAGTGTGGTGAACAATAGGCAGCGCTATCAAAGGCTGCTCTGTGATAACAGCGCCAGTGTGGGATGCTTGGGCGAGATGCTGGGCGAAGGCTGCGGGTGTGGGCTGGCCTAGCAGACGCATGCACGATAGGGGTGCTATGAAACATTGGCCTGCACGTGACGTAAGAAGCTTCCCAGCATACATTCACCATCAAAGACTCCTGCTATTTGTGGTCATCTACGACATTGTACCCTTCTTTGCGCTGCACCCGCCAGTTGTCGCCGACCGCCGTGCTGGGTGACGGCGCGTGGCGTGCAACTCAGTATCTCAGGGCGGTGTTCTCCCATGGTTGAAAGGAGACCCTGCTACCAAACTCTGTGTCGAATCACAGCTGACTCGAGTCGATTCACCAACTGCATCGTGTGTTGCAGATTCATGAGCACCGTGTCCCTCCTGCTAGAGATTCAACATGCCACACCTCGTCCGAGCCTCCACTTGGCTATTGACTGCTCCCACAACATCCCTCCCACCACCAACACGCTATGCAGCACCCCAAAACCCTTCAAGGCTGATGGCGACATCTTACGCTGCCCTACATACCCGCCCTGGCATCCAGCAGCCCCATGCGCCGTTCTCATGACATTCCGTCTCCGGCAAGGTTGGGCATCACCGTTCATCGTCTCGCTGCCTGCCTGCTCGAGGTGTTTCTGCTTCCGGCGAACACACCACTTCTAGGAGTGATCTGCATCCCACCCGTCGGAGCATATGCTCTCTCCGCAACTTGCCCGCATAGGTGCTACTTCACCAGACTTTGTACTAACTGAGGTACTTAGGCACAGTAGATTCGCAGCTTATGCAGACTGCACACACTTGTCCAAGCATGGGAGACTATCGAGCGACTCACAGTTGGCAGGACTGCTCTCCGTGCGGCTCACCTGTCAGGTTTGAATGTTGAATGTTGAGGTTCGTCTAAAATTTGCTGGTCGATACCACCTCGGCAGCTTGTCGACGTTGCTGTACGCGCCGAGTTCACATCGCTCACAGGCGTTGCATGTATTGGTGATCGGTGAGCGCCCATAGAAGCAGGTGACAGCCTCCTCGTTGGCGTGTGACTGACGGCGCTTGGATAGGTAAGAATAGATGCATAGGTACGACTGCTCAAAGAATGAGTGGTACATCGGTACTTGCTAGCTCTACACTCTTCGACTAGTCTGGTGAAATTTCAGGGTAGTTTTGAAGCGTGGTAGTAGAGAGCAACCACTTGAGTGACCAGCAAGCCAGTCAAGCTGATGCTGCACGGTTGGGCACGATGCTGCAACTAGTGTAGCCGTTGCCAACACGGTTCGGAAGGCGCCAACTGCAACATACTGCTATGGAAACGTGACCAGACTAGCCGTTTAGATGTGGGTAGCTGAGGTTCAAGATAACATGATCGTGGATGAATGCAAGTACCCGTCACTAGCCTCATTTGCGTCGTTCAGCTGGGAATAGCCGGCGACTGTGCAAGCATGGGTTTCTTGGGACTCGTGCATCATGGGCCCTGCTGCCGAGGCCACACAAAGAAAGATGGCTGCGATCTGATGTCACGGCGTGGAGGAGTAGAAGCCCTTGTGAAGGTAGCCCCTAGCCTAGCTAGTGTGTGCTAACCGCAAACCAGTGAATGGCGGCGTACGGCGCGGGTGCAGCCGTGAGGTGGTGACTGACAACACCATACGTCGACTTCACACGTCCTTGATCTCAGCAATCTCTTGCGCCTGCTGTGGGCGCATACAAAACCCGGTTGAAACCCCTACACGCGCACGCAAACCTGTCGCAAGAGTCCTCGAAGTGCTGCGATCTCGGCACCTGCAGTGACCGTCTAGGCGCGCATCAGGCAGCACACAAGGCGATTACCGCTTCGTCAGAGCGCATGTTCCCGCAACAACGACCGTCGCCCACCCCATGAAGACGCAGTCGCTCCTTCTCCCAATTTAGCGCCACTTCCGCTGAACCACTGACGCTACAAACAATCGAGCACCGCAATGGCAGACCCGCTCGGAGGTCCGCCCACTAATTTCTCGAGTTCGCCGTACATGCACCCTTTCCGCCCCGCATCCATCATGAACGCCAACAGATTCGACGAGGGCTACTCAGAGGATACGCGCAGCCAAAATGAGACAGACATGGTTATGGGCGCTGGCGACAGCGGCATGGAACCAGACGCACAACAGTTCAGCCTGCCCGACTGGATCCTGGGGTTAGACGAGCAGCAGCGCAGCGGTATGTCGAGGATGGGTGCGCATCGAAAAGGAAGTGCTGACACAGACCAAAGAAATCGCGTACTCCATTCTGCGATCGCTACGAACCTCCTCAATAGCCAGCATCGTCGAGAAATTAAACCCACTTCTGCATCTCGACCCTGTGATACACCTTCCGCCAGAAATCACCTTTCAGATCCTCTCATACCTCGAACCTGAGACTCTCCTACGAGCATCGACACTATCGCGAGCATGGAGGATTCGGGTTATGGACAGCCCGCTGTGGAAGCTGTTGTTCCGTCTCGAAGGCTGGAACTCCAACTTCCCACAGGTTCGCGAGTACGAAGAGACAGAAAGGCAACGACGAGCAGGGTTCAAGGAGAAGGAGCGCAAGACACGCCCTCGAGCTACGGAAGACATGGATGTGGACAAGCCGTCCTCCAAGAGGCGCGTGCGGGGCGAGCGCCAGCTCTTTGGCGACGGTCCAGCGTCGGAGAACAATGAGAGTAGTTCTACACAAAGTCAGGCTGCCTGGGGTGAGCAGCACGGCACAGTTGAGGCGGACGAGGGCCCGTCGAGCAGAGCCGATGACCAAATGGAAGGCGTTGTTGCGACACCGTCACAGTCAACGCACCGTCAGAACTCACAAACGGAAGAAACATCATCGACAGGGGGCACTTCACCACGCATCCACCCCACATTATTGCTACCAGGTCCGGAACCGAAGATCAATTGGCAGTACCTGTACAAACAAAAGAGGCGGCTGGAAGATAACTGGGACGCTGGCCGTTACTCGAACTTTCAGCTACCTCATCCCAACCACCCAAGCGAGGCTCACACTGAGTGTGTGTACACAATACAGTACTCAGGGAAGTACCTCGTCAGTGGCAGTAGGGATAGGAGTATCCGGATCTGGAATCTTGACACGCAACGCCTGATACACAAACCACTGACAGGTCATTCGGCATCTGTACTGTGCCTGCAGTTTGATGAGCGACCTGAACATGACCTGGTCGTGTCAGGAGGGAGTGACTGCAGAGTGATTCTGTGGCGGTTTTCAACCGGGCAGATGATCAAGGAGATTGAAAAAGCACACTCAGAGTCTGTCCTCAATCTTCGGTTCGATGATCGTTACCTGGTTACCTGCTCAAAAGACAAGTCAATCAAAGTCTGGAATCGAAGGGAAATGCTGCCAACAGACGATACATATCCGTCGTCAACCACGAAGAGCGGGGCACGATTCCCTGAGTACATTATCAACATGCAGCAGCATGTGGAGAACCAGCACCTGCACTTCACGCCTTTGAGGCCTTACAATCTTGTCATGACGCTGGAAGGGCACGGTGCAGCTGTTAATGCCATCCAGATTCTCGAAGGGCAGATCGTCTCTGCCTCTGGAGATAGGAGCGTCAAGGTCTGGGACGTACGAACCGGTGCATGTATCCGTACTTTTCAAGGTCACAGCAAGGGCATTGCTTGCGTGCAGTTCGACGGACGAAGAATCGTTAGTGGTAGCTCTGACGAGACGGTCCGCATCTTCGACCGTGCAACAGGAGCTGAAGTCGCCTGCTTACAGGGGCACAGCAACCTGGTGCGTACTGTGCAAGCTCAGTTCGGAGACTTACCCGGCAATGAGGAAGATCTCGAAGCCGAGGCACGAGCAGTGGACCGCAATTTCTTCGAAGCACAGAGCAGAGGCCAGATCGAGCAGAGACTGTCTAAGGCGCAGCGACGTGCCCGCAACGCTGGTTCCCGAGATCCGAAGTCTATCTTCGCATACGGTGCGAAGCTGCCGCCGGGTGGTGGAGGCAGCAAGTGGGCCCGAATCGTCTCTGGCTCCTACGACGAAACAGTAATCATTTGGAAAAAGGGAGCTGACGGTGCTTGGGAGAAGTCGAAGATTCTGTACCAAAACGACGCTGTCCGTGCCGCTGGCGGCCGACCCAGGCGGCCAGTTACTCAAACTCCTGCCCAAGGAGCTCAAGGGGCTCAGGGCAATCAAAATGCCGCGCAGCAGGCAGGTCAGCAAGGTCAACAGCAGAACAACTTCCAGGCTTTGGCACAGCAAGCTCAAGCTCAGGCGCAAGCAGCTCAGAACCTTGCCCAACAGGCACAGGCACTTCACGCAGCCTCACAGGCAGTGCACGGCGGTGGTGCTGGCAACGCTGCAAGCGGTGGCAACCCACGACCACCCACCACGACTGCTGGTGCTGCTGGTGCTAATGCCGCCCTCGCCGGTCCTGCTAACCATGCTGGCCAGGCAGCAGCAGCAGGCCCCGCGCAACAACAAGCACAGCAAGGTGCACCTGCCAATGCCGCAGCTCACCACCATCATCATGGTCCTCACCACCATCATCACCCTCACGCACTCGGTGTACCCTTGGCCAATCAAGGCACGAACTCACGTGTCTTCAAGCTGCAATTCGATGCTCGCAGGATCATCTGCTGCAGCCAAGATCCTACGATTGTGGGGTGGGACTTCGCGAACGGTGACAAGGATATTGTTCTTGCAAGTCAGTTCTTTGGCGATTCTTACTAGCATCATTTATGAGCATGTCTGGCGAACAGTGGTCTCTGGATGTCTTGGGTCAAGGATGATATCAGCACTAAGAGCCGTCCCGGAGTAAGACGGGAAGGGGCATGTCACTGCTTTTGGCCGTCGAGTTTGGACCGGAGCAGGAGCGGAGGGTAATGTTCCGGCTACCGAGGATCAACGATGGCCTGGTATGGCAGGTGGGGCCGAACAAGAGAAGGTTGCGCAACGCAGTACGATCATCTTGCGTATCTCGATATGGTTCTCTTGTACAGTGGGCAGGGACGGCGTAACTGGACTTAATCGGTTTCTCTTCACATTCAAAGTCTAACCATGGTCTTAATCTTTAGAGGTCATCCTATCAATACTTATGCTTCCCCAAATGTTCCATCACACCTTGGCCTTTTGCAGGATGTTTTCAAGATGGGTGGGAATATTGAATCGTTGTTCTGGCTACGTTACATGTTCAACCTCGTAGGCGAAGCTCTCGCGTGGAAACGGTTTGAAAGTATATACCTTCCCGCCCAACCTCAGTGTACCTTCCTCCTTGTCAAGCACCACTCCCTCAATATGCGCTCGCTTGGCTGTGTTCAACCACGTCAGAGAGTCCAAAAGTCTCCGAACGCAGATAATGTTCAGACCCGTTCGCCTCAGGATGGCAAGCACCTGAAGCCAAGATGTCAGAAGCTGCAAGTCATACTCGTTCGAACATCGATAGCCGTATTTGTGCAACGTTCTGCGTACACCAAACTGGACCATCTCATCCACATGTTTGATGTATGTAACAACATCCTCCGTCCAGTACTTCGATCCACTAGAAGTCAGGTCATACTCCGCGACCTCATACAAGATCCACAACCGCGCCTCAAAAGGCGGGTAGTACCACATGAAAGTGCAATTGCGAATGATTGCTGACATGGTCCACAAGCAGCGATGGAAGTATACCTGCTCAGCTGGCGCTCGTGGACTTTGGGGGGCGCATGTCCAGTCCACCCAGATGTACTTCCAATCTTGCTTCTCGAGAACGGCCTGGCTGAGGCGCAAATACTCTCCATCTGGATCGGGATGCTCTCGTGTTCTCCAGAAATGGCTCATGAAGTAGCAATCTTCTCGCCGGAGCATGCTCGGGGCTAGAAGGATGTATTCATCCAAGTCACTGTTTGACCATTTTGCCAGCCGGTCCTGCGACAGGAATGCACTGCGAGTCTGGAAGAACCAGAACATAGGACCAGGCCAGGCAGTAGGTGGCAGGAAATCATGTAATGTATGAGAACTTTCCAGCAGCTCCTTGCCGAAGCGTTTATGGACATGGTCTTCTGGATGCATCTCTTCCCATGCAGCTATGCTTCGACTGACGAGCGAGCGCCATGAGGCAAGATGAGGTGGTAGAGCGCAGGTGGAGATTTGCAAAACTTTCGACATGATGATCGCTGCTGCTGGAAGGTGACAATCAGTGGTACGGTCGTCTTGATCATATTGTTCTTCAAGTTGACGAAGTCGAGAAGGCTGAACGAGCTGAAGGACGTGGTTGTGCCTGATTGGATCAGGCTGCAGTTACCGGCAGAGCGAGTAGTCATTCCAAGGTGTTCCGAGGTCTGCAACGAACGAACCTTAAGTAAAGTCGTGCGGTCGGTGAGGGAGATTTTGACACTCACCAAAATAAGGCACTTTTTTGATTCATTAGCATGATGCTGGACCTTTGCGCAATGGGCTTATCGAACAGAAGCCTGCTGCGCTAGGACCATACAAATGCTTTGACCGTATACAATCATCGCGCAGCTCTTCGAAGAATATCGGCCATCGCAGCCTCGGAACGCCGAGATTCCAATCTCGCGATCTCAAAACACCGATTCACTTGCCAAAACTGCTGTTGTACATGCCTAAAACCGTACAACCACCTTCCGGTATAAAGTCCTCTTGGCCCTCAAGCCTCTGCAACGGCGACACCGCCTATGAGCAGCAACACTGTAGGAGCTCGTCTAAAATCTTACTCAGCGCCAGCATGTGAACTGTGAAAGTCGTCGTAAGGTAGTAAGACAGCAGCGACTCTCACCGGCTATTACTCCTTTTCATATAGCACATCAACACACTCCACGGATCCGGAACCACCCATCCGCCTACTATTCGTCCGGATCCTTCGCCAAGGTGTCTTTGCAACGTCTCACAGATCGACCGTCAGCGCCGGTAGGAGGTACCCGGGGACCCGTTGCAGCTTGCGTGTAACAGTTCTCCAGTTTTCGCCAGGGACTCCGGATGCTCTTGTAATTATGCTCGCAGCCAGCGCTGCAAGGCTGGATGCTACTAAGATAAGATAGAGATGGTCGGCCACGGAAGCGCAATGGATCCGTCAAGCGCGCAATCGAGGGCCACGCGAAAAGCTCGGGCATTGCCCGCGGAAAGGAAAGAGCAGCCGGGACGCGCACCTGTTTGGCGGGTCCACTTTCACGGTTCTCCCTGAGCGGAGCGGGCTATCTGCGCTTTTCGTCCGCTCGAGAGGGAGACCCACTCAGAAGTCTGGATCTCTGGGGTCAATCTTTGCGTTGTTTGTTGTGTACATCAATCGATTGCTGGTAAGGAAGCCTTGTTGGCTAGCATGAGTTGACGATGATGAGATGGCGCACACACGGGGAAGGCCCGAGACGTCAGACGTCAACGGCAGAAGGTACCGTGCTAAGGGTAAGATGTTTGCGTTGAGTGGACGTTGCGACAGTCAGCATCATGATGAGCCTTTGACAATCTTTAGGCGCTCGTGACGGTGGCCCAATGGACTTCCTCTTTGGTGTGGACGTGCGTAGCGAGGTATTGGGGTGCCTAGAGCTGACTGCAACATTGCTATCCTATGCTGGACACTGTAGCCGGACGAGGTATCGCAGCATTCCTTATGTGAAGGTGCCAACAATAGCGATGCAGTATTCCGATCGCTGCACCAAGAACCGCTGCGTTGGAGAAGCAGCCCTGAACAGCACGCGCTGCGTTACCCGCACCAGAGCCGCACCAGATGCGCATCGACTGCATCCTGCAGACGCAAAAACAGATGTCGGTGCTTCTGGAAAAGCGGAGGACGAATTTCTGCCATCGCACAGCGCGCGCTCCCATTGGCGGTTCGCTCTCGGATCCGTATGCAGCGTATTCCGGAGGCCACTTCAGGACGCAATCGAGCACCAACGCCCGGGCGTGAGCGCATCCGCCTCCGGTCGCGACAGGCCAAGCCGTTGCCTGTGGATCTAAACCCCTACCCTCGCCGCTGGGCGCATTTCATTACCTGCGCGAGTGCTACCTTTTATCAGCCAGCTCCTCCCACTTGGAATTTTCTGTTTCTGTACTCAGGTCCCTGGCTCTAGCACCTTTAATACCCTCACTTTCTTTTTCTAGTACCATACAACACCTACAGTACCGGTAACCTTTTCTTAATAACTGGCCAACGAAGGGATTCTAGTGGCGCTCGCCCAATCAAAATGTCTCTCGTAGGCAACTTCACCTCCAACTACGACCGCGAGGCCGCAGCTGGTGGTGTTCCTACCCCAGAGATGCAGGCTCGTAGGCCATCGCATTCACACTTCCATGAAGAGGACAATCGTAACGACACATCATCTGATTCATCAACCATTGCTGCTCGGAACTCGCCTCCCAGGAGCCACCACCACACAACTGGTTCCATTGAGAAGGAAGTACCATACAACCAAGATGCCGAGGATCAGGAGACTGCACGGAGAGAAGCAGAAGTCCTGCAGCTTGCAAGACGTCTGACTTCTCAAAGTGTGCAGTCTGCTTCACACCACCAGAACCCCTTCCAGGCCGCACCTGGCTCATCACTGGATCCTTCTGGCGAGAACTTCAACGCTCGTGCTTGGACCAAGGCTATGATGAACCTTCAGCTTTCAGACGAGAACGCAGCTCCTCCCAGACAAGCCGGTATCTCATTTAGGAATCTCAACGTGCACGGTTTCGGTGCCGACACAGATTACCAGAAAAGTGTCGGTAATGTCTTGCTTGAGGGTCCTGCTCTGTTCAAGAAGCTGAAGGGCGACAAGGGCCGCAAGATCAATATTCTGCAGGGCTGCGATGGTGTTGTTGAGGCTGGTGAGATGTTGGTTGTTCTCGGCCCTCCAGGTTCTGGATGCTCGACTTTCCTCAAGACTATCACTGGAGAGACACACGGCTTCTTTGTTGACGACAAGTCAACACTGAACTATCAAGGTATGCTCTAATGATTTCCATTGTCTTAAAGGCATTTGCTAACTAAACCCAGGTGTCAGCCCTCAGCTCATGCAGAAGAACTACCGCGGAGAGGCCATCTACACTGCTGAAGTCGACGTCCACTTCCCCGCCATGACCGTCGGCGAGACCCTCTACTTCGCCGCCCTCGCTCGTCGCCCTCGTCACATTCCCGGTGGCGTCTCTGCGGACGAGTACGCAAAGCACCAGCGTGATGTCATCATGGCCATGTACGGTATCTCGCATACCATCAACACCCGTGTTGGTAACGACTTCATCCGTGGTGTTTCTGGTGGAGAGCGCAAGCGTGTCACTATTGCCGAGGCCTCGCTCAGCCGAGCACCTTTGCAGGCATGGGACAACTCTACCCGTGGTCTCGACTCTGCCAACGCCATCGAGTTCTGTAAGACCCTGCGCATGGAGACCGAGATCAACGGCACCACAGCGGCTGTTGCTATCTACCAAGCTCCTCAGGCTGCCTATGACTTCTTCGATAAGGTCCTTGTTCTATACGAGGGTCGCCAGATATTCTTCGGCAGGACCTCCGAGGCCAAGAACTTCTTCGTCAACATGGGATTCGTTTGCCCCGACCGCCAGACCGATGCCGATTTCCTCACCTCTATGACTTCGCCATTGGAGCGCATTGTTGCGAAGGGCTTCGAAGGCCGTGTTCCTCGTACACCTGATGAGTTCCATCAGCGCTGGTTGGACTCGCCTCAGCGTGCCGCACTCATGGTCGAGCTTGACGCCTACGAGGCGAAATACCCCTTCGGTGGCGAGGAGGCACAGAAGTTCGCTGAGTCTCGCAAGGCCCAACAAGCAAAGGGCCAGCGCGCGAAGTCTCCTTACACCCTCTCCTACATGCAGCAGGTCAAGCTCTGCTTGTGGCGTGGTTTCGTCCGCCTAAAGGCTGATCCCAGTATCACACTCTCTCAGCTCATCGCCAACTCCATCATGGCCTTGATCATCTCTTCCGTCTTCTTCAACCTGCAAATGACCACCAGCTCCTTCTACCAGCGATCCGCGCTGCTCTTCTTCGCCATTCTCATGAACGCTTTCGGTTCCGCCCTCGAAATCCTCACTCTCTACGCTCAACGTCCCATTGTTGAGAAGCACTCTCGATACGCTCTCTACCACCCGTCCGCCGAAGCCTTCGCCAGTATGTTGACTGACATGCCGTACAAGATTGCCAACTCCATCACATTCAACTTGGTCCTGTACTTCATGACTAACCTGCGTCGCGAGCCTGGCAACTTCTTTTTCTTCGTCTTGATCTCGTTCACCCTTACGCTGGTCATGTCCATGTTCTTCCGATCGATCGCCTCTCTGTCCAAGTCCCTTGTCCAGGCTCTGGCGCCCGCTGCTATCCTCATTCTGGGTCTTGTCATCTACACTGGTTTCGCTATCCCTCCTAGCTACATGCTGGGTTGGTCCAAGTGGATCCGCTACATCAACCCTGTCAGTTACGGATTTGAGGCTCTGATGGTCAATGAGTTTGTTGGACAGAACTACACATGTAACGCGTTCGTCCCCACAGGTCAGGGCTATCCTGCCGCAGACGCAACCACTGATCAGCACGCGTGCTCGGCTGTGGGTTCTGTGCCCGGTTCGAACGTTGTCCAAGGTGAGGTCTACATCTACTCTGCCTACGAGTACCAGCAATCGCACAAGTGGCGCAACTTTGGTATCCTCTGGGCTTTCATGTTCGGTCTCATGATGGTCTACCTGACCGCCACTGAGTTCATTTCCTCTGCCAAGTCTAAGGGTGAAGTCCTGGTCTTCCGTCGCGGCTACAAGGTTCCCAAGGCTAAGTCAACCGACGATCTCGAGAACAACCCAACTGGCCGCCCCGCCGGTTACGCCGACAGCAACGACAACATCGCCATCATCGAGCGCCAAACTGCCATCTTCCAGTGGAAGGACGTCTGCTACGATATCAAGATCAAGGGTGAGCCTCGCCGCATCCTGGACCACGTCGATGGTTGGGTCAAGCCTGGTACTCTGACTGCCCTCATGGGTGTGTCTGGTGCTGGTAAGACTACTTTGTTGGACGTCTTGGCTACACGTACCACCATGGGTGTCATCTCCGGTGAGATGTTGGTCGATGGTACTCCCCGTGACGCATCTTTCCAGCGCAAGACAGGTTACGCTCAGCAACAGGACTTGCACTTGGCCACCTCGACCGTCCGTGAGGCTCTTACCTTCTCCGCCCTTCTCCGTCAGCCCGCTCATGTTCCCCGTCAAGAGAAAATCGACTACGTTAGCGAAGTCATTAAGCTCCTTGACATGGACGAGTACGCTGACGCTGTCGTCGGTGTTCCTGGTGAAGGCCTCAACGTCGAACAGCGCAAGCGTCTTACCATTGGTGTCGAGCTGGCTGCTAAGCCTGCTCTGCTTCTCTTCTTGGATGAGCCTACCTCCGGTCTTGACTCTCAAACCTCATGGGCTATTCTCGATCTCTTGGACAAGCTGAAGAAGAACGGCCAGGCCATTCTCTGCACTATCCACCAGCCTTCTGCCATGTTGTTCCAGCGTTTCGATCGTCTCCTATTCCTTGCCAAGGGTGGTCGCACTGTCTACTATGGTGATGTTGGCACCAACTCCAAGATTCTCGTTGACTACTTCGTCCGCAACGGTGGTCCTCCATGCCCCCCCGCGGCCAACCCGGCCGAATGGATGCTCGGGGTCATTGGCGCCGCTCCCGGATCGCACACTGACATCGATTGGCACCAGGCCTGGCGCAACTCTCCTGAGTACGCCGAAGTCCAACGTCATCTTGAGGAACTCAAGGTCGAGCGCTCACAAGTCAACCGTCTCGAACGCACTCAATCGGCTCAGAAGCGAGATGAGAAGGCTGCCTACCGCGAGTTCGCCGCTCCTTTCGCTGAGCAGTTCCGCGAGACTACCATCCGCGTCTTCCAGCAGTACTGGCGCAGCCCCGCTTACATCTACTCCAAGACTCTTCTGTGTGTCTCCTCGGCTCTCTTCATCGGTTTCTCAATGTACAACATGCCCAACACTCAACAAGGTCTCCAAAACCAGATGTTTGGTATCTTCATGTTGATGACAATCTTTGGTCAGCTCGTCCAGCAGATCATGCCCCACTTTGTTACCCAACGTGCCTTGTACGAGGTTCGTGAGCGTCCCAGCAAGGCTTATTCATGGAAGGCTTTCATGCTGTCTAACATCCTGGTCGAACTCCCTTGGAACTCACTCATGTCCGTCTTGATCTTCTTCTGCTGGTACTACCCCATTGGTCTGTACCGCAACGCTCAGCCCACCGACGAGGTCAGCTACCGTGGTTTTCAGCTCTTCCTCTTCACCTGGATGTTCTTGTTGTTCACCTCGACCTTCACACACATGGTCATTGCTGGTCTTGAGTCTGCTGAGACAGGTGGTAACATTGCCAACTTGATGTTCTCGCTTTGCTTGATCTTCTGTGGTGTCCTCGCTACCCCTGCCAGCTTCCCTCGCTTCTGGATCTTCATGTACCGTCTATCACCCTTCACATACTTGGTGTCTGGTTTGCTTGCGACAGGTCTAGCGAGAAGCTCAGTGCATTGCGCTCCGAATGAATTCATCCGCTTTCAACCTCCGCAGGGCTCGACTTGCGGACAATACATCGAAGCCTACACGAGCGCGCTCGGTGGTTACATGCAAAACCCTGAGGCCACCAGCAACTGCGAGTACTGCGCCGTCGAGAGCACCGACGTCTTCCTTAATCAGCTATCCTCCAACTACGACGATGTCTGGCGCAACTTCGGTATCCTCTGGGCCTACGTCATCTTCAACATCTTCGCCGCCCTCGCTCTCTACTGGCTCATTCGCATGCCCAAGAAGGAAAAGGTCGACAAGGCCGAGGTCGGTGCCCACAAGGGTGCTGCGCAGGAGCAGATGCTTGACGAGCCCAGTCGTGTGGGCAGCCACGTTGATAACGAGAAGGTTGGCAACAACGCTGTTTCCACGACTGCCGAGCGTGGGCCATCTGTGCCCAACAACAATGTCCCCGGTGTTCCTACAGAGAAGGTCTAAGCTAGACTACTCTGTAGTTCATTGCTTTCTTCATGTGCTTATGGCGTTATACCACGGCAATTTACATGCCGCGCGATGCATCAGGCGTTTTCTTACTTTGAAATTAGAGTAGACAGATCTTCTGAGCTCAAGCGCTGAGCATTTCGCTTGCGGGAAGCGAGTTGTATATTTTCTAATAGTCATCTATGTTGGCTGTACACCAAAACAAGAATTAAATTGTTCATCATCACACCCAGTTGCCCCAGAATCTTCCCACCTTCTTCACTTTCCGTGGCAGCTTTCCAATAACCTGCATCCACAGTAAAAGCGAACAACCCTCGTATGACGTCAATACAGTTAACACTCAGGTCAGCGTATCCCGCGTGTTGCCCTTCAGAGTTGCACGCTACGGCACGGGTTGTTCGCGCCTTCCGAACGCCAGAGCGTTAGTTCCTCGAGTCGGACCGAACATCCGCAAGGACAGTGGCCAACCGAGTTTAGCCTCCGCTGTTTCCAAACTAATAAGCTCGGCTACCTAGTGTTCGGCCACCCCTAGTAATCGGCCACCCCACTAAATCTAATACTTGGTTTTTATTACGCTCCTTTATTAACACTATCTATTTAAAATAAATACCTATAAAGCTACTTCTAATTCTACTATTAAAGATTATTATACTAGTATTTTTATAAGCCTATATAAGGCTACTAAGGCCTATAAAGTTCCCTAATTAACACTCTAAGACTAGATAAATAGTTATTAACCTAACGTTACAGCCTACTTAAATTAATAGTAATTAACACTAGACTAAGAAGGATTTCTAGTAAATTAGATACTTAGATAGGACTTATATATATAACTTCTATTTTATCCTTATATATAAGAAATAGCTACTAAAATCCTATATATAAATAAGAAGTATAAGCTTTTAAAGTAATAATAAGTAGTCTATCTTATAATATATAACTTATATATTATATTTATAGTTAGCTAAACAATTAAAAGTACATATACTATAGTAGCTAATTATAAGATAATTTATATATTTTTTAAGCTATTTAAGTATACCTAAATTCAGCTAGAGATATAGTCTAAGGATATATAAAATATAAATAAGACTAAAGTTATACTAAAAGTATATATAAACACTTAAGTAGTTACTAATTTATTTAAGAAGAAAGCTTATATTAAATTACTAAAGGATTATAAGTAAGTATTAATTATAAAGACTATTTTAGCTATTAGTATTAAGCTTTAGTGCCTAGTTATATTTAAGGGCAAGTATCTATAATTAATATAGTTTTTAGTATAAGGTATAACGTAAAGCACCACTAAGGCAGTAACACCACTAAAGTAGTAACTTTTCCTTAGCATTGCGAACACCACGTACAAACATCTACTTTACTTAACACTATATACAGATTCCTCGTACAAAGCACTTATATCTAATACAGAATCTTCTTCTGTATCTTTTTAGCACGTACGCGCGTTGTGCCTAGTCTTGCCGCAGTTGCCACAGTGCTATTAACTTAGTTAGGCTCTTTCTTAACTACTACTACTACGTGCCTTCTTTGCTACTATACAACTACTAGATACACTTTTAGCTACTATTAATACTACTGTACTATACTCTATTATACTACTATACTAGATCTACTTTTGTTTGCAACTTATACGCTTAGTAAGCACTACTATCTGCTCTTTAAGCTAGTAAATACGTAACTTTATAATCACATTCTTATGTAGCATTATCTTAGCTCCTTTAATTAGCTGTAAGTATCCTTTCTAAGCTAATTATAGGTCTTATACGAGGGTATTACCTACTAGTCTTAATTACGATCTAAATTTGTGTGTATTGCTTAGTGTTCTTAACTCCTAGGGTGTTTCTAGGTGGGGTACTAGTAAGGGCGTACGAATTAGCATATTAAGGTAATCTAAAACACGCTAAGCGTTAACAGGCACTAGCCCTAAAGCCTTAAAGGCCTTCTTACAGTTATTATACGTAAACACGTAAAAAAACGCGTCTTTAAAGGCTAGAAGGAAGCCTTCCTTATTAATATAGAAGATGTATTATAATACTAAGCCTTGTACACGCTTAGAGTATCTGCGTTTTAATAGTGAGAAACAAACTACATTAAGTAGTTAGAGGATATGCAATAAGTAAGTAGGCATATAAAGGGTTAGGATCTTATATACAAAGTAGTAGTCCTTAAAATCCTAGTTAAGGTAGCTTTTATAGCCGTCTAAGATAAGCAGCCTATACAACCCCTTTTAGCGCACCTTTGTATGCTAGTTAAAGTACTTTAACTACTTAAGACTAAGTGCGTTAGTTGTCTAGCTATTAGTAAAGACTAAGAGCTTCTAATTATATAGTATATCTTCCTCCTTATACTAGGCTAAGATGTGTACAATGCCTTTGTAGATAATAAAGGGTAAGATAGCATACCTAGCAGTGCAGATACCCTAGATTACTGTTACCTACTTATAATCCCCTAGTTAGATTAGATTAGGTCTTATACGCCTCTTAGAACCTGTAACAACCTTTATTAAGCCAATTACACCTATCTAGAAGCCTATCTTATTAAAGTTGTAGACGTTGTCTGGATAGACCCTATACTAGGTGATCATGTCTTGTACAAGCTTGAACTATAAGCTAATAAGCTCTAAGTCCTCTTATATAATTCTCTAGCAATCCTTTACTTAGTTAAACGCCATTTTAAGCTGCTCTATATAAGAGATAAACTACTTAGCCTAGTTCTTACTAATAAGTGTCCTGCTATAGGCAGCTAGTAGTTAATTAGCTATATCTACTACCTTAGACAGTCTAGGGGCAAATCCTTGCGCGTCTAAGTTAAGAATATGTCGTACGAGGGTTTGCTCTTCTATAGGAGTAAGCTTTTATCTATTAGCAGTTGTAGATAGCTAGAAGGTAATTTTATTCTACTAATTAGAGAGCTATTATTATAGGACTTTATATGCACTAGCAGCAAGGCGCACGCTCTTAAATTAACCTAAGTTATACGCATTTAGCGCAAGGTTAATTCTACCTTCTTACTATAGTAGTTACTCTTTGTATTATTAAGCTATTGCGTGTTGTACGTAGTGTTCGCAATGCTAAGGAAAAGTTACCACTTTAGTAGTGTTACCACCTTAGTAGTACTTCACGTTACTAAATTAGCTATATATAATACTAGAGAATAAATAGATATTAGATATAATTAGATAAAAAAAGTTATAGTATATTTTTATACTAAATACTCTACTATTAACTAATAGCTATTATCTACTTCTACTTAATATCTATAGCTCTTATATACTAAATAATCTTACAATACTTTATAAGGCTAATAAGATCTATATCTTATACTTTCTAGCTTATACCTTATACTTGCTTTGGTTACTAAGTCTTACTCCTTTCTTAGTACTTAAATTATATTAATATACTAAGATTAAAGTACTTTCTACCCTTAATTATATAGTATATATTAAAAAAGAGCACTTTATTACTTCATATAATAAGTTAAGAGAAGGAGCTTTATTAAATTATATTATATAATATAAGCTAGTTCGTAGGCTTCTAGGCTTTACCTATATAACCTTAGCCTTACACTATACTTATCTTAAATATCTAGCTATTTAATTACTTTACTAGTAACTAGTTAGCCTTTAGATCTATTTAATTAATAACTTAGTACTTCTTAGAGCTTATAGACCTTATATAGGCTTTAAAAATAGTTACTATTATTAAAATCTCTTATATAGAGTACTTAGCTTATACTTAGTAAGGTAAGTAAAGCTATTACTAAAGCTAATACTAAGGCAGCCTAGCTAGATGTTATAGGTATACACTATTTAAACCCTAGTTCCTCTATCTACTAGAGTACTGTACCTTTTTAGTTAGCGTAGCCGAGGTAGGTTTAAGCCAAGGCCTTACACTAGAGGCTTAAAATAAATAACCTAAATACTAATTAGATAGTACTCTAAATATATAATTAAGAAAGTATATTTAAATTAACCTAAATATATACTTTAGTAATACTATAAAGATTTAAGCTGCTATAAACTAAGTAGTAGCTTTGTAGGCTTAATAGGTAAATAAGTTACTAGGGAAAAAAGCTTAAAAAGTAGTAGTAGTAGCTACTGCTTTAATACTATAATCTATATATATAGAGTAGTAAATGTAATTATTGTTATTAATAAAAATCTCAACTTAATAACGTGTGGCTATTTTGGTGAGGTGGCCAATCACTAGGGGCGGCTGAACACTAGGTAGCCGAGCTTACCACACATGGCTTGCTTTACGCCCGTATCTGGCTGTATACCGCGGCTGTAAGCCGTCGCACCCCGCCTCAGCGTCTCACGATGCAGCGATTAGAGCAAATAGGTCAGAGATGCCCAAGCTTACTGTGAGCCGTTTATGGCTAGAAAGTTGGGTACATAGCCATAAGATAGACCCACTTCCCCATACATGCATATCCATCACTATCCACATACGTCGTGCAAGCAAACGCCATGGCAGAACATCTCAGACGTCCGCCCTTCGACTTAGCCTACAAGAACGGCAGCGGTTTTCCCAACCCCGACAGGATCTTCGACGTAGAAGCCATGAGAAAAGGCATGAAAGCAGCCGGCAAAGACTTCAACAGCATCGCCAGAAAGCACCCTCAGTATACACACACAGAGATTACCGCTCCCGGCGTCCCAGGCCTGAGCGAGGCACCCGTAACTCTTGCCTTGTATCAGGTCCCGCAGACGGAAGGTCAGAGGAAGTGGAAGAACGGACGGCCGGTGATCTATCACACTCACGGCGGTGGCCAATTCGCTGGGGACCGGTACTTTGGGCTTGAGTTTCCTATGGAACATGTGCAGCCCAGTGATGATGTGGTGTTTGTCAGTCCGGAGTATAGACTTGCACCCGAACACCAGGCGCCGGTCGGGGCTTATGACGTGTACGCTGGGCTTGTGTATCTTGTAGAACATGCGAAAGAGCTGGACATCGATCCGGAGGTGATTGTGCTGTATGGTATCTCTGGCGGTGCGGCGGTTGCTGCGAGTGCGGTGTTGTTGAGTCGGAAGTTGCGAGGGCCGAAGTGTAGGGCACTGGTTCTGGATATTCCTATGCTCGATGATCGGAACGAAGCTTCGTCTTCGGCCAAGCAGTTCTGGGAGGGTACAATATGGCCAGGGTGGACGAATGAGCAAGGTTGGAATGCTGTTTTGGGTGATGGTGACAGGACTGATTCGGATGGCGTGAGAGTCGCTGGAAGAGCGGACAGTCTGGCTGATCTACCGCTGACATTTATAGATGTTGGTGAATGTGAATGTATGCGAGATCAAGCTGTGGCTTTTGCAACCAGAATCTGGAAGGATGGTGGAGGTGCGGAACTGCATGTTTGGCCGGGTGTATATCATGGGGGCGCGATGTTCGAGCCGGGCGTGGCGGTAGGCGAGGAGATGGTCAGGGTGCAGAGGGGGTTTCTGGGGAGGGTTTTGGGGTTAGGTAAAGAGGTCAAGAATGGAGAGGAAAGAACAAAAGCAGTGCTTTAATAGATAGAGAAAGGATATGCCATCTAAGAGCCACGGCCGCGGCCACGCCCTCTACCTCTGCCTCTGCCGCCCCTACCACCCCTGTTATTTGGCCGTGGTCCTTGGGGTACACCCCTAGTCCATCGATCCTTCTCGTCTCGGAGGTCCTTCCATCGTTCGTCAAGACCTCTGTACTTCGCATCTCCCCGCTTCAGTCCATTTTGCGCTACCTCCGTGGTGACGTCGTCCTGTACCAGGAGTTGCATTCCCAGACCTTCCTCATCGCCTTGCTCATACATGCCCAGATTGAGTATCTCGCCTCGTGGGTTGTAAGAAGTCACCACATCTACAACGCCGCTATCCTCATATCGCGTCACCGACTGCGACAGCAGAGTATCGGGATACGGATCAGCAATACCGTGGAAGGTAAGATTCTGGATCGAGCCTTCAAGACCAGCGTACAGGTTCGGACTCGTGGCTGAAGGAATAGATAAGCTGTACACCGGCGAGTCCTCCCGACCGCGTGAATAATCTTCGCGGTAGGCGCTCCGTTTCGGCGGCTGACGCGGGTTGAGGTACAGGTTCCAGCCGCCGCAGATTGCGGACGCGGTGTCTTTCGAGGCATTGACAATCGCATTTGAGGCATAATCTTGCCCTCGAGGCTTCGGTTTCGGCTTCGACGGAAGAGAGATGCTGTGGTATGCGTGCGAGCCAGATAGACGCAGATCGAAGACCTTGAGCATGCTGTGCATTGACACGCCTACAATAACACGCTCTAAGCCCTGTTTTGCAAGCGAGTAGATGGATGAATCGTTCGTGGGGTCCCAGTATAGGCTTTCGACATCGCGGGGTGATCGTAGGTCGTGTAGTCTGACGATGCCGTCGTAGCCGCCGGAAAGGAAGACGTTGCCGGATTCTGAGCCGCTTTGTGCGTGACTGGAGACCGGAAGGATGGGGTAGATGGATGTTTGTGAGCTTCGAGTCGTGCCTAGTGTGAATGATCGATAGGGCGAGGATAGGAAGCCATCTGAGGAGATTTGATAAACTTGGATTGGTTCGCTGGCTGGACCGATGCCAATAGCGACCTTATCTTCTGATAGGAAGCTGCAAGACCATATGCGACCAGTCCGAGCTCCTTGAATAGCCGGTACGACCTCTGAAATGGCCTCGATAGGCTTGTCTGATATATCGCAGTCCAAAGGGTATAGCGATAATGATGTATCCCCAAGGGTTGCAGCCAGTAACGGTGTACTGCCGGAGGATATCGTTAGGGCACCAACAGCTCGTTCGAGAGTTTCAAAGCTCTGTTCTATGGTCTGGATGTTCCCTTGATCCACATCGAGCCGGGCAAGATGACCGGAGGCTGTGCCCAAGACCATCGACTCGAACCCTTGTTCCTTCTGATGGGGCCGAAGAAGTCGCAGGCTCGTGATATCATCTCTCCCTTCATTACTTTCGGGTATTTTGTATGTGTACCAAGAGTTGGAGTGCCCGAACAAGTCGAAGGTCGTTATCTTGTCTTCGCCAGAGGGCTGCTTCTTCAGACTACCTTCGTTCCTTGATCCTGCCTCTTTCACTCTCAGAACAATCTGAGTGCCCGCAGACCAAGCTAAGACCTCTCTTCTGTCCAACCACGAGCCTAACGTCTCGTCATAGCTGTCAATGCTGGGCTGATAACCCATGGTCTGCCCTCTAGGTCCTCTCCACGGCGCAGGCTCCCACGTGTTGAGACTTGTAGTCTCAATGCTGGGTTCCAGATATCTCGCAACGAATGCTTTGCGATCCCAGTTTCGGCAAAGTGTAGTCAGACCGTGTACGGAACTCCGGGCGTCGACATCTAGTCCATGGATGTGAAAGCGTCCCTTCAGCAGCGCTTTCCAACCATCCAGTCTGGCAAACTCTGACAGCCGGCGACTGGCTAGCCCTAGGTGTAGCAGATCCCGGGGCCGGTCGAAGTGGCTGGCAATTATCGAGAGAATTTCGTTTGGCAATGTGCTGAGTGTTGCCATAATTGTTCATGTGTCATTGCTTGTGAATGTTACATGCGAGCTTTATCTTTTGCAGGCTACCGTCTTGTAAGTATCTAACGCTTATACAAGAGTCATTAGGTGCCCCGGACGCTGTAATGGCGTAACATCTTTGGTGTTGACTGAAGAGTGACTCTTCGACGATGACGACAGAGCAAGTCCGTGTGGCGACTGAATCAGCTAGCGTGGTGCATCAGCCACATCTCCTTTTCTCCTGCAGGTGGGAACGGTCAAAAGCGAGCAACAACACTCTGTGAGCTCGCAACTGCCGTGAAAACGATCTTCAAGACCTGCTTGTGATGTTGGAACCAAATCTGGATGTCATCTGTAACTCTTGTTCCTGGTATCCGGACAGCGCAAGCCACTCAACGTAAAACACAAAATAAGGTTTTACGCTAGTTAATGTGAAAGCCGCGAACCCTGAATGCGTTCCCTGTCATTCGCGCTGCTCACCGCTCGAGTCATTTCCCGACCATCAATCTGAATCTCTTCCTGAGCAGGTGGTCTGCTTCCAGTACAGTGGAATGCCTTACTAAAGTTTCGACCCAGCCATGGTGGTCGCACAGCTACTTGCGCTAGAGGATTTGCTTATCCTCGGCCAACCACCTCTTCCGGTACTTAATTGCTCGAGCTATTGGTCCACACCCTTTATGGCGTTGACAACTCCGGAGCCTATCCCGTGGTTATCACTGTACAAGCGCCAACCTAAATCAAGCCTACCGACCGCTGAGATCTGCAACTTGCGACAGTTATCACCGGTCCTTCTCCACCTCACCCTGACCCTCATGCAAGTCATAACAAGTTGACACAACCTACACACATTGCGACACCTACTTGCGCAATGGCGGTCGTGGCGCCGAGCGAGAAAAGAGTGTACGAGCTCACCAGTACGGTTGGTATGAACATAAACAGGATGCGACAAGGCATCAATGCGCTCCGGCAGCTGCACGACCGTTGGACGGGCTGCAATGAAACAGCTATCAATCTCATAGCACAACTCACGGCACTGCGATCGAATCTGGACAATGTTCACGATTGGCTTAACTATGCGATCAATGAACTGCACCCTCAGCTTCTTTCTGATCTGGATGTCTTGATGGCATCCTGCGCATTACTCGTGCGCCATGTGGATCATTTGATCGCAAGTCTGCGGCAGCCAGACGATGCTGTTGACTGCGCGGTTAAGTTGAAGTATACAGTGGGTGCAAGGTCCATGGAACAACTCCGGGATGTCGCTGAGCGACAATCGGAATCCGTGCGAATCCTGCTGGCAGCATGTAAATGGTAAGCCAATCCGCTCGTTTTCAATTTTGCGCCTGAGAGATCTGATTTTTCCAGCCACACCACTGCGCAGCGCAAAATCCTGCTTCATAAAAGTCGCCAGATTAGAAAAGAGGATGATCTTACCATGAAGGTGCTAGCACGATCTTCAAAATGGAATGGTGGTTGCATGACTGTCCTTACGGGTGTCTCGAGAGGCATCCAAGGGCTAAGGTTATCCTATCACAGGAAGTTCAAGCAAAAAGACGTCTACGATGAACCGACCGAGAAGGACTACGACAATGCTGCAGCTGCCATCAGGTCCGAGGCCATTGATCGCGCGTTGCAGGAAGATAGCATGATGCTTCGGCGAGAGACGAAACTCATGCTGATGGGTCAGGATAACAGCGGCAAAGACCTTGTCATGCACCAGATCAAGGTCTTGTATGCCGAGGGTTATTACTCGCCAGAAGATCGTATGAAGTTCCGGGACGCCGTGCGTTCGACGATGAGATTGCTCATCCATTCCATCATTGACCTCCTTAAGGATACAGGAATCAATCTACCCACGGCGCTGAGCCATGACTTTGCCGTCTTACTTGACGAGGTGGACCTAGTAGACATGCACCGTATTACGAACGAAGCCGCAGCAGCCGTAAGGAACTTGTGGGTAAGCGCTGAGTTCTCCTCAATGTACCTCAAGAACTTCGAGATCGACTTCCCACAATATGCACCCTACTTTGCTCAGGAGGTGCAGAGGATCGCATCAGATGACTACGTACCTACAGAAGCAGACATTATCCGTCTGAACCAGTCGATCGGAGGCATAAAAGAGTTACGTTTCAACTGGGATGAGTTGGACGTCCACCTATTCAACATCAACGGGTACATCCCAGACCAGTTCCGCAAGCGCTGGTTTCACCAATTCGACAGCGTCACCTCGCTTGTCTACACAGTCGATGTTTCTCTCTATGACCGCCCCTTCTATGGGCAAACAACAAAATCACAGCTTCTAGACGACTTCGCTAGCTTCGAGTCCTGGGCCACGTCGCCTAAATTCGCTGATTCCGCGGTCATTCTCCTGCTCAATAACTTCACACGCTTCCGCGACAAACTGCGCTACTCGCCGCTTGAGACACTTTTCCCGGATTACGTGCCCAGCGAGACTGATCCGGACAGCTCGGCCCGTCAGTACATCTTGAAGCACTTCAGAGACGTCAACCGCAACCGACTGTCCATCTACTCGTTCTGGGTCGACCTCGATATGAGCGATAACCAACATTTGTACGCTGCACTCAAGAAGACATTACAACACATCCAGCAGCGCAAGGCGAGGAGCGAGGTATGGCAGGAAAGCGAGACGAGCACGGGCTCGGGGACGGGACTCACGAGGAAGCTCACGAGCAGTCGGCTGAACTTGCGGTCGAGGAGTGGGTCGAAGTTGGAGGGCCTGCTGTCGAAAAGGTCGGTTGATAGCGAGTTTTCATGATGTGTTAGGGCAGGTATGATAGACAGGCGGCGATGGGTTTTGGCGGATTCGTTCATGATCTGGCGTTTTGGATGCAAGATACCATATTGGGTAGTGCTCTTGTTCACGATTGTTGGGCGGACAAGGAGGCGGTATACATACATTAGACGCACATTACATACAGGGCTATGGTAGTGCAATAATATTGATCTAGATTTTGGATGTTGTGGAGAAATCTATGGCCCTAGCTTGACGTGTCAACGTGGGTTGTAGGAATGGTTTCTCCGGTCATACGGATCTGCAACAACACCAGCTGGTGGGTCAGCGCTCGCTGAATACTGCATTGAGGGCGCGCAGAAGTTTGTGCTTGGCAGGGTCTCATGTTGGTGTATTATCTGCGGATATGTATAGACATACTCGGATGCTGGCCAGGTGGGTACATGGGATGAGTAAGACGAGTAGTGCGTCATTCCTGGCGTGGCGAAGCCTACATTTGCGGCCCAGGGCAAGACGTTTGAATCAGGATAGCCTATCGTTATCGGAGCGCTCACGGTGTATGTGCTTGTACCTTGTGGCGGTTCGGAACATGAGTGGGTGAATGTATGAGTGTGCTGAGCAGCCGGAAGTACTGGGCTCCATGTCAGATTTGACAATATCGCTTGATCGGGTTGTGGAGAGCTGAGTGTGACTGGCATGGTGTTGATGTGAGGAGACGGGCTTGCCGCGAAGGGCTCATAGTCGACTGACCCCGAACAAGAGCGGTCTTCGTAAGGGCTTGTCGATCTGGTGTCAATCTGTCGTTCACCAGGGTCGTCATCGTCGAGGAGTTGTTGCAGCTGTTGGAGCTTGCGTTTGCGCTTCTCTCCTGTGCGAGAAAAATTAACATTGATCAAAGAGCGGATCGCTGTGCTGAATCGACGTACGGTAGTTTCGAGATGCTATTCTGTTCTGCTGTTTACGCACTTCACTGTTAACCTTCCTTGGTTTCGCCTCTGCTGCTGCTGGTGCTGCCATTGTTTGCGCTCTTGGCCTCGAAGATGCTTCAGTTTGAAGCTTGGTAGGAATATTCATTCTCCAAGTGGAAAGAGTTCGCTGATTCCGAGTGAGTTGCAAAGGGCTGACGCGAGTAGGATACCTTCTGTGACCTAGATATGGTAGCGGCACGCGGCTCTTCAAGGTTGTATAGCAGGGTGACAGACTCCAGCCTCAACCAAGAAGGCCAGCACTAGCCGCATAGAGCATGTAGACTCGTAGTGCGCCGCTGATTAAGGAGGACAAGAATAGCAATCTGAAATGACAGAAGAGGCGGATGTAAGCGAAACTACGCAACACTCCTCCCGCCCTTGACCTGGAGCTCGATCGTAATGAAGCGGAGCGCAGACAGTGTCACTTCCCAATTTCTGCTCACGTGTGGAAGAATATCTTCACCACACGAAAGCAGTCCTTCGCGCCAGATGCCCTTCTGACACTTACTTTGATATTGATCGGCCTACATCGTTAAAAGAAAGTTTGTACAATCGCTGACAAGCGACCTCGAACCTCATGGTGGTAAAAAGGTACTGGTGTACCCTCGATCTTTGAAGACCGAGCTTGTTGGTCCGCTGGACAGGGCCACAACGTGGCGGGAGTGAGCTAAGAGGCGGCGTTTGCAGCAATCCTCTCACACTTCCTGATAACGGCAATGCCGCGAAATGTGGCAACAATACGAGTTGACGCATGACACGCAACGGCAGGCGGAACGCAGAGCGATTCACCGACATGGTGTCGTGACGGTGAGGTTCAGCAGCGCAGCTGCCCGCTGCAACGATCTGTGGGACTAGCGTCATGATGACTGAGCCGCGCCATGTAAATCTCACTCCGCTCTTTTGTCAGAGACGCACTCGCCGTTCTTATGAGCTGATAATCATCTTCGAGATTTCAAATGTTCGGTCATACAATCTTTCGTGAAACAGTGAACGTCTCGGTATGCACTTGAGGTCGCGAAGACACGGCAACCGGCAGCGTGAAAGTGAGCGGCCTTGGCGGTCTTTCGTCGTCTCACAGACAGACCAGGATAGGACCTGGCAATTGCACGAACGCATCTGAAGGGACAAACAGTTGTCAGAACAAATGGCCATGATGAACTGCCTCTGGGTTGAACCGGACGATATCAGGTGCGACCGACCCCAATTCCGCCAGTTCACAATCGTCCATGTGGCAAAGGCGCGCCTGCAACATTTCGCGTAGGATCGACCTCGTGATAGAGAAGCAGCTGCACTTCATTCATTGGCTGTGCGCAAATCGACAAGCGAGCACCCAGCAACGCTGAGCGTGGAAAGAACTGGGTGCGGGAGGACCCGAGCATGGAAGGGTCGCCAAAGTACAGGCGCCTTTGACCCTGGACCACCCCTCTTTGAAGCAGAATTTACGGCCAGAACATCCATGGACCATGCAAGGTACGCCTTCAATTCTTCCTGCAGGGACGCCTGTCAGTCCTCCCCATTTCTACAGAATTGACCTGGCTGCTTTCGCTCGCAGAGCCCGTCTGCTATTGTCTGTTTAGAACGGTGTGCAATTGAATCGTTGCAAGACATCAAATGACCAGGGCTGAAAGTGTACCTAATGTTGATAGCTGGGTCGGTGGATGAAGATGTAGGATTCTGTGACCCTGTAGGCGGTGCGCAAAATACTAGTAATCACCAGGATCCACAGAAAATCTCATTAATGGACCGACCACCTTCTCGAACAGGCCTCAACATTCGCTTTGGTCGAGCGACCACCGGGCATTGCCACGAAATTTACATCGATCATGGCCTGCGCGAAATTTAGAACCATGCCATTTGCGTACCTGCGTAATATCCATGCCCATAACCTGGGGTAACACAAAGACGTCCTCGTCAACTGACTAAATTTGCAAGGGGGCGCACATGTACCAAAGCAGCGATGCCTTGGATTTCTGTCGTTCTTGAGGAAAGCTTCCCAGCACCCACGTGCAGCAATCGATAACTCCTGCATGCGCCGCAATATACGGAAAGGATCTGTAGTATTGAGCCTTGGGTTTCTTGAAGCCGCAGACTGTGCTACTGACATATAAAGTCTGAATATGTTGCCTCGATGAACACCAGTAAGCGCACCACTACTGCCATTCTTAGTGTGCCTGTTATACCTGTCTCAGGAATCTCACGATGGCTTGTCGATTTGGATCCCCGGACTTGGTCACATCATTATCCAATACAGCCGCATCACCAACTTTTGCCTTCAATGCCGCGAATACCAATTACTTAGGCATTGTAGGAGAGTTCACGTCAAGTAAAGACCAGACAATGATCAAATAGTCACATCGCGCTAACAAGAGGTAGACAACGGTGCTACCTGCTCTTTCCCAACTCGCTATGTCACGCAACAAAGAACCTCTACATACGCGATTACGCCCATCATTGTGACCGTTGGACGCACAACTACTTGCTCAATCCTAGCACCTCCCTCTATCACGCCTACCGCTAGTGGCTCCACCACATACTCTGGGTTCGAATGTCCCAGCATCACAGACAACCAATTTGCACCCGGCACCTATACGCTGAGATTCAATCAGCCGAATGTTGCTGGTGCTCCTACCATCTCGTCTCGGACTTTCGTGGTTGCGTCTCCCACCTTCAGTACTGACAGAACAACCACAACCGTTCTGGCCACGGCGACCGCCTCTGGCGCGCCAGTTGACACTACTACGTAAGTGTGATCTGGTCATGCACCATCAATATCACTGATGTACGGATAGTCTCTTGGGTACATCCACTCTGACTATCACTGCCACGGGCGCTGATCAGACATTCACGCAAACGGTCACTAGTCCCGTCTTTGTCACAACCACTCTTACAGACTTTGTTAGCTCCTGCATTACTACAGCGGACACATCTAGCAGTGACGTTGCATCTTCAACATCGTCTGCGCCAGTCAATACGCCAACTGCTGGTCTACCCGCTTCTCAAGATGGTCAGTGTGGTTCAGCATCTGGGCAGACTTGTGTTGGCACAACCTTCGGATCCTGCTGCTCTCTCTACGGCTACTGTGGAAGCACTGACATCTACTGCCTTACTACCGAAGGCTGTCAATCTGGCTATGGAGAATGCACCACACCTTCCTCTGTGTCCAGCAACTCTCCTCCATCGCCTACATCCACGGAGAAGGTCTCGATTGATGGCACATGCGGTGGCGAAAATGCGTATGTGTGCCCTGGTAGCGGTCTGGGAGACTGCTGTTCGCGTAAGTCCCTCCCAGAATCTTTGTCTCTACTACCCCCGCTAACTGTACTTAGCATACGGGTGGTGCGGCACAAGCGACTCCCACTGTGGCGCAGGCTGTCAGAATGCATTTGGTATCTGCTCGAGGCCTACGCCTACCGGAACTGCGCCTCTCCCAACCTCGACGCTCCGAGTTTCATTTGACGGAGCTTGTGGTGGGACCACAGGACAGACTTGTCTAGGAAGCACATTCGGCTCCTGCTGTTCTGAGTATGGTTATTGTGGCAGCGAAGCTCTCTACTGCACTGGTGCTTGTCAGCCAACGTTTGGTACATGCGACACTACCCCTGCCAAGCGCTCAGCGCCTAAAGGGAATCTTCGCGCTGTACCTTTTGCAGCTGCAAGACGCTCCACGGGTCAACCACAGAAGCAAAAGCGCGCTATTGGAGGCGCTGGTCCTGATTACACATACCCGCCAGTCCCTCGCACAACTATCACCTCGACCGCGACGCAAACTATTACACTCATTCCGACAGCTGGAGGCGCCGGTACTACACCTTCGAGTATTGTGACTACTACCACAACTACCTTGCCGCTACCTGGAAGTACTGTCACGACTACCACGACGTTTTCGGTCACCGTCCCGACTACGGTCAGAACCACTCAGACTGTATGTCCTACAAGCTTCTGATCAAAGCGGTGCTACATCATATCCCAGGAAGCCTCGACGGTGAACCGGCAGCATCTCACCGTCGCCCTATGAACGCTTAGCATGTATTACAATTTAATCCAAACTGGAGCACTTACAACTTTGAACCACCAAACATTGACATCCATAGCATTCAGTCGCTCGCCCCATGCAAACTCCCCTAGCTTCTGGCTGTCTAAGATATCCTTCGGGTATGTGCTCTCGTCGTCGGAAATGTGCTGCAAGGTCTCAAGACTGCGTTGGACCACACGCGCTGGTCCGTGAGACTTATCTTGCAAGCGCCTGACGGCTACCGTTACATACACCCACTGCGCCACCATTACCTCGGACCGTGACATGATCAATATTGTATCCAGCCTTCTTCTCGAAACTGTTGATGACTCTTCGCAATCTTTCTTGAAGGGCTGGTGATGGCTTGAGCCCCAGGATAGTGCAACCGCACAACGCTCATCTTGTCATGAGCGCACTGCTGTGTCGGTGGTTATTTGCCTCACCCGAACCCATGTTGGCGAAAGAGTACAAGGGCATTCTTCTTGCCCACTACATTTCCATCGCATTGAGAGGTGTGTTCGATGCAAGCCAAGGAAGCTGAATACACTGGTACCTTCGAAAAAGGTATTGCGGAGGTACAACAGGGAGATTCTGTCAATAATAAATTATTTCTTGAGGACGCTGGACTGTTTAGTGACATTGTAAAGTGGCGAGTAGCAGCCTTTGGGATAATTCTACGCGAAGCTTCAAGCCGGCTTTGTTGTTACCGAACGCCTGTCACCAAGGGGTTCCACCTTGCTAACTGGGCAAAAGCAGCCGTCGAACTGAAGCAAATGCTGATGTTCAGCCCCAAAGCCTACCGGATTTGCATCTGTCTGTCGGGGGACCCATACGAGCCGTCATGAATGCAGGCTGAAAATGGCAAAGGCCGTGAGTTGGACTAAGACCTCGATTACTGAAGATGCTGTGTTGCACTCTGCTTGTTCCTTGCTTTGGTGCAGCACGACCTAGATGTCCTCCCTGCAGACGCAGATGTTACTACAGCACTTGTAGGTCATAAGCTGTTCTTGCCTAGACTGATTAAGAAACAAACCTTCGATCAGGCGAACGTGATATCAAAGGCTGTGGTTGGTGGTGATCGACAAGATGCTAGATGATGCAGTTCATATTCTCGAGGAAGGATCGACTGAATCAGGAGATGAGAGCTTACAGACCGGTCCTAAATAACTTTTCGTACAGTTATCTGAGCATTTCAATGCGCATCAAGTAGTCTTGGGAACTCCCGGAAGATGTTTACAGATTGTTGAGGTCTGGAAATTGCAGACGGCGTCACTAGATCGTGCAACGGGCAGCAGCTACGTCTTCGATGCGTACCTACTCGAACAGAGCCGGTAAACATCCATGAATGGAATGGCGCAGTCACTAGCAACAAGCAGAAGTTGCCATGGATTGAACAGAGAAGTAGATATGAAATGACTGGCTCTTTCCAAAATGGATCAGCCTAAAGGCGTACAAATCACAACCACTTTGTTGAAGCTCGCTCACTCACACCCACACCCATACTAATGGCGCTCAGGCATCTGGTGCTGTCTCTTTGCATATCCCTCATCATCGAGGACACTCTGCAGCCTCCCCTCCTCTCGCACAACATCTCTGACAACCTCACTAACATTGCCCTCAAGCACGACCTTGCACCCTCTGGGTAACCACCTCAGGATATGAAAGGCGTTCGCATACACACTTGTGGCATGCGACATGCGCCCATCGTCTGGCAAACTCGCCTGTAGTATGATCTTGAACGTCTTCAGCCCCCAGCAGTACCGTAGGCCCAGCCGCACCAAGTCAGCGAACCCGTCAAGTATATCGTGGTGGCTGGGTATGGTGAGGATGACATGTTTTATGAGCGAGCGCGAGCGCTGGTGCAGTGTGCTGAGGGTGTGGATCCCGCTGAGGAGGGAGAGGGTGAACGTGTTTGCACTATACAGGACAGAGCGTGCTTCCTTATATATTTCCTTGTTGAGGCGCAGAATTGTCGGAACGACTGGGTCAAGGGGTGGTGTGATATCTGGCGGTGGAGTCGGGACACGCTGGCGGCGGGCGCGTGTGGAGAGGTCGGTTGGTGAGGCGAGGGGACATGAGTTGTCGTCGACTGCGTTGGCTGCGTCTTCGTCTTTCTCGGAGGCTCGTATAGAGGCGTGGAGGTAGAGCGGTGCGTCGCGGTGGAGGGCCATGTGGTATATGTGGATGCGCAATTCGGCAGGTAGTTGCATAAAAGGGAAGATATCCTTTGGGCCGGATGGGGCTTCGTCGGTCGGCAGCGAGGGTTGGGACTCGGTCATTGAGCTTGGTTCTGGTGTCGCGAGGCCATTGCGAATAGTGGTTAAAGACGGCTCAATGTGTGTCTCCCAACCGCGACAAGCGCTGGCTTCCCTCTTCTCCTTCAATCTCTTGGATGCTCGCGGCGGTGCTGCGTGTTCTGGCTGCTCAGCAGCTGCACTACGGCGCGTCCGCTTGCCCAACGCTTTTCCTCTTGCAGGCTCAGCCATGTTATTCGCGTAGAACAGAAGCAGTTGTGTCCCAATTCATATGCATGTAATGTTCAGATATGCGGATCCGTGCGGTTGTTGCGCGTTGCGAATGATCGATCGATGACGACAATATAGCTGATGTTTCAATACAAGTCCAGCGTCGTGTTGAGCATACCAAACGTGGAAACAGTGAATATCTTCCAAAACTCTATCGTACAAACAATGCGACCATGAAATGGATGTGACAAGGCGAGGTTCTGCGAACGGAATCCAGGCAAGGGTTGCGGGGTTTGGACGGAGGCTGGCGACGGGAAGGCCCACTGCGGGCCTAGGCTCCTGTCGATCACTCACGTGCGCGTCCACGTCACTTCTGGGAACAATTCGGAGTGGATTCGGAGTGCTGAGTTACATGTTTGCACGCCCGATATCTTCAACAGCTGTATGCATACTGCAATTATCATTCTAACTAGCTACCAGGCCTCCAATGTCCACATGCAAACAGACACACACATCCACGCCAATGATGCTAGTAGGGACATGGTAAAGGGAATCATATAGCGTCTTCGAAACCAACCGTCCCTGTCCCATCCCTCCTAACCAGGAGAAGCTTTTAGGTATCTCCACCACCTTACGGCGGTGCTGAACGAAACGAAAAGCAGATATAGGGCATCGCTCCAAGATCAAGTATCAAACAAGAAAACGCATTTCCACTTCCAGCTCCCATGTATACAGCATCTACAGGTCTATTAAGTTGTTACCTCCCTGAGGCCTTTGCTGCTGCTGTGGGGCGCCAAATGGATTCGCGCTCTGGCCGCCGTACGGGTTGGCACCGAAGCCACCTGCAGGTCCGGTCTGAGCCGGCATCATGCGGTTCTGCTGGGGCATGCCGGTGAACTGGGAGTTCAAGAAGGGGTTATTGCCGGTTGCGTTTGCGTTGATGCGGTTCAAACCTGCACCAGCCGAGTTGACAAAGGTGCCAGGTGCTGTGTGCTGGGCCGGAAGACGAAGATTGCCGACGTTTCCGAAAGTGTCCTGACCCTCTCCTGTCGCAAGGAGGGTGTTGAGCCTTGCCGCATGGGGGTCCATTTCCTTCTGCGGCTGCGGCTGCTGCTGCTGCTGTGGCTGCGGCTGAGGTGTCGAGAACGAAACTGGAGGGTTGAACGAGGTGTTGTTGAATTGTGTCTGTGTCTTCTGTTCTTGCAAAGTGTTGAGCGAAGGAACGCGTGCTGCTTGTGTCGCAGTCTGAGGTCGGTTGAACCCCTGTGCGAAGGGATTGTTGGAGCCAGTGGGCTGGGGCATCAAAGCCTCCTGCTGGTTGTTGCTTGCCCAAGGGTTATGGCTACCAGGCTGAAGCGTGCTCTGCTCTTGAATTGGCTGCTGCTGTTGCTGCTGGCCCATTCCACCACCGAACTGGCTGTAGGGGTTGCTCATGTTAAAAGAGGTCTGCTGAGGCTGCATATACTGCGCTTGCTGCTGTTGCTGGCCGAACTGATCGAAGCCAGTCTGTTGAGGCTGCTGCTGGAAGCCCTGACCGTAGCCACCATAACCATTCTGGAAGCCTGTCTGTTGCTGTTGCATACCAGTGGGCTGAGAGTATGCGTTGTTGAGGAAACCGGTATTCTGGGGCTGCTGTTGTGGCTGCTGCTGATCCATCAAGTTGCCAAACCAATCAACCTGTCCCTGCTGCTGGTATCCCTGGTTATTGCCAGTCGGCTGGTATTGGGTTGGCTGTGCGGGCGCATCACCGAAGAGCAGGTCTGCGTTCGTCTGTTCCAGCTCTCGCCGGCGCAACTCCTCCTCTTCCTTGCTGAGCTTGATTGCCTTCGCGAGATCGTCGTCGCTTTCAGGTACGGCGTTGCGTTCCCGGCGCTTCCTCTCCTCCTCAGCCTCGTTCTTGCTGGCCTCAAGGGCAAGCTTGAATTCGAGGTCCTCGTCATCGCGGCGCGCTCGCCTCTCACCGCCCTCTCGTCGTGGCCTATGAGACCCCTCGCCGTTTCCTGCGTGGTTGCCAGGGTATTCTTCAATGCCAGTGACGCGCGACTTCCACGATTTCCGGTCGGCTCGCTCGGCGCGCAATCGTTCTTCGTCCATGATCAGCGAGGTAAGCTCTTTAGCTGCCATTCGCACTGCCCGACGTTAGCATCGCCCTTGTTGCCTGAATCATTCTCACTTACCGTTCTGACCAACGTCGCGACCATCCTCATCGGTATACTGGAACTCTCGCAATGTCTTGATGATGTAGATGTTCTTGCGCGCCCATGTCACAACCAGCTCGGAGCCTTCGTGCAGACAGTAGTCGAGGACCTTGAGCGATTTCAGGACGTGGCGCCAGTTCTTTCCCTTGTCGTTCAGTCGCTTGTCTAGCATGTCCATGACCTGATAGAAATCTGTCGAGCTGCATACTTGGTTAGCGCAGCTTCCGCAACCGATCAGGTGGTCCTACTTGTTGAAGGTGATCTGAGCAATCTCGGCCATGTCTGAGCCCACCGGACCCCATGGGTCGTTGCTGGTGGCATTGCGGACCTTGACTTCGACCGCAGAGTAGCCCTTCGTAACTATAAGACCTATTAACCTCTGCACCGAGCGCAATGCAGATGCCGCAGCTTACCATTCTTGACGCTTCTCACGACCTTACTCATTTTGGCTGTGGTGTCGGTACTTTAGGATGCGAGACCCAAAGTGTATGCGACGGAAGAATTGACGTTTCGTGGGTGAAGTGTGCACGATAGTGGTAGACTCGTCGGTCCGTTGAGTGCGTGGGAGCTCTAGCGTTGGGTATGATGCAAGACCACGATTCTCTGCTTGGCAGGCGAGCCAATGAAGGTGCCGAGGTGACGGGAGCAGCGCGGCTGTGGCTGTGCAGTGAAGGTCGGCGACGGTTGCGGGTGACACAGGCGTCGTTGCAGAGGCAGTGGGGTGGCAAGCCTGGGTTGGGGTCAGAAGTCAGGATGCAGACGCAGGACAGATGCGGGTGCTTCGTCATGCGAGGCTGGGGTTGCTCGGCGCGCAGAAGGGGCCGATCTAAGCGGCGCCCAATGCGCGTGCTCATCTCTGGCATCGACTGCGATTGAGACGTAATTATGCAAAGTGCAATCATGAAATGTATTTACATTTGATGCTGCGATCTTCCTCAAGATACTCCAGTAGGAGTTACATTCGCTTTGCTCCAAAATAATGGCAGACATCTCCCAGGTTCAACGTCAGGTCGCTCCAAACCAGCAATCCTAGAAGCCCTAAAGACTCCACGGGCCTAAACTTCACACTGAACATGCTGCAAGTTCGCAGTACAGAATCTTTACCTAGGCTTCGAGCCATAATTATGTAATGGCCCAGGATAGTGATAATGGTTTTGATTTGCGGTGTATTATTTTGCTACTACTTGCGCAGAATGTTTAGTCTAAGGGCGGATGTAAATCCTTCATTAAGTACCAGTCTAAGTGAGAGTGTGCCTGTGTGCATAGTAAAGAACCAAGGTAGGGGCCAGAGACGCCCTTGCCAGTCTTGTAAGGCACGCCTGACTCCGCCCACCCACTACACGGGACCACCCGTGAGAGCAATTTTACCTTGCTCCTGCACCCAAATCCGACCAAGATGGAAAGAGACTGCAACAAATGTGACGGCTAAGCTGAGAGTACAAAAGAAACCTTTACGCGGACAGAAGGGGAAAGTACTGTCGAACCCTGTCAGACCCATGAGAACCGCCATGCAGAAGGACCGATCAATCGAGAGAACACGCCGGCTGACAGGAAGGGAATTTTTTGTGAGAACACAGGGGTATAGGTCCTGCCAAAAACACCAATGTAATGGAATCGAGACTCGAGTGCTATTGATACAAGGGGAGAGCGAACGATTTATTGCACGGCAGGTGCCCACATCTCATTGCCCATCCTCTGCTGGTTGGGGTTGTAGTGGTCCGGCTCGGTGCTGTTAGGACGGCGGATGTTGTGGTTCTGGTAGTACATGCTGTTCTGCGTGTTGCCGTACTGAGGCTCGGGGTAGACGTAGCCGTTGTCAGCGGCTCCTGGTGAAGGAAGAGCCTGCTGAGATGGTGATTGCCAGCCCATGTTCGCCATGTGAGGGCTGCCGTTGGCGCTGTTAGTGCCGGATTGGTTGTGGTTGGCAGACGCGGGTGGCTCGAGAATCGACGGGGGGCCATAGGCGCTTGGGTGCGAAGTAATGGTAGGGCGAGAGTTGCTCACGCTGGAGGTATACGACTGCGAAGTGAGCGCTGGTGAAGCACGTGGGCTCTGCTGGGGCATTTCGCTGCGCATATGAGGGGGTACGTTGAGACCACCCATGTAGGCGTAGTCAGAGGCCTGACGGTGCATAGCAGGAACAACACCAGCAGGCATGCCGTTGGCGGGTGAGAGGGAAAGAGTGCGGTCGTTGGGGGAGGGAGTGTTCAAAGGAGACTGAGTTTCGGAGTAGTCACCGCCATCTGAGCGGCCAGTCCTGCTGGGTGCGGTAGCGCGAGATGCAAGCGCAGCAGCTGTGGCAGCGGCGGCTTCCTCGACTGTGCCAGTGTGGTGGTTTTGGTGACGGGTCAAAGTGGTACGACGCGTAAAAGTCTTCTGGCAATCGGCGTAGGGGCACTTGTACGGTCTCTTGCCGGAGTGGATGCGACGATGACGGGCCAGCGAACTGGAATCACTGAAGGGCTAGAGAAGATGTCAGTGAGAGGATAGAAGAATGACTCGAGGATGAAATACCTTTCCACATCGCTCGCACATGTGCGGCTTTTCGCCGGTGTGGACGCGTTGGTGCACAGTCAAGGCAGAGCGCTGAATAAACTGCTTGCCGCAGTTGGGGTAATCGCACACGTGAGGACGGATACCGCTGTGAATACGTTCTGTGGGAGTCAGTGCGTGCTTTGTTGTAGGCCCAAGCTCCAAAGCTTACCATGACGTGCAAGGTCGCTGCGTCGCGCGAAGCCTTTACCACACGTCGAACATGCGAAGGCCTTTGGTGGGCCATTATCGCCCGCAGCGCGACCGCCGTGCTGCTGGCCCTGCTCCTGCATCTGCTGCTGCGGTTGCGCGTATGCGTGATCTGGCGGCTGGGGAATGTAGTTGTTGTTGTTCAGCATGGGCATGGGCGCCTGCATTTGCGTCGGCGAGGGGTAGCGCATGCCGTTCATGTTGTGTGCAGCCATCTGAGGGTATGCGGGCAGCTGCTGCTGAGGTTGCTGTGACGAGTATCGCGACGAGTCGGAGGGATGGGGTGACACGCCACGCTCAGAGCCGGTCTCTGACTTGATGTGGCCGCCGTTCATGTACGGCGCAGCACCAAAGTGTTGCTGCTGCATGTCGTGCTGCATTGCGCGTTGCATGCCGAAGTAGTCTCCTGTACCTGCATGGGCTGTTAATCGCGCGTTCAGAATGGTGTCCAGCTCCATCTTCTGACCAGAACGAGAAAGTTACGCGTAGCGTAGCAGAATCGGCGAAAGGGCTCAACGAGCAAAGAACGGGTAGAGCGCACCAGTGAAGGAAGGTCGGGCTGGTGGTGAGCCTCACAGTCGCAGGGGGGCGCTGTGTAATGATGATGGTGATCAGTGAGCCTCAAAGAGCGCCGTGGTGAGAGTGGCCCGTTCCTTGGGACCTCGAAAAGCTGGGGCGGACCGCGTGCGGGTCAATGCAGATGTTGCACTAGATGGCGATGTCAGTCCGAATGTTGAGCGAGAGCCGCAACGGCCGTGGCAGGAACGAAAAAAGTGAGGAGCGTCGCGCCCAACAGGCACGCTGGGCCACGTCCGCCAGACTCGAATAGGGGAGTGAGCGGTGAAGGGCCTGCAGGAGCGCTGCGAGGGCTGCACGCGATGCAAACAGGGTGCTGCACGGGAGAGAACGTACCAGTATAGTATTGAGAAGGCGAAAGGAAGGAACAGAGAGTTGCGATGAATATGAGGCGTGGTGTTGTCAGAGTACTTCTTTCCTCGTCGCGCGCGGAGAGTTCAGAAGAGGCTAGTACTGTTTGGGAGGGCTAGCGCAATGGAAGCCGTCCCCTGGCTGAACGATGTGCAGGCGACAGGCAGGCGTGGCAGCAGAGTCAAAGCTCGAAGAGGCCTCTGCGCAATATCACGACCAGTGCAGAAGCGGGCGCTGAACGTCTCTGAAACTGCAGACTTCACCCACGGTTGTCTCTGCCACAGATGTCGCAGATGGAAGGCGCTCTGCACGACAAGCAGGGATGAGGAGCCGACCGCCTGAATATTTTCTCAGCTGTCCGTAGCCGCGCAATCCGAGCGACGATGCAGTGCAGTCCAATCTCGTATTGGCCGAGATGCTCTGTTTGCACTGCTTTGTGGTCCTGAATGGCCCGGCTTAGGCCAGTTCCCCTCTTTCAAAGGGTATGGGTGACGTTGGCCTATTCGAGATGCAGGTGCGACCCAGCAGACCTTCGTGGCTGAAAAGCTGCACAGATCACTTGCTTCGGCACTCTACTCAAGCGGCGTGGGTGAACACCCTCGTGGCAAGGCAGAACACTGGCTTTCCAGAGACAGGAAAAGCAAGGTGAGCTGGTATCTGTTTCCTGTGTCAGCTTGGGTCGGCCACTTGCAGCTGTGCCACGTCTGTTCGCTGATGATCTGCTTCAGGAATGTACATGACAGTCATGACGAAGCTTACCTTGTCCAGGTTCGTCCCTTCCTTGTTAGTCGACCAGTTTATTGGATGTATGCGGTGACAATGGTGCAGATTCGCGAAGAATTCGATCTCGTGTCACTCGATCTTTCAGTGCAGTTCAAACAATGAGGCAAGCATCCATCACAGGTCAAGGCGCAGGGAGCACTCATATACGATACATTGATCGGCTCTCATAAGCCTCATGATGATGGCGTTTCAGGAGCAGCCCTATCCTTGTGTTCATCTTGCGCTCGACAGACTACAGCTTCACCATCGCGTTTCTGTTAGTTCTCCGCTGCTACCTGTCAGGGCGCTATGGCATCCTGCGGCCTGTCTTGAGCCGTCAGTGGCGCCCGCGTGTGCAGAACTGGGATCCACAACCCGGGCGGCAGAGGTTTGGAGCAGGCGTCCGCATAATTCTCGAAAACCCATCCAGGGCATTGGCCGCGCAGGATGTGGAAGGCACGCATGCAACACACACAGTGGCTGCGCGTAAGATTGGGGATTCATCTTGCGATGCGCAGCCTGCTGCAGTCGGCACATCCTTGAACATAGGGATGGGCTTTGGCGCTGTTTGGGCTTCTGGAATACTGCCGTAAGAAGGAAGGCGCTATGCACCGCGGCTTCTGCCCATGGGTCACCCCGTCCAGCAGGGCGACCACTTTCAAGCCGTCCTCCGGTCCGAGCAGATGCGACGATTCGAGCGACAACTCAGAATCTCATGCGTGCGCAGCATAATGGCTTGGTGACTGTGACGCCATTGGTCAATATTGAGTTTTGTTTGCGAGGCGAAGTTCTTGCGGTGAGCAGCCCCTGATCTTCTTTCTCCACTGACTCGGACGTGAACTGCTGGCGAGTGCAGTTGGCTGCAGAACTTCAACTGCCAGATGGCAGCATTACCCAATTGCGCTCTTCAAGCTGGACAAGTTTACCAGAATATCAAACTCTTACAGCAGCATCTTCAAGGCTGCGCTGCCTCAAGATTATACTCCTTTGGCTTCGAACAGCCAGCGCGATATTGATGTTGTGGGCCTTCTCGATGGATACATTACACGTCACCTTGCACAATTCCATCGGGGGTTCATCGTCAATTGCATCGGTGGATTCGCACCGGAGGCTGCTGTGGCTTGCTGTCATAAATGGCCGTCGATTGTCCACCCATGCCAAGCCGCTCTCACGAAACAATTCATTGACTGTGTTCTTTAGGGCAAATCGATCGACGATATACGCAGTCACGACGCACACTTTGGACGGGACGAATCAATCACATCCCGGCCATTGTGGTACTCAAAACCATTCGATCGCAATACTGAGCACACTGTCTCAATCCCTACCAATGCCCAAAACGAAGGCTTCCGTCTGATCCGTCTGTGCGCATCCCATAAATCCGGTGCAATGCACGCGCTGCCGGACCCCCACTAAAGCCTCGCTGCACGTTTCGGTGATCGACTCTGACACCCGCCCGCCAGCCGCCTCTGAATTGCACAAACCACCATTTCTTTTTTCTTCACGAATCCAGTATTGACCTTCAGCACCGCGTTTGCCTGAAGCATGGCTCACATCGACGATGCACACTCACCGACAGCACCTGCAGTCAGTTAGATCAACGCAGAATATCCGTTTAAATTGCACCATGACCACAACATGCACGGCTGTTTCACATCTTTCTGTTCGCCGCACTTACTCCCGCCTGTCGCGTCCAGGGAATTACGGCATCCTATTCTTATCCCCCGGAAGCGCGCTTTGCATCAGATTCCCACGCGCGCTGTGTCATAACTGGCCAGCGGTTGCGGCCCCAGGTCACACTGTCAACCAACCCATCCAACGTTCCGATGCAGGGGAGCGTCTGAAGTCCCTACCGTAAGGCTTATAAGGTATCCAAGCGTCCTTCCACGTAATTTCTAGAAGGAGCTTAGATCGACGGTGTAACCCTGCGCGCTGCGCGCCTGAAATTCCCCTGTCTTTTCCAGAAGATTACCCCTTTTACTAACCTTTCAAGGAGCCTGGAGATGAAGGTCGACAGCCTGCTTTCGTCACAGTGATGGGCGAGCGCATTTTGCCGACCCAAAGTGGGCTTTTGTGCTATCCTACATGCCTTTTAGTCATGAGACTGTTTATCAAGAGTTTGGGACCGAATTGCGGGAGCGCGTGCAACTCCCCGTTGACAGCCACATGAACGGACACACAGAACGTTTCTTGATCTCTCGGTCGCCCAAGAACCAGGAATTTGACCGAGCAATTTCGGCAGTCGAAGATGTTTGGTGGACCTGCGGTGTGTTGGTCGAACAGACGGTGTGCTTATAGTTGTCTCGGATGTGCGGTTGCGCTTCCGCGACCAACCTCCTAGTCATGTGATATACGAGGTCATCCTGGAAGGACGTTGAGCTTCCAGCCTCTCTTAATGACATGTCGTCTGAAGTGGGCGGTCGGGGACAGGACACGTCTAAACGCTTAGCCGGGTTCCCGGTGGCAGTCATCGCACGTTCACCCGCCGAACCTGATGCTGACGGCCAATGCCTCCCGCTCAGCACATCACTGCACGTGTAGACCCTGAGTGCTGCAGACACCTATTGGTGGTCAGTACAATGAAGGCACAGATGGACCCTGGAGGTTTTCGCAGGTATAGTAGGTTCGGTTATCAAAGAATGAAAGCCGTGCTTCGCACGTGGAATAACAAGAGCCAGTGGACGAGCAAAACACGATGACACCACGACCCTGGACAAGACAAGCGCACTGTGAACCATTCGTGTGTGATCAAAAGGATTGAAATCGCAATTGAGATACTCTTCTACAAGTTGCTACGAAAATAGTCAAAGAAGCCGGCTATACCACAACAATAGGAATCGTCGCAATGTACAGCACGAAACCAAAGAGACTCGTCAGCTCAGGAACAACCACCCGTCTACCCAACTCCGACACTCTAAACCCTCGGTACACCACCAGTACCGAAAAGCTCCATCTTGACCCTCTCGGTCGGGACACCGTAGGTTTTCAGCTTAGTCTCGACATCCAGCATGAACTGCTCCGGTCCGCAAGTGAAGTACAGCGTCTTATCGTTATCCGTGAACAGCACCTTCCTATCGACATTGTCAAGATTAACACGGCCCCTAATAGTGTAATCTTGGCCCTGCACCTCTCCCTCCTGCGGACTGGAGGAGAAGTACACAACATGCAAATTACTCTTCTTCACCGCAAGGTCATCAATCTCTTTCTTGAACGCCCTCGTCTTGCTATCCCGCGCGCCCTGAATCCACGTAACTGGTCTTGAGGAGTGCTCGAGTGTAGTGTTGAGAATGCTGTTCAAGCATGTCAAGCCCACACCAGCTGAGATCAAAACGATGGGTGCGTCCTTGGACTCGTGTTCCTCGTCAAAGTAGAAGTCGCCCCATGGGTGCGAGACGCGCACAATGTCGCCTACGTTGTACTTGTCGTGCAGAATGTTCGAGAGGTAGCCGGGATGCGTCATGTGTTGTGGCTCGCCGACTTCGACACCAGGTTCCCGCTTGACGCTGATGCGCAGATAGTCTTTGCCTGGCGCATCGGACAGACTGTATTGGCGCGCTTGCCATACGCCGCCGTCTAGCTCGTCGACGAAGACGTTGACGGAGATGTATTGGCCGGGCTTGTAGATGGGGAGCTTGAGGTTCGAGTCGACGGGCTGGAGGTAGAAGGATGTGATCTGCTCGGCTTCCCTCTCTTTGCGGGTGATCTTGAACTCCTTCCAGTCTGTCCAGCCGTCTGCTTCCTCGTATAAGCCCTCTTCTTTGTTGATCATTATGTTGGCGAGTTGCCAGTAGGCAGATTCCCAGGCACTCAGGATATCAGGGGTGGCTGCGTCACCAAGGACGGTCTTCATGGTCTTGAGGAGGTGCTCGCCGACGATGCCGTAATGCTCTGGTCGGATGTAGAGGGAGGCATGCTTGTGGCAAATCAGTTCGACAGCTGGTGAGAGCTTGCCCAAGTCGTCGATGTTGGAGGCGTAGGCGTAGAGGGAGCCTGCGAGCGCGCGAGGCTGGTGCCCAGTTGCTTGGTGTGTGTTGTTGAAGATATTCTTAAGCTCAGGGTGGGCCTCGAGCATGTCTGCGTAGAACTTGGTGGTGATGGTCTCGCCATGCTGTGCCAATACCGGAACAGTGGCCTTGATAACCTGAACTTGTTCAGGTGTCAGAGGCGCCATTGTGGGTTTTGTGTTGGATCTCGAATTCCTTCTCTTAGCAGTGGAATTTATGGTTTCGAAGTTGATGGCGGCAATATATGACAGCCGATATGAGTTATTTCCGGCAGGCTGTAATGATGAACACCCTGGCAGATATCCTTGTTTGGTAGTGAATTGAACCTTCGATGGAGCTCAATGATGTGGTGATGTGGTGATGTTGATGGTATGATGAGATGCATGTCCTCTCCTCTATTGAAGATATATACTTCACTCATTGTCGACCTATATCCCTACAAAACCCGCAGAGAAACACATCTCCGCGGCAAAATACATTTTGCATCCCAGTTTCCTCATCGCCGAACAGTCAGATCCTGTCAAAAACCTGATGACCGATCATACGTGCAAGCGTGCCTGGTGTTACGCAGGTGTGTATTACGTACATTGCACGTGCAGCGCGGCTCTTCATGCCGCCACGTCCGCCGGGCAGAGCCTTTTCGAACGTTCCATCGCGGAACTTGCACGTGGTGAGATAAAAGAGTGAAAGTCTCCGACTTTGTGAGTGAATCGGGTCGCTGGAACAAAGTCCTGCTGCTGTGGATTTGCAACGGTCCTGTGTGATCCACTATTCCCGCATTGATCGGCCAGGTCAACAGCTGCAACGTTATCTTTGCCAATCTCACTGCATCTGAACATAAGCAATAACTTGCGACAAATGTCGATCTGAAGGTTTGCTCTTTGATACATCCTGCCCACTTCGTATGTTGTGCTGGTACTCTCCCCGCTTTCGCTTCTCGATGCCTTTCCTATTCTCAACGTGACTGAATATCACCCCATCGAACATGCGTGGCAGCCGACATCTCCCGGCGCAGCTTTGGTGAGCCGTCAGCCAAATGGAACATCAAGTTATTGGGCGGTCAGGTCCCATTGCAGAGTTGAACGATGATTCAAATGTCGGGTGATGTGCAAAATTAGAAGGCTTTGGGGTTGCGGTTTCTCCGCGGCCAAGGCGGGGCTGAGAACGGAACTTCACCTGTTGCACATCCAAAGGAAAACATTGTTTGGTGGCTTTGAATCCGCACAGATTGACTTTAAACAGAGGCACGGCGCGCCTGTTACAGAAAATACCTACAACGACAGTCTGTCTTACGCTCAACGATCTCGATGGCCGCCTTCCTTACTGTAAGATCAGGCAAGACCTAACACTTGAACAGTCCGGGGAGGCACGACGAGAATTGTAAACAAGATTGTTTCACGCAGGATTAACCAGATCCACCCGCGAGTCCCAACTTTAAACCCGAGGGCGAGTCAGGAACTCAAACTGGTAGACGAGGGATCCCAGGCGAGATGACCATTGTTATAATTCCAATTGACCAACTCGAAGCTATCAAGAAGAACGGATCCAGCCTTCTCCCGGCACATCAAGTAGCGATCGAAGTATTCCGTCTCTTCCTTCGCGTCACCGCTACCACCGGTGCTCTGAACTCAATCTCTTTCCGGGTGCATGATCTGCACGCATCCCCAATGAACAATTGTTATCTCAGTCCTACAGCAGCAACACCACAGCCTTCGAAACCGCTGATCCTGGAAGTGAGTCTTTGGTGCTCTCCTCGAAAGTAGGGTGAAACCTCTTATTCTTACACAACACACCCTCAATCTTCGCACCCTCCTTCAAAGCCGCCGGCTCTTGACAGAACAGCGCAGGAAACACGCACAGCAGCACTTTCTTGCCCTCGGCCTCTGTGTCTGGAATGGGGTCGTTGCTCTGACTGTACGCCTGCATCCAAGCAGCACAGAATGGTTTGCCCGGACGGACATAATGTGTGCGGTAGTCCTTCGGACTAAGCAGAAATCGCTGCTTAAGATCAACAACCTCTTTCGCAAACCTGCCGGGGGACAGTGCACTGGGGATCTTGGAAGATGCGCAGCGTTTCTCCTTTGCTTCCTCGAAGCGAACCTTGAAATGCTTTACTCGGCGTGCAACTTCCGTGTCCTTGAAGTCATCATCCTCGAACATCATCTTAGCAGCGACCTTATCATACTGTTGAACTCTTGCTAGACCATCTGCGTTGGTCTTTTCGGCTGCGAGAATTGTGTTGTAGTGGTACATCATGCCATCCGAATGCATGTGGTTGAGCATAGGCTCTGGAGAGGCAAAGGCCCAACGGAAGAGCAGTGCGCTGAACAGAGCTTGCTGTGCATGTGGACTTTTGATGATTGGGTCGATACTATCGATGTAGGCTTCAAGTTGGTCATTGGGAATTCGACCGTAAGTGATGTTCTCGACAGCGCAAGCAAGATACCCAGCGCTCGATGGACTGATCTTGGGAGTCACATTATTCGGTCCCACAGTGGAGACAACATGATCGTAGAACATGCTCCATGCCTTATCTACCTCGTTCTGAGGGGGCGTCTTCGGGAATACGGCACCGGTATTGAGATTCACGTATTTGATCAGCTTCTTGACCACATTGCGGTGCTTGATTTTCAAAGCGCGCTGAGAATTGAGATCCTTGACCAGATCTTCAACGATGGAACCATTGGGGTCTTTACAGGTACGGAGAAGCTGGTTCACGTGTTCGAAAATGTCCTCCGGCAAGCTTTGTTGGTGAGTGACGAAAGCGCTCATGATCGACAAGCAGACATCGAGCTTGTTGTTGACAGACGCGAGGGTCGAGTTGCCTGTGTTCTGCTTCTTCGTTGGAGGTTCGATCATGACGATGTCCTCATCGGACATTTCCACGGCCTTCCTCTTTCCGAAAGTATGGGTGGTGGCCTCGGTGATATGATCCATAGAGGGAGCGGTGTTACCAGTCAAGCGACTGGATGATGCAACGAACTGCGCTTGCTCTGGTGCATCGTCGATGATAACAACAACAGGAGTAGCTTTGTCCGGTGTTGCAGTGTGATGCTGTGCGTGTGATGCGCTCGCCTTGCGAACAGCCACATTCTTGGGAACAGCTATGCCTTTGGTAATGGCCCAGCCTTTTTTACCTTTGGGAGAAGTCACAGGGACACGAGTGGAGGATGTTCTGGTCGATTTGTTTCGCTTGCGAGAGGGCTCGTATTCATGATCGTCAGGATCTTCCGGAGTAGCTGACCTCTTCCTTACGGCAGCTTGCCATGGGGGCGTTATCGGGGAAATAGTGGATATGGGACTCATCACAGGTCGGTCTGCGGCACCATCAATGGCCTTAAACACGTTAGCCGCTAATACGGGGAGCTTGTTCCACAGGTCTTACAGTGAGATCGCCATTGTGCGGTTCTGGCGTATTCTCAACCTGGAGTGTCTCGCTGCGCTGATCAGCTATATGGTCCAACCCCGCTTGCGGTTCGGCTTTGTTGTTCTCCTGGTGTTGTGTTAAATTTTCCTCAGCCATTGCGAAGATTAACTTACAGTCTCATCATCTGGGAAAGTGTCGCCCAGGGCATCATTGGAGCGCCTTGGCGAAGGAGGGTCTGCGCTCCAACGTGCGAATCCCCATTCCTTGCGGAGCTGGTTCAGTTCTTGAAAGACATCAGATGGTATGGCGGCGAGATCAAGGTAAGCAGTTCCCTGGTTCATGAACTGTTGTATCGATGGGTCCTGAACTCCAAACCCCCTGAAGACCCTTTCGACTCGGCCTCGCACAGTGTTCCAAGTCACATCTCTGGATGAGACTCTGAACAGCTCATGTGTGACAGTATCAGCATAGTCTAATCCATAATGAATGCAGTGGTCGGCGTATCCAATGATGAAAGCCACCTCTCGCGTGGTCCACGACCTCTTTGAAGGATTGTGGTTTGCCATCGGGACTGCTCGCAAGATGGGTTCGATCTTGTGTGCCAAGAGGTGGATGAAAGAGGAGCGCGCAAAATATAACAAGAAAGACGGTAGAGGGAAAGGTTTTGTGAGAGTGCGAAGGTCGTGACGCAATAGCAAATGGACCATCGGTTTCGATGCACTTCGTGCATAGAGTGGGCCTTTGCCTTCACTTACTTGCGCACGCGATCTCCTGTTGTTGCAATGTTTGTTTTGATCTCGTCACGTCGCTATCTTCGCATCCGCCTTCACCTCTGCATCGAGTTCTTACAAGCGCATATTCCCTTCCCTCTTCCCATATCAAACACCCCCAGTGTGCTCACGACGCCGCCTTAAGCTTTCCACTCCTTCCTTGCGTCTGAGCCTCTTGTGACTACCTCCGGGGTGAGCTCCAGTCCCCAGCTACCTTCATTGCAATGACTGACAATATTCAAAAGGCCACACTCATTTTGGGTGCTACTTTTCACCTGAAGACCTTCGCGACCACCTCTAGCATGCACCATACTGGTACTCGAGGTCGCGCGATACGCAAGGCCGCGACGACCGCTCGTTCTCAGATCGCCAAGTCTGCGAAGACAGCAACGGACTATCGGTCTGACTCTGAAGCTGATGAGCCTGTGCCGAAGCTCGCTCGCATGTCTACTTCTGACAGATCTCGAGCTCGTTCGAGCACCAACAAAGCACCCGAGTGGTTATTCTCCATTGACTTTGGTACTACCTTCACCACTGTTTCTGCACATATGCGCGGCACTCCCATCGAGCGCATCCACACTATCGACAACTTTCCTGGCGAGAAGCAGCACCATCGGGTTGGCAGGCAGATCCCTACAGAGATCTGGTATCCCAAGAGTAATGCTCGTCCTACTGGACGTGTCAAGCCACGCGACATTCGCATGCGCTTCGGCAACGAAGTGCACCGTATGGCTGAGGATGAAGAGGGCATTGCGGTTCGCAAGATGTACGATGATACCGACCGTGTGACCATGACGAAACTTCTTCTAGGCAAGACCGATTATGCTCAGGCTTCGAAGGAGCGTCTGCAGGAGACACTTGCATCAATCAAGTTAAAAGGCCACATTGAGAAGGATGAGGATGTTTTCTTCCATTTCTTCCAAGCGGTTTTGGAGGCTGCGAAGACACGTCTCGGCTCCGATTTTAATGATGACAGCACTGGTATGTTTCCGCTCCACTTGCGCAAGCTGTACTGATATCGACCCACAGTGGAGGTGATCTTGTGTGTCCCAGTCTGCTACAACCCTTCAGCGGTCGCGATTCTAAGCGCGCAAGTCGAGCGTGCTATGAAGAATGTCAAATTCGGCACTGATGGCAAATCGCCTTGCAACATCTTCGTTGTGCACGAGGCTGAAGCTCAGGCCATGCAGGCATTGACTGAGTCTCTGAACGAACTCGAGGTGAGCTCCTTCCTCACACTTGACAGTTCGATATACTAATATCGTTCACAGCGCGGCGAGAGCTTCTGTCTGATCGACTGCGGCGGCGGTAGCATCGACATCGGTATCTACCGCATTGCGCTGACTGAGCCCTTGCGTCTTGGCTCTGAAGTTCATGAAGCTATGGGTATGTCGACATCTACCCCTAACTCTTGATCTGGCTAACATTGTTGAAGGTGCTATGGTGGGTGCTGGCGATCTGAATAACAAGTTCCGGAACCTTGTGAAGAGCATACTTCGCAGAGAGCGCTACTTGGAGAACGACGAGGACACCATTGACAGCATCATCGAGGCCGAGATCATGTACCGCTTCGAAAACGACAGCAAGCGCTCTTTCCAGTACAACGAGTCCGAAAAGACGTACCCTATTCGCATCAGGGGCTTGAGGGAGAGCGTCAGTGACGATCGCATTCAAGACAATTACTTGGTTTTGACATAGTGAGTTCATCATAGACGTGGCGCATCAATATACTGACCGTAACTCAGCCAGGACATCTGGTCGATCTTCAGGCGGTTGGTCAGGAAGATCGGTAACATGATGGAGGAAGCAGTCATGAACGCTAAGAGCGCAGGCTACAATATCAGCAAGGTAGTCGTCGTTGGCGGTTTCGGCGACTCGCCATGCCTTCAGAATTACCTCATCGAGCAGAAAGATCGGATCGTAAGGAGGCTGGGCATACCACTTAAACTACGCTTCTCACCGCCTAACATGAGTGCGACTGGCGTGGCTACCGGTGCGATTCTCCGTGCTGTCAACAAGGCCAACGGACCTTCGCGCATTCCATGCCAGAGTATTGGCATCTTACGTCATATCCCCTGCAAGTCTGAGGTACAAGACTACAGCGCTGAGGTCCTGGAGCAGCCAATGAAGTGGAGCGTAGCGGAAGAGGACGACTATATCTTCGATACAATCGAGTGGGTCGTCAAGAAGGTATGTCAGTCTGCGCACACCAAGTATCAGCCTACTAATGTTCCAAAGGATGACACGATGCTTGACGCTGTGCACACGGTCACCTTCTTATTTGAGCATGTCTTCAAGCCGAACGAAACAGAGTGGATTCTTGAGGAGCAGCTCTGGGCATCTGAGACGTGCATCCTGGACCACTTCAAATTGACTCACCCGAACAATACTGGCAAGACAATGGAGATTGGGGCTGTCGAGTTTGACATGACCGGTAAGAGGCAGCATATCCGGAGGGAGAACCGGAACAACACGGATTTACAGGATAAGGTGGTGATCTTGGTCGAGATGACGGTCATTGACCGCAACTTGGAGTTCACTGCGCGTTGGCCCGCGACACCTGAGGGTGAGATCATCCAAGGATCTCGTAAGTTCTTTAGTGTCGCTTCGGCTTTTATTCCTGGTACCCAGTAGGGTTGTAGACGCCAAGCATCGTTGGGTGTTCTTAAGACAATAGTTTTGGACAAGTTGTATAGCTCCAGCATGTATTGACAAACTTTGAACAGTACAATAGAATGACTGAATACCCCCAGGCCTCTCGATGATCTAGCGAAGGTGACATAGAAAGAGGCTAGTGCAGAACACATTCCTTAAAGTCGTTCGTATTGCCTCAAATCGACAGACCTCGGTGACCTACCAGGTCAACGAAAGCAATGGACGTCTAAGGCAGGTGCTACAACAACTCAGTGCACAGCAGCTCTGCGCACTGCAATCCTTCTCGCCCAAGGCTACGGGTACTAGAGCCGCATATTGCGTGCATATTCGCTCTGCAGCACCACGTGGTGCGAAGATGGACGAACAGCCGGGTTCTGATCGGTATGCCGCCTACGTTTTCGTGCTCCCGGATGAGGTCGGCGAGCCGGTGAAGGCGTACCGGTATAACAACACCATACGTAGCCGTGACAGGCTGCATAGCCAGAAGGCATTGTAGAACCTTGGCGTGAAAAAAGGATACGAGGATGTGGTGGTGCAGCATAAACCCTTGTGTAGAGGCTGGAATCTTGAGGACCAGGCTTTGAGATTGCGAGATGCAGGGCATGGTGGGGTGACGCCTGCTCATCTTAGTTCTGAAACACTTGCGCTGTGATTTGGTCGTCAGTTCGACAAGGTAGCAAGATGCAAAGTTGTGATCTTATAGTCATGCTGTTCATGCTGAGGTTTGCTTCTCGCAGTTGATGCAGATCCACGTCCTGCGACGCCTCGACGAGAACGACCACATGTGTATATGCTCGCCTGAAACGATATTGAGTGCATATTCATGGCTTCTGCTCCGGGTGTTGTGTAGCAGGATGGGTACACGGCAGGTCGCTACCGGAACTGCTAACTTCGTAGTGCAGAGATCAGCGTACGACCTTCCCACTGGGGGAAGGCGTAAGATCAGGTCTCTCGATGACATCCTCGTGGGTTCCGGGATCCACGCATCTGACGTGCGTTGGCGGTCGTTGTGCATCTAAGCGACGTCGTTGTTGTAAGCTTGTAAGGTTGTCGATGTTGTGTAAGGCTGGGCAGAAAGTTTGTTGTTCTGCCCTTCCTTCCCTCCTTGACCGGTGATAGTTATTGTTCCACAGATGTCGACGACAACACTTGCGCAGGCAGCTACGATAGCTGCAGATTCTTCCTCACATTGATCGGGAAGCCATTGGCGTTTGTTGAGTTCCGCTGCATCCGCCTCGCGCGTGTTTGACTGAGCGCCATCCTCGGTTTTGGAGATTGAACTCCGGGTGGCTTTGCGGCCGAGGCCCAGGTTCACGATGCAGTCTATGGAGGATTTGAAGGTACCTGGCTTTGGAAATGGTATTCAGAAGTTACAGCATGAGCGCCTGATAGTTTCGAATTCCGCGACGGTGCAGACGCCTTCTGCAAACTTCAATCCGGGCTGGCATGGGACCGAGAACTTGGGACACGAGTAGTTTGGGACACCAATGCGAGGCTTGCAGGCAGGAAATGATCAACTGCAGCTATGAGTCTCGGAGTCGGAGCGATGAGAGCGATCGGTCGACAATGGTAATGTTTCAATACGAAGCGCACGCCCTAGCAAATGCAGAGAACAGGTCGTGTATAGGCGTACATCCTTACGCTGCTTTGGCCCATTATGAGGCGTTGATCCAGACAATCGGACAACAGACGATCAAAACCGCAACGCTGCACGCTTGAAGAGGCACGGAATTGCTTTCCGCAGCTAACAGCCCCGACATCAAGGGCTCGGGTTAACGGAGCAGCGCTTCGACGTTTCTTGAGGTGTTATTCGCGTGTATGCGTGGCCCTGTCTTCGAGGCTTGCTGTGCCGCAACCAGTTGTGCTCTTAGCGAAATCCTCTCAGTAAGGGTGTTCCCCATTGAACATCCATCAATATTTCAATCCAGGAAGCCATTGTGGTTCCCGTATCCGAAAGCCCGTAGGATTTTGCGATGCTCGATCTTCCTTCTGTGACGTGAGGGCATTGTGTAGCTCGACGCAAGGAGGTAGTGATATTGCTAAGGAAGCAGACAACCGCTCTGATGCTGCACGCAGCACTTCCCGTCGTGCAGTAGCTTTGCACGGGCGTTCTGCCGTTCATATTTGTGGGATTTGGAAGTCTTCTAGAACATGTCTTTAGCCTACTTGAGCGTTGGCCGAAGATACCCCTTGCAGCTCACCCAGTAAGAAAATATCTACAAAATCGATTCAACTTTCATACCTCGCGCTTACTCCACCACGAAAAGTTTCGGAGGCCGCCTTGACTTACTCTCTAGTCTCTGTGCAACCATTTTACGTGATGAAGACCCTGGCACTACAACGAACTAGGTTTGTACAGCCGAGTTAAGGTCTCTGTGCCTGAGCCCCACTCACGGCAACAGTTCCGTGGCACACAACGGCATGCCGAATGCCTTCCCGCGCGCAGCATTGCGGGAGACAATGCTCCGAATTGGCGAAAATTGAATCATGAGGGTTTTGTGAGATGCGGTGCTGTAAAAACGACAAGGATTGAGAGATCGAACAGCGTCAAAACGTAGCGCCAATTGCAGACAATGCAATGTCACTGATACTTACCCCTGAGTAGCCTTGTAGATGTGATAATCCAGCGATCCGTTGATCTGGCGTCCGGGGGAAGTAAACAGCCTGAACAGCTGTGGCTGATCCGTTTCATGTCCGCGCGGTGTTGACGAAATTGTGCATGTGTCAAGTTCAGCGGTTCGCCATGTGAAAACTGACGTTGTGAGCGTAAAATAGTCTAGACGGTGTTTTTGCTGAGCTCGCTCGGTTAGCCTGCACTTTGTCCATCTCTTAAGTTTTGATGCAACGTGCAGCCACCAACCCTGACGCAGCGCCTGGCGATGGTTCAGGTCGTTCTGTGGTACAGATAGCAACAGTGCATTTGTAGCTTCTCGGGGACAGCGAAGCCGCAAGCCTTCCACGTCCTCGCGCGCTTCTACGTTTCTCATCGGGCCGAAGATGCTGAGAAGAAAGTGGGTCGAAACGCAAAAAGAAAGAAGATCGAATCAGCGCAAGCGGAGAGGCTCGCGGGTAAGTGACATTCTGCACCGGTCCACGTGGAGGCGTTCGCGTAGTTTGAGAGAGACAGAAACAGAGGCTAATGATGGAGAGGAACTAGGGAACGGGCAAGATGAATCACAGCAGCAGACGTCAGGTTTGGCGAGGCGGAGGAAATTGTAAACCGGCACGTCAATGAGAGCCATGTTTGCACAGTGGTCCCTCTTCATTCTTGTGTTTTAAAAGTGGCAGGCCTGGCGCAGATCAGACGGGAGCGAGACGACGTCTGATCAGTGGGATTTCGCCGATGTCTCGTGACAGCCAGGGTGTGCTGGTGAATGGCGCTCGAGCAACTCGGCCATGTGCAGGTTGGGGAGACAAGCGACTGTTGGTGTGCGTGCAAGTGCAGCGGCCACGCTGACTGTGCCTGCGCTCCAACTCGCGGTGTGCGAGATGCAGCTTCCAGAAGGAGTCGCTTTTGTCTAGTGCATGTCAGCCCCAGGTCCTGCGTCTGCGTGGAGATGATCCGGGTGGTTCCCACAGTGCGTCTAGCAGACGTGCACTTTAATGAGGTGTCTGAGAGCCCTGATAACACAGCACAGCAGGCAGTCGCCCTGATGATCCCCAGGCTGAACACGTAAAGCCAGCCTCTTAAGATACGACTGCCGGTGAACAGCCAGCAGCACTGGAGCAGATTGGAGGTGTGACTGCCGCGCTTGCCAGCTACACGGGGCAGCTTTGATCAGAGTGCGCTACGATCCATCCGCCTGAGATATCGCAGAAACACCAGCGACAGGGTTACTGACTCCTGACGGGTCCTAGCGCCGTCTGCCATTCATTCTTCGCGGCGCAGGCAGCGCAAAACGTGGCCTGCCTTCCCTGCGGCGCGCCACCTGCACTAAGGGTGTGGAACTGCATTGAGGTGCTGGCGTACTGGCCAAAGAACCAAATGCACGCCCGCCGAAGCTAGCCTGCCCTGGGACACGCCGACGAGACGTGCTGCTTCAAAACTGCGTGTCTCCTTTCAAGGCTCTCCGTGCAACTCCTGCCCGCTGCCCGCGTCCTCAGCCCTACGCCGTGTATCGTGCATACCCAGTCGCTGGTCGTGGTGTTGAGAAACTTATAAGCCTGCGTCCCCGCGGAACCCTGCCCTGGCCTGCTGTTCGCCCGACCTGCCCACGCCAAAAGCCCACCGCACCCACGCCCGCAACCACCGCGCCCGCCCACGCCTGCCTGGATGCATAATTAAGGACACCCACATACCTCCCAATTGTAACCCGCCATGGGTCAGAGTAACGGCAAGCCCGTGGTGTTCACCGACCAAGGTGCGTAGTCAAACTTCCTGCGATGTTCTGCGGTGCTGCATGCCAGCGTCATGGCCCCTGCTGCATTCGATCTGCACCTGCCACGCCTGAGGTGAACGAGTCTGACCACAACAATCAGTGAACCTCAACCATTTCCGGCTGCTGCGAGTCGTCGGCAAAGGAGCCTTTGGCAAAGTGCGCATTGTCGAGCGCAAGGACACCGGCCTCACATTTGCGCTCAAGTACATAAGAAAAGATGAAGGTTTGTCTGCCCACCACACGCCAACCAGGGCCTCAGAAAATTCTGACGCTGTGTCACAGTCGTACGGTCAGAGAGCGTTCGAAACATTATCCGGGAGCGACGCATGCTCGAGCATCTCAACCACCCTTTCCTCTGTAACCTGCGTTACAGTTTCCAGGACATCGAATACCTGTATGTGCAGATGAGACGACTAGGCATCTAGGCGAGGCTGACGAGCGGCAGATACATTGTAGTCGATCTCATGAACGGCGGCGACCTGCGATTCCACATCTCGAGAAAGACGTTCACGGAGGAGGCAGTACGGTTCTGGATGGCCGAGCTTGGATGCGCCGTGCGCTACATCCACCAGCAGGGCATCGTGCACAGGGACATCAAGCCTGATAACGTTCTGCTGGACTCAGATGGCCACGTCCATCTCGCAGATTTTGTGCGTTCCATCACCTTGGCTAGCTGGGTTCTTGACAGCATTGCTAACAGACGTCAGAATGTTGCTTCAGATTTTACCCCACACAAGCCGCTTACCAGCAAGTCTGGAACTCTCGCATACCTAGCGCCTGAGGTGTACGAGGGCAAGGGATACTCATGTGAGGTCGACTGGTGGTCACTCGGTGTGCTCTTCTACGAGTGCATCTACAACAAGGTAGGCTATAAACTCAGTTCAATGCCAGTGACAAGCTAACGCAGACAGCGACCCTTCGAAGCCAGCAGCCACGACTCTCTTGCCGCGAAGATCTCGAAAGGCGAGCCCACGTACCCGGTGACCAGCCCTCCTGTATCAATGCCATGTCTGCACGCCATCAGCTCACTGCTTGAGAAAGACCGCAAGAGGAGGATTGGTGCCATTGGTTTCGAATCTTTCATCGACAACCCGTTCTTCCGCCCTATCGATTTTGCTGCACTTGAAGCCAAGGAGATCACCCCGGTTTTCATTCCATCCAGCGATAAGACGAACTTCGACGCGACATACGATCTTGAGGAGCTTTTGCTGGAAGAGGCGCCGCTCGAAGCACGAGCCCGCAGGCAGAAGCCCAGGGAAGCACTGAAGGACGATGCGACAGAGGCTGAGATTCGAGCGGAGGAGCTGCACAAGATGATTGAGACGCTCTTCGAGCCATTCAACTACACTGTGGTTGCAGACAGCAGACCTGCAGCAGTCGCAGTCGCAGATCCTAATGACTCTACAGGTGGTTCGAGGGCCAGCAACCAAAGCAACAGCGATCACGCACCGGCCCCGGTTGCCGCTCAACAAGATCCGTGGGGCCGCCCATTGGCTACGCAACGATCTCAGGAAGGCGATCTCCACCCTACCCGTTCAACAACGATGACCAACCCACGATCTACGACGCATTCGCCGAACGGCAGCCCTCCGCTCGCTACAGCGAACCTCAATCGAGGCAACAAGTCGACTACTGGCTCGCAGGCATCGCAGCGCGGAGAACGTGCAGATTACTTCCCCACCGAACCTGCTGAAACTACACCGCCTTCGTTTTCTCGGCCCATGAACAACCGCCCACGAGGCTCGCAGCGTAGCACTAGCATGGGTGGTGGCGTACAGGTAGTCCTCGACGGAACCGGGTCATGGTCCGAGATGGCTAACCAGAGCTCTGCGCTTGTACAGACCCCACAAACCGAGAAGCCTTCAGGCATGCTCGGCTTCCTCAGTCGAAAGAAAGGCCGGGACAGGAGCCCTAAGGCCAAAGAGAGGGGTGTGCTGGGTAAGGAAGGCGCTCGAGTGATCATCAGCAACACCTGATGATCTCAACCTTCCCCATCAGGCACCCACCACGGCTCGACGAATTCCTTTGCGACGTTTTGTTTCGAGTCGATTTCTTGCGAGGCGTTCGGCGACTTTGGCATACCATTTTGCGCTTCTGGCTTGACGCCCCGCTTTCTTATATTGCATATACATGCATGTCCACATTCATACGTGGTATGCAAGTTGGCGTTGTTGGTTCTTCGTTCTGCGTTTAGATGCGCAACGTAGCATGTTGGACGTATCTCTGAGGTCATACGCATAGTGGGAAGAGATGGACACAAGATCTAGAACGCACCTTTTACAAGGTGCATGTATATTTGGGTGTATCCAGTATCACCAGGTGGGACATAATGATCCGAGAGGTGACGCAATTTGCATGAGGCGGACGGAAGTCTATCTCCACTATTTGGTTATCATACCTTACAATACCCATATCCTTACGCTTGGAACCGTCCTTCATACTTGGCACCTGGTCATTGAGTACATGCTGATAGCAACATAATACCTCTGAAGGATCTAGGCCTAGCCTGATCAGTGGTGCTGACCGGTGGGTACGTCTCAGATACAGCGAAGCAGGATCCGCAAGATCGGATGAAACACATATTCCTTCACCCTGATCAGTTTGATCGCCAACGTCAAGTAAACACGGACATACATTCTTGCTGCCTTGATTGCAGCCATGCCGTCGGCTCCACCGCTCGCGGCATCCAGCCTGGTCTGTCGTTTTCTCCACACGGACAAGCCATGCGCCCTGCATCCTCTGCGCTCCAAGCTTTTACAAGACGGCACATCATTGCTTGTCAAAATCCACGACACCTCGTACCCTCAAACGCCATATCACAGGTATACTGTCTGCACACGCGTCGCTGTCTCGCTAGGTCATGTCCCTGCCAACTATCAAGCTCTGCAAGCTATGTCGTTCTGACCCTCGGCACGTTCATGGCATCATCAAGCCACTGCTTGCCTTGCAAGCCACAGATCGGATACCGCATTCGCCTCATTCGAAAACCAAACACGGTACGAGGATAGTACACGTTGAACCAGCCACATCATGCCATCTCACATCTCAACATCATCTTCTCGGTGATATTCGAGATCTCAACACCAGCATCTCGGCCGTACTGAAGGCCTTTGCAAGCCATTTTTGAGCCACACTCAAATTACACGTTGTAACGAGTCGCCGAAAAACTTCCTATGTGCACATCATGAATCGCCCGCACACATCTCGCTCACATCACCTCGGCAGGCGTCCATGGCGGCTCTCCCTATCTGCCGCACTCCATTCCCCGTACAGGTGGGATAGGAGAGATGCCGTAGCCTAGATCAGGAAATCCTTGGACGCGCACTAGCGTGTATACAGCGCAGGCGCGTATGGGAAGTATCGCTCCGGCGCGCAGCCGCGCTAAGGTGGAGGAGCACGGCAGATGCCTAAAGTCACAATAATCCTGCACAGTTTGCACGATGCTGCAAGCAGAAGAAGGTATCGGTGCAGCGCAAGCGCACCTATGATCTGCAACGTACAGCAGCTAGACGACCCGCAACCGCGGTTCGCAGCGGCTTGGGCCGTCCGTTTATGCATTTGTGGTGCGATTGATGTATGTTTTTAGACGATGGGTTGCTGCATGAGGTAAGTATGTCTGGCGAACGCTCGCGTGGCTTTGTAAGGTGAGGAAGGTTTGGCGGTGCGAAGAATCTAGCGCGGGTGGTAGGCGGAATTATGCCGCCGGCAGCAGAGTGACATGCGGTACGGGTGGGCGCGTACTCGAGTCGCGGTCATGGTTTACGAAGAATTGAGTTTGGATGTGTTGTTGGTAGTTGTAGATCTTGTGAGTTGTGAGGAAGGGATGGCGGGGTTGCAAAGAAATCCGGTATTGGAGACCTGCATACGCTGAGTACGACGGGAAAGCGGTGTATGAGATCCGCACTGTATCTTCATCAGATCAGGTTCATTCCAAGTACAGTACACCGTAGAAGCCACGCCCATCTAGCAGCGACGGGATGCGAGACGCAAACATATCTGACAGCGGTCTACCTTGGGATTGCAGTCGCAGCTCTCAGTCTCATGACAACCGTGTGCTCCAATGCATCCTCCAGGTTCCTCGACTCCCTCAGGCGCTATGTAGCAGATGCTGCACTTCTCCCTCAATCCATCCGGCGACTGTAGGATCGACCTCCTGGGAAGCACAGACAACGATGCAATACACCAGAGTCAGTTCAAGATCGATCGAGTACATGTACGAATTTGATCTCAGTATGCACCTTTTACCTCAATTGGCGTAGGCTGGCATCGTGGGCAGACCCCCTTGCTGAACCTCGTGTGTGGACTACATCCATCTTAGCTGATGTGTCGCGAGAGTAGTGGAGAGGAACGCTTACCAGGCGACTGGAGGCGTCAATCGATAGCAAAGCATACGGTACTGGGCCATTGTGGCCGTTGACGGTCTCGAAGGATTCTGTAGCAAGATGCGCGTTTTTGGTGGGACTTCACGCATGGGCAGTAGATTCGGCGTCCAAGTCGAGGTCGCTCGAGGTATCGTTAAAACTAGTGCTGATGCTTGGCATTGCAGAGTTCATACGGATTAATTACGTTGAGAGGAGAGATGGAAAGAGCGATGGCGTAGGAATTGGACACGGACTACTGCTGAGCTCCCTTTTCACTTTGACCGTGACTGCCGCGCCTGTAGCAAGCTGCACCAAACCCTGCAACCGTTTCGAATGCCATCTATCAAGCGGAAAACAGCTCCTGATTTTGACGACTCAACGCCTTCAAAGCTTTCTTTGGGCGTCTGCTGGCCATATTGATCGCAAGCTCAGTACCCCACATCTTGATTCCATCCAATTCTTCAATCGCATTCGCTGCATCCTTCGCTGTACATAGATCGACAAAGGTGTAGTACTTGCTTCCGTGGACTTCTTCGCTTAGACAAAGGACTCTCGATACAGCTTCAACGCGGAAGTCGCAGAACAGATCGCGTAGTTCCAGATTGGAGGTATGACCATCCAGCGGTTTAGGCAGGTTGCCGATATACACTCGCCTATTCTCTCTGATATGAGCGAGAATCTTGTTCGTTGTAGACGTGTTGAGGGCGCGACCACTGCTTGTGTCAGATTCTTGAGAGTGGCTGCTGCTCCAGCGCGTAGTCAAGTGGGGTACAGCGTAAGCATTTACTTGCAGCTATCGTCGCTGGATTGATCAGGCTCGATTAACTCCCAGTCGTTGTATCCAAGTAAAGGTGAGTGTCCATCTTCAGAATTGGACCGTGGCCGCTTTGAGCCGGTAGTAATGGGCTGTTCATTCTCCTCTCCAGCTGCAAGGTTGTGAACGCTTACCACGTCCCAATCGTCGGCGTCGTTCTCAGCGTCGTCTTGCGCATGCAAGTTGTTGGCGATGGCCACTCGGAGAGCTTCAGGGATTCGAGGTGGTTGGTCTACTCCCTTGCTCTCGATATCTGCTGGCCCTTCTTGAATATCGCCTTGCTTTCGCTGCGCTTCTTCTGCAGCTTGCGCTTCCCTTCGTTCCCGCCTCGCTGCCCTCTCAATGTCCATCTCTTCCTTGATGTCAACCAGAGTTTTCTGAAATGCTCCGCTATCCCTTGCCGGAACCAGCGTCTTGGGAACCTTGATCTTGAGTAATGGCCTCATTAATCGCTTTGTGATACGGCCACTCTGCCAGATGTGTACATGCTCGCTCTTGATGTCAACTCTCTGCAAGCAGGGTAGACTGGCCACCTGTGCGCACAAGACAGCCCAATCAAAGTGTGAAGCAGTTGCAAGGTAATAGTCTGGAGATAGTCGGACTGCGCGAATGTGCTGCTTCGCGAAGTCTGAGAGTGGTACTAAGAACTCGTGGAACATGCTGCATGGACTGAACAGGATTGAATCGTAGAGGATAGGGAGGGCTTCGTGGTATATGGCTTTGCTGGACCGAAGAATGGCAACGCTGATGGAGTTTTTAGGCGGTCGTTCGAACACAGTCTCGACTACACTGTGGAAACGAGGTTGTTGTAGCAGAGGGTTGCATATGCGTTTGCTTGCTGGTTGTTCGACTTGCGAACATGGTGCGAGCCCTTGGCGGATGCGTAGAACGAGGCTCTCCATTGAGGGATCCATGACTGTGTATTGCCAGATCTGCAGGCGCAGTTCTTTGGGCAAGCTCAGAAGCCGAGAAGGCTTCATTTCGACTTGGAGCGGCCGGTCTCTGACCACAAGCTCCGTGGTAGCCATGTTGGTACAAGTGTCAGGTTGATGCTCTCCGGTTTCTCAAAAGTGGTATCAGTATTTATATTTTCTGGGGGCACTATGCCGAGATATCTGTTACAGTCAGACTTGATGTTAGTTCATGGGTGATGGTGGAGTCAAAGTGAGGTTTGAGCTGATGTTTGTTGCCTTGTACGGGCCGACCCAGTGATGGCTGCGGGGTGCCTTACGGCAGCGGTACGGGAGCACACGCAATGCAACGCAACACCCTGTTGATCATGTCCAATGGATTGCATTGCTCACTATAAGGGTGTGTCGTGTGCCTTATTCATCTATGCGTCGACTACTGGGAGAGCCAATGTTGGTTAGTTGACAGCAAGACGAGTTATGACACAACTTCACCCTGCACCATGATACTGGTCAGAATCTGGCATGATGCTCACAGCATAAAGGTCAAGCGAGGATGCTAGCCCTAAGTGTGGAGTGTGGAGTGCGGAGTGAAGGTGGTGAACCGTGGTTCGGGCATTTCTTATCGCCGGGCCCAAGCTCGGCTCAATAGCCGTATGCACTTCAAGTTCTCGACATGCAACTCGCAACATGCACGCAGACGACTGTGTGAGCCCTGTGCGCTATGAATGGGCTGAAATTACGGACGAACGGTGAGCTGCGCACAGCGGAGCAGCTTCCCACGCCATCTTCGACGCCCGAACCAGACGATCTGGCACTACCAAACGGCCACGGCAGCGTCGATGCCAAAGATGGCGTCCTTGTACAAGATGCGACGAACCTGCGCAGCCCTGCCCTGAGTGGCACGTCCTTGAGCAGACGGACGAGCATGCACGAGGAGGCCGTGCTGTCGGACACGAGCGAGAAGATGCGGCCCATCAAGCGTCCGGGCGATGGCCGCAGGAAGAGCAGCGTGTCCGAGCACGACAAGGTCCTCAAGCTCAGCCCGCGTCAGATCCAGGAGCTCACCAACGAGCCCGCGAGCATTCCCATCCGCACCGCGACCCCGATCCTCGAAGATGCCCTGGAGAGCGAGACACCCGGGGAGGACGAGCTGGGCGACGGGCAGCGTGTGCTGGGCGTGGTCCTGGAGAGACCTATACGGTTGCAGGACATGCGATCCACAAGCGGCGAGAAGAAGCGAAGGAGCTCGCGTAGCCCTCAGAGGCGGGAGAAGGAGATTGTGGTGCTGAAGACGCCCGCCACAGAGCTGAGGCATGGGCGGCCGGGCATGAACTCGAGATCAGTCACCACACCCGTCATCCGCAGGATGGACTCGAGCACACGCTCGCGAGCTCAGACAACACAGACCCATGAGAGGGAGGGGAGAGAGGAGCGCAAAGACGATAGGAGGCCTGACAGGCTTGCTCCTTCGCCGCTCCGGGAACCTGCGCCAACACTGCCACTGCCACCCATGTCCATGCCGACATTCTTGTCCTTGGAGCTGTCAGCCAGCCGTCCGTCTCCGCTGTACATATACCGCCCGTCGAACGATGACTTCCCCTACGAATCCTCGGCCATCAAGTACGAGCGTCTGCTCAACTTCTTGCAGATTCCATACCAAGTCGAAGGCGTGCTAGCATTCGGTGCTCTGGCTTGTCTTGACGCCTGGATGCACGTCATGACCATCCTGCCACTGCGCTTTTTCCTCGCTGTCGGCGTGCTGAGCAAGTGGTGGGGCTCAGTCATTGTAAAGGAGTTCCGCGATCTATCGGCCTTCATCTACAGTGGCCTGCCTCGAGTTTGGCAACGGCGAAAGAACACTGACACCCCAACACCTGCTGCTACCCCAGCCGACGAGGAGCCGCCCTCCCTCTTGCGGAAGCCGTCTGGCAATGTTTCGCAGTCAGTCAACTCCGCTGCTGCAAGGCAGAACGGCGAGATGATTACTACCTTCAAATTTCCAGAACTAAAGGAGCCCAGGCCGAAGCGCAGCCGCAACACACGCTTTCGACATCGACGGACCAAGTCCACGCCGTCCCTGCTTCTTCCAAACCACAAGGCAGATATCCTCAAAGGATTGTTGGTTGTCTCTAGCTGCTTTGTGTTGATGCGTTTCGATGCAAGTCGCATGTACCACGGCATTCGTGGGCAGTCGGGCATCAAGCTATATGTCATCTACAACCTGCTCGAGGTCTGCGATCGTCTGCTATCCGCTCTTGGCCAGGACATCCTCGAATGTCTCTTCTCCCGCGAAACCCTCGATCGAAACCCCGATGGTCGCAGCAAAGTCATCCGACCATTCTGGATGTTCCTGCTCGCACTCATCTACACAGTCGTTCACGCCACAGCGCTCTTCTACCAAGTCATCACCCTCAACGTCGCCGTCAACTCGTACTCGAACGCCCTCCTGACCCTCCTCATGTCCAACCAATTCGTCGAGATCAAAGGCACCGTCTTCAAGAAGTTCGAAAAAGAATCTCTCTTCCAGATCACATGCGCCGATGTCGTCGAGCGCTTCCAGCTTTGGCTCATGCTGCTCATCATCGCCATGCGCAATATGGTCGAGGTCGGCGGGCTCAGCATCCAAAGCAGCACGACTTCCTGGACGGCCATGTTCACTTCCAGCAGCAGCGCTGCGAATGCGACGACAACGCCATCTTTTGCCGCGAGTAGCATCATACCAATGAGTTTCACCATTTTCCCCGCCTATATCGCCCAAGTCTTGAACCCCTTCTTACTTGTCCTGGGCAGCGAGATGGCTGTCGACTGGCTCAAGCACGCCTACATTACAAAGTTTAATCAGACCAAGCCGCAAGTGTACAGCAAGTTCTTCGACGTGCTTGCAAAGGACTACTACTCAGCTGCCTTCAGTGACCCAAACTTAACGCGCCGCTTAGGCCTGCCAGTCATCCCGCTGAGCTGCCTGTTCATCCGCGCGGCAATCCAGACATACCACATGTTCATCGCAACGTACATGCCACCACCGATGCCAAGCTTCTCGACAAGCCTCACGAGCGAGTCGACGTCGAGTCCCACAACAACCGCAGCACTCGCACATATCGACCACGTCTTTCGGCGTGCACTAGGCCGCTCTTCCTTCGGCGCCGGCGTCACAAAGTCCTCTTTCTTCTCGCTGCCGTCCTGGACGCTCGACGACCTCATCGCTGGCAGCACGATGCTCATCGTCTTCCTGGTGGTGTATCTCATGTTCCTTGCCTTCAAACTGCTGCTTGGTATGTTTCTTCTCACTGTCGCGCGGAAGCGGTATCGTGGAATGAAAGAGCGGGAGATGCTAAACGTCGAGACGGGCGGGAAGAGGATTGGCGGCTGGGGCGTGGTGGATGTCGACGAAGAGAAGCGGCGACACATCCACATCGACGATCCGGACGGTCTTCGCAGCTTGCGCGAGCGCGACGAGAAGACGAAGAAGAAGGAGGACCAGGAAAGGGAAAGAGGAACGAGTTTCGGGCATGTAAGCCGCTATGCAATGGTCGCGAAAAGAATATGGTAGCCCTCTATCCATCTATCCTCTAGACTTGACTCCAAATCTAATCATCCCTTCAACCTTTCCTTTGCCTCACAACTTCCCCTTCCTCTCCGGCAACACTCTCATGATACTCTGCTGACTCATACACGCCACCGCCTTCCCCTGCTCATCCCATACCCAGCACTCACTAAACGTCCTCCCCCCACTCCCAACATGCGTACCAATCTCCCTCAGCTGCCAGGCATTCATATCCACATCTCCGAAGAACCTCAGCGCAAAGTCAAGACTACTACACGCCGCGCTATCATCAAGATACTGATGGCTAAAACTCAGCGGGCAGAAGCTCAAAGCGCCGTCAGTGTAGAACGTTAATGCTGCGAGGTGGTCTACACGCGTAGTCAGATGCGAAGTGGAGCGGAACCAGTCTGCCGTCGTGCGTTGGGGTAAAGGGAGGGTATCTTGGGAGTGGGCAAGGTGTTTCGCGAGCCCGGAGAGGTTCTGCGCGAACACGCCTTCGGGGCAGGGGTGTACGTTGAATAAACTCGCGCTGACTGAAAACGCTCGAACGAATGTGTCGTGCTGTTTCTGGTCGATTTTGCCGGCGCCGAGGAGGTTGTGCGCAGTTTCGATCGAGGAAGGGAGATTGGCGTGGGAGCTGTACTTCTTGCTCGGGGCGCGGGAGTACTCGAACATGCTCTTCTCGTTGGCCTGGAAGTCCGCGGTCGCGAAAAGACATACTCGCGATTGACCGTCGTCTTGCGTCTGGCTGACTTGCACGTGCCGTGTTGCGAATGTGCGGGTTTGTCGGATTGTCCGTGTTTGGGCAAGTAGTGGTCGGTCGGTCATTGCTGGGCCGAGATAGTTGCCCATGAATGAATATATCTGGTAGCCATCCGGCACTGACAAACAGGCAGCCTTACAGGCTACAGCCAATGCATAACCGCCGTATGCGATGGGGAGGGCATTGCCCATTCGTTGCGGTGGGTGTATTGTCGTCCATGAGTTCTCTCCTAGCTCTTTGAAAGCAAGTTGCTCGGTGAAGGGTTTTGGTGGTTCCGCAGCCATCGTGGTTAATCCCGAGAGAACACAAAGCCCAGAACACGGATTGAAATGTGTCGGTGTCCAAGATGTGATGAAGTGGTGCTTACGTGCTTACCTAGGTACTGATACTTCGCCAATCACTAATCCGAATCGCGCTAGCGCTTTACCTCGGCTGTGAAACTAAGCAAGAAAGTCACCTTCTCCCGTCGTGTCTAGCAACGATAGCTTGAACACATGTGAGAAGAATAGCTTACGTATATTGCTTGCAGGTTGGACCCTACGAGGGAGAGGACATCTGATACACCTCGACATATGACACCCTCGATCACAAGCTGCAGTCAAAGTATGCAGCAATTTAGGCGAAATCCTCTTATAACTTTCGAGCTCGGCTTTGACAGCGTCCTCTTACCACGCCTAACCTCTGGCTCGAACCCTTCTTGAGCCGTGGGATGTTGCTTGGTGTCCGCAAGGATGATGTAGCCATCAGTTGCCCAAGAAGCCTCAGCTTCCCTCTTCATCTCAAGCTGTTGGTCTTGGGAAAAGCTATGTAATGTCAGCGTTCTTTTCAGCCGCGACTCGTTTGTCTCGACGATTGCGGCATCCACAACATTCGAGTCAGTGGACATGTCGAAACGGTATATGCGAGTCTCGCAGTTATACCAGCCAGTGCCTACGCGTGTGAGTACGGCTGCTGCAACAGACGAACCAAGACGTACCGATTCCACTCGTGGCGCCGTACCAGTCATCTGTCAAGTAGTGAAGCACAGCTCCATGAGCTACTACAGCGACGTTCTTCGCTTGTAGGCTGGCTAGGAAATGCCTTGCTTTTCGACATCTCGCCGCTATACGATCGCTCTGAGGCGTGTACATACCCGTGACCTTGTCAGTCCAATCGTGTGGCACTAGTGAGAAATCAATCGGCTCATCCTGAAAGTCCTTCTCCAGCTCGAGCACAGGCGACCCGATGTCACAAGGCAGGTCCGAGGTCTCCTGCAGCTCTGGCAGAGCAATAATGTGCAGATCGGGCTTGAACTTGAGCAGTTCCTCAAAGACTAGCAATGCTGTATGCAGAGTCCGCCGTAGTGGAGAAGCGACGATGCAGTCGATGTAGTACATGTTTTCGAGCCTCCAAGCGAGGTCTCGACATTGCTGCTGGCCTTCCAGAGTCAGTCTTGGATCGTGAAAATGATGGCCCTCGATGTTGAGGTTGTGGAAGCCTTGGGCGTGGCGGACGAGAAAAAGCTGCTGCGGAGGCATGACTGCGTAGTGTGCCGGCGTGCAGCATCAATGGTTGTTAACATCTTCAGAGATGTATAAATGTCTTGTCTTCTCTGCATTGAAGGTTACTGAATCTTGAAGGGAGCGGCCCTTCACGACCTGCTCAAAGAATTGAAGTGTGGGCTGTATCTGTAGAAATCATTGCGTATTGGTTGCCCAAGCTCATCGATCCAGGACGGTGATGCAAAAGCACACGTTGGGCATTGCGGTGATGCCAGGACATCAACACCACCATACTATGAGGCAGCAGAAGCTTACCGAACACAGAGCCTGTTTTGCGCTACTACCCTTATCTTCACGGTGGAGTTGCTGCTGAAGAAGTGCACAATGGCTGATGGCGTAGTGCAAAAGTGCCGTTTGCTCTTGACCTGAGGTTCAAGTGTCTCGTGATCGCAGTTGCTATTTCGACTGGACGTCACTTCCTATTTCTCGGAGTCGGAACCTGCAGCTACCCGTTTGCCGCCCACGGGCAGCGATCCACAAGGCAATAACCTTCACATGCAGCCTGCCTGCGGAGTCACTCGGCCGATCATCGAAGCGTATCGATCCGAGAAACAGTGTATCCTCCGGAGAAGCGTACAGTGTGCGGCACTGCTGTCTCCGTCTGAAAGATGGTCTTGAAGTGGACCTTCGACCAGCCGAGCAATGTCACGAATATCGGACTGCGGCACTGCAAAGGGACTTTATCGTATAGGCGTATCCTCGCATACTCGTTTAACATTGCTGACTGTGTCAAGCTCATCTCGTCCGCATTTAGAGCGATGCCCAATCAAGGTTCCCCACTGCACAGCTGCCACCTGTAGCGCCAAACTTTTTGCGACGCCGCAACATTCAACGTCTCCATAACGATGTCATCGTTTGCGCCTCGGAGCCACCGGTACTCGACACTTGTGAGTGGTAGCAAACAACGCCGTCATAGTTGCTTCGGCAGCAGTTGTTCTTGCACGCTCTCAGCCTCAGCAGTGTGTCAGAACGTGTGTTGGCGAACACCTGGTCGACTGTCAAATCTACAACTCCGAATTGGATGTCTGTGCAATCTCCACTCTAGCGGGTGCAATTTACTGGGCACGTCCTACATGGGTCGTCAGCGCGAACTCCAAGTGGTGGGCTCCACGAACTGCAGTTTTCGTATTCTCTTGTGGTGCCACAGCCACAGGGCAGGCGCCCCAACGCTCCCAGCTGAAGTAAGCTCAGCGTGTTCCTTGCGCTACGGTTGCCGGTTGCCGAACGTTTCGCAATGCAATGCAATTTGCTCCTTGCATTCGAAACGAGACGCCGCAACTGTGCCTGACTCTCATTGTAGGCAGCACGCGACTATCGCCGGCGTCAGCAAGTGGCTCACCATCAGCGACAGCAAGGTTTTTAGAGCGAGTAAGGCGAGAGTACGTATGCCGCAGCACACGACAAGGCCAGAGACGGCAATCTGTGATGAGAAAGTAGTCCAAAAATAAGTGGGTGATGACGATCAGGGCAGACCCCCAGCCACGCCAGGTCCCTCTTCCTAGTCTCGATGAGGTCAGATCTCTCCTAGCTCATCCGGTGTTGGCAACGAAACACTACCGCATTGATCTTTCCGCCGCTCCCGTTCTTGGTTGTGCTCACATCATATAACTGTTGCGCTTCCGCTGCTGTTGCTTGGTATTCTTGGAGGTTTCCCTGCATCTGTACATTTTCTTTCTTCAATAATAACGTCCATCTCTTCCTGTAGCTGGAGATGAAGTACACCTCCTTTCTTACGGCCTCGGCCTTGACATCATTGGCAAGCTGTACGTTTCACGTATGAACTTGTGCACAATCCCTGCTAACCCTCGCTACAGCTTCCGCTATCGAGGCCCGCCATGCCAGTGAAGCTCAAAGAGTTGCACCTGCCAACTACGCTTTTGATCCTGCCAAGCGCGCGACGCCGCAGGCCCCCAACGGCTATGCGCCTGCTGTAGTTGACTGCCCTTCCACACGACCCAGTATCCGCTCTGCAGACAAGTTGTCCGACTCGGAAACAGCATGGCTGGAGAAGAGAAGGCCGAATACAGTGGACCCTATGAAGGATTTCTTGTCGCGCGCCAACATCTCTAACTTCGATGCTAGCGCCTACATCGAGAAACACCGCGACAACACCACGGCGCTACCGAACATTGCGATTTCGTTCTCTGGTGGAGGTTACCGTGCGCTTCTGAACGGCGCTGGAGCTTTGTCTGCGTTCGATAATCGTACCCGAAATGCGACAAGCAGTGGGCATCTTGGAGGACTGCTGCAGTCCGCGACATATGTCTCAGCTTTGTCTGGTGGTGGTTGGATGATCGGCAGTATCTACGCCAACAATTTTACAAGTGTACAGAGTATCACGGACAAGGGCGAAGACACCGAAATCTGGCAGTTCCAGAACTCTCTCTTTAAAGGTCCGCCAACAGGTGGCATTCAGCTTCTCTCTACAGCCGACTATTTCCACAACCTGATCAGCACTGTCAGCGATAAGGTTGACTCCCCAGCCGGAGATTTTAACTCCTCGATCACTGATTACTACGGCCGTGGCCTCTCGTTCCAACTGATCAACGCTAGCGATGGTGCTCCAGCGTACACTTTCTCTTCCATACAGGATGACCAGGCCTTTTCCAGTGGCGAGGCGCCAATGCCTATCCTCGTTGCTGATGAGCGTTCGCCCGGAGATGTTGTTGTTTCCTTGAACGCCACTGTTTTCGAGTTCAACCCCTTCGAGATGGGTTCGTTCGACCCCACCACCTACGGTTTTGCACCCCTGAAATATGTTGGATCCAACTTCTCCAGCGGAGCTCTTGCGCAGAGCGAAGGATGCGTTGCCGGATTCGATAACCTTGGTTTCGTTATGGGTACTAGCTCGTCTCTCTTCAACCAGATCTTCCTCAATTTGGGCAGCTTCGACCTCCCTGACTTCCTCACCAGCGTTATCACCAACGTTCTGGCAGACATTGGCAATGACAACAACGACATTGCAGACTACTCACCCAATCCATTCTATGGTTTTAATAACGACACCAACCCCAGCTTCGACCATGAGCGCCTCACTCTCGTTGATGGTGGCGAGGACCTCCAGAACATTCCTCTGAACCCTGTCATTCAGCCTATGCGCAATGTCGATGTCATCTTCGCAGTCGACTCGTCTGCGGATACCATCGCGCCTTCTGCGCCGAATTACCCCAACGGCACCGCGCTCATCGCGACCTATGAACGTGCTGAGACAGCCATCATGAACCGGACCTCGTTCCCGTATATCCCAGGCCACGACACTTTTGTTGGTCTTGGTCTCAACAACAGGCCCACCTTCTTCGGTTGCAACAGCAGCAATGTCACGTCGGGTGACAACATCCCTCCTCTCATTGTCTACCTTCCCAACTCTCCCTACAGCTTCGAGTCCAATACTTCCACTTTCGGAAAGCTCGACTACACTCTTGACGAGCGCAACTCTATGATCCAGAACGGTTACGATGTCGTCACTCAGGCCAACTCGACTCGCGAGGGCGCGTCTACTTGGCCAACCTGCGTCGCCTGTGCCATCCTCTCCAGGAGTTTCGAGCGCAATGGCGAGACTGTTCCTGATGCCTGCCAGCAGTGCTTCGACACATATTGCTGGAACGGCACTGTTCAAGCTAGCTCTGAGCCCTACTTTCCTCAGTTGCGCAACGCTCAGGCTTCCAGCAAGGACAGCGGTGTTGCCCAGCTCTCAGCTAACGCTGCCGGCTTCGCTCTGGTAGCAGCCGTTGCAGGCTACCTTATGATCTAAACGGTCCTTTATGGCTGGTACGGCCTCTTGCATTTTGCGTCATCTAGGGTTGCATATCTGGAGTTTTGACAGAGTGATACCATTATCTACCTATCTTTCATGTAAATATTCTGCCACATAATTCAAAAAGTATGTAACAAATATCAAATCTACTGTCCAATTACAGGTGATGTGAATAGCTTATTTGCGATCCCTGCATGCGGCTCTCGGTGGTCGCGTGTTGATCAGCCGAGTTGAGCCCCGCCAACTTTTTTGTTACTGCCCCGCCACACTTTGACGCGACATTCACTACTCCAAAGAGGCACATACAGCCAAGATGGCGGTCCCAGCACTTGCAGGTGCACCTGTTCTCTCGACGCCCGACACGCACGTCTTTGAAGATCCCACACCGCCCGTAGACACCTCGAGCCTCCCACGACTGTCCGACGAGCAGATTGCAATCACATACGAGATCGAGCGCACAGTGAAGGAGATACGGGACGGAAGATGGAACAGGATTGCATTGCAGTTTCCAGATCATATGCTCGTCGATGCGCCGAGAGTATACGAGCAGCTGAGTCGAGGTCTGGCGAAGGCAAAGAAGGCACAAATCGAGAATGCGGGCGCGACTGAAAGCCAGCAGAATGGAGCATCCACTGTGGAAGAGCTGAGCGAGCGGCTGGAGACCAACATGGGGTTGGAAGAGAAGAAGGATGAGGAGGAACGGCTGTTCATTCTTGGCGACACATCCTACGGCGCATGCTGTGTTGACGAAGTCGCAGCAGAGCACGTCGATGCAGACTGTGTGGTTCACTACGGCCGCTCCTGCCTCTCTCCACCCTCACGCCTGCCCGTAATCTACGTCTTCACTGAGCGACCGCTCGATCTCGAGCAGACCATATCGACTTTCCTATCCACGTACCCCGACAAAACGCAGAAAGTCATTCTTATGGCCGACATACCGTACTCACACCACATCCCAACGCTACACACACGCCTACAAGAACTCGGCTACACCACCCTTTTCTCCACCGAGATCGTCCACAATCCCTCAAGTCCCCTGCCAAACCGCACAACACCGCTGGACACAGCAGACGATAAGACTGCATTGATCGACTGGTCACTCTTTCACATATCCGAGCCGCCGACCTCCTTGCTCTTGACCCTCTCCTCCCGCGTTGCGGCGACACACATCTATCCCACCACACCCAGCGCCGCGCCTCCAATCGCCGAAGTAGCCAATACACGAATGACGCTGCGCCGGCGGTACGCGCTCTGCACGTCTCTATCGACCACACCCGTTTTCGGCATCCTGATCAACACACTGAGTGTCAAGAACTACATGAGCATCCTCGCTCACGTTCAGAAGACTATCGCTGCAGCGGGGAAGAAGAGCTATACGTTCGTTGTAGGCAAGGTCAACGCAGCGAAGGTAGCGAACTTCAGTGAAGTAGGCGGGTGGGTCGTGATCGGGTGTTGGGAATCATCTCTCATCGAGTCGAAGGATTTCTGGAGACCACTGATCACGCCGTTTGAGCTGGAAATTGCGCTGCAGGACGACACGAACCGCATCTGGACCGGAGAATGGACCGGCGATTTCGCGCAACTGTTGGACGATGCGAAGGCAAGGGAGGCAGAAAAAGAGCAGGCGAAGACAAGCGGCACGAACGGTGCTAGTCGTGAGGAGCACGATGATCAAGAGACAAACGGTACTGGAGATGGTGATTACGACTCCGAAGAAGAATCGGCGCCCCCGGAATTCGACTTGCGCACTGGCCGATACGTCTCGCATTCGCGTCCCATGGCCGCGCCCTCCACTTCCTCCCGTCCATCTCCGGTCACTGCCAACGGCGAGCCTGAACCTCCAAGCGCCTCAAGCGCGTTGACAAGACGTACGAATGGTGCGTTGGCGTCTGTCAACGGTGTGGTGTCGCCAGGCGCTGAGTTCCTGCGGAGTAAACGAACATGGGTGGGCCTGGGGAGTGATTACAATAATGAAGAAGAGCAAGGAACAGGGGTCAAACATGCGGCGAAGATGGAAGAAGGCCGCAGCGGTATAGCGAGGGGCTATCATGTTGGTGAAGATGTGCAAAAGCATTAGCATGTCACAGCATAGCATTTGATGATATACCCTTGCATCTACCATGTTATCATGGCGACTACAGTATAACTTGACATATACCGCGACGAGCGGGCAGTGAGGCGAGGGGAGCATGAGGGTGCTTGCGGCGGGAGCCTTCAGCGCGTATGTGCTACATTGCTTCCCTTACGCAAGATGGGAAGCCATCAAACGAGCCTAAAAGTGAATCCAATTGCGCAAACTTGTAGCCATTGTAGACGTTGTCGACGAGAAAAGACGCTACGCTTCGAAGCGTGACTGAATTCGAATTTTCACGCGGTCACTACAGTCGTAGATACTATATCGATAGACAAAAGCAGCAACGTGAGCAACAGTCACAGATCAAAACGACAAAAACATACAACAGCGGGTATTCGCTAGTGGTCACCCACCTAACTACTAATCCGCCGGTACGTTGCTTAAATAGGGCTGAGCGAACGGGAAGCCTTGTTTTCAACGTCCTATGGTCGTATGTGAAAGCATAGTTCTGGTTATTATTATATATTCCAGTCAACAACAAAGCATATAAGATGCATCATGTTAGTTTGAAGAAATCTGATCTCTCATATAAGCCAAAGATGAATACAAGCTCTGAATCTTCAGAATTGAGGAAGGCATTCAGTATTAAACTGCAGCTTGATTGCAAGTAGTTAGAGGGCCTGGAGAATACACCATGCCGACGACATAAGGGTTAGTAGCTCGAGAAATAAAAATAAAATAATGATGGGGCTGGCCAGAGCGTCTTCCTGCTGTCGTTGGAGCAAAAAGAACACCAAAAATGCTGCTCAGGGTCAAAATCGAACCCGAGCCATGATTCCAGCGCTCGCACCCAGCCACAAGAAACACCAAAAAAAATGGTAGCTTCTCTTTGATTGAGCGTGTCATCCTTAGTGCAGGGGCCATGCTAATCTTCTCTGTATCGTTTCAATTGACCAAATGCCCGAAGGCGAAGTAGAGATGAATCTACAAGTATATATAGCCACTCGTAAAGTCTCTGCATCCCAGCAGAAGCGCTGCACGCGCCTCCGCAGGAATGCGCCTGAGTGTGGATGGGGTGGCAGGCCGTGCGTAAAAGCGTTCTGTTGGTGGCAAGACTGGGTCAGATGGCTCTCGCACCAATGGCGTTGTTTCTCCTGGCTGGCAATGAGTGGCAGTTGGCGGGACGTGCGAACGCGGGAGCCTTGCACAACTTGCAGCAACGAGCCAGTGCTTGAGCGGAAAACGGTCTTATGCGAAGACACCAGGAATAACAAAGTCTGACGAAGGGATCACAGTATGTTCAATTGTGACAGCGATGTGTACAATTTACCCCTCCGTGTGCGCGAAGTCACCATTGCGCGCTAAGCTTCGCGTGCCCACCTTTGGGCGTTTGGTCAATTTGACCATCGTGACGCGACCAAATGCCCGAGCCTCAATGCTGTGTGTAGAGCACAGCGGAACGATAGAGAAGATTGCACGGCCCCTGCACTAAGGATGACACGCTCAATCAAAGAGAAGCTACCATTTTTTTTTTGGTGTTTCTTGTGGCTGGGTGCGAGCTTGACCTGCGGTCAAGCATGCGGCAGCGCGAGCGCCCTTCGGGCGCTGCTTGCGCAGACTACCGTTCTCCTGTTCGCGAACAGTCACGCATCTTTGGTGTCCCAGCCGGGAGGTTTTCAATGCAGCTCCCTTCTACATCTATGCCATTCAAACACATTGCTCAATCAGCGGTAGCTCTCTTGGGCCATTGAACACGCAATTCGTCTTACTATAGGAGCAAGTCGAAGTAGACACAGTCATGATTGTACAAGATGGGAGGTACTCACTGTGAGCGAGAAGGCTATTTACAGACTATAAACACATCTGAAGACTACAATTCAATTGGTACAAGGTTACGTACGACAAGGAGGCGGGACAATGAAAGACGGTCAGAGGCCGATGAGAGCAAGAGTGCTCTTGCTTTGTTCTCAATTCACTAAGTGCGCACCCACAAAGACTACAGCTTCACGCTGGACAACTTTTGTAGCCGCCACCATAAGTCACAAAGGCTCCATCTCGATAACTTGACCCTGTGAAGCCTCCATTGGGGTATTCCAATGCTTTGTAGTAGGCAATCTATAGCAGCGGCGGAGACTCCTAGCGGCCCAAAGTACGGTTCGTATCAGGTACCTATGGTAGCTGACGAAGTATCAGTAGAAGTATCGGTAACCAGAGTTTATGCCTTGGTTTGTGGGTCCTGAGCCTCCTTGACGGTGTCCACGCTGTTAACAATGTCATTATTCGCATTTGGTTTGCCGTTCGTCTGCTCCAAAACCTTCAGCTGCCCTGTCGCCAGATCGTAAATGAGCCCATGTATCATCAAGGCTCGCTCAACGACCGCTTTTTTAATCGCAGAGTGTTGTCTGAGTACATCGATAGATTGGTGAACGTTGAGTTCAGCAACGCGCGCAGCGCGCGCCGCGTCATCGAGTGTATCAAGTTCGGCCTGGTGCTTCTGGCGTAACCTGTACCTTGTCAGCGCTTCGTTCAATTGCGCAAATTGTGGAGGTCGTCAACTCACTCTCGTAACGGAAGTAACCACTTGTTCAACGTGTCACCCAGATCAACGTCCGTCAAGCTTGCAATTGCACCCCCACATCTTGTATGACCGCAGACTACGACCTTATTGACTTTGAGATGCGTAACAGCATATTCGACAACGCTCGCTACGTTGATGTCGTCTGCATGTATGGTGTTTGCGATATTGCGGTGCACGAAAATCTCGCCAGGCTTGCAGTGGCACACAGTTGTTTCTGGGATGCGACTGTCCGCACAGCCTATCCAGAGGATCTGAGGAGACTGGCCTTGCGCAAGGATTGCGAATGCATCAGGGTTCTTCGAGGTGGTTTTGTTCGCGTAGTATGCGTTGCCTGTCATCAGACGCTCAAGAGAATCTGTCAATAGGTCAGCTGTCCTGCGCACTAAGGTTTTCGAAGTGCAGTAAGGGAAGCGCGAGTACACAACAGTATGGAAAACACTGCAAGTAAAAAACGGTTACTTGAAGGCCTGCTTTTCCAAGCAGCGAAGTACACTCCTTCCCACCCTACCAACGCTCCTCAGCAATAAAGAGTGTTAACTCACCCATCGCAGTCATAGTGGAGATGGTGATTAGATCCGAATATATACTGAGAAGAACTGCTCTGTTAGGTTATGTAGGTCTCTTTCGCATGACGATAAGGCGAAGGAACAAACTGGAAGCGACAAATACAGCAGCTCAGCTCTTGCCCTTTGCATAGCTAATAGGTGACACCCGCGGAGCACAATGTCTTACTTCCCAATGCGAAGTTGCAGCGCGAGACAACACGCTTCGATAATGTTTCCGATGGTATTGGTTGAACTCACGACTCTGATAGGATTGAAACTGGCCTGGACTATGCTCATTTGCGTCGGTGTGCGGTACAAGACCTTCGCATGGCATGCTTAGGCAACTCCCATACCTGCGAAGACCAACGCCGCGACGTTCATAACAACAATAACGCCCCATATCACCACGGCAAATGCCGTTGTAACCCAATGATTACGCATCTGCACGAAGTCGTCGGCGTCGGCGCTCGTGCTTTCTTCAGCAGGTGAGACATTGTGATCAGGTCGTACAGCAACCTTCATGTACTGTGCTCGGCAAGTAAACCAGATAAGTGGCGCGCTAACAAATGGTAAGATGACGCTCAGCGCGAATTGACTGCCATTCAAGGCCTTACTGAGTCCCTCTTGTCCAACAGCGCCGGCAATGATGATGGAAGGAGTGATGCTGATTGATCGAGTCACGAGGCGGCGAAGCCATGGCTTCATCGTCCAATTCAGCTGACCTTCTGATACCATCTGTCCAGCGATAGTGCAAACGATGCCAGCTGAAGTACCAGAGAGGAGCAGCGCTAGTGCAAACAATGTGCCGGCAATAGGGGCAATCGATCGAGACAATAAGCTGTGGATGGAGAATAGGTCTGCGTCTGTGGCTTCATCCTGACCGTACAGTGAGGAACCAGCAATAATAAGGATTGCCGAGTTGACAAACAAGGCGAACGTGAAGAGCGAGATGGCGAGCTCGGCAATGCTATAAGACATGCAGTGCTTGATGGCAGCAAGCGAAGGTCTATACTTCAGCTCGTCCGTAAGAGAATCGGCATCTGCTTCCCGGGAGGGAGTCAGATTGTGCTGATCATCGTACTCGCGGAGGCGCGGCTGGACGATACCGCTGCCTAGATACAAGCTGTGGGGCATAACTGTAGCACCAAGGATGCCACACGCTTGGTATAGCCTGGTGACAGTCAGACAAATTTCTCTTATAAACGAGCGGTGCTGACTCACGCTTGCGACTTGACCAAGGTCGATGAAGGTACATAACCATAGAATACATCGCCGACTGAGGCATGAATCTTGCTGAGCTCAAAACAGAAACAGACAACAACGCCGAGTACCAACAACGCTACGAATGCCTCGAAACCTCGGAGAGCACGCATAGTGCCAGAGGGGGAGTAGAAGAGCAGAATAATCAGAACGTCCACGATTGAGATAGCACAACCGGCGACCAATGGAACTTTTATCAAGATGTTCAATGCAATCGCAGTTCCGATGACCTACACTTGTCAATTTTTGCGACCAGACACGGGATGGTAGACCTACCTCGGCGATATCGGTTGCGACAATAGCTGATTCTGCGAAGAAGTAAAGAATGTAGTTCAGCCATGGTGGAAGGTGAGCCTTGCAGTTTTCGGCCAGGTTCATGCCCGTCACGGATCCCAATTTTATGCACAGTGACTGAAGAAAGATTGCGAAAATGTTAGACATCAGGACGATGAAAAGCAACTTGAACTCGAAGGAAGCTCCCGCAGCCACATCAGTGGCGTAATTGCCTAAGGCTGTCAGTCCTGATCATGAAAGGTTGCGATGGTTTCAGGCACGTAGTCACGACGACTACCTACCACGAAGGCTGCTCGAAAGAACTCACCAGGATCGATGTACGCTACAGCAACCATGAAGCCTGGTCCGACGAACTTCAGATATTTGCGAACAACCTCGATGGCACCACCAAAGATGCCTCCGCGACGCTTCGGTAACACGATGTCCGGGTCTACGTTGAAGAGGGCAGACGGTCTAACTGCTGCTTCAGCTGCGCCAGAATCTCCCTCTCTGGTCGCATTGCTCCTTCTGCGCCGTCCGTCGAATGCTTTGTAATTCGTTCTTCCGTCTTCATTGTCTGCTTGTCGCTGGTCTATTGTCATGTCGGCATCTGCATTGTGACAATCTATCCGGTGGTCATTCCTAGCTCTTGTGTTTGCCATATACCCTAGATCTGCTCTTGTTGTCGCATCTGCATTGAGAGCATTTGGGTTCTGATTGTATCCCTCCGGAAATTCCGGATCCGTGCGCGAAGGACAGTTCATCGCAAACGGCAGGTGGTCGCACGACACCACCGAACTGAATTAAACACCACAGCAGCAATTGAGTGAATAGAGAAGTGTGAGTGAGGCGTAAAGGATCCGGACGTCAGAAGATGTCGATCGAATTACTGTGGGGTAATAGCGTCGACGGATGACGAGGCTACGGGATCGTGTCTTCCGATTACGGGTTTATCAAGGGCTGGACTTCGAATGTTGCGGCTTCTCCCGACGCGGCTGTTTCAGCCGCATCGCTATGGTGAACAGCATGCTGGACAGTCTTCGTACAAAGTGGTCAAAATGCGCTTTTCGCTGCCGTCTATCCGTCGTAGCAAGGTGGTGTTGGAGTACTGTGATGGTGGTGAGACCCGTCACTGTATTGTGGGGCGAAGCCAAGCTCAAGCAAGCCACAACCGAGGAAAGCTTGTCGCGGATCTGCAGCCCTGCGAACCTGCGTCTGCACCTCACCTCCAATTTAATATCCAAAATCGTGGGTACACACATGACGATGAGGCCGCAAGGATTTTTGATTGTCAAAGTTATACACGAAAGAGTCGAGTACGGGGCGGTGTTTGGCACCTCTCTAATACCCTCACAAGAAAGATTCTACAAATATGCTGGTACCCACAATGATTACAATTCAAAGCAGGAGTAACTTCACTGGTAGGTAAGATCCGCCTATTCCTTGCGGTGCACGCAGGCATCTAGTAGCAAGTCGAAACCAACATGATCGACGTCGAATGCCTCATTGCCAATAAGATTATATATTACTGATTGGAACCATCCTTTCACATACGACCATAGGACGTTGAAAACAAGGCTTCCCGTTCGCTCAGCCCTATTTAAGCAACGTACCGGCGGATTAGTAGTTAGGTGGGTGACCACTAGCGAATACCCGCTGTTGTATGTTTTTGTCGTTTTGATCTGTGACTGTTGCTCACGTTGCTGCTTTTGTCTATCTGAAGGCCTTCAGGCTGGGATATTGAGACCTGACAGTAGAGTAAAATCAATTGGTTCCGTAGCAACTGATCTCGTGCGCTGATCGGATTGTGTACAAGTGGTACGGTATCGTTGTTTGTATGTTGTTTACTATCAAAGTCGCTCTAGATCTACAGCTCGCCTCGTTCCTTCAAGATCGCTGCGGCGCCTGCCGCCAAGAGGGTATGATAACTTTTGCGTTGCCGGTAACTCCTGTTCGCCAAATCGTACACGCTGATGAGCTGCATGTCTTCTATAATGCAATGCTGTCCCCAGACATGGCCAGGGCTTGTCTATGACACCATCTAATCCTCAAACTTGAAGCCCTTTCCGCCAGACGTGTCGATCATGCCACCACGGTAGGAACCCCTCTTGCCCTTGTTCTTCTCCTTCGTAAAGCCTTTGCCCTTTGTGACAATCAGCTTCGCGTGGGCGCGGTCGGCGTAATCGTAGGAAACGTAGGCATTGCTGGAAAGCTCCGGGAGGACCTCGACATCAGCCTTGATGCGCTGGAAGCGGTTCTCAATGTGGCTGCGCTTCTTGTTCGGCTGCTCGTCCTCGTCGTCGCGCTTGCGCTTGCTGTTTGTAGGAGCTGGCGGTGATGCGGCTGCGAGGGTTGCAGAGGAGTCTGAGCCCTTACGGTCGGCTGCGGGTGCCTTCTCGTCGTCTGAGTCTGAGTCTGAGTCGGAGGAGCTGTCAGAGCTCGAATCGCTCGAAGAAGAGGAATCGTCCTTCTTCGCCGGCTTGTCATCAGAGCTGCTGTCGGACGAGTCCGAGTCGGAGTCTGAGCTGGAGTCGCTGTCGCTATCGGAGGAGCTCGATGCTGATGAGGAAGAGACAGAGGCAGCCTTCTTGGCCTTCTTAGCCTTCGCGGGCTTCTCGTCCTCAGATTCAGAGCTGCTGCTGTCGCTATCGCTGTCACTGTCCGAAGAGGTGTCGCTGTCGCTGGATGCGCTCGATGAATCGTCGGATTCGGGGAGAGGTACGTTGGCGGGCTCAGCCTCAGACTCGCTGCTAGAGTCGTCGCTGGAGTCACTTGAGGAAGAAGCGGAGGAAGAAGAGACGGACTTGGCCTTCTTCGCCTTCTTCTCTGTCTTGGATGCTGGTGCAGCCTCCTCGTCTGAGGAGCTGTCTGAGTCGGAGCTTGAGCTCTCGTCCGAGCTGGAGTCGCTGCTAGAGCTTGAGTCGTCCTTCTTTGCGACCTTCTTGGCCTTCTTCGCAGGCTTCTTTGTCTCTGCCTCTGACTCGCTGCTGGAGTCGCTGTCTGAGGAGCTGCTGTCGCTGCTGGATTCGCTCTTCTCGTCTACGTCCATGGTATCGGACTTCTCGGCCTGTTTGGTGGCCCATGCTGCGTAGTCCTTGAGGCTGCTGGCGGCGCCGTCGTGGCCGTTTTGCTTGAGGAAGGCCTGTACGAGGTCGAGGTCGGTCTGAGCGTTGGCTGGCGCCGTAGCGCTCTTCTTGTCGGACTTTGCCATGGTGGTGTCGCGAGCGGGTATCTGGTTGTGGTTAAGGTTGGACGTTTGCGCGTAGAGAAAAAGTTCGACCTCGAAAAAATGGCGGCAGTGACCATCGAGGCGGTCGCGCTAAATTAGCGCGGACACCCTTGTAAGCTGTGGAGTTACCACATCACCAGCGACAGACGTCCGCATCGCAGCACATTGCGCGTACATTTCCCGCCGTCCTATACTGCGCTGTCGAATTGCGCGCATAGAGCTCCGGGAGCTTCTGACCTAGTCGCCGAGTTCACCGCGTTCGCCTGCTTGCGTGCAGCTCCGCCCGTTGTCGTACACGCTCTCCAAACACACGGTCCCTCGAGCTCACCCCTCACGTTTGATGGCCACATCTACGGAATCGCCCGCTTGCGCATAGCCGCACTAGCATAGGAATCGAATCTTCCCATCCGAACTGCACTGGGAGGGCTGTGGTGTGACGTTCCAGTACAGCAGCCAAGATGGACGGCAGGCCGCGCAACAACTACCCAAATGGCTTGGGCGACCCTCGAGGGCCGGGCAGAGGTCCAGCGCCGGGAGGGCCAAGAGGACCACCATCGACTGCCAGTTCAGGCGCTGCATCATCTGGCATGTCCCGCGCCGAACGATTCGATGACGAGCGACGACGGATCACCGAGAGCTGCTTCTCCAAGGTGGACGACCAGGGACAGCTGCAGGAATCATACATCACCCACATTCGCGTCCAAGAGGATGCTTCCTACCCTCAGTCACCGCCGCCGCCCACCTCGTCAGCTTCGAATAAGAAGGGTCGTATTATCATGATCTCAGTACGGAATACGGGCAGAGTCAAGCTGCACAAGGCACGAGAGAATGCCAATGGCACCTTTTCGATAGGCAAGACGTGGCCCATGGAGGACCTGTCAGCTGTGGAGAACTTCGTCCACACGGAGCCTAGGAACCAGGACGAGGAGCAGAAGAAGCAATCGGCTGGAGACAAGGGCTTCATGGTCACTATTACGAAGCCGTACTATTGGGAGGCCGGTACTGCCAAAGAGAAGGAATTCTTTATTGGTAGTATGGTGAAGATCTACAACAAGTACACCAAGGGTGACTTTCCCATCTTGACTGGCTTCAGTATGAACGAGCTGAATAGCTTGACAAATGGGAGACCGCAATTGGCGACAGCCGAAGGTAAAGCAGGTGCAAAAGCAGGCGCAAAAACAGGCGGTCGTGATGAGATACAGGATCCAGCAATACAGCGACAAGCACCTCCTCCAGAACAGCGGCAATTCCCACCCAAATCCCCAGGGCCGCCACCACGAAGGGCAGGCGAGCTGCCGTCCGGGCCGTCTGACGAGGGGAGGAGAGGGCCTACACCTCAAAACTCAAACCCGAACTTCAGAAGACCTCCAGGCGAGTTTGCTGGACCTAGGAGACCTGGTCAGCAGGATGATCAGATGCGTGGTGGCAGCAGACCGAACACAGGGGATGATCAACGCAGGCCATCGCCCTTCAACCCCAACCAGAACGCGAACACTCCGCCTATGCCATCTTTACGACAGAAGCCGTCCATGGAACAAAGCATTCGCTCACGACCAAGTGGCGAAAGTATGAGACCACGCCCACCTCCTGCCCGAGACCCTGTACCACCAACTCCGCCAATGCCATCTCAGAATCTGACACCACAATCCTCCATCTCCGGATTTGACAGGCGACCAGAGACACCTGCGTCCAGCAATGACTATGTTATGAACTTGCCGCCTGCACTGAGTCCTGGAAGGCGAGTGCAGGCTGAGGATGCTCGGTCGCAACGATCGCAAAGATCTCTTGATGAGCAATCGTTCGAGAGCGCGGCACCAAGCATGCCTCCACCTGAGCAGCGTAGACCGAATGGGTTTCCGTCGCCTAGGAGAGATCCATCTCCAAGAGGCCTTAGACCTGGTACTGCTCAAAGTAACGCAAGCTCGAATGTTGGTCGTGGTGAAGAAGTGCCCCCAGAAGCACCACCACAGCGTAGACGTCCATTCATGGAGCCTCAGTCATCGTCTTTGTCTCAGCGGAGTGTCGCTAGCACTGAAAACGAGGTAGCAGCAGGCACAGCGTTCCACACCCCATCAGGGACTCCACCTCCTCCACTTGAAGTTCCACCACGGAGGAGACCACAAGAGATTCCTGAGCGACTGAAGCCTGCCTCTCGAGATGGACCAGAGCCGCCACAGAATGTCCTTCCACCGCCACAACCCACCCCACCTCCCACATCACCGCTCCCACCGCCTCCACCTGCAGTTGAACTTGACCCACCAGCGCCAGTGCCGGAACCTGTACCAATTGAAAAATTCCCAGTCCAACCACAACCGCCCATCGAGCCAGCAGTTGATCAGCCTGTAGAGACTCCCGCCCCTGTTGAGCAGAAAGAAACACCAGGCCCGGCTAGTCGCTTTCCAATGCTCAAGAAGACCGTCGTTCCTGCAGCTGGAACCGCCGAGACTGCCAACAAGTTCCGGAAGGCGGCTGCAGCTGCCGGTGCTTTCAAGCCTCGCGCTGGTGGTGCCGCCGCAAAGATGCTTGCGAAGGAGACCAAGACGTCTGATGAGCCTGATGGTATCAGTGGAGTTTTCGTACCTAAGCGACCAGCACCTATGGAAGCACCGAAAGAAGAGGTTGCCGAGAAGAAGGTGGAAGAGCCTGGGTCACGGCCTACATCGAGCCGCTTGTCGAGGGATCTTCCAAAGATCGCCACCGAGACTGTGCCTGCTCTCACTGTGTCGGCCCCCGAACCAGTCCTTCCAGCTATCGTCGAACCACAGCAGGAGCCTGCAGCGGAAGAGACAGCTCGTGCGCCGACTCCAGAGAAGCCTGAAATCAAGGCTCCTGAAGTGGTGGCAGATCCAGAGCCACGCAAGAAGAAGAGGCGTTCCAACCAGCAGGTTATGAACATCTCTAAGCTTGGTATCGATCCTTCTATCATGGACGAGCGTGGCCTTGGGTTCGAGAGTTTGCTCACAGAACTTGGGTGGGGTGGTAATGCCATTGCGCCAAAGCATATTGAGAACCTTGAGATTGACATCAAGCGCGAGATCGCGCGTGTCGAAGCAGGCAGCTGGCTTAATCATCTTGAGCAGAAAGATGACAGAGTCGAAGCAGTTGAACGCATGCTAGACCGTGCTATTGCAGAGTGTGACGAGCTTGAGGGATTACTCACGCTCTACAATGTTGAACTAAGCGTAAGTTATTCTCTTTGGCCCTCATACTATCAACTGACAATGTTCTGCAGAGCTTGAACGACGATATCGCCTTCATTGAAGCTCAGAGTCAAGGTCTCCAGGTGCAGACAGCCAATCAGCGTTTGCTGCAACACGAGCTCGAACAGCTAGTCCAGACGATTTCGATTACAACCGAGCAGCTGGAGGTACTGCGACGTGCCCCGATTGGCAAACTCAACGGCTTGATGGAGATTGAGGATGCTCTTGTGCTGCTCTACAAGGCTCTTCTCACAATCGACCCTGCCTTTGTTGCTGGTAGCCGTGCTGGTCTTGGAAAGATCACCAGCAGCTCAGGCTTCGGCAACAGCGAGCTTGCAACCATGCAGGCCCTCCAAGAGAAGCGCGATAACTATCTAGGGGAGGGCGCCATGTTCTTGGACCGGCTGAAGAAGCACATGGAGATCACCTTCGGCGCTGCCTTCTTGACAACCAAGGACAACTTGAAGCGTATCGACCAGGGATCCATGCCATCTCTGAGAAAGAACATTGAAGCGCATGACGCCGGTCGTAATGAGCTGTGGATGCTGAGCCCCGTCATTCTGTTTGCCAAAGAGATCGACCGGGCCTCTTGGGACACTCTGATACGCATGTATCAGGGTCAGGCAGCTCAACTGTACCAGCAAGAAGTCCGTGATAACATCTTGGCCTGGAGACGATTCGCCCGCAAGCCTGCTGGTGAGGAGCAAGATCTCCTCTTCAGCTCTCAACAAGAAAAGGAACCTGAAAGCATGGCAGGAACCGCCCGTAAGCTCACCGTAAAGCGTTCCCAGACCCTTGCTCGTGGTCTTCGATCCGCATCTGGCGACAAAGAAACCAAAGTCGTCAAAGCCCCTCAGGATGGCAAGCTGCACGCCTTTGATGTGTTCGGCAGGGTGCTAGATGACATCGGTCCTGTGCTTCTCACCGAACAGAACTTCATTACGGAGTTCTTCCACGCCACATCCACAGATGCCATTGACTTCCCCGATGCAGTAACAGCGGCGCCACCACAGTCTCGCCGCGGGCCGAACCTCTGGATCAGGAAGCAGTTCGAGGCAGACAGGTCGATGGCGAAGCGTGTTGCTGATGTTATGGAGGACATCTTCTCGTTCTGGCCTACTGAGATCCAAAGCCTCGTCGACTGGGCTGTCAATGCGGATCCTCTACAAGGAGTTGGCATCTTGTCAGCTGTCGATCGTAAATTGCTCGACATCGAAGACTCGAACCAGGACTTCCTTACACGTACACTTCAGAAAATCCACGAACGACTCAAGATCCTCTTCAGCCGCTTCCTCGACGAACAAATACGTGCAATCGAGGACACCAAAGTCAAGATTAAGAAACGTAAGGGAGTCATTGCTTTTATGAAGACGTTCCCTCACTTTTCCGTGGCCATTGAGAACATGCTGCCATCGTCATCTGACGGTGGCGACCAACTCGAGATCCGCCGCATGGTCAACGACGCCTACCAGAGAATCAACAAGGCCATGTTCGAAAGCTTGAAGGTCATCGCCAAAGAATCACCTACTGTCATGGGCACCCAGGGTCAAGGTGACCCAGAGGACAAAGAAGCCCTGAACTACCACATCCTGCTCATTGAGAATATGAACCATTACATGGAAGAAGTGGACGCCCGGCCCGACACAGTCCTCGATTATTGGAAGGGCAAGGCACACGAGGAGTACAACGAGCATATGAACCTCTACGTCGATGCCGTAATCCGTCGTCCGCTTGGCAAGCTATTGGTGAGTCTTCTCCTATCCATTCTTAGTACCGTAACATCATACTAACATATTTCCAGGAGTTCATCGAATCCACTGAAACCCTCCTCGCAGCCCGCGGCGGCTCTCCCCAGTCCATAGCTCAGCGTTCGTCGCACTCGCGATCCGTCTTCAAGAAGCTTGTGCACTCGCACGATGCCAAAGAAGTGCGCAAGGGCATCGAAGCGCTCAAGAAGCGCGTTGATAAGCACTTTGGCGATGCAGATGACCCGAGTATCAGCCGAGACCTGGTCTTCAAGGTACTCAAGGAGTGCGAGAGGAAGTATATCGGTGTCAGCGAGAGGGTGCAGAGGATCAATCAGGATGTGTATCAGGGCGAGGTAGAGGTTGATTGGGGGACCAATGAGGTGCAGGGTGCGTTCAGGAGATGATCTCACTGAAGCGCATATAAGAAGCATTGAGAAGACCAGGGGCGGTGTGTATATAGGCTCGAGAAGATGCTGTATTTGTCTGCATTGCGATAGCCAGTTGGCTACGGCCGCTGCTTGTTCATGGCGTTGATATGAGGCGACGCTCCGCATTATGATTGAATATACAACGCTTGCACTTGCTTTCGGGCTTTGGCAATACTACGACGATGTGAGAACAGTATTGTCTTTGAGAGAGCTTCTTCCTCCCAAACGCTACCAACAGGCGCACTTCAACCATAATGTGGCTGGAATTACTAGTGGCCTCAGCGTAGATTGCGATATCTTGTGGGACCTGGTGTTTGCATACTGATAATGGCAGATGGCCTAACACTGAAAAGAACCAAGCTCGTTCGTACTCACTGGATCGGCGCGCTGCAGGGCTGAGACATTGAGGCATTATCCCAGCGTCAGGCCGCGGAAGGACGGGAACAACCATCTCAGCTGTCTGCAACTCAAGCATCGAGGCCGATCTTGCTTTTTCGTGGCCGTCAGACGTAAGCTGACAGGGGCCAGCTATACTCCCCGAGACCTGCAGCGTAGGATGCAGTGTGACTGCCATCGTGAGGCTTGCAGAAAGCTGAAAAGTCTCGCTACAGGGCAAGATAAGTGTGCAACAAGCAGTCACAGCGGTGTGAGAACGTCAACAACCTGAAGTAAGCCTGCTACCTGCTCTATCTGCTACACGAGATGCTGAAGCAGGACGCACGGCAAGAGCACACACCAGTGCGCGAAATAGATGATTGGCCTCTCGATCGACTATACCTAGTGGCTGCAGTGGCTGAACATCGGGGATCGGTGGTGGAGCCCTGCATTGGGAGGCGGCGCGCGTTCCAAGATTCGCGCTGCAGCACATGGCGGCGAAGCTGCGGTGTGTATGGGCGGGCACAAGATGGGGGACGTTGGTATATTGACGTGTATAAAGGCCCGACATAGCTTGCTTGCCCGTAACCTACCCCACATAATCGCATCGTGCCCCTCAAAGCTTCCTCCTCATTTTCCATTTTTGATTCCCCAGCACTTTTCGAACGAGTGCTAGCTGTCGTGCAACCCCCGACCCCGATCCCCCTCCGATCCTTCGAACCCTGTGTCCCGCTTTTCTTAAGCTTATTCTTCTATCGCCTGGGCGAAAGCTTGTTTACGAGCTGCAAGCTACCAACAACACAACGAAATGTCGTTCTCTGCAGATAAGGTGCCGATTCTTAAGGCGGGTGCTGGGCACGGCCAGCGAAGGTTCTCCAGCTCCAAGGAGCCGAGTGGTAATGGTGAGTGCGATCGGTGCAAGTACGGAGGCGGTTGAGCTCAAGACGGAGTCGAGCTTGGGAGGGGATATGAGCTGAGCTTCAAAGCTGATTTGAGGGCAATCCATGTCTCCCTGAGGGGTAAAATTCTCTATGTAAAGCTCCCTACTAACTCAATTGTCTAGAACTTGGCTCCAGCATCCACAGGAACTTCCGCGAATCGCACGAAGGCCACAAGCCTCACGCCGGTCTCGATCCCTCTCGCTCCACAACTGGTGTCGTCTGGACATCCGAACAAGCATACAAGCATGGCTTCGCAGACCACCCTGAGGCAAGCTTCACTGCTCCAGCATTTCCCTTGAAAGTGTGCTTACATAGAATAGGAGTGGGCAAACTTGGGTCAAGGAGCGCCAGAGGTCGACGACAGCATCCAGGGTTGCTTCGAAAGGTATTGGTTCTAAGCCATGAACTTACCCTTACACCCCGAACTAATTCGATTCAGACCCAAGGAAGTTGACATCAGCGCACATGGCCGGGAGTACGGTCCAACAGCTGGTATCAAGCCGCTGAGAGAGGCAGTCGCCAATCTCTACAACCAGCACCACCGTAAGTGGAGGAAGAGCCAGTACACATACGAGAACGTCTGCATTGTGCCTGGTGGACGCGCAGGTCTCATCCGTATCGCCGCTGTATTGGGCAACTGCTACTTGGGCTTCTTCATCCCCGACTACACAGCATACAACGAGATGTTGTCCTTGTTCAAGAACATCGCTGCTATCCCTATTCCGCTCGGTGAGCAGGATCAGTACCACATGTCGCCCGACAAGGTTGCAGAGGAAATTGCTCGTGGAACTTCAGTCATCCTGACTTCCAACCCAAGGAATCCCACTGGACAGATGGTCACCAACCCAGAGCTCGCACAGATTCAGAACATCTGCCGTGACCGCGCAACCCTCATCATGGACGAATTCTACTGCGGCTACAACTACACCACCAACTGCGACGGCACCGTCATCTCGGCCGCCGACAACGTTGAAGATGTCGACGAAGACGACGTCCTCATCATCGACGGTCTGACCAAGCGCTTCCGTCTCCCCGGCTGGCGAGTCGCGTGGGTCATCGGCCCCAAGGAATTCATCAGCGCCATCGGCTCGTGCGGATCCTACCTCGACGGTGGCTGCAACGTGCCGTTTCAGGAAGCCGCGGTCGAGATGCTCAGCCCGCCGCGCGTACGCAACGAGATGCGTGCGCTGCAGATGCACTTCCGCACCAAGCGCGACTACGTAATTGGCAGGCTGCAGGATGTTGGCTTCAAGTTCCCGTACATGCCCAACTCGACATTCTACTTATGGCTGGATCTGAGCGGACTGCCTGAGGGGATTAATGATGGATTGAACTTCTTCCAGGCGTGTCTGCAGGAGAAGGTCATTGTTGTGCCGGGCATCTTCTTCGATTTGAACCCTAGCAAGCGCCGTGACCTGTTCGACAGCCCGTGTCATCACTTTGTACGTCTGAGTTACGGACCGAGGATGGATGTTCTGGAGAAGGGCTTGGACTCGATCCAGAGGATTGTGGAGAAGTAAGTACAATCTGATCCGGGTCGAATGGCGAATATTGTACTAACAGCAGAAAGGTATCGCGAGAACCCTGGCCACAAGCAGATGTCGATGAGGCCGCGAACTTGAGCGATCGCCACATTGAAGGGGAGTGGTAGGCTCGCAATTCACAGTCGTGATCGAGGCACATAGACAGGCGTGGTATATCCTTGATAGTCTTCTTTCTCGTAGCCGATACACATACATATACATCCTTATCAACTCCGAGGGTTTCACCATGTTCACATCTTTTGTTGTAGCCTTCCAACCTCGCGCCGTCAAACCTCTCGAGTGTGTCTTCAGATCGATGGAGGCCCCCAAAGCAATGCCCTGTACCCTTCTCTTCTACCGAACATCATGACTCGATCTCTACTACGACGTGCAATTCAAATCCCATCTCTTAGTCAGAACTTCAATTCTCGCCCATCCTCCTCAGTTCTTCCCCTCACCTCCCTCAAACCCCACAGGCAGGTTCATACCAATCCTCCTCGCGCTTAACCTCACCCTCTCCTCCTCACTCATACCCATGCCCGGGTTGTACCTCTCGATGAGTGTTGCGTACATGCGTTGCGCCTGCACATATTGGATGAATTGCTCTGCTTGTGCTTCCTGGCTAGCGGGATCTGACGTGGATGGTGTAGAGAACTGTGCGCGCAGACGTTTCTGGAGCGGCGAAGCGGCGGAGAGCTTCTGGTGTGCGGTGCGGGTCGTTTGGTCCTTGACGGGGAGTTCGCGCAGGAGGCGGCGGTAGAGGGACCGGATTTGGGGGGCCGATGACATCTTGGTTGCTTTTGAGTGATATGCGATGCACCGTTTAGATTGTGTTTGTATGGGTGAGCTCTGGTCTGAGATACGGCGCGTAAGGACGGTGTTGGTGATGAAGTTGTGGACCGCGGCGTTGCGGCGAAAAGCGGAGGAGCGCTTGGGCCATTGGTGAATTCATACCACCAGCTTCTCTCCGTAAGTCTGACCTTTTCCTGAACATGTCGACTCTCTTGCCAACACCGACTTGGATTTGCCGGTCATGTATACGAGGGATCGCACAGCAGCGACGAGGGCTGCGCATTCGACCGCGCGCACGCCAGCCGCCGATTGAAGCTTCGAAGCTCTCCACCAAGATACCGACGGAGACAGAGACCATTACGCTCACAGATGGCACCACGATACGCGTACAAGCCGAACGGTCGCAAAGAGCTGCGCCGAATGTAGCCCCTGCACCATCAGAGGACGCTGTTGCAGAGGTATCAACTACTTCAGCTGAGCCAGTTCGCACTCCACCACCCGTTCACAAACCTCGAGACCGCAATGAGCTCGTCCCCTCCGCGCCATCCGCGCCCTTACAACCAAAACTCAAACCCGAGAAGTTCCCTGAGAAGCCTCCAACAGGTCCCTTCGACTACAACTGGTACTACGAGACGGCACCGCCTACACACCCCAACAAAACCCACGCAAACACATTCTTCGACAAATACGGCAAGCAAGCCACCCTCCTCCGAAGCATCGCGCAGTTCCGGAAACTCCCTGAGACCGACGTGCCGGAGGTCGCATTCATCGGACGCAGTAACGTAGGCAAGAGCAGCTTACTAAACGCCGTCATGGGATGCAACACCAAAGCATTATTGGCACGCACAAGTTCCACGCCCGGATTCACAAAGACGATGAACCTTTACGGCATCGCGCCAGAGCCAGGTGTGCGCATCAAAACCTCCTCGCTGCACAATTCAGGGGACCAAGGCAAGGAGAAGATCGTCGGACCAGGCGGGCTAGTCATTGTAGACATGCCCGGCTACGGCTCCGGAAGTCTGAGCGCATGGGGCATCGAGATCATGAAGTACATCCAGAGCCGCAAGGCTCTGCGTCGCGTCTTCGTTCTGCTCGACGCGGAGCACGGTGTCAAAGACAAGGATCGTAGCATCCTCGCTTCCCTCCGACTCGCTGGCGTCTCGCATCAGATTCTGTTGTCTAAGATGGATAAATTGTACGTCCCCAAGGCGAGCGACATCAGGAAGGTCGGCAAGGGGACGAAACTCAAGTCCAAAGGAACAGTGACTGGTCTGAGAACCAAGATGAGGGAACTCCTGCCGGATATCAAACCGCCTGTTGGAGGAGGCGCGCTGGGCGAGGTGCTGGCGTGTAGCAGTGAGGTACTGGTTGAGGGGAAGAGGCTGGGGATCGAGGATGTGCGGTTTGCCGTGTTGAAGGCCGTGGGGCTGGAGGGCGAGGAAAGGAAGGGCTTCACGGAAAGTAAAAAGAGAAAGAAGAAGGATCTGGCGGAGGTCAAAGTCTAGGGATGACAGCGTGCTGTTGTGTACTTTTGAAGATACCCAATATAGTTTGGAATGCCCTGCAACTGAATACCTCCTGGGTGTGTCGTAAGAGGACATCCAAATGGCAAGTTGAATCGTATATCTCCTGGGATCAGATAGCAAGTCCGTGTTCTGTAAATGTGTACGATGTACATTTCTATATACGTCCGACTACTCATGCAACATATCCTACAATACAAAAGGAAGCAACTACTCCACCGGATCCTCCTCCAGTATCGCCTTGAAGCTAAACGGCTCGAACGGCACACCGTCACCAATGAAATGCTTACTCATCGCCTCGACCCAGTGCAAACGCAGCGAGTGCAACATAGCACTGGTGCCTTCCATAACGCACAGAACCATAACCGTCAGCGCGAACCAGAAGCCGAAGATGAAGACCATGAGGATGGAGCCGACAATGCCGGTGTAGCTAAAGGCGTTCTTCATGGTCATCTCCCACAGAACAATGGAAAGACGCTGATGAGCGAGGGACAGGGCCCAGAGACGAAGGTATGAAGCAGTGTGGGAGACGCAGTTGAGGCAGAATTCTAGGGGTTGTTAGTAGCTGTTGCTATGTGGAAACTAGGGTCGTCTTACCGATGGTGTGAATGACTTGGTGAATCATGATCTCGCCAAAGTCGAATTCTTCGTGCTCCTCACCGTGGCCAATGTCCTGGGTGATCATGGCGATGCCATCGTCATCGTCTCCGAAGCTCTCGCGTCCACCGTTGGCGTTGCCATTGGTATCCTCGTCATCGTCAAGAGCGCTGACACGGGCCGTCTCGCCAATGCTGCGGTATCCAAGGGCCTGGGCCCTGGTGTGCTCCCAGCGGAGGTAGAAGGGCTTCAAGAAGAGAAGGATAGGAACACAGACGAGAGCCAGCAACAGGAGGATGACCTGCACGGTAGCCTGGCCAGGGTACAACGGCTGGTCGGGGTCTTCGAGTGTGCCAGGTTGCAAGAACATGTAGATCAACATGTTGAGCAGAGAAGGTGGATCCTGGCCCCTAGCAACCCAGTCGATGGACCACTTGTAGACAATAGAGAAAGACAGGTATCCGAAGATGGATTGGAAGAAGATCATGCCAGGCACGAAGTTACCCCAGATGTCGATAGGTGTCTTAAAGTAACGTGCGTTGACGAGCGACCACATCAGCGAGAAGGTCATGTGGCACCAACCAAGCAAGATACTAAGCTTCATCTTGTAACTGTTGGAGAACAGCAGATCGTTCTCAGTATCGTGCCAGCGGTAGTCCAGACCGAAGGGGTAGGTGTAACCCTCGACGCGGTGAGATGTAGGACCCTTGCCGTCGTTGTCCCAAACCCACATAGACTTGAACCAGGGAAGGCCAAGAGAGAAAGCATCGCAGTAGATCAGACCAGTGTAAATAGAGAAGAGACCCATCATGAAGACAATGTAGCGTCCGTAGAACATCATGGAGAACAGCTCGTCGAGCTTGCTGCGCTCTAGTCTGCGCTCGTAGTGAATCATAGCCACAGCTGCTGCCAGGAGAATGACACCGTGACCGGCGTCACCGAACATGACAGCGAACATGAAGGGGAAAGTGACAATAGCGGGGAGCGCAGGGTTGACTTCGCGGTACTTGATGGTACCGTAAGCGTCGATGATGGTCTGGAAACCATTGGTGAATCGGTTGACCTTGAAATAGGTGGGAGGGGTCTTGGTCGTCTTGATCTGGTTGACAATGGTTGGGACGGACAGACCAGCGCGCTCGTTGACGTCTGACAAGGTAGACTTGATGAGGCCGAGAGCGCTGGTGGGCGCCCAAGCCTCAGCAATAAGTGTCTTGCGCTGGTGGTCGTACGAGAACCTGTTCAGCGTCTCGTAGGTTGCCTTCTCCTTCTTGATGACAACCATCCAGGCAGCCAGGTTACGGCTGATGGCAGTCAACTCGGCATCGAGAGTCGACTTGGTGTTGCGCAGAACGCTAGCAAGATCGCTCAGGCGTGTGTTGACCTCGCGAATCTGGTCGCGGCGCAGTTCGCTGTTCTCGTCGACACTGTAGAGGTCGGCACCAAGAGACTCGGAGATCTTGCGGATCTTGGCGATGATCTCCTTGCCGTGGGCGAAGATGATGAAGACGTTCTTGCTGGTCTCCTCGTTGGTCTCGGGGTTGATGATGGGCTCCGGGATCTCGGACTGGTTCATGTACAGGTTGCCACGAAGAGTACGCCACAAGATCCTCTCGAAAGCTGCAATGCGCTCGCGAGGGATAACACCAGCAACGAAGCCGATGTTCATGACGGTGAAGGATCGCTCGGCAGAGGCGTCGCCGGAGCCGTTCTGCTCGACATCGCGGAGGAGAGGCGCGTCATCGTCATCGTCGAGGGACTGCCTGATCTCCTCAGTTTGGCCACGAGCCCTGTCGAAGAAGCCGCCAGCCTCTCTCAGCACCCAGCGCCATTCTGTCAGCTCGACCTCGCGCTTCTTCAGCGTCTCGTAGCTCTCGTTGAGGGAGGCGATGCGCTGCTCCAGGCTCTGGCTCTTGTCGGCGAGCTCGTCGATCTCGGAGGCCGAGGGCGAGGTGAAGGGGTTGTTGAAATCGTAGATGGAGCGCATGGAGATGTCGGCCTTGTCCATCTGGGCGTGGAAGTAGCGCAGCTGACGCTCCACGTTGTCGAGGCGGCGGATCTCCTGCGTGAAGGTGCGCTGGAAGGCGGTCGTCTCGGCATTGAGCTGGAGGGGTCAGTACAGCTATCATCACAGTGCATCTGTGTGCACTCACGTCTCTGAAGTCCATGACGCCGAGCTCTCCAAGTGCAGAGACGACCTCGCGGCCAATCTCGTTGGCTATGTAGAGCTGGGTCAAGGACATGTCCGCCGAGCGGAACATGGTGTCCTTTTGCGGTGCCATGATGGCGGTAGAGAGACAAGTCGTCCTGCGTGGGCTGCTTGTCTCGAGGTCCGGTCGGGGCGCGGGCGGCGAGATGGGGGTTGATGATAGCTGTGCCTGCGATGATGGCGTTCTGCTGCAGCTTGGACGCCAAATCGAACCCGTCACGTGCTCAGCTGCGTCATCTTCGAGGTTCACCCATCAGAGACCAACAATACGTTTGCAGAACACAACAATCATCATTATATCTAATCGTAGCAATAAAAAAGGTGTTAAAGGCCCGTCAGCCTCACTCACCATCACGATGTGAGCGTCGCATTCCCAGCCAGAACCAAGTCTCCCGCAGCATCAACCTTCGTCCACCGACAAATTCCACCAGAACACACCGAGTCCTCGCCCTCGCACCTTCCTACCCACTTATACGTCTCCAAACCCGTGCACTCGAAGACGCTCTTCCAAGCACCCGGGCCGTCCCAGCAAACTGGCTGCGCCCACGGTCTTTTGCATCGATTGCAGCTCTGCCAGTCGTTCTTGTACTTCTGGTCGCAGTACTGATGGAGGATGTCTTGTTTGGCCACTCCTAAAAGTCGTCAGTGATGGACTGTGTACAAGGGCAGCTGCGATGGAGGTGAGGGATGTAGAGGGAAGCAAACAGTTTAAGAACATACTGAGGTCATCGACAATCTGGCTGTAGCAATAGTGTTGTCCAACCTGACATTGGCCGGCTGTCATGAGCGCTCCATCTCTTCCGACTTGCTCTGGATGGCTAGAGTCTTGCTTCGTTGATGATGACGGGTAGGCGGACGCAAAGACGGCCAAAGCAAGGATGCTGTAGAGCTGCATTGTGACTGCGGCTGCTCGACGGCGATAGCTTGTGATGGGCTCGAAATGGCGTGGTATAACGATGTGGGCCCTTTTGTACGGATACCTTCTGGGTAATATCAATGGTTGGTGGATCTTTGGTATGCTCAGAGACGCGCGACGGTTTTGATCACAGTTGTGCAGGTGGCTACCTCATCAGGACCAAAGACGGGAAGGGATTCCCAGAGCCATTGCGCTCTCCTGGCATCATGAATGCCGCCTGCCGTTCGTGTGATACGTCCAAGGTAAGAGCATTCCAGACAGAGGAGATTGCACTGCGGATACCTGCACCATTGTGAAGATTAGTTACCTTACTGGACGCACGTGGGGACGCGGCTGAGCGCGTTAGATTCTAAAGCTTCACGATGCAAGGAAGACGCGACTTGTAACAAACATGTAATATTATGGTAGGCAAAGCAAGGGAAGTTCCAACGCCAAACGATACCACCAACGCCAACGCCAAACTATAGATAGAAACTAATTACATCACGCCCTCGAAATCTTCGAGCGACTGAGGCTTGACCTCTCCGACGCCCTCGAAGATAGGCTCAGCAGCCTTCTTCTGCAAGTCCTCCAGCGCCTGTCCAACCTCCTTCAGCACCTCATGTGCTACCGGAATCCACTCCTCAAAAGTGACAATCTCAATACCCAGCTTCTTACCACCCTCCTTGACGAAGGCCTGACACTTCCATTCCCTCAACGGCTCAGCATGCGGGTACACCGTCTCAAACTTCGCCTCCACCCCATTGCCGAACGGTAGTTCTTCTACCCACGCAGGTGCCTGGTGCACAACGGTATCAAACCAGGTCACCTCCTTGGAATCCCAGTCTGTGCAGTTCTCCACAATCTCAGCTAGACCCATGCCCTCGAACGCCGCAGACTCTATATGCTGGGCCTGCACAAACCTGAGCAGGTCGAGATGCGTCCAGCTCGCCTTAAAGGGCACGCGGAAGGGAATGTACTGCCATGTAGGTCCGAAGATGCGGTCCGCGCTTGGTGCGCCGAGGTTGCGGCCCGTAACTACTTCGCCAAAGACGACGTCGCGCTTACTGAGGCGGTTAGCGAGGACAAGTGACCATGCGGCGGTGGGGAGCGAGCCGATGGTAATGTCTTTGGGGCGCGCCGAGATGTCGAATTCAAGATAGATGTCTGCCATCTTCTTGTCCTTAAGAGGGGTGTCAGGCTTAAGGACGGACATCTGCGAGCCGGCGAGCAGCTGTTGCCAATAGGGGATGCTCTTGGGGATGTTGTTGAGGACAACATGGTTGACGTGCTTGGTGAAGGGCACCGTTTCGAGAACGGAAGTGCCGGCATACAGAGCAGACAGCTGGTCGAAGAGAAGCGGCAGGCATATCTCATCGTATTGGGCGTGTGAGATGCGGAATGCCAGGGTGGATGCACCCGTTGAGGAGGTGAAGAGGGTGAAGCCAACAAACGACGACCCGTGTGGCTTCGGTGCTTCGATATCTTGTCGCACGTAGCTGTGTGCGAAAGTGTTGATATCCTCACCCTCAGGAACTGCAACTTCGCTATACGGAACCTTGAGGTCGCGGATCACAAGACCCACTGTCTTACCGCCGTCAACAGCAAAAACAGTACGCAGAACCTCGTTACGAGCCACAAGCTCCTGGCAGGCTTGCTCGAGCTTCGTCGTGTTGATAGCTGTAGCAAACTTGATGAGTTCGTAACGAAGCGAGTAGCGCGGTAGGTCCACTGTTCCTTCAACAGCAAGCTGCTGCAATGGTCGAGTAGGATAGATGTCGACAATATCCCACTCAGGATTCTCAAGGTACGAGACCATGCGATCAGCGCTGAAGAGGCCTGCATCAGCTCCTAGTGCAGCGAACGGAGCATCAACATTCGCCTCTGGTTCACCTGACGAAGTCTCCTCAGCCAGAGACGCCAGTTCGGACAGAGACTTGCTTTGGAAGACTTGCGCAACACTGATGCCAAGTCCTTGTGTGCGCGCATCCGAAACGAGACGCATGGCGCCAATGGAGTCACCACCAAGCTCAAAGAAGCTATCGTTGGGACTGATATCGGTCTTGGGCATGCCAAGGATGCGAGCAAGGACGTCCAATAACTTATCCTCCTTCTCATTACCGACGGTCGAGGCAAGTTCCGACAGCGACTTGCTCTGGAAGATCTGTGCGACTGAGATGTTCATGCCCTGCAGTCTGGCCTCTGATACGAGCCTCATAGCACCGATCGAGTCGCCACCCAGTTCAAAGAAGCTATCGCTGGGATTGATGTCTGATTCTTGCATACCCAAGATCCGGCTGAGAAGAGCGCGCAGCTTCTCCTCATTGGCAGAGAGTGCCTTGACCTGTCCATTCTCCGCGACCTGAGCCGGCAGCAGATCCACACCGCTGTCTACCATGACATCCTTTGGTCTTAGCTTGAGAGCATCCTGTAATTCCTCTGGATCCAGGACCGCCACATCGCCAAGCTTGCTCTCGGGGTTACCGAGGAAAGCAGTGACAATGCGATCGAGTACGACGAGCGCCCTCTCCATAGCTGGTGGAGCGATGCACTTCGAGTCGAAACTAGCCATGACCAGGAAACCATTCTCATCGAGCGTGCATACAAGCATGAGTGCGTAGGTGTTGAACTTCAACGCCTCTCTAGCTGCCTCAGCGTCATCAGCAGGCAAGAACGCATCGCCCGGCGCGTTCTCGAGCGTCCTGCCCTCATTCCAGTTCTCGTCCTCCTTGGGGTGGAGAACGAGACCAGTGCGTAGTTCACAAGCGTGGCGTGCATCTTTGCTCAGACGGCGAATGTTCTGCAAACCGAGATGCTCGTGTGGGATCTGCTGTACGGTCTGGGCGTGCACTTGCTGTAGGAACTCGGAGATGGGACGATCGAGGTTCAAGCGCACGCGTACAGGAATGGTGGTGATCATGGGTCCCTCAATTTCCTCAATCGCATTGACGGGTGCGGAGCGACCGGTGAGTGTTTCACCGAAGACGATGTCGGAGTGGCCCATATACAGCGACGATGTCAACGCCCAGGCACCGCGGATGATGGTAGCGAGAGTAAGTCTGTTGTGGGCGGTTGTTGGGACGGTAACATAGTGCTCAAGTAGGGAATCCGCACGTGTGATGTAGCCCTTTTGTGGCAGAGGAGGGAACTGGTATGGGTTTGCGCCATCCAGACGTTCCTTCCAGTAATTCTTTGCGACTGTGGGGTCCTGACTTGTGAGGTACTTGATGAAGTTCTTGAATGAGACAGGGCGATCTGTGTCAAGCCCGACAAATGCGCGATTGATGCGGTCGAATACAAGAGGCATGGACCAGCCATCGTATACAGCGTGATGCATTGTGATGATGAAGTGCGCCTTGTCGCCGTCTCCGTCATGAACGACACCGTAACGGAAAAGGGCCTTTCCGAGATCCATGGACTCGGCTTGATCAGTCTTGAGATACTCGGCAAGGATTGAGCCATGCTCGCGCACCAGCTGGCCGTCCTTGAGAACAACTTGGAACAAACCACGGCCAGGCACGTTTACGATGCGTGTGCGTAGGATCGGACATCCCTCAACTGACTTATCAAACGCCTGCTTAAGGCGATAGGCCATGTCGACGGGAAGGTCGGCGACACGCTGAGCGACATAAGCGTCCTGGAACTTGGCTGAAAGAGCCATCAGGCCCTCCTGCAAAGGTGTACAAGGGTACACGTCTTCGACGTTAGAAGCATCGACACCGCAGAGCTCAGCACTCTCGATCTTTGACTTGTCGGCATCCCAGTCTTGTCCGATCATCGAGAAGGGAAGAACCTCGCTGGTATCCTCCTCAGACAATGGCTTCGCTTTGGCAGCCATAGCGGCAAGAGTTGGGTTCAGCATGATGTCCGGAACTGTGAGGATGATGCCAACTTCCCTCGCTGCTGGCACAAGCCTCATCGCTCTCAGCGAGTCACCGCCCATGCTGAAGAAGTTGTCGTTGGCGCTGAAGTCTGCATCACCACCAAGAATCTTAGCCCAGACTGGAATCAGCTTGAGCTCCATCTCGGTAGTGGCCTCCTTTTTCTCCGCAAGGAGAGCATTGAAGCGTCGCAAATCCTGACGAGTGACGCCGTTACCAATTTCACGCAACCTCTTCCTGTCAGTCTTGCAAGATACGAGCAGAGGCATCTTCCAGAGCGGGATGTAAGCGCTTGGAACCATGTAGCTCGGGAGGTCGTTAAAGAGGTGCTTGGTCATTTCTTGGAGGGCTTTCTGGAACTTGTTGGAGAAGCTGCCAAACACCTGTCCATCAAGATGGCGCATACCGCTCTTCCTCTGCTCAACCAAGAAAGCAACGAGCGTCTGTTCTCCAGTACCGCCGGGCTTGATGACTTCAACGGCAAGCTGAGTATCAGCGGGCAAATGCTTCTGCATGTTGTATTCGATCTCAGCGAGCTCGATACGTTGGCCACGAAGCTTGACTTGCTGATCCTGACGACCGACGAAGATGACCTCTCCGTAGCCATCTGGGTCGTAACGGACAAGATCACCAGTCTTGTAAAGCTTGCCTCGTCTGCCAGGGTACGACTTGCTGCCCTTTGTCAAGAACTCGGGATCTTCAATAAAGACCTCATTGGTCTTGGAAGAATTGTTTAGGTAACCCATACCAACGATAGGGCCTTCGATGAGCAGCTCACCTGCCGCGCCAACCGGAACCAGCTTGTTGTGATCCTCAGGATCAGCGAGCCAAATGGCAGCACCAGTTCCGGTACCCATGGTGATGTAAGGCTTAGCTCCAACATCGCCATTGATAGTAGCACCGACCGTGCACTCCGAAGGCCCATATGCGTTCACAATTCTAGTCCTCTTGCCCCAAGAGGCAGCGTCACTGGCTGAAGTGCCCTCACCTCCAAGCGCAATTGAGTCTAGGTGATTAAGGATGTCCACATCCAAAGTGCGAGCGACTGAGGGTGTCATACCAGCCAAAGTGACCCGCATATCGCGCATAGCGCCGCTGAGATCGTTCATTCGACGCTCGTCGGATGGTGTACAAAGCGTACCCCCGTGTGCTGTTGTGCAAAGCATGGAGTCGATACAGACATCGAAAGCATAACTGGCGAAGTCCAGCACACGAGAATGCGGTCGGTAGCCCACAGCATACGCTCTGGGTATCGCACCAGACGTATATTGACTGTGCGAGATCAGGCAGCCCTTGGGCAAACCGGTGCTTCCGCTGGTAAATTGGATGTACAAAGCAGCCGAGGGAGAAACTTTAGGTAGAGTGGACTTCGGCTGCTGTTCGGCGTATGGTCCATACACCTTCTCGAATTTGGAGGCAGAGACTGGGATGATGGTTGCTGAAGGTGCAATTCGCGCAGCGAGCGACGATTGCGACTTCGAAGCAATGAAAGTGGTAGCGTTGACTTGTTGCACGACTGTGCGAAGACGGCCTTCTGGTTGCGCAGGATCCAGTAGGGAGAAGCATGCACCTGCCTTCATGATGGCAAGTACAGCAACAATCGTCCATCGGCACTTTTCGAAGAGTACTGGGATGATTTGATTTTGCGAATCGTCCAATGACCGCAGGATCTGCGCCAGATGCGTAGAATAGTCATCGATTTGCTTGTAGGTCAAGTTGCCGTCCCACGCCTCAATCGCATTCTTCTCCGGTTGCTTCTCTGCTTGCTCGGCGACAAGTTCGTGCATGCATGTTTGCAGATCCGGAGGCAGGGGTGAATTCCAGTTCCAGATCTCGTCGAGCTCGGACTCTGAGATGATCAGGAAATCAGAAATAGGGGTATCAGGTGTACGTGAAAGGGTATCAATGATTGAAGAGAAAAAGTGCAGCTCTGCCACAGCCTGATGCTGAGACATAGTTGGTTGCTGCCATCTTGATGTGGCTTCTAAAGAGCTCTTTCCGAACTCGACAGATACTTCGAAGGTCCACTATCGGACAGTTAGTGGTCGAACAATGAACAAATGCTTGCTTTCTTACTTCTTCTTTTGTGCCGTCATTCAAGAAAATGGTGGCTCTGTCTAGTGAGACATCTTTCAGTCTCGCTCCTTGAATCTTTGTTGCTAAGCTTGCAGCATTGCTGTGGGTCAGCAGATTCAGGTCGCCAGTTTCTATGCATTGACGCTTGTCGGAACCAGCGCCTTTGATACCCCACGAAAACCGGTGGAAAACGTCTCTTTGGTATCTTTGGACCAGGATGGTCCATGCTGTAAGGACAGTATCCAGTACTGCGTCCAAAGGTTGATCCTTCAGACTTGTGATCTCCACCTCATTAGAAGCCTCGGTGGAATGGCCATTTGTCTGAGTGTGCCCGTTGGCGTATGCACCGTTCTCATTCACGTCCATTGTGCCATTGCTGTTGACTTTGACCTCTGTCTTCTCTTGTGCTACCCCACCATAGCGCAGAGTGTGGTCACCATTGGCAAGATGCATCTCTACAAGTAAACGAGTCCTCCTCTTAATGTTGTAGCGTAAGCGGTGTGGTAAGAAGAAGGAAGAATGCGAGTCTTCTTGTGTTTGGCGAAATGTTCCAAGAACCTCCCCGTGTAGTAGGCCAAGCTTCACAGAGAGTCGTTGTCACCGAGCACTCCACCAGAGCTGCCATTTCTATGAGAGAAAAAGCTAGCTCTCCACATCTTAGACCAGGATATAGGTCCGGTACTCAGTACGGCCGAGGCGTCTCTTTAGGATAGCAGCCGCCCGCGTCATCTTCGTAGCTGTCCACGCGCACCAAGGGCCTCTATGCCCACGCCATTTCCCACCAGTCACTCATGGATGTTCATTTATCTAACGTAAATGCTGAAGTCAGTAAGTGACCTTTGGTGGACTTAGTTCAATACCCCTCTTTAACCGTAAAGAAAAAGTGCGTTGTTCGGTGTTCAGTGTGTCTAAACCCCACAAATAGCGGATCAGATAAAATCTGTGTGGGAGGGCTTGCAGTTAGCTGCATCTGATAACTTTAGCTGGCAGCATCATCGTTGTTTTGCAAGGACGGGGCTACCCTGTTGGGGAAGGCTGAATGTGTGTCATGCAGAGTGACATCGGCGGGCTGCAGATCTCTTTTCATCTGATAACGGCCGACACTCGGAGGAGCCAGATCAGCCTTTCTGTGAAACGTTCCAGGTATGGTGCGCTCACTACCCGATCGACACACTTTACATCGCTTGGGACCTGCTGCATCGATCAACGAGTTGTTCCCGGGAAGGTAGAAGGGCCGACGATGTCGTGCTACAAAACATCTGCATGCCACATGCTCATGCATCGCGTGGTCAAGGCCTCATGCGCCGATTGCGGACCGCGGCGAATGTTTTCGAGCATGTTCTTGAAAAGTCTTCTTGGTATTGAGTGCACCCGTGTTGTATCCACCACACCCGCCCTCAGTCCCTGTTTTGATGGGAGAGGCTTTCGCTTGGGGCGGATCTGATAACTGTGCTTCCTGACATGTGAAGCTAAGATTACGGAAGAGGCGCGCGCCGAGCAAATGTACTTGAGGTCTGTGGCGCGAAATCTGCCGTGACGCCGGGAGAATTTGAGATTGTGGGGTTTCCTCAACGCTAAGCTCGACTTGTGATGACCACTCCATGTTCGCTCCACAGCAACCCTAAGGACTAATTGGTGGTGACGAGGCCATCAAGAACCTGAATATCCAGTCTCCTCTCCCAGCTATCAACTTGGCATTGGTAAAGCTTGGGATTTCTTGGGCTTTCTCGGCATTGCTCCACTGCTGAACAAAAAAACGCTCTCAACTCTGGTCAAATCTCGTGCTCGTTCGTGTAGTTGTTGTTCCTGATTCGCACTTACGCCAAAGTCGTCTGACAATAAATGCCGCACGGTTTTCCTGCTTTCGTTTGCAAGAGGTCCAGACTCGAGCTTCCTAGTAAGAAGCAGTGTGGATCAGACATCGTAACATCTTCCATTTGCAGCCTTGACGCACGAACGCGCAGCCTTGACCTAAGTTAGGACACATGTGAGTAGCACGCACTGGCCCTAATGAGGGTCTGTAGCTTACTCGACTGACACGCGTTACCAGTTCGAGCCGTTTACTATGGGATTTGTGGTTCTACCTGCCCTGGTGGCCGATATCAGTGCGGTATACGACGTGTATTTCGCGGCCTTCAAGGACAATGCCATTACACGAGCCTTGTTTCCATCAGCCACAGCGGAGGACATGACAAATCCAGAATCCGAGTTCCGGTACGTACATCGTTTCAACGTGCCTGTAGTGGCTTCCAGGTCACCCCAGTGTGAGCGGTGCTGACGACTTGACAGTAGAGAACATGCCGCACATACATTGCAGTATTGGCAAAATAACCTGACGCAGTATACATTAAAGTGTGTAGACTCAGAAACTGGCAAGATTGTTGGGATGGCGCTGTGGGATGTATATATTACCCCAAGTGATTGGACGAAAGGCGAGATAGGCTGGCTGCAAGGGAAGGAAAGGGAGCGTGCCGAAGCGCTGATAAGCCCCTTATGGGGCGCAAGAGAGAAGATGTGGAGCAACGAGCGCTACTTGTACTGCCACGTTGTCGCGGTACGTCCAGACACTCAACGCAGAGGTATTGGTGAACTTCTTGTCGAGTATGGCAAGAAGATCGCATCGCAGGCCAATCTGCCTATCTATGTTGAGAGCTCAAGAGATGCTATCAGGCTGTATGAGAAGTCAGGCTTCCGCTGGCTCAAAGAGCGTCCTGTTCACAAAGCAGAAGATTTGTGGCCAGTGCAAAGGAATGGGACACAGAAAGACCACGAGATCCCGCTCTTGGTGTGGCTTCCTGGAGGCGAAAAGAGATTGTTGCCGGAGGCTGTCAAACTGGCGTAACGGCTTTGAATGCAATCGCTTTGAATGTCTAATTAATATTATTACATACACCCACATTACGTCAATGCACTAGCCCAGCATCTGGTGCAGAGCGTTGACTCGGTAGCTCTCGCTTCGTTGAACGAGATCCTCATGACGACCTTGGTCTACCACCTTACCTCCTTCCACCATGAAGATGACATCAGCTCTAGCAATGGTTCGCAAACGATGCGCAATAGCAATGACCGTGACACCATGACCCTTCACGGCGCGCTCCAGACCAAGCTCAAGCGCCTTCTCACTCTCTGCGTCAAGGGCGCTAGTGCTCTCGTCCAGCAAAAGCAATTTGGGCTTGCGAACGAGCGCGCGTGCGATAGACAAACGCTGACGCTGACCGCCAGAGAGTTGCGAACCATTGGCACCGCATTCAGTGTCGTACCCTTGAGGTAATTCAATAATAGTCTGGTGGATGTTGGCAAGCTCGCAGGCTTCTTGGATCTCCGCATCTGATGGCTCATGTCCGGGTCTGGCACCAAGTGCAATGTTGAATTTGATGCTGCCTTGGAAGAGAACATTGTTCTGTGGTACATAAGCAATATCGTCGCGGAATGCCGCACCGTGATGACGGGAGATGTCAACACCATTGATGGAGATGCTGCCAGCAGAAGGCGAGTAGAAACGCTCTAGTAAGGCAAGAACAGTGCTCTTGCCAGCACCAGAGGGGCCAACAAGGGCGCAGAACTGGCCAGGCTGGATGGAGAGCGATAGCGAGGTCAGTACCGGCACGCCGGGACGTGCAGGGTAGGAGAATTGGACGTCCTTGAAAACCACGCGAGCGCCACCACCCGGGACAGAGGGTGTGGATGAGTCAGCTAGTGCTTCGATATCCTGCTTCTCCTTATCGATGCTATCGAGATCAAGGGATGATTTGCCGGAAGCGGTGCCTAGGGGATGATCGCCCAGATCCACCACTCCACATATGCGCGAGATAGCGCCCTTCGCCTTGGAAAGCTCCGGGGCAAGGGTGAAGAGTTGGCCCCACAGCTGCGCCGACAGCAGCATGGAGATCAGAATGATGAAGAAGGCAGTCTGGTCATAGCGGCCCTCGATGATGTTCTTGGAACCCCACCAGTATGCAAAGGCATAGATGAAGCTACCACAAGAATTGGCAATCGCCAACCAGATGTTGGTCTTGAAGCTCTGCTTCACCATTTCCTTGCGAGGCGCAACAAGAGACCTTCGGTAAGTCTGGATAATCTCTTCTTCAATCGAAAGAGCGTGGACGGTGCGAATGTTTGCAACTGCTTCGATCGTAACGCCAATAGATGACGAGAAAGCACCTGCGTGCTTTACAGCGAACTTGCCAATGGCGCGCAGCTGCATATATCCAGCTCCAAGCAGCAATGGGACAATGACCAAGCAGACGATGGCAATTCTCCAGGCAACGATGTGGGAGAGGATGATAGCTGCGATGAAGTTGACAACAACCGAGAACAGTGTTCCAACGATGGAACCGCTAAAACCGGCAAGTGAGTTTCCATCCTTTGTGATGTACTCCAGCAATTGATTCGGGCTCCTGCCTTCTGACTCGTGCCATTGCAGGGGCTGCTGTAGGAGGGAGCGCATCGAAAGGACGCGCACCTTGTAAATGAGGCGCTCTGAAATGAGGCCAAAAGTCGCCCAGCTGGTGAAGTTGGCGAGGAAAGCGACACAGGCGACCATGAACCACATGCCTGCAAGCAGCGCGCCTTGTGATCTGATGTAGGAAGATGGGTTGCAAGGGGACATCACCCCCATGACATTACCGAACAACAGACCAGATGCAGAGTATTGTCCACCTACGACCAACGCGCCCAAGAAAGCGAGCAAAAGTAGCAGCAGGTACGGACGAACCATGGGACCCATTGTTTTCGAAATGGACTTCGCAACAATTTCACCGTTGGCGCCCTTCGACGGCTCCGGCTTATCTGCCGCATTTGCAGGAAGTGCATCTGTTTCAGCAACATCTGGTGCAGAGTGCTCCTTCTTGACTATGTCGATCTCATCGTCATCGAGACTCGTCCGGGAACTTGATGCACCGTCGTCAGTCACCTTTACAGTTTGCAAACGTATCATGTCTGCGTATGAGCTGTCCAATGCTAGAAGCTCGTCATGAGTGCCCTGTTCGATGATATCCCCTTTCTTCATGACGATGATCTTAGAGGCGTTGCGGATGGTCGAGAGACGATGAGCGATGGAGATGACAGTCCTGCCCTGAGATGCTCGATCGATGGCAGCCTGGATGCGTTGTTCACTGGCGGAGTCAAGCGCGGCAGTAGCTTCGTCGAGGATGAGTATGCGTGGGTTGCGGACAAGAGCACGCGCAAGGGCGACTCTCTGTTTCTGGCCACCACTGACCAGACTTCCACTCGAACCGACAAGTGTGGCGAATCCGAATTCCAAACGATCGATGAAGACAGCTACGTCGGCCAAGTCTGCTGCGTGCTGTACAAGTTGTAGGATCTCGACTACCTCAGGTCCAGCCTTTTCGGCGGCCTTCACTAGGTCTTCGCCATTGCGCACCTCCTTGGTAAGGTTGGCCAAAGTATTGCTGAGAAGTATCTTCTCAAAGCGGGAATGAGCTGGTGAATTCACAAGACCTAGCGCGATATTCTCAAGGATTGACCGATCCAGGAGGGATGGTTCTTGTGGAACAAGGCTGATGAATCCTCTTAAAGATTTGACGTTGATATCCTTGATGTTACGGCCATCGAGGAAGACATCGCCAACCGCTGGATCGTAAAAGCGGCTGATGAGACTGGCGATTGTTGACTTGCCACTACCAGACAAGCCAACAATAGCGGTGAGCTTGCCAGCCTCGCAGTCGATGGAAATGCCGTTCAAAACAGGGTGATCCGGCCTCGAAGGATATGTGAACTCAACGTTACGGAAGGCAATCTTGCCGTCAACTGCAGAAGGCTTCTCGGCAGCTGTGGAAGTGTTGTCGATGGTTGGTTGAGTCTCGATATCCTTTTGTAGACGACCGAAAGCGCTGATGGCGCCCCCAAACAACGGGAGCATAGGCGCAATCTGACTCAGAACGATGGCACCTGGGTTCTGTCAGTAAGGATGACGAGTACATGAACCTCGGTTACGAACCATCGAGAAGGATGAAAGTGACGGTATAGATCTCCCCAATCGTATCGTTGCCTCTACCATCGACAGAGTCGGCAATCTTCTTGCTACCCTGCCAGTATCCAAGCGCACTCGCAGAGAATGCGATAAAGTAGAGCAACCCGGCCATGACAGCTGCCGCTACAGCTTTGCGAATACCGGCATGACGAGCATTTCCAAGATGGTCACGGAACTTCTTCTCGAGCCTTTCGTTGGCACCAAGGGCGTGGACGAGACCAACATTGCTCAATGCCTCCGAGGCAAGTGCACTCGCTGATCCAAAGTATCCTCCAAGGCTGACATTGTATTTACCGACATAGTGTCCGCCGATCACTGCCATGAGAAGGAATGCTGGGACAAGGGATACGAGCATCCCCGCGAGCTCAGCGTTCTTGATGAATCCGACAATGTAAGCTGTCACACAGAACGAGATGCAAGTGAGAGCAACGCCAACCTTCTCGCCAGTTCCACCCTCGATCGCTGAGATGTCGCCATTGAGACGAGACGACACCTCTCCTGATTGGAGGTTGTCGAAGAAGGCGAGGTCCTGTCGTAGAAGGTTCCTAAGGTAACGGTCTCGAATGCGTTGCGCTAGTCGTTGCGAGGCTATGTTCCAGCATACCAGATGGATGTAGATACAGGCGAAACTCGCAATAGCAATGTATACAAGTAGGAGAACCTTTTGGTTGATTGTTCCTTCATCTCCGGTACTCCCTGTACCGGACTGATTGGCGCAAGTTGCATCGTTGATGTCGTCGACGAGTTGACCGAAAACGATACCGATAAGTGGAAATGGAATACCAGCTGCAATGGCAAAGATAACCCCGGTACAGATAAGTAGCTTGTCAAGCCAGGTAGGATTTGCGTAAAAGAGGAGTTGGAAGAAGGCCAGGTACGGCGCAAGAGATGGCTTCTTGATCGCCATCGTGCCCAAGAAACCAGGTTGAACACTGGTGTCGAAAGCTCACTCGACGTCGCGAAGTGATGAAGTTTTCCAGACGCGCCTGCAGAAGGAGTACAAGGGAGCTGTGCCCCATCCAAGACGCGATGGCCGCGATCGACATAGCGGGCGGATCCTGTGCATAACGTCAACGGGTATAGCCTCACGTGAAAGCATACACAGTGGATGTTGGGCCCGCCGTGGATGGCGCTAAGTGGTGGAGAGGGCAGACGCGTCGCTCGGAGCGATGCCGGAGATTGACCGTTAATCAGATTTAGCCAAGGATCAGATAAAAATTTGCTAGAAATTATGTAACAAACGCCCCGCTTTGCACCTTCCCAATCAGAACAGCTGTCTAAATCCTTGCCTGAACCACTAGCCCAGCCCGTCTGTCTGCAGATGGTGACGACAGGGCGCTCACTACCTCTCCGGCCCGCAGCGAGATATCCTTTGCCAATGAGCGGCCACCCTCTGAGTTCGCCGACATCAACCACATGCGAGCGTCGGTCACAGCGCCACGCTTAAAGTGAACCTCCTCGAAGCTCTCGCCTAGCTGATGACAGCCGAGTACGAGTGTGTTCAAGCTCTGCAGGAGCCCGCTGCTTGAAAATGGAGCCGCAGCAGTGTCCCTGATGATGACGTTGGCCTTGGAGCATGGCCCGGCAGCAGCCTTGCCGACGACGAGGCGCAGAGCGAACTCGCCCTTGCTGGCCACCTGTTTCTCGTACGCACGCATGTAGATCGCCTGGATGAGTTCGGACGATTCCGTTACTGGCTTCGAGTCGCAGGATGGCTTGGACCAGATAGAGCACAATCGCGGTTGCGTTGGTTCCTGTTCACCAAGGACCTTCAGAGGTGCGAGATCCTCGTTCTCTGTCACGACTGTAATGTTGCCGAGGCGAGGACACGACAGCAAATCATCGAGGATTTCGATCGCCTGCTGGCTTGAGCCAATAACAGCAACATCTAGTCGCGGCTCGAACGATTGACGCAGCTCGTGCCTTCGAGACAGGTAGTCGGCCATTGGCATGATTCGCTGTCCAGATAGGAAGTCAACAGAGGTCAATGGCTCTGTCTTCGCACTGATGTGCTTTCCCGGTGTAGGAGCAGCGACATTCCTTGCCCGGACGACATACGTCTTGCCGCTCGCATCCTTTACGGCAATTTTCCAGCTTCTTACGGTGTTGTCTTCAGTCTCCGGGGCCACATCAACGACCTCGCTACCATATCGGACTTGGTCCTTGAATTGTTCCGCGCACCACTTCATGTAGTCTTCGAACTCATCTCGCAGTGGGTTCAGTCGGTCGGAGTTTGCGAATTCGATCAGACGGTTTCGGTCAAGCAGATAGCAGGAATAACTGAAGGCCGATCTTGGGTTGCGAAGGGATGCGAGGTCGTAGAGAAAGGGAGTTTCCATACGCGACCTAGACAGATGTGTTCCTGAGTGCCACGAAAAAGTAGGCTTGCATTCGAGGAACAGCACCTTGGACTCTGTTCGTGCTTCGCGGTTGGCGATGGCAGTCGCCAGTTGAGCGGCGCCAAATCCGACACAGACGAGATCATAAAGAGGTGAAGAAGATGAGCCAGATATGTTCTCCAGTTGCCTGGAGTGTTGAGAGGCTGACATGATGATGTTTGGGTATATCGATGTAGGTTGAGCTCTTGAAACCGTGTAACACCTTGAGAGGATGCAGGTAAAAAGTACTTCAAGAGCTAGCCAGCGTCTCAGAAATCGTGTGGTATGATTGCAACAGCTCAAAACCCAAGTATTGCATGAGCTTGCGCACTGGCCCAACACACAGGCTATACTGTCGGCAAGCTGCTTCACGGACAAGATGTCGCCAATTTTCTAGCGTCGGTCTCCAAGCGACCAGGGTCGCCGCACATGCCAAATGCGTGGGGCTGCACCTCAAAGGTGGTTGACTAATTTAGCAACCGCATGGTGCGTTTCTAACCACCCACTCGGAGCTTTCCATCCCCGCTGGGGCCCCTGCCAGTTTCCCGACAGCTCTCAACCTGGAAAGATACACGACTAATACTGCGTATTAGCTGTGAACAAGGCGCGGTTTAATTCGTTTCAGACCTCGGCTTTCGTCGACCGTTATCCTCACTGCTTTCAAACTTCAAGCTGTGGCTGCCACAGTTGTTTGCAGACCTCAGAACTCTTCCATATCTCTAGTTCCGACTGACTGTGTACCATGGCGCAACAGTCTCAACAAGCAAACACAGGCTGGGAGCTGCTGAAGCTCCCTCACCCGTACCTCACAGCCTACAGCGTCAAGAACGTAGCGTCACAGGGCCAGCCGATCAGCTACCAAGTCTCGCTCTCCAGGGCAGAGAGCAGCAAAGAGGGCATCTCGCCGCCTAGCCAACTGGAAAATGCCTCCATCTCGTTCAGCGACATAGCGTTTGTGGCTCAAGATGCCGTGCCATCGAAAGGTGACAACAGCTCCTGGGCGAGAGCACGCAGATCGCCTTACCTAACCGTCTCTTGGACTGGGGAGCGTCCTAGTGTTCCACAGCTGTGGCTCATCGCTTATGCATTGGTGTCACAGCACCCCCTAGTGGAGAACCTCCGCATTCTGTTCTCCGGCAGAGATTCACAACTACTAGCTCAAGAGCTCTACACAACCGGCTTGTTCCATCCTCACCCAAAGCCTTCTGATGCCTCTGCACCGAAAGATGGACACTTGCTTCTACGAGGTGCCTTTTGGCAGGGCGCTGCCTCTCCGTTCGGCTCTCGTCCTGTCTGGGCCCCACGACTAGATGCATCTGGAAAGCCAAGACAGCAGGAATACCCAGCTTTCCCTCATCAGACAGCACCATCTACTCAGTTCCCAGCTCTACCGCGGCACACCATGCATCCAGTAAGAGAACCAAAGCCAGAGCCAGGATCAATCATCTACAGTCGGTGGATACCTCACCTACAGGAGCATTTCACGATGATTGCCCTCGACTACACCAACCCTGAGCATCTTGGCCTGTTCAACAAGTGGCAGAATGACCCACGTGTTGCTGCTGGATGGAACGAGACCGGAACGTTGGATCAGCATCGCGAGTACCTGCGGAAGCTGCACGAAGATCCCCACGTTCTGACAATGTACGCGGCATTCAACGACGTGCTTTTCGCCTACTTTGAGGTTTACTGGGCTATGGTATGCCGATCTCAACCGCCGTTCATTTACATACATAGACTAACGCACCTAACAGGAAGATCACATGGGTGCCCACTACCGGTCGGATCTTTACGACCGTGGTAGGCACTCATTGGTAGGTGACATCCGTTTCAGAGGCCCGTACCGAGTCTCTGCATGGTGGTCTGGACTCATGCACTACATGTTCCTCGATGAGCCACGTACCTGGAACCTCGTTGGTGAGCCAGCGGCTACTAGCAGCACTGTCCTTGCATACGATTTCGTTCACGGTTTCCACGTTGAGAAGCTCATGGACCTGCCACACAAACGTAGTGCACTCATGATGGTCAACAGGGAAAAGTTCTTCACACTGAGTCCGTTTGTTTGGGATGGCGAGGAGAAGGTACGACCAAGTCTGGACGCTTTGGCTAAGTCCAAGTTGTAAAGTATGTTGTGTCCATTTAGTAGCAGACTTTTGCAGCACTTGAGCGTTGAATATAGCAATACGCACATAATTGTAATTGCACCCCTTAACATATTTGCCGGATTGTTACCATAGCATGACTCAACCTCGACACGTCAGCAACTGTCAGACCAGAATATACAGCTTTGTTGATGCGCAGCTGGTACGGCAAAACGTGGGACTGTTGACGCTATCACTAGGGAGCATACGTCATTAGCCTCGTCAAGCGCTGTAATATTTCAGCCAATGGTAGCTACACACTAGTGTGCCTGAGCCGAGCCGTCTGCATGCAGGGCGCGGATCAGATAACTTTAACTGATCCTGCCCGCCGTGACGGCATTTTCAGCAGAGATTTTATCAGATCCAAGTCTTCGATTCGTGTTCACGACGCTGAACGCACGTATGAGGCGTTCGTAAAGGAGTGTCAGGTGCAGGGTCAAGAATGGTATGCATCTTTGTGTCTGTGGACGTAACACGTCAACGGCTATGCAGCTTGTGTGCAAGCGGCGCCAAACTGGACATCAACTGGCACCATTCGACACTGTTGGCCCCCAGTTAGATTGATTCCATCGCTAGAGGGAAAAATTATCAGATGGAACGTACGGTGCCCACATTACACTGGCCAACGGCTGATGAGGCTTCCCCGCTCAAATTGCATCTGATAACTTAGTTGCACAGGTAGCAGCGCTGAAGGAAGGTGCATCCCGCATCCTTCCCAATCCACCAAGCCCCTTTCGCTCCTTCTTCCCCATCTGATAAAAATTTTCGTCGCACCATGCTCAAGCCGCTCCACAGGACAGCTCACCGATGCCGCAAGGACTCCATAACAGCTGTCATCTTATCAGATGAGATTGATGTCTGCCCCTTGTCTAGTAGTGTAACCGGGGTAAAACCGCGCAATGTGGTCATCGGCCGTCCCCCGTCGCTCACCACTCGACGTGACGATCCCTTCTTCGGCGAGCAAAAAAATTGGAAGATCATGCCTACGAATCACTGGTTCACGCTACGGCATCTGATCATCGGCGCTGTCACCGAATGAAGTAACGACCAACATGGTGCGCTGAAGTGGTTCCAGGATGCCATCTTTCCAGCCGGTGCCAAGGCACGAAAACAACGCGGTCGACGTACCCGCGGGCTGCTATGATGGTACGAAAGGTTGCTTCTCTGACGCAGCTATTAGATCCGAGGCATCAGCGAAAAACTCTCGTTCCTGTCTCCACTGAACATGGCGAAGATCGGTACCCCAAGCTTCCAGCATCAGCTCTTTGACAGCTTCTGGATCTTACTGTATACTGTTGCATCACTGTTGCTCTGTCTGTTTGCTTTCCGCTATCTCGGTGGATACTTCATACCTATCGTTACTGATACCCCAAAGGCTCTCTTAATATTCGAGCAACCAATCGCTGTCGCGAGACTTTAAGGCGGCCAAGTCGCGCAGTATACAGGTAACCGAGTAGCAACAATGGCGCAAGTGTACGATCAGTCTCGACACGAAGCACTTCAACGATTGAACCAAACCCTCCTACAAATCGACCCGTACATTCTTCCACCATATCCCAATCTCTCAATTGTTGCTGGACCACTCAATCCTCCCCTCCTCCAGTTGACACTTTCGCAACTTCTTTCACAACAAACCGAGCGATATGCGGACAACGAAGCTGTTATCATACCATGGACCGGTGCGCGATGGACATACAAGAAGCTGTGGGATGAGTCAAGCCTGCTAGCGCGAGCACTGTTGAAATATGGCGTTCGACCAAGAGACAGGATTGGTATCATGAGCGGCAACTGCGAGAAGTACATCGCAGTCTTCTTCGCCTGCGCTCGAGTTGGTGCAATTTGTGTCACTCTCAACAACACATACACACCAACAGAAATGGAGTACGCGCTAAAGCACACAAGTCAGCAACACCCATGTCACAACAACCAAGTATATAATGCTGACTCTCGCAGGATGTAGCCTTCTTTTCACTACACCGACGATTGCAAAATTCGACAATCGACCGCTCCTCCAACGACTGAAGGAAGAAGAACTACACACCGTGTTGCCAGACCTCAAGACTGTCTGTCTTATCCGCGGGGACGATGAAAGCTTCATCAAGTATGATGAACTGCTCCGTGAAGCAGAATACATACCAGAGCACATCTTAGAGATATACGACGGCATCGTCAGCCCTCATGACGTTGCCAACCTCCAGTTCACAAGTGGTAGTACCGGAAATCCCAAGGCTGCTATGTTGACACACTAGTAAGATCCTTCTCACTTCCGCCTTCGATAGCGGCCACTGATCTGAGTAGCAATCTCATCAATAACTCGCGATTCATTGGTGATCGCATGGACTTTACGGAGAACGATATTCTCTGCTGTCCACCACCTCTGTTCCACTGCTTCGGCCTTACACTCGGCCTGCTGGCAACCCTTACACATGGTGGCAAGATCGTTTTCCCTCAGGAATCGTTCGATCCAGCCGCCTGCTCGCAGGCAATATCTGACGAGCGTTGTACCGCACTCCATGGTGTACCAGCCATGATGGAGTCCATTATCGATGTGCCAAAGCCTGCGGGTTGGTCCTCAGAACTTCGCACTGGTATTGTCGCAGGAAGCCCTGTACCTCGCTGGCTAATGGAGCGCATGGTTAACGAACTCGGAATGTCGGACTTTACGTCAAGCTATGGTCTGACCGAAGCTTCACCTACTGTGTTCAACGCGCATACTACCGATGCGCTGCACGCACGATTGACAACTGTCGGCACTGTGCTGCCGCATGCTCGGGTCAAGATTGCGGATCATCAGGACAGAGTCGTACCCATTGGTGTCCGTGGTGAACTCTGCATCTCCGGTTACCAACTCTGCAGAGGATATTGGGAGAACCCTGAGAAGACAGCCGAGTTGCTTGTCAGAGATGAGCACGGTGAGCTTTGGCTACACACTGGTGACGAAGCTGTGCTTGACGTCGATGGGTACTGTACTATCACGGGCCGGTTTAAGGACATCATTATCCGAGGTAACATCAAATTTTCACATCTTGATCATCGAGCACTAACAGGGTTCAGGTGGTGAGAACATCTACCCACTTGAGATTGAGGAACGCCTGGTGCAGCACCCCTCTATTGCTCGTGCCATCGTCGTTGGCGTGTCACACCCACGCTACGTCGAAGTACCTGCTGCTTTCCTTCTCCACGAAGAAAGCACAGAGAAGCCAGACCTCGAAGAGGTGAAGGCCTGGGTCAGGAAGATGTTGGGTCGCCACAAGGCACCTGTACACATCTTCTGGCTTGGCGAAGACTGCGACGCTGAGGTGCCTCTGACAGGCAGTGGCAAGATCAAGAAGTTCGTCCTCAGGGATGTTGCAGAGAGAATCTTGGGTCTACAATAAGCGTTGTTATTTGATATCGAATTTGTTAGGTATGTGAAACGTCCAAGCGAATATGCGTGGCGCTGACAACAGTAGCATCGAAGGCGTCTGGTAATACACACAAAGCGTTCTGCGCCAGATTTGAGTTCGCTTCGCAGCTCTCGCTGCAGGTACGTTCGATCTCTCCAGGGTGTGAGATCTTGGAGTTGGCGTTGCCGTCGCACAGGCTGCCGGTATTGCTTTGGCGCGTGCATTTCGCGACTGATCGGCACTAGCAGCGTTGCCATCGCGCCGACTACCTTTCCAGTTCGCATCTCTCAATAGGTCCAATTCTACTGTCTACTTCATTCTCAACTCAATTCTCAACCAGATGATCAATCGTATTGTTCAATTTTCGATGTTGATGTTGTTCGTCTCTTCCGAGGAGTGTCTTTCTTCTCTCGCTCACTCTGACGCAATGGTCTCGTCAAGCATACACAACATCACAACACCTTCCTCCGCCAACACTCGCGACGCGTTTGCAGCCAATGACTGCTCTCCCATTACTTGCAGCCGTCATGATCATGTACCGTTTGGGTAGCAACTGCTTCAAAAGTCGCGCGTGTCCTTCCACGTGCCGTTCGTACAGCTGTTTACAAAGATGTCGCTCTTCGCTCCTCGGCTTCTTACTACTGTCTCGCTCCGCTACGCTGCTAGAACTGCCTCAATTCAAGCCTCTCGATACTTAAGCCTTACAGCTTCCCGCGAGTCCGTGACAAAACCTCGATTTACCTCACAGTACCGTGCCCTAGCAACTATGGCGAACACAACCGACCCTAAGCACTTCATGAAAACCAGCGGCGAGACAGATCCAGTCTGGATTCACCATGTGCCATACGACAGTATCCCGAAGTTCTCAAAGCTTGACAGGGACCTCGAGACAGATGTCTGCATTGTTGGATCTGGTATCTCAGGTGTCTCCGTGGCATACGAGCTTGTAACTCGAGGCCTGAATGTTGTGTTGATCGAAGGCCGCGAGATCCTCTCTGGTGAGACTGGCCGAACAAGCGGTCATCTTGCTAACGACCTTGACGACGGATACACTGAGATTGCCAAGAAGCACGGCGACAAGGGTGCAAAGGCAGCAGCTGAGTCGCACACCTGGGCTCTGAACCGCGTTGGCGAGATCTCGAAACAGCTCGGCATCGAGTGCGAGTACCGCCATCTTCCCGGCTACGACTTCTCACAATACCCGAAGAACGACAAGAACCATAGCGACGACATGAAGACCGTCATCGAGGACGGCCAGAAGGCGAAGGAACTCGGTATCGCGACAGAGTACAGAGAGGGCTTCAGGCTCAAAGGCTGGGAGGGTACCCCCGATCAAAGTGATGCGGTCATCTATTCTGGTCAGGCTACCTTTCACCCAACAAAGTACGTTGTAGGCGTTCTCAAGTTCCTGCAACAGCAGCCGAACTTCTCATGCTATACGTATACACGTTGTATGGACGTGAAAGAGCAGGGCGTTGAGATTCTAGGCATGGGTCACAAGGATGTCTATGTCAAGACACTCGATGGTCACACCATCAAGTGTGCTGATGCTGTTGAGGCCACCTGTGTGCCACTTCAGAAGCTTTCAGTGATTGCTGAGGAGGAGTACTACCGCACATACTGCATCGCCATTCGCGTGCCTAAGGGCTCGGTCGAGGACTGCCTCTTCTACGACTCTGCTGAGATGTACAAGTACGTCCGTCTCACAGAATGCAGCGACAAGGAAGACTACTTGGTCGTTGGAGGTGGTGATCATAAGGTTGGCCAGGGCGACACACTAGCACCCTTCAAGGAGCTTGAGGACTGGACGCGGTCGCGCTTCCCTCAGGCCACCTCCATCGATTACAAGTGGAGTGGACAGGTCTTCGAGCCCGTCGACTTCATGGCGTTCATCGGCAAGAATCAAGGCATGAAGCACACATACATCGTCACTGGCGACAGCGGCAACGGTCTCACACACGGTGTTCTTGCAGGAAGACTCATTGCAGACGAGATTACTGGCGAGAAGAACCCATGGGCATCCCTCTACAACCCCAGCCGTCTCTCCTCCATCGCCAAGTCTCTTCCCAGCCTGATCAGCCATGACCTCCAGATCAACTCACAGTATAAGCGCTTCCTGCAGTCCGACATCAAGGATATTGAGGACCTTGCACCTGGCGATGGTGGCGTTCTCAACCCTACTGGTAAGAAGCCCCTCGCTGTGTACAAAGACGACGGCGGTCAAGTGCACAAGTTCAGCGCTCTGTGCCCTCACCTGAAGGGTGTCGTGTGCTGGAACTCTGCCGAAAAGAGCTGGGACTGCCCTGTACACGGCAGTAGGTTCAGCAAGGACGGCGTGCAGCTCATCGGTCCTGCTAAGGCTGGTCTTGAGCCGGCTGACGCCAGTGGCCAAGCGCTGCAGGATGAGGCTATCAAGGCTTAGAGAATTATAATGGTGATGTGTTCCCGGACCCAGAGAGGCAGTCAAGAGACGCTTAGGGTACCATGTGTATACTTAATGAAACATTTCAACACCGTTCACCTTTTCTTGCGCACTGTGGCTGACATAAAGAGAATCGTTTAACTACCTTTCTCTATTACAGTAGGTATAAAATGACAACCAGAACTCAGCCTATGTCCACTCAACAGTACTGCTCACAAAGAACAGCTCCGCTCAAGTGACATCGAATCCCTAAACGCCTTGCTTTCGAATGTCTCGGCTGCGACCACACCTGCCTCCTTTTCAAGGGTCTCGTATATCCCGATGGATTCCACGTACGGCCCCGATTCTTCGTTCCACTTCCGGGCGGCTTCCATAAAGTGAAAGAATGGAAGCTCCTGTACTCCCTCCATCTCCAGCGGAGCCCCCTAAGCCCCACCATCAGCAACCGCCTTCAACAAACCGCCCATGTAGTTCTTCAGCGTCAGATTATGACTCGCAACAAACGCCAACTGCTCCCTCATTGGCGCAAAAACCCTAGGTACCCACCCCACATTCTTCGCCTCCTGCTCCTCCCTCTCGCCGTCCTCACGCGCCCGCTCATGCGCCGCGTCGCTTGTCCTTGGCTTCTTCGCGCCCGTCGTGCGGTGCGCGTTCGGGCTCCCTGGCTCCGTTGCGCTGAAGGTGCGCTTGTGTGTTGGGCTGTCCGGGATCTCGAGGACGGACGAGGGTGGGGGGATCTTGTTGAGCTGGCGCGCGAGGTTGCGGAGGACGAGGACGGAGGAGAGAGGCAGACCGGCGGCGTCATTGGCTTCGTCGGTTGCGGTGTTGAAGTAGCGGAAGTTTGGGGCGAGGTTGGCGGTTGAGGGCGAGGAGGCGTAGCGGTTGGAGCTGCCGAGGATGCTGCTGTAGCCAGCGCCGGAGGGCTGCGCAGAGGATGTCGAAGGTCGTGATTCATCTGCCGCGCGGTTGTGGCGCGCGTGGATGGCTTGTTTGATGGATGTGTCTGGTAGGTGGGTTTTGACGTGCTGACCGGCGAGGAAGGCGGAATCTGTGTCGGTGGGGAAATGTGTGCAATTTGCCCAGTGGCAATTGTAGGTTTGCGGTTGGGAGGTGGCGATTGCGTCGCCATTCTCCATGTCGATGTCTGGCTTGGGCTCGAGGAGCCATTGGCCCGTCTCTTGGTCGCGAGGGACTTTGAGATGGACGCCGACGATGTGCTCCCACATTGCTCGTGCGCCTGACGCGAATTCGCCGCACTCGCCACTGTTGAGCTGCTTCAAACCTGTCTGGTCATTAATCTGGCTGGGTGCTATCCAGCAGCAGCGCATGTATTGCTTCTTTGTGCTTGGGTCAACTGGTACGGATCGTGGCCTTATCCCTCTGATCGTGTACTTCGGTTGGCCACCAACTGTCAACACTTGCGCAGAAGCGCCACCGAAGGTTGTTGAGACATTCGTGATGAAGTCCTTAGCTGGCATCAAAGCCTTGAAGGCAGATGGATTGGCAGCCATGGCCTCTTGGAATGCTGCGTTATACGCAGACCAGAGCTGAATCTGTGTTATTTCTCCAGCTGGGTCTTCCTCGAAGCATGTCTTCAGCCATTGTGAACTTCGATCGGGCTCTTCGAGAGTGACCAAATGGTCGATGATCGCTGATGACAATTTGGGTGCTGCATCATTGGGTGTCGAGGCCTTAGTCGACTTCGGCGTGCTGCGCCTCTCTTCGTAAGCAATTGCGCCGAATTGCAGAAGTCGTACAAGCTGGCCTACGACACCCTCAATGTTCACCTCATGCGCAAGTAGTTCGACATTGTCCGGGAAGCCTGTGAAGAGGTACAAGAAGTCCAAGCATGCTATCCTCAGATCTTCATCTTCGACAAGTAGCCAGTCACATATCGACTGTAACGTCTTGACAGGTACATCTGACAACTTGTTTGTGGCTTCCAGGTTCATGGATATCCGACCAAGAGCTCGTAATGAGGTGATAATTCTGCCGCGGTCATCGGTGTCGATTTGAGCAAGCAGGGATCGATAGACAGGGTCTTGCGAGTCCAGTACCCAATATTTGGTCAGCTGTTCAGCAATCTCAAGGGCGTAGTGTTGGAGCTCGACCACGGTGGGATGCTTTGGCAGATTGAGTACAATGACAATCAGATCTCGAATGGCTGGGATCATGGAGGCAAACAGTGCGTTCTCTTTCAGCATGACCATATTGCGTATGATCAGCGCCGCTTCGTTGATCATGTTCAGAGCCTTTGCGTTCTCCTCTGGCAGCAGATCATCGTCAATGTCCAATGTTTCCAGTACGCGGATCTTCTTCAACAGGTCCTTGGTGCCTGACAGACCGTTGAGTATCTCTGGCTGATCGAATTCTTCTTCGACGTACGAGATGTCCCACCTAACATCGAAGAACAGCGATCCAACATTGATAACTTTGGCAATGAGCGCTTCAGCAAGTCCAGGGAATTGATCGAAGCGGTACTTGTCGCCACGCTCGTGAGAGATCTTCACAAGATGGTGTAACGCATAGGCCTCCTCCTCTGGTTCATGCGATCGTAAAGCGTGCAGCGCGCGAATGTAGATGTTCGGACCAGGAAAGCCAGTGCCAGGTAACATCATACCCTTTAAGGGTACTGGCCTGTTCTTCCGGTTCAGAATATACTTCTTGCGCGAGGCAACGTATGCGTCCAGGTTATTTGAGGGTGTTATGACCTGCTTCAGGGCCAAGGGAATATTCGTTCGTGGCTCGTAATTCGCGATGGCCACAGCAGCGGCACTCGTACCGTATCCGTTCATCCCTGGCGAACTCAAATGACCTGCAGACTGCCGTGTCTGTCTAGTCGAGCTCTCGGGCTGGAAGAGCACACGCTGGGGCGGCGCATGGCGCAATGACCGCGTTGCTCGCCCTGTGCTGCCCGGCTCATCAACGTCCATCCTGTCTGCGTTTGGTGTCCTCTTGACGTCGCCGTCTTCGTCTGAATCGTCTGAATCCCCTGCTCGCAATCTCTCAGCCTCGCGGCTGCCTCGGTAGAAGTTCTCGAGTGTTCGGTTCAGCAGGTCTCCTCCCTTGGCCGTGATGTCTTCGAGGATTTCTTTCGGCGGCGGTTCGCGCTTATGTATTGTCGATATCTCATATGCTCTGGAACAATTGTCAGTCATTTGCGCGCATAACTGCAGCGGAACGCGCACGCTAGGTTCTTGTAGTATGCCGTCTTGATCAGGAATGCCTGTGTCGTGAGCTGGCTGGCAGAGCTGTCCTGCAAGAAGTCTGCCGCTAGTCGCCTCCACGCAAGCTTGTTGTTCTTTGTATCCGAGACCTTGTCATATCCGCCTTCTTCGTTGACGCGCTTGTACAGGCGCAGCAAGTCGACATGCTGATTGGCAACCTTGGGCTCGCGGTCGAGTATTGTCCTGCGCGTCACATCAGTATGCGCACCATTGCAGAACCACAACACAAAGGACCAACCCTCTCTTATCGTGGTAAGCCTGCAGTTCCTCAATAAACTTGTCGTATTCTTCGGTGCGCTCAATGGAAGGTTCTCGCGGTTTGCTGGGCGCCATTGTGCAGTGCGCGCATGAACTCGGGTATTCGGCGAGTTTGGTCGCAGTATATCCACGGTCTGAGCGGTGTGCCTGGCGCAGGCGCGTGGGTGAGGGTGATTGTCCAGGCGCGTTGGTGAGGGTGATTGTCCAGGCGCGTTCGGTCGCGATGCTGGATGAACACCAGAATGCTGCCAGAGCTCCGTTCCACTCTCGCGACAACGCCGAGCGAACCACAGATGGCGCTAGAGCACGTGACTGTAACCATCGCTCCTTCCTTCCGTCTGAACTCATCCCTCACTACAACAACACACCTCACATGGTGCAGCAGTCTATGCTTTGCAGCAATCACACTGTTAATGTTGCATAAACTGGCAGTCTTTGATCAACGACTGACATCACAGCTTCCTCTCGCTAATCACAATGATCTCGTTCACGCTGGCCAAACTGTCGACAGCCGCAGATGCCCAACCTGACCAACAGACGTTCCAATGGAAGCACGATACTAACAACCTTGTCTGTGTCTTTGACTCATATCAGGCTGGTGGCTCGGCTCTACAGCTCATGAAGGTGGTTCAGGGTACACAGCTTCGAGTAAGAGCTGCAACCAGCCCTCACTCCATCATGCCGAAATTTGAATTCATGGCTTCATACTAGCACTAACACAGCTTGCGCAGGAGCAAATCGAACTTGAACGTCTCGTCAATGAAGCACATGATCTCGTTACAAGCATGCAGGAGCGTGGCATCGAGATGAAGGGCGATCAACTGCCCATCTCCGCCATCGTGCGTTGCCCTTTGCTAGCCATCAGGTGGCAGCTGCCCAACAAGATGGTGAGGAGATTGCTAAGCTCCGCGTACCTCAAGCTCATAGTATGTGTAGGTTCGACGTCTCCAAATCCGATTCCAGTCGAATGAAGATTTCGACCGAGCCTACAATCATCTTCGTCACCTAGGTCTACGCATGACCTCTCCTCAGGGTCCGTCTAGGAATGGAGGATCAACTGCAAGCTCAGAGCAATCAGGATCAGGGGGAGCACCGCAAGTTTCGCCAACTCGGTCGTCGAATCAGCCTACCCAGCTATCATGTCCTCCTTCAAGGCTCTCTGAAATCTCAGCTCGTCCTTACACTGCTGTGTCTGCGCCTACTGCCGTGGAGTCTCATATACAGGAGGCTGCTCATGCCCGGCCAAACTCTGCCTTTCCAAGCTCCAGCTTTGGGCCACAGAACCCACTGACACCGCCAATGTACTTTCCTCGACCTGACTCTGCGTCCGTGGTCTCTCCAGACTATCCCTCCTTCCCGCCACGCGACCGACCAGTTGCGAGCATCGAACAGCATGAGATCTCTGCCTCGCGCCCGGAGACTGCTTTGCTCTACGATAGACCTGACACTGCAGACCTGCCTCCTAGGCGAGAGCTTCCGTTCCGGCGTGATTCCACATCTTCTGGAAACGATGGTCTTCGACCGCAAAGCCGTCCTTCAACTGGTCTGATGGGGCCTCCACCACTGCCCACTCGTGTCAATGACCTTCGGCCAGGCTCTGCTCGCACCGCAAGCTTGGAGAACGAACTACCTCCTCTTCGTCAGCCAACAATCCTAGGTGAGGTTTCAAAGGCGATCTCTACGCAGCAGCGACCCCACACCCCTCGGCCAGCGTCAAAAGGTCGTGCGAAGCCAGCGCAGACCCTTACAGCGTACGAAGATCAACTGAGCTTTTCACCAACTTCATCATCTCCGCAGGCATATCCAACGCCAGCTGCAACATCACCTGTTGCTGCAAGCCCTCCCACCTCTGGAACTGAGAACACCGTCGATCGCAGTCTCGCTTCGGCGCTTTCAGGCGACTCGGAGAACGCTCTGAAGGCCTATGCGATGCAGAATGATGACGGACGCAAGACTGCGTTGAACGACTTCATTCTGAAAGCACTGGACAACAACGACTTCTTGACGCTCGTCGAAGATATGGAAACGAATTGGGCTCGGCTCGGGCTCGGTACTTGGTAACTTCCTTACTGTCAACACGTATTAAGCGGACATATGAGCAAGACCCTCAATAGATCTGGGAACATGTGGTGGAACAAAAGCTCGCCTGATTTACAACATCCCTAACCTCTAAGAAAAACACCTGCGAAATATGCAAATCTGGCGCGCAACAGCATGTACATCATCGCAAAAGTATCATCACTATCAAGCAGATATACTACAAGATACACACTACCTGTACACACAGCAACACATCGAGTTTTTATTTTCCTTTTTCATGTTAGGGTAAATGTTGTGTCAATAATGCCAAAAGTCTGAAATATGCCGGGACATCTTACGCTCTTGAGAAGCGGCAATTGAAGCAAATACTACTACTGCTTTGCAGAGCGGTAGACCTTTCGTTTTTGGAGAACGGGAGTCTCCTCTCTGCAAATATAGTTGTAGCATTCAGTTGCAATTGCAGGCTGAAACCGCAGCCTGGAGATTTTCGGAGCATTGGCATCGCGGATGCACGGTAAACGAGTCCAGACCATCGATGTGGCAGCGCACTGATTCCGCGGCGGCGCTTGACTTGCCATCCCCTGCCATCCCCTACCATCCCGGCTGATCTGTAACCCGCTAGCCAATGCACAACGCTGGTGCACAAAGCTTGATAAAGCTTGTCTGGCTGTCAAAGAAAGCTTATTTCCAGAAGCCGCGTGATCCGGTGAAGGAGATCAACAGGGTCCAGGTAGGAGCCAGCAACGACGAAGGAGCACGAACGTTCGAGATCGCTGTGTCAAATCATGATTTGAACCATGGATCGCGAACAAGACTATACGGCAGATGCGGCATTGGTCACACCAGAGATGTGCAAAGTATTGGCTGCCGTAACTTCCGAGGCTGGTGCGTGGCTGACCCGGGCGAGTGAGGCGCAAGGCGCTCCGGTCGTATTCTATGGTTCCGACAAGGCAGCCTGCACTTGGATCGATATGTGGCTAGTGTATCAGAAGGAGGCGCATGAAGCCCGAACGGTGGCTCACTCGGAATTCAAGACTATTGAGAGGTGGATAAGGACGAAGCTTGGTGTTTGGGAATGGTTCGAGCGCCTAACGACGCGTATGCAACTATCGACTATTCCACTCATCCAGATACGAAAAATCAAACAAGGGTATAAGCTCCCATGGACAGGAGAAACAAGGAGTTGCCCATTCTCCCTCCAAGAATAGAACAATCGCTGGTGGTGCCTATTGGACCGGTGCTGCTGTTCGGCAGCCTAGTTGCAAGAACAATTGCGTCGAAGTCAAAACCAACACCCTCAGCCAGGGCGCGTACACCGAAGCCTGTGCCTACAGTACGTCGGAACATAAATGTCGGAAACGTGAAGACAAGGATGAGCTCATGGATCACGAGAGCGATGCCATGAAATCATCTTGCTTCAACGCACTGTCACCAAAATTATTTCCGCCCTTAGTGTCTGGCGATGACGCTGTAAGCTGTTGCTGTGCAGCAGCAGCCGTCGCCTGCGCCATTGCTGCATCGCTCGCTGCGGCCATTGCTGCCGAAAGGTCGTGTTCTGTGTGCGCAAGTGATGTTTCGTGACTGTTGTTGCCTCCACTACTGACTGGGCGGGCTTCGGTGCCTTCACGTTCACCAACTGCGGCTGCGGCAAGATGTTGGAGACCAGCCATGTTTGGTTCACTTGCTGGACTGGTCTGTTCTGGGAGTATGTTTGTTGGTGGCGTGGGAGCTTGTTTTTGATGCAAGATCTCGCGGATGGCAGTGTCCCAGCCAATGTGATCCTGGCTACGATGGAGGATCTGTCCGTTATTGAGCGCGTCGCTCATCTCCTTGATGGCCGCATGTGCTTCGACATGAGTTTCAACTCTGTCGGCGAGCTCACTTAGCGAGGTCGCAACAAGACTGGCACAAGTGTGGTGCAACGGAGTGATCGCCCCGCTTGTCAGGTTACTAAGAAGCTCTTTCGTCAGACCAAGGACCTCGGTAGGTGGAACATTTTGTGAGGACAAACGTCCTACAAAGACGCGCAAATATTGGTATGCCAGATGCGGTGGCGAGTTGTTGGTCAGGTCTGTGATATCGATGGACTCTCGATAGCCTGTGATTTGGCCGTTGAGGTAGATTGACTCAGGTGATGTGACGCTTAGAGGTAAGGATGCGAATGGCGAGGAAGGTTCTATGCTGGGCACACTGCCTGCGCGATTCACGACGGCTACCTGTCCTACAATCTTAGCAGCACCTATTTGACGTTAATCGTGACTCAGAAGGATTGTTTAACCATACTTACGGGCAAGATGGTAGCCAAGGTCGCCGAGTGCCGAGTAGTCATCGCGAGTCAAAGATCCAGAATGCAGAGGCAGCATGATGTCTTTCGACCGACTTGAAGCATGGAATCGATCCAAGATGAACGCTGTCCAAAAGACACGACGTGCGCCTTGAAAAGCGTCTTGATCCTGATCTTTCAGTGAGTTCAGAATCCGAACATCGTTGAGGCCAGCCTCAGTAATACATCCTGCAACTTGGCCAAGTAGCTGGGAAACACTTCCAACAACTCCTGATCCAGGCTTATCCGAGGCCAGCGCAAGCAGTATCAGAGATTGGCAGTGAACCAGGTTATTATAGAATTGTCGTGACGAGTCAGAGTCGCCCAGACTGAGCTTTGCTGCATCAACAGTAGCGAAGGTCTGGTGCAACAGCTGACTCAAGTTTGCATCAATCTGTGGTAGCGCTCTGGGTGCGAATGAGCGGACGCAGGCCTCTAGTGAGATAAAGAAGGCTTCTCGTAGTCTTGGAGGACAATTGGTGAGGCGATTCAGAGCTGTAGAGTCGTGAGGCAGGACTGGCAATGTGGGATGTATCAGATTGTAGTATCTTATCGTATGTTAGCTGGCTAGTGGAATGGACCGGCAACAAGTAACTCACGTCTTCAGTGTTGCTTCGTTGGAGCCAGTCATGAGACCACCAGCCAATGCCATGTCACCAAACGAAGTTCGACGATCGCCATTCAGCGGTGTATCTTGACTCGTCAGCAGAGAGAGCATAGACTGCTCGAGCGGGTGGTTGTTACCGCGATCCTGGCCGGACCAGCTGGTCCGGCCAAACGCATCCTGAAACCCCTCTGACATGCTATGTGTGCGTTTTCGATGGAATTGAGGTGGGCTTTGGATCTCGGCGAAGTTTTGCTCTGCTAAGTTCTGCATGTCAAACTGGTGGGCTTGGGGCTGCTGAATCTGGCTCTCAAGAGAGTTCAGACGGTCTGCAAGCTCCTTGATATAGCTGCGATTCGTCAGCTTGCTTCCTCGCACTTTCGGGAAGGAAGTCGCGTACCCTTTACTAGGACCTCGCTTCATTGGCTGCCTGCTGAATTGACATCTTGCTCCTGTTCTCTTGCAGCTCGAGCAGGCTTCTGGCCCGTTCTCGCTGGTCGCGTCACATCGAATCTATATCTGTAAGTATACTGCAGGACCTACGCCTTCCGATTCGCGCTTACCTTCTTTCGCCGGCACTCGTCGCACGCTCGTGATACTTTCGATCGCTTTCGGTTGGGGTCGTTGGGGTCGAACTGCTCGTGCGGATGCTCGCCTAAGCTCATCGCGACGTGTGCCATTTGCTGCGGCGAGTGCGTTGGCCGTTGCGGGGGTTGAAAGTGCGGGTGTGCGCCTTGCATGGGCGTCATCTGAGCTGGCTGTTGGTACTGAGGTTGCTGAGGACCGCTCGAGTGCATAACTTGGTTGCTGAACTGCTGAAGCTTCTCCTGAAGCTGAAGGTCCGGATCGGTCAAGTCTTGGTGTTGCTGCTGCGCAGGTGGTGTGCCGTTGTGGTTTCCGTATGGGCCAGGTCCTCCGCCCATCTGCGTATCTGGGTCCGCATAATTCGAAGTCATATTCTCGGTCGCTGCAATTGCAGCTAATTGCGTCTTTGTTGCGCGCGACGGCTGGGTGCTTCGGAGAGTCGAGAGGATTATGCGACGCGTTCGCGCGTTTTCTGATTCGCTGTCGTCAGGTCGACGAAGCGTGAGGTTGAGTGAGGGCCGAGGGAGTTTTGCGCGCGCTGCTGGACAGATTGGGCGTTAGCGCCGTTCGAACAGCACGAAAGGCAACACCCTCACGGCTCACCACTGTGAGTTCGAGTGAAGCCATGGTGGTAATCGTCAATGTAGGTCACTACTCTGCAGTGGTTTGTAGTGGTGCTTCGGCGTCTCCCAAGCTACTGGTGACGTTCCGGACGGAAGAACTGTTATTGCGGCTGTACCATCATCAAGATCTAACTGCAGACACGGTGGACAAATTACTTCCTTTGGGTTGACAAGAGTAAGCATAGCGTATACGAATTAGATTTTCAAGGCGCTGTCGCTCGGAATACCTCTCCAAAGTGCGCGTGTTGCGCCTCCTCTGAAGTCAAGCCGTGATGAGCAGAACCCTGGACACATATTTGCAATCTGTAAGACTAACCTACAAGATGTGCAAAGACAGTAATTATGAAATAGTTGATAGTCTGGAGATGTAAGCTGGATCTCCCGTCGCCCATTGAGAGGTCTCCTACCATATGAACCAAGAGTCGCACGCAAGAAGTCAAGCAGACCACCAATTAACAGAACTTCTTCCATAACGGACGGTTATATACAAGACGTGTGCACTTGCAATACTGAACTTGTATCCATACTAAAACTGATCATGAACGGTAGTCACTTGAATACATTCCTTTATGCCAGTCACTTATCACTCCAAGTATCTACAGCATGTTTTCGACTGCCTTCTGGGCTAACACTGGACGCTGAACATCTCACACAGTCGTCAAATACATAGATGCATCTGCCGACTTCTGTCCCTGTTGGATTCGCAACTCTTCCGGTATCAGGTACACTTTGTGCCTTCCAGCAGTGCGGTACAGCCAATGAGCTAGCAATGGCCTGCAGCATCGAACGAAAACAAGGTCTGTGATCAGCACACCTGGGGCTCACTAAACATGCAATTTGTATCAGGACGAGCATCAAGCACACGACCCCATGGAGAAGCGGATGGGGCGTTTCGAAGCGTGAGCGAGCGCCAACAGTTTGCCCAGCGTTAGAGAAGGCTCCAGAGAAGGCTCCAGAGAAGGCTCCCCACTTGACGCTACTGCCGCACCCACTCACGGGAGGTTGCCGTGATCTCAAAGCGATTACTTTTGCTAGCGCCCTCGTACTCTTCGCCCAGACGAGAAACAAAAGGGTAGAAACTATTGTACCTGAAAGCACTGGCCGTCCGTTCGACGGTGGTAAATAGATTCAACATCATCGCTGCACAAAAGACTGATCTTCACTTGGCAACGGTGCTGTGCTCCTTGCGCCACGACAGCTGTGGCAGAAAGCGACTACATGAATCGACAAAGCAAATCTCTGAGGGTCATGAAACACGCCGTGGAGTGCGTCGTGTAGTGCAGGACCGTAACCGTTGTGGTGGGAGTTGTGGGCACTCTTCGCTGGCTAGCTGGAGGATGGCGCAAGACGGAGTCCTTCCGCCAAGCTGATGCTCGAGGACAGGCGCAGTTGGCTTGCTCTCATGTCGCAGAAATAGCTGGACACAGCCTGTGGAATCTTTGCGTTCTTTAGCAGCACTTTTGAATCGCAAAAGGTCTAGATGTTTACGCTGAATGCCCTATATTTCTCCTGGTTATATCCAATTGTTGCGGTTCTATGAGTGGCTCGGTAGCAAAGGGACTGCAAGACATGCATCTCTAACAGCGGAGAGCCAGCCAACAGCGGGCGAGAAGACCGTTCAGTGACCAGCAGCGGCATACGGTGAGCCCGCGTATGCAGGTGTGGGATTGCTGGACAGGGTTCGCTGCTCGCGCCGCGCCTGGCTGATCGAGGGCAAGCTTAGCTCAATCGGCAAGAAGGCGGCACGGACCAGCTCGCTCTTGCCCACAGGCCAATAACATGTGGCCCGGCCGAGTTGCGCCTGCCCTCTTATTGAGGCGCTGCCCGGTCGCTCTTTCCCTTCTCTCACCACTCCAAATCAGCAGCTCCACGTACTGGTGTTTTGGCGGTCTCCTCAGGAACCACGCTCCACGCTTTCGGCCAGCGCCTCTTGCGCTCGGTTCCCCCTTGAACATACTCTACTCTCCTCTCCACTCTCCACTCTGTCGTCCTCGGTCCTCTTCCGGCGTTCACGGTCCTCGTCAACTCAGCCCAGCCCGGCGTGTTTCCCTCCATTGATCACGATACCCCACTGCTATTGATTTGACTGTTTTCGATACTCTTCTTCTTCACTGTATCTTTATCCACGACCAGCAGTGTCACCTGCGACGCCGTTGGTCTTTGTTTTATTCCCGTTGGTGCTCGTAGCCCTCGGATCATCACCGCGCAGCTGCTCTTGGCCAGCATCCACGACCGCATCCGGCCGTCAATTACCCCGGAATGCCTGTCATCGATGGCGAAAAATGGGCTTGCTCGTCCTGCATTAAAGGTCACCGAGTGAGCGGCTGCACCCACAATGGTATACCACTCCTCGGACTCTACAGCATTTGAACTATTGCACGAAGAAACATAGGCTAAAACTATGTTTCACAGATCGAGAATTACATCACATCAACCCTAAGGGTCGCCCAGTCAAGCAATGCGAGCACTGTCGCGGCGCACGCAAGTCCAAGTCTCATCACGCCAAGTGCGACTGTGGCGATAAGAAAGACAAGGACAAGCATAAAGACAAGGGCGACGCGAGGGGTGAGATCACTTCTGGCACAATAAGCCGCGTCAACTCTAACGATGGTCTAGCTCATGCCAGTGGCTGCCAGTGCCACTCTGGCAGCAAGTGCATCTGCGGCACCATCAAGGAGGAACCCCTCGACTTGAAGCTCGACACTGGTCGTCAGACATTTCACGAAGCTCGTGCAAAGCCTAAGCTCATTACCGCGCAATCAGAAAGCCACCTGACCGTCTTCGCGAATGGTCATCACAAGCCCTGCCATCGCAGCAACAACACTGCTCACGTCTCGGGCATGCCTTACAAGATTCCACGCCCGCACACACTCCACGGTCACTCTTCGTTTGCTGCTTTGGCCAGACCCGACAACAGCTACAATAACGTCAAGCCAGAAGCCCCGGCTCCTGCTTCGCGTTCTATGGACACCCTGTCGCTGTCGAACCCTGACTTCTATACGTTTCTCGGCAACGGCCAACGCTCAACACCAAATAGCCTACCCATGACCACTATGGGAGGTAGTCTTGACACTCTGAATTTCCAAGACTCTTTCTTCAATAACCAGAACGGCACGTTCGGTACTCAGGACAGCAACTCCCCTGAGAGCAACGCTAGCGATAACTTCCCTACCCAGCAATGGCCATGGACAACGACTACTGGCACTCCTGTCAACTACAACTTCGACTTCGGCAGTTTGTCGACATCTCCCTCTCAGGAGTGCTTGCCAAATCTTGACAACCAATGGTCTATCCCTTCCGCTGGCTTCGATCCGATCTGGTCTGCTGGAGACCTCCCTCTGGATCCTAGCAAGCTCAACGACAGTTTGACTCAGCCAATCTCGCATAGCGGCGAATCGAAGCAGAGCGGTCCTGGCCTTACAGTTGCTTCCTCTGTTCACTCGGAGATTGGAGAGCCAAACCCATTTGCAGACATGGACTTCAAGGCTCCCCAATCAGCTGCTAGCGAGTCGTTATTCTGGGAGGATCAGCCTGTTTACCGCTTCAGCACCGCAATGCCAACTGAGAGCCTCGTAGCCCCCATGTCGATACCGGTTTCGACCATGACAAGTAGCCAGGCTTTCGAGTCTGACTTCTCCAAGAGTCAGAGCATCGCGCCCACGTCCATGCCAATGACAAGCACGAGCGACTTCGCAGATGCCGCCGCGATTGCCATTCCTGGCAATTTCGACGATGTCGTTCCCAATGACCCATGGCCCATGGAGCAGAACCTGATGGCTTTTGACAGCATGAATGCCTTTGATTCTACCTACACACAGACTACTTGGCTGTAGTTGTAGCCAGGCCTAGTCTTAGACGCCTGTGAGGGATCCGAAGCTCGTCACAGCTTTGACCCTTTGATGACGCCATGATTGATGACGGTGCTGGATGCGCGATGATACCTCTCGAGCCGATCTTTATTTCTACTTTCTTCTTAGCCTCTCTGGCTTTTTCAGACCCATCGTCGCCTGTGTATATTCTATAGACCTGGCTCGAACCCCTTTTCCATACTTGATAGCCTCAAGTATGTTTCAATCTACGTCGCTCGTCTTTGGATCAAGCGTCACCCGTATATACATGAGGGATCTGGGTGGTGTTTTCAAGAGTTAGTTGCATTGGATGCGCAAAACTATAGACCATCGTATCGGCATTGTAGCGCTTGCTGAGGCTACATCATACTACAGAAATGACAAAAGAATAAATAAACAAACTTGATCGCGATCATGCGTCGATTCGACATGTCACACTTCGTCGTCCTCACCCACCTCCAGCAATGCCTATCAGCGCGGCTAGCGTCGCAAATCCGCGAACCCTGCCATGCACGCTAGGTGACGTCTTCTGCCGCAGGGTAGCCCGCTCTCCACCAATACAAATTGAGCCCACTCCTTGCCCTGGTGCATGAAAGAGATTTCGCCGCTCTTGATTCGTTGACAGAAGAGGGATCCGTATCCCTCCAGCAGAACTTGACATGCACGATCCTGGGTTGCAGAAGGGTGGGCCCGTAACGAAGTGTAACATCTCCCCACGCTTTTGCTTGTGTGCAACCTCGCTGCGATGCTTGTGTGCTTTTTGCGGCAGATGTGAGGCCTGGAGGACAGCTGACCAGCCACTTCGCGTGCAACCACCTGGAGAGCAGTGCGCAATCCTGACGACTTGCATTCGTGGACGCGCTAAGTAATGTTGACCGCGGTTGTCGCCGTCGATCATCGATAGTGAGATTCGTGACAGTTTCTTGTTCCTGATGACCGCCGGCAGCTAGCTCGAAGAGAACAGCAACTTCACAGTGTCCATTGTGGCAGCGGCAGCTTCTTCATGGCGCTTCTTCGCTCACAACGGCTTACAGGAGGACGAAGCAAGGTGAGCATGCTGGCAGCATCCCGCGCCCAGAGCACAGCCTCCTCCTCCTTGGCTCCCAGCATCAAGCTTGCAAAGCGACAGACTGTGAGATGCAGTCATTCTCAAAAGGAAGCCCAGAGCGCTAACCAATGACAAGCAAGACCGCTGCTTTTCCTCAAACTTTCACAAGGACCGCTCAAATGCCTCACGCTTTGCTCGTCCTGATATAAAGCTACCAAATACTCACTTCACAGCCTCCCTCGCTGCCATGAACAGGCAAGGTTTAATGACTTCGGACGACGAGAAATGGCGAGGTCGTAGGTACCGCTCAGCGGCCTCCAATGGCAATTTTCGCTCATGCAGCGGGATGTATACAGCCGGAGCTTAGCGACTTCCAGTCCTGGAGCGCAGAGGTACCGGCCGAGGAAGGAACATCTTGAACGTGGTCAGAAGGTGCGTCCTTCAGGGCGCTTGAGGGCATGCAGCTTTGGGGCGATGTAAAAGTCAAGAGCAGCATGTCCAGACGACGTGATCAGGCTGTTTACCCCACATGTCGCACGCTCTGCATAGTGGCTAGCAATACTTACTCCCCTGTCTTCGTGCTACGGACTGATCTGGGCTTCGCTGGCGACTGTAACTTGCCGATGAAGCACCTCAAGAGCGTCCAGCATCCATAAACTATTTCTGCACAAGAAGAAGTTGAACGCCGATCCATGTTCAAACAGATCCACATCATGCATGTGCGACTCATGTTGAGGATATTCGGAGATTAAAATGCCTGTTACCTCGATGAACGATCGTCAAGCGAGCTCTGTGTGGCTTTGAGAGATGGAGCATCTCGCCTCAAATTTGCCTTCGATGTCGTATCTGTACTTTTCGCATCCAGTGTGATACGCTTCCATGGGATCTGGATCCTCCAAAGCATCGGCAGTGTTAGTTTATTGCAGGGTTGAGAGCAAGTTGGATAACAGTTCAACTACGTCTTTAACCGACGCTAATAACCTCCAAGGATTAAAGCAACGTCGCTAAGACCTTCTTATTCACACTTTTGGCGTGCTGTTGTAATACAATATCTTGAGTACACGCCGTGTATCAGCACGAGCGTAACCGGCAGTTGTACGGGAGAGAGCAACAAGCGGAATCTGATTGGTGGAGCCTCACTCATTATCTCTTCTTAAGACGAGTGCAACAACTTCACGACATTTCTGGGCAGGCTCACCGTTCCATCAACCTGTAAGCAGGAGCAATTCGGATTGCTTGGATACAACACGCGGCCATCCCCACCAACGATCTGGCGCACTGTGAAAGTCTACAGGTCACATCCCATACATACAGCAAACATGCTGCGTCAACTGTACCTCAATCTCTACATCAATGTCCGTTGATGTGCGCCATCACAACTGCTCGCTCTTTCCATCACGTACAAGTCTTTAACGATTACGAACAAACATCAAGATTAGACGCAATGCCATACTTCCGGAAATGATCGCTATTGCCGTCGCGGCTAAAGCCTTATCCCGGCTGCATATTCGGCAAACGTCCCGTGCCGCGACGTCTGAACCTTCAAAAGCAGGCAACACCTTCCGTGGGTAAGCTGAGCTAGGGCCGACCTTGACTCACTTCAGTGTTCCCTATGGACGACGGGTTTAAGAAACCGGACGATGTCCTTGCGAAGGAGGAGGAGGAGGCTGAGGATGTGGAGAAGGCAACGAATGGACAGAATGTGGACAATAAGAAGGACGAATTGACAAGGGTTGAGACTATGGATCCAACGCCAGAGTTGCCCTTTTCGAAAGCACGGACTGTGGCTATGGTGGCTACGGTTGCTGGGGCGCCGTTTTTGAGTGTGAGTTTGAGCTGCTTGTGTAGCAGGCTTGACTGAAGACTGACACATCGTAGACTATGGTGGTTCAGTCGTCAGTCATCATCCTCCCCACCATCGGCGAAGCTCTAGACATTCCCACTAGCAGACAGCAATGGATCGTGTCTGCATATAACCTCACATTTGGTTGTTTCCTGGTATGCATGGTTCCTGATCCATGGTGTCGACCTACTAACAATGCACATAGTTGCTGTGGGGAAGATTGGCAGATGTATACGGAAGGCGCCTTATCTTCATCTGGGGATCGGTCTTCTTCACCGTTACCTCAATTATACCTCCGTTCATCACCAATGAGATTGGCTTCGACATCGTGAGAGGTCTTCAAGGATTGGCTGCCGCTGCCATGGCGCCTACCGCTCTAGGCATCCTAGGCGTAACATTCCCACCGGGTCGCATGAAGGATATCGCTTTTGGATTCTTCGGTGCTGGGGCACCTCTTGGTGGGATTTTTGGCAACATTTTCGTGTGTCAAACCCCAAACACGCCGTTGAGCCCATACTGACAATGACCAGGGAGGCGTTGTTGCCGAATACTTGAGCTGGAAATGGGTGTTCTGGATCTTCGGCATGGTATCCGCCATCTCCACGATCGCCAGCTTCTTCGTCATCCCGCTCCCTCCCCTCCAGCCCGAACCCGTCATGCGCAACACCGTCGACTGGATCGGCGGTACTCTCATCACTGTCGGCCTGATCATTCTGCTCTTCGCGCTCTCCGAAGGCAATGTCGTAGGCTGGAGCACGCCCTGGGTGCCCACGCTAATCGTGGTCAGCCTGCTCATTGTTGTCGCCTTCGGCTTCTGGCAGCACCACCTCGAGACCAAAACCACGAAACGGCCGCTCATGAAGATGAGCATTTTCAAGAATCGGAAGTTCACGTGGGCGAATGTGCTGATGGCCTTGTTCTTCAGCAGCTTCAACAACTACCTCATTTTCGCGACGTACTGGTTCCAAGACTTTCAGGGCTTGTCCGTCATTCAGACTACGCTGCGCTTCATCCCCAATGGTGTGACGGGAATCATGGTTGCAACAGTGACGGGCTTCATTCTGTCGCATGTACGCGGCGATTTCATACTTATCTTCAGCACGTTCGCGGTTAGCATGTCCTCGCTTCTCTTCGCCATCCCAATCCCGGAGCATACAACATACTGGGCGTACGGCTTCCCGGCAATGGTGTTCTGCGTGTGCGGTGCAGATACTATCTTCCCTGTTCTGACGCTCTTTGTTGCGAAAACGCTGCCGCCCGAGGATGCGAGTCTTGGTGGGGCATTGATCACGGCCGTGGGCCAGATTGGGAGGGCGATCGGACTTGCGTTGGCTACGGCGGTGCAAACAGCGATCATCGCGAAAGAGATGGGTGTTAGTGTCGATCAAGTGGGTGAAGAGGGGCATGGATTGCAACCTTGGGATCCGGCGCTGAAGATTGGCATTAGAGGGACAGCATGGTTCAACTTTGGTGTAAGCATCATTTCGATGATCGTAGTGCTGGTGTTCATCCGAGGGATTGGCATTGTTGGTGGAAAGAAGCAGACATGAGCATGTGAAATAACAGCATGACCAAATCCGGCCTGTATACATTCATGCAAGGGTGGTCTCGATGCAGTCGGGTATGCCTTGGATAAATGACCGTTCAAGCTAACGAAGTGTTGTTTCTGCTATCTACTTTACCTTAGTTACGGTCGTGCAACATATCCCAGTACTGATCCTGTCCAAGCCAAAAGGGAATGTCAAATCCAACGTAAGGGTCCAAACCATCCACTTGTGGCAGTGTTGCGTCGGAATTCAACGTCTCGTTAGCTTGGACGAAGTCACTCCACTCTGAGTTACTAAAGTTGAAGACCGGTGTGTTGCTGGCTGGGTACGTGAGACCCGAGACGTCGTCGAGGGATGGGCCATATTGATGAGCGCTTGCGGGTTGTCCTAGAGAATCGTTGGACACATTCAATGCGGCTCCTGCTGGCTGCACACCGTGGGATTTCATTTGATCAGCAGATAGCCCCGTGCTTGAGGTTGTGGGGTTTGGCTCGACGGAAGGTGCCTTATTTTGGGGAGCGAACCAACTAGAGTTTGTGTAGCGTTGTGGTGATGCACCTGACTGAGGCGGTTGGGCGCCTCTCGTATCCGTATCGGATAAAGCGAGGCCGGGCTGAACGGTGGCTATAGATCTCGAGGGGCGATGTGTTATGCGGTCACGCAATTCACGTACGGCTGTGGCGCTAGCTTCAGGCCACACGCTGCCTCTACGTGATAAGTGATGCAGAACATCGAGAGCTTTGTCAGCGAGTCTGCAATCTCTATTAGCTGTATTCGGACTCAAGGCTCTCTCGCTATACTTGCCGTGACACAATGCCATCTGACACGTGATGACTGCTGGCAGCATGAAAGAGAATGAAAGTGCTGATCCACACAGCCCAGGTGCAGGACGGCCAAAGCAAGGCCAAAGCAGCGATTTCGCTTCTCGGTCTGATAGCTTTGTGCAAAGTGGTGATAATGGCTTTTGCTGAACCTATACACTGCTGCAAGGCAGCATCATAGGCATGTCCCTGACGGGACGCTGCAAGGGTCGGACGATTCAAGGAGATTACAGACTCATGTTTGAGCATCGTCAAGACAGTACGATGATATGCAGAGGCATTCTGGTCATCCTCCGTATCGTAAAAATCCTCCACGTCGTTCCACCATTGTGTGAGCCTGGCTGTTATGGCAGTTGCTCTATCGGGATCCTTCTGGACGTAGTGAAGTGATTTATTCCTAAGCTCAATGATTTGACCTCGTATAGTATATTGACGCGCCACAAGACTGATGAGCCGTAGTCTGTCATCTATGTTCGTGTTAGCTGTTGCGAATCTTAGACCTGGCAGACTTACCAGCATGGTGCTGATTGCCTGGATGGCGCTCAGCGGTCGGGTAACATACATCGACGTCATCATCATGGAGACTCAATGGCAGACCCATGGACTGACAAATGAAGCGGTCAATAGAGTAAAGCGACCAGAAGATCCTCTGACGATGCTCTTTTTCACTGATGGAGAAGGAAGGAAACCGAGCTGGGCACCGGTGTAGGCCGAGTTGGAGCGCCATGCGAATGACAAGACCACCCAAACGGCTCGCAGCGTTCAAGCGGAGCATGGAGACGAGGAAAAGTTGGACGCTGATTGCAGCCTGCAAAGACTGCAGAGTTGTTGGGCGTGTCAGAACATGCTGAAGACAGTCCACTGCATCGTCATACGACTGGAAAACAAGATCAGAAGGGTATCGCGCTGTATCCAGCCTTTGAGAGCGTAAATCTGCGAGCGATATCGACATGATGGACCGTAGGATGGTCATCTGAAAATTTGGCGCACCATCCCTGACTGGCTCGTTCAGGTGAGGCAGCCTCTCGAAATATTCCAATACACTCGGAGCATGTAGAAACGGGTAAAACGGGTGCCAGTTGGCAAAGTAGCTTCCGCTCCATTCGACAAGTTCCTGGAACGAGACACTTGATAAAGGCCTAGCTGCAATCTCCTCATCTCTCCAGATCCGGCCTGGGGTGTTTGGTGTCGACGAAGGAAGGTAGTCATCTTCTCCCGGGACATGGTCGCTCTCAGGTGTTTCTATCGGTGCTGATGCTGATGGATGAGCGCCGCGGATCGCGCCATACACGGATCGTATGAAATAGATACCGCTTGCGCTACCAACAAAGCTTGATAACTTGTCACCAGGAACACTACGCATCAATCCCACTTCACGGGGTGGATGCATTGACGTTCGCCTCCTCTTCGTAGGCCTCCCACTATCCAAGGAGGAGTCGGAAGGTGTTTGAGTCTCATCATGTTCCATAGTGATAGAAGTAAGGATTGGTGGTTTGAGAACTTCAGGATTGCAGGTCGGAGCTGTCCGGAGAATCAAACCCCGCTTTTTGCGATGCGTTCTGTCTAGCGCAACTCAACTGGTGGGTTGAGAATTAGCAATGCGAATCGTCTCATCGGAGACGGAGAAGAGGTTGCAGGGAGTCATTTGCAAGTTCCGTGTTAGGGTGCAATGCTCCATTGACATGGACAATGATGTCACGCTGGCAGCTCAGAAGTAGTTATGCCAGCTGGGCGATTTGAAAGTTACCGCTGAAGTATTCGGCGCTTGCGGTGGATCAATTCCTCGAAGCTGTTCAGTAACGCTCTTTGATAGTGTTGACGTGGGAGAATCTGTGTACGCAGGTGACTGAGTGTTGTCCGCACCAGGGGTGTGCGGTAATGGCAATGCCATGCGCAGGTCTTCCCTCACGTTCGAGTCGACAGGCTGAAGTGTTGGCACGTCTGGAAACGGGATATGCGGCAGTTCTGGTTCAGGCCATACCGCTTGTTGTTGCTTCTCTTGAAACCAAACGGCGAGCTGCTCAGGTGTCTGTAGCGGCAGTCGCCTCCAGTCATCCTGCCTTTCAGTCTTCGAAAGCTCTCGCGGTGCTTTCAGAAGGCCGATGCTGCTGGCTTTGATGTTATCATGCTCGTTGAGTGCGAGCAAGGTGGCATACAGCGCCGACTCGGTTTCTCGTAGCCGCTTCTCGAGATTGCTGATGTATGCAATTGGCAGTCCACGCTTTCCACCCTCCTGATAGCGACACATCAACGACGCAGAGCAACATTGCGAGCATGAGGGCCTGCAATCTCATCAGCATGATAGGGTGCAGAGGTGGGAGGTATGCTGGGCAGGACGTACACGCGCCGGTCGCATCTGCACTTCTTCGACCGACAATTGTCGCACGCTATAGGGTTGAGAGCCTTCCAGCATTAGCGACACTTTCAGATTCTTCCATTGCCGGCATACCATCTAAGTTTCGCGATATCGAAAACGTGTTTAACAAGCTGAAGCAAGGTGGAATGTTGCGCGCCCAAGATTGATCCCTCACGTGATTGGCTGAAATTGCCCATTGTGGCCTCACACGCCTCTTTTCTCCAGACCTGACATCTCACACTCCAATCTTGTTCTTAAGTTCGGCGCTGAATAGATAGAGCCTGTTAGTCTAGGCTGAAACGATGTGAATGCCGCAGCAGCGCAAGTCGCTACCTCCGGAGTAAGAATCTGCGGCGCGCTTCAGCGCGTCTGGAGCGGCCTTTCTTTCTCCGTGCGATCCCCGCAATGCACCGCCTGCCGATGACCTACGGAAGGCAAACTATGGAGATGATCGTATAGTATTAGTACATAAACTCGCCAGATGTGCTGTCCAATAATTTCTTCGACTATCTACACTTCTTGCAGCACCTTACAACCAGAGCCAAGAGCAAGCCGTCACAATGTCTCCAATCTCCATCCAAAGGAAGCACTCCATCGCGACCATGGGCGCCGACGGTATCGGTCCTGAGGTCATTGATGCCGCAGTACAAGTTCTCAAGAAGCTCACAGCCCTCGACGGCTCGTTCGAGCTGGAGTTTGAAGACTACGACTGGAGCTCAGAAACCTACAAGAAGACCGGAAAGTACATTCCCGATGGCGGTCTCGAGAAGCTCAAGAAGCATGACGCCATCCTTTTTGGCGCTGTTGGCGCGCCAGACGTCCCAGATCACATTTCTCTCTGGGGTCTGCGACTAGCCATCTGTCAGCCGTTCCAGCAATATGCCAATGTCCGTCCGACCAGGATCTTTCGCGGTACACAATCGCCTCTTAGGAACGCCTCACATGGTGACTTGGATTGGGTCATTGTACGCGAGAACTCAGAAGGAGAGTACGCTGGTCAAGGAGGTCGATCCCACAGGGGTCAGCCATGGGAGATTGCGACAGAAGTCTCCATCTTCTCAAGACACGCTGTCGAGCGACTTATCCGATTCGCTTTTGAGCTGGCGCAGAAGAGACCAAGGAGATTCCTTACAGTCGTCACCAAGTCGAATGCTCAGCGGAACGGTATGGTCATGTGGGATGAAGTGGCTCTTGAGGTATCGAAAGACTTCCCAGATGTCAAGTGGGATAAGATGCTCGTTGACGCTATGACTTGCCGCATGGTGCTGGATCCTAAGTCTCTTGATACTATTGTCGCAACCAACCTCGTAAGTAGCCCATCAGACAAACAAAGAATATGCACACTGACTCAAACAGCACGCCGACATCCTCTCCGACCTCGCAGCTGCCTTGGCCGGCTCCATTGGCATCGCACCTACCAGTAACCTGGACCCTACCCGCCAGAACCCCTCCATGTTCGAGCCTATCCACGGCTCAGCATTCGATATTACCGGCAAGGGCGTCGCTAACCCAGTTGCCACCTTCTGGACAGCAGCAGAGATGCTGACATGGCTGGGCGAAGAGGAGGCTGCTAACAAGATGATGAAGGCTGTTGAGAATGTTACTGAGCGGGGTATCGTCACAAAGGATCTGGGTGGTAGCTCGAACACGAGAGAGGTCACCGATGCTGTATGCTCAGAACTTGAGAAGGTGTTCGGTCAAGGGAAGTAGTTATGAGGGCTCTGACACGGTTCATCGACTAATTTTACGATGTGTTAAATGATTCTTTACGATCAAAAATTACATGCAGTCTCGTCAAAGCTAAAGCTACCTCATCGCCCTTTTCATGAACAAAACCTATATACGCCACTCATGCAGAAACACTGTGGTATCGTCCGTCCTGAGCGCCCGACCTGTTGGAACACTTATCCGCAAGGCTAATATCCAACACCCGACGTACTGTTCAAACCATATTGCAAAGACCTACAAAGGAAAGAAAGTTAAAAACATGAGTAAGCACCCTGGATGGCCCAGGAGACCGGTGTGTAAAAGTCTTCGACAGACACCGTTGTCAAAACAAGGCTTCAACTGGAAAGCTACCATGCGTACTTCATGCGCTCATGAGCTGTTTGGACTTCCCACCGCTCCATCTGCTCCTTCTTCTGTTGAACAACGTGCTGTGCCTGTACAATGTTACAATCAACGTTCAACTTGCCGGTCTCGATCTCGTTATGCTCAACAAGGGTGGAGTCTTGACCCTTTGGCTTCTGGAGCAGAGGATGTGACTCGCACTCGTCGCAGTTGAAGCGTCGACCCGAGGGAAAGCACTCAAGGCAGGAGTTCACAGCGGGAGGATGTAGACAGCCGTGAACGCAGCGAAGGGAGAGATCTTCGCACTTGACCTGGACGAAATCCTGAGTGATGTGGAACCCCGGTGGGTACAATGTCAAGGTGTGCATGCCCGGTATAGGCAGGCCGCTGTACGTAGGTACGAGGCGGTCGTTGAGATTCTCGAAGGAGTCGTCGATAAGGACCCATATATTGTTCGTGGGAAGTTCATGCAAATCGCATATCTGAGTAATGCCTCGATATCGTGGTGGTGTACTGATACGGTGCGCCTCTGCTTCGTCTTCCTGCGCCTTGCGATCGTAATCGCTGTCGAGCTCGTCCACGTCAAGAAAATTCAGCTCGAACTCGAAATGAGAGATGCAAGTGTCTGCAGGAACGTAGCCGAGCTCTTCCTTCTCGCGATATTGCATGACACCGTCCATGGCTGCGTACCCACAGGCACAGGGATTGAAGTCGTATGGGTTAAGAAGCTCTTGCTGATCAACCTGCCACACCCAACCCAAGACTGGGTTAGCAACGCACAACTTCTCATGCTCGCAGCTACTGCACAAAGTCTGGAGAAGATTACACATTTCTCCGACATCGCCCAAGTTGTAGTCAGCCACACCTTCGTTAACGGCGACCATCTCTTCGCCAGTAAGATATGGCCGGTACGCCGTTTCTACGCCCCAGTACTGCGCCTAGCTTGTGGACATTCAGGGCGGCATCGCTGCACGCGTGATTTTTGGAAAGCACGTACTTCGTCAAGAGACGCGAAAGGGCTGTTGTTTTCTAGGGACTTATGCCAAATTAGCTCTAGAAACTCAATTTTAACGTTTGCGCCGGTGCGCTCAGATCGAGTAGCGTTCGTAATTGAACGACGAGCAATGTTTGTGAGATATTGCGGAAAATCGCCGGAAAGGTGCTCCTCAAGGTAGCAATGCAGCCAATCGATGTCTGCAGCGTCCCCAGCGATGGAACGATCGTGAAACCATTCGGATGATTCGCTGTCTGACGGCGGCGCAGAAGGTGGAAGCCCGTGTGGAACATAGACTGCACCCTCTTGCGCATCATCATGCTTCGACACTGGCACATGCCACAGAGGACCCTCATAGAAGTTGGAAAACCACTGGTTCTTGTTGGCCATCATCTGCTGTCGAATCATGCCATCAATTTTTTCAAGGATGGGGAGCTTCTCCATGGCAGAAGCATCAAACCCATTGAAGAGCCTATGTAGCCAACGTAGTGTATCTTCAGATGCTTCAGACGACGAATTCTCGTAGAGTGCTGGTAGCGCATACATCGTCTCCAACATATCTTGAACGTTTTGAAGCTTCGCATAAGGAATATCGATCTTCGTAAGACAATTCCCTTTGGTCGAATCGCCTAGACTATCGTCGGAGGTGGCGAGTGTACAGCTACTGAACATAGATACTGACGTGGTCCGCTCCAGGTCATCATCAGAGCTGATGGTGCTGTGCGAAGGGATGGATCTAGCTTCATCGGTGGTCTTGGCCTTGTTTTTGGTTAACTCAATGGTATCCTGCAGTGCGGAAGCAGCCTTCGAAGGCTTCAACGTACCTGTAGCCACAGATTCGGCAGGTGCCAGATCAACAACGACAGTGATAGGGAGAACGTCGGTAAGGGATTGTCGGTGAACGGCGAACTGGAAGCAGTATCGACGGCGGTGATAGGAGCGCAGGTCTGGACGTTGGGAGTGACGTTGACGACAGTGACAGCGGGTGCGATATCGAAGGCAGAACGCTGTTGCTTCATCGTGACTGGCACGTCTTGCTGATCGGGCGTTAGCGGTGGTTGGACCTCAGCGGCTTGCTTGAAGTTGCCAACCTTGTGACCACTTGCTTCTGCCGACCGCCCTCCAGGCACGTCCGGTAGTCGTAACCAGAAGGGAGTCGCAAGGTACTTGTGACCACCAGAAAGGATCCAGAGAATGGAAACAGCGCCAAGTGTGGAATCGTGCTTGAGCAGGATCAGCGCAAGGCGAACATTGAATACAGTTGTCGTGGATGTCACATTGAAGAACATGCATGGCAGCCACCAGGCGAGACATAAATGCACGAGGATCGAACGACAGACGCACAGTAATGAATCCAAATCCGGGTATCGAGATATCTCTTTCGATTGCGGGACGTATCTCCATGTATCTCGCTACGTACGACACATGTGTCGTTGTTATCATTGTTGCAGCAGTCCCTCGTCAATGCTGCCCAAGAAATGTAAACGCTGCAAATCCCCAATATAGCACCCTGCACGATCCGTAGACACGCACTCCCCGACCCATAACCCGTGAACCCCAGCCAAGTCCTATGCGCTTTTGATGAAAGATGCTGAGAGCTGAGAGAAAAAGACATGTGCACCTGCAATCTATATGCAGGTGCTCGCAAAACGTGAAAGATCGGTATCGCAGAATATACAAGAATGTGGAAGGTGATTAAAAGCCGTACTTCGGTCGCATCCGGTCGATGGAAAAATCGTGTAAATCGAAGCGGTAGAGTATGTTTACATGATGATCGAGGGAGCTGATGCAAGTTAGTAGGAGTATCACAGCTAAGATGTCGAGAAAACTTACTGTCGACGTTCTGCTTGATGGACTTGTGGGGCAGGACAGAGCCACCGTTGACGTAGACCTCATCGCCAATAGACACATCATCACCAAGAACAGTTACGTTCTCGAGACGCGCCCACTTGCCGACAGTGCTGTTCCAGCCCACGATAGTGGACTTGACCCAGGCGTGGTCCTTGACGCGGCTGTTCTTCAGCAACACGCAGCGCTGGAGACGGACACCGTCGCCAATGACAACGTTGGGTCCAATTGTGACGTTGGGGCCGATGCGGCAGTTCTTGCCAATCTTCGCGGACTCGTCGATCATGACATTACCGCCGTAGACGTAAGGCTCGTTCGGAGAAACGAGGAGCTTGGGGTTCTTGCGCTGCAGCGAAGACAGGTACAGGCAGGTACCGGAGAGGAAGTCCTTGGGCTGACCAACGTCCATCCAGAAACCCTCGAGGTCGAACGAGTGCAGACCACCGTCCTTGCAGATGGCGGGGAAAGTCTCCTGCTCGATGGAGGTGGGTCGGAGCTCGATACGCTTAAGGACGCTGGGGTTGAGGATGTAGATGCCGGCGTTGATGCGGTTGCCGACAAACTCGACGGGCTTCTCGACGAAGCGGTCAATTCTCGAGGGGTGGCTAGGCTTGTGCACAACGACACCGTACTTGGACGGCTCCTCCACCTTTGTGACAACAATTGTGCCCTCGTCACCGTGCTGCTTGTGGAACTCAGCGAGCTGCGCGAAGGGGTACTCGCAGGTAACATCGGCGTTGAGAACGAAGAAGGGCGACTCGTCCTTGCCGAGGATGGCCTCAGCGAGCTTCAGGGGACCAGCGGTGCCGAGGGGCTCGGTCTCGACGGAGAACGTGATTTTGATGTTGTACTGCTTCTCGTACTGCGGTTGCGAGTCAATTGCGCGTTCTGGCGATATGATGAGTTCTTGGTGTACTGACTGTCTTCAGAGCCTCAGCCATGATCTCTGGGCGGTAGTTGACAGCGAGGACAACATCGGTGACACCAGCAGCGGCAAGAGCCTCGATCTGGTGCTGGATCATGGGCTTGTTGGCGAACTCAACAAGCGGCTTGGGGTATGTGAGGGTCTGCGGTGCGCGTTAGTTGCGCCATGTCGTGGATCGCGGGGCTCTCCTGGGAGAGCAATGCGCGGAGGAGAATGCATACAAGAGGCCTCAGACGGGTACCGAACCCTCCGACGAGAATGATGGCTATATTGGCTGTCAGCTGTTTGCATCAAAAGTGCATGCATAGCTCCACTGACCCTTCATATTGGCGGTGGTGATGTGTGAAGAAGAGGTTTAGAAAGTTGGCGTGGAGGGGCTGAAGAGTGCAACGAGACCTTCAACAACAAGCACAAGAAGTAGCGAAAGACAATCGAGTGAACAACAAGCGGGTCACAAGATATGGGATGCAAGTGAATATGCAGACAGAGTCAAGGAGCGCAGATGGGTGAGGACAGCTGGACTTATGAACTCTGGCAAGCAAGCACCCCTAGCTTCGTGGTCCAAGCTAAGAAGGGGTCCACTCCATAATTCCCCTTTCCACACCAACCAAAGCCTCTCCCTCGGCCGCTATCCTCGTGTTTCTCTCCTAACGTCTCCGACCCCTTGCAATGGTGCTTCCGCTGTTCCTGATCGCTCAGCCTATCCGCTTCTAATTTGAGAGAGCTTGCCATTGACTCGGGGTGACATCGCAGGTACATCAGCAGGACTCGACCACTGGCTGCAACCTTGGAAAACCATCACGCCAGAGCCTCCCAGGATCTCGCAGGTACAAGCGATGCATCTGATCACTCCCTCTGCAGCTCGGCACACCGCCTTGCCTACCTCAAAGTGAAATCCCCTGAGATGTCGACCACGTGCAGCCTCATGCCGAAATTAGAGGCGTTCGAGATCAACTTGTTAGGTCACGAAGCGGAGGACTCCCGAACACCCGCCCTTGCCCAGCGGCATGTGGCGGTGCTTGGTTATTCCTGTTCCGGCGAAAGTGTAATGCGCACCTTCCAAAAGCCACACGTAATTTGCTCTCTACAGCCGCTGTCAAAGTACACATGATCGGTCTTGAGAGAGCAAAAAGAAACTTTGCGACGTCTCAGGATGTTGTGTTCCCACGGTACTGCCAGCCAGCCCCTCACGAGCTCCTCACGATGTTTGAAGGAATGCACGATCTTGATTACGACGCGCGTCGTATCTGCGTGGCAAGCGGCCAACTTCATCACTGCTCACGATGCGCTTACACAGCCTTACGAGCGCTAGACGATGTATTTTGAGCGAAGACAGCTCGTATTGCTGCGCCTAGGATCTCTACCGCGACCTTTGATTTCTTCAACACCGCACAACGAATGTTTGCAGTCAAACTGCAGCGTGGACGTCTTTGCGATGTAGTCATGCAACTTTTGCATTGTTCACTCAGGGACTACGTACCGCTCTACAAACGCTTTTCGGCTTTCGGTTCTCCCCTGTCAACGTTTCATTGCAACGGTCAAAGAACTCCATACACGCTACAGCCGCCAGGTGGAGCCGTACTGCCTATACTGGCAACCTCATCAAACTGTGGTATACTGAACGCTAACGCGTTGTGAATAGCATACACATGTGCTTATTCCCGAAAGTTTGTTTACGCGAACATCCTCGCATATCTTGCAGCTCAATGGATACGCTTGAGCAGTCGCAGAATTGGCGGAAGAAGAGACAAAACAATCTCGCTGTTGTAGAGATTCATTGCTACCATCATCGACATTAACTCTGCTAACAGTAGCCGCAGTACAAAACGATTGTGCCGTGGAGCATGAATGGCGTCCTTCCCTTCACGGCAAGAGGAAAGCCATGGAAAACTGACCGCAGTTACTCCGTCTTGTAACCGATCGCCACTCCACCTCGTCATCAGTCTCAACGCCATGATTCGCGATTCTAGAAAACCTTAGTGACGCCTTTTGCCTTCGTTTGTGCGCAGAACCCTCATTGACATAGCATGAGCATCAGTCAAGACTGCCCCTGTCTCCCACCAAGTCTCGACCATCAATTGTGCAACCATCGAGGCGGTTGCACAGGATTCTTCGAGGCCTTCCTTCGGCATCTCCCTCAAGGTCCCTTGAACTTGTATTCGTTGGCGAATATCCAATTACCCTTGTCGTAACGCCACAGGTCGAGGCCAATCGCCTGCCCTTCCCGCACGCTCTGGAGCATCTCCTTCTCAACCGCTTGGAAAGCATCGTCGACCTCCTTCTCTTCGTTGACCTTGTTCATGACCGTCCAGTGCGGCCGCCACCCTCCTTGGTCTTGTTCACTGAGATGAGGCATCCATTGCGATCTTAGGTCTTCGTGTACCTGCTTCATCCTGTTGTACCCTTTGCCGACATTGACACCCACTCCGAGACGCATTCGGAACGGCTTCCCAGTCGAGACGAAGAATGGCTTCGTGTTGGCAGACAACTGCTTGAGTCCACCGTCAATCGCTGCAAATCTAGAGTCTGGAAGAGCATGGAACAGTGTCAGATGAGCGGGAGTCCTATTGAGCCTCTTTGGAAAGTACTGCTCGCGCATTGAGTTCATTGGCTTGGCCAACGAATCTGTCAGCTTGAGTGTGAGCACATAGACCAGCTCCTCCTCCGCTCCAGTATTCGGCTTGTGCTCTTCACGGGTAACATATTCGGTCTTTTGGTACCCTTGCCCTTGGACTTCCTGGCTTCTTCGAGAGGGACTTCTAGGTCTTGGTGTGTGACCGTTCGAGGTGGGCTTTGCTTGCATTGCAGCATCGTTGCGTTGCTGTGGAGGCTGTCTGGGTGGACCTCTTGAGCCACCGGCTGCCGCAGCGTAGTTCATTGTGCCGGATATGTTTCGTACTGCGGAAAGGAAGGGTCTTGTTTGCCGTGTAAGTACAGGTATCATTGATTTTACTGATATTGCAGCTGTTCTTTGGTGCGTTCCTGACTATTTACCAAAAATCGAAGATCATGTACGTCACCGGCGGGCACTAGTTTAAGCCGCGCTATGTGGAGATGGATGCATCACAGATTCGCGATGCAAGCGGAACATGGATTTATATGCAGTGGCTGCAAATTCGCATTGATTTGGCACACAGATTCCAAACTCAGGCTACTTCTCAAGGTGAAGGCTCATTCAGCCGCATCTTTAAACAACCATGCCATGCACCAATAGAACCCCAAATCCACCAATCCGGGTATCATCTCCAAAACTCCTTTGCAAGCATTCCAAACCCATTGTGATACTGACAATCTCTTCGAACATACTGTTCAGATCAGAGTCTGTTGATGGCTCGCCATTTTCCAATCTTGACCCTCCAGCACCCACGCGCTAGAGCAAACAGCCCTGAAGGTCTCGTTCGCGCGCTGTGCTTCGACGCGATAGTAGATCATAGCACTATCCTTGCCGAGTGGAACCACCTCGTCATGGCTAAGCTTGTAGTCAGACCATGGATGGAACTCGGGGCTCTGCAGCATCTCGTAAATGGTTGGAGAGGAGACAGCCGTGAGGATGTGGTCGCCAGGGAAAATCATGACCGGGTTGCTAGACAAGAGGGGTAGCAGTTCTTGACCCGAATTGCAGAGAGCGGCCCAGGCACGGTGCTCAAGGCTGCAGACCGCTGCAGTGAGTGAGGGGTTGGTGAGGATAGGGGTTGCCATTGTGGTGTTTTCTCAGTCGCGCGACTTAGAATGTCGAATGGTACAAATAAGATGTCAGTACAAGTCCGCCACAAGGTGTTCAATGCAATATGTACATAGGGCAAGATGAAGCTCAAATACAAGGCAGTACAAGCCACGCGCGGGGTGACGACGTGGTGACTTCACCCAACTCAGCAGAGAACCAAACAATCTCCATTTGTTTAAGAGATCTGCAAAAGCCATGTGCACTTGGTTCATGTGATCTTCAGGATCCAAGATTTTGGATCGAATGCCTCCAGGGTCCAGCAGCACCGCCATGCGCTTTCAGTCGTTGTGGCGCATGCAGCTTTTACACCTCGCCCGAGCCCGGAGGCTTACAAGCTTACGAAATCGCCACGCGTTGAGTTGTTGCTGCAAAAGTTGTTGCAAAAACTTCGCCCAACATCGATGGATTGGGTGATGCTCGCCACTAAGCATGACTGTTCAAAGGAAGGCGATGCCCAAATGAGTACCTCTCGGGCCGTGCTTCGTCCAATACGTCAGCGATGCGCTGCAATCCAGGCGCCTTATCGCACAATGCTCAACAGCAAATCTTTAAACATAGTGTGATAACAGCACAGCTGTTTGCTGTCTGAAGCTGCGGTGAGCCCGAAATAGAGAATGAATATGCAAAGCAAGGTCCTCGGTTCGTGAGTACCGGATGGGAGGCAATGTTGCCTTCTTTGATCGATAAGGAAGCGTCACATGGGGCCAGACGCGCCATTATGGGGCGAGATAACGGAAGCGGGGAAAGCTGCTGCGAACAGGCCAACGAGCTCCAGGTGGCACAACGACAGCAAGCGTTTCACTGCAAAAGACAGCAGCGAAAGCGATTTCCAGCTCATTGCGAAAGCTGCAGCTGACAAAGAGCAAACAGCAAAATGAGTGAATTGCGCCGCATGCTTTCGGTCGAACCTGCCCGAATGTTCCGACATCCTGATCTCATTGGTGCAGGGGCCACCTTGGGTTAGCGTCATTGCCTCTCACTGTCACAGCCTCAGCTCGCCGCCTACTTGCCTGCCTTCCATATAAGACCAAGCCCGCCCCTCCTCTGTGCCCTCTCTCTTACATCCCACTCCACCACTCAACCTACGCCCAACGCACACGCTGCAAACCACATACACACTACTACTACAACAACACCACACCACACATACACCCCAATATGCAGATCTTCGTCAAGACCCGTAAGTCGCGCGCGCCGCCCCCGCCCAGCAGTTGCGCCTTCAGGTACTAACAGCCTCGTAGTCACCGGCAAGACGATCACCCTCGAGGTGGAGTCCTCCGACACCATCGACAATGTCAAGAGCAAGATCCAGGACAAGGAAGGCATCCCTCCAGACCAGCAGCGCTTGATCTTCGCTGGCAAGCAGCTTGAGGATGGCCGTACCCTGTCCGATTACAACATCCAGAAGGAGTCTACCCTCCACCTTGTTCTCCGCCTGCGTGGTGGTATGCAGATCTTCGTCAAGACTCGTAAGTTGCCACAGCGTCCGTCGCATCTCATGAGCTCATACTAACATCACCACCAGTGACCGGCAAGACTATCACTCTCGAAGTCGAGTCCTCCGATACTATTGACAACGTCAAGTCGAAGATTCAGGACAAGGAGGGTATTCCCCCGGATCAGCAGCGCCTGATTTTCGCTGGCAAGCAGCTCGAGGATGGTCGCACTTTGTCCGACTACAACATTCAGAAGGAGTCCACATTGCATCTCGTCCTCCGTCTGCGCGGTGGTATGCAAATCTTCGTCAAGACCCTGACTGGCAAGACCATCACGCTCGAGGTCGAGTCGTCAGATACCATCGACAATGTCAAATCCAAGATTCAGGATAAGGAGGGTATCCCTCCTGACCAGCAACGTCTCATCTTTGCTGGCAAGCAGTTGGAGGACGGTCGTACACTCTCCGACTACAACATCCAGAAGGAATCCACTCTCCACCTGGTGCTCCGTCTCCGCGGTGGTATGCAGATTTTCGTCAAGACGCTCACCGGAAAGACCATTACATTGGAGGTTGAGTCCAGCGACACAATCGACAACGTGAAGTCCAAGATCCAGGACAAGGAGGGTATCCCACCTGACCAGCAGCGTCTGATCTTTGCGGGTAAGCAGCTGGAAGACGGTCGCACGCTTTCCGACTACAACATCCAGAAGGAGTCGACGCTGCACTTGGTGCTCCGTCTCCGTGGCGGACAGTAGGTGGTTATGGTCTGATGATAGTTTCTGGCAAGGCGTTCATAAGGAATGACCCCGGCCTACGGGCTAGGGTCTTGGTTTATTCATAGTTCACACGGCCGTACTTAGCGTACAATGGCCTCCATCAATGCAAGAAGCATGCCTACGGGCTGAGAGTTCACTCTCAAACAACTCGTCATCCTCATGGTGCGATCGTGATGTTGATGGTAATGTGCTTTGATTTCGGGCGTCCGTGTAACATCCTATACCAGTCATTTCGCGCTGCTCATCATTATAGACTCTGGTGGCCTCACCTCTAGTAACTATAACATCACATAATCGCCATCATGTTACCCAGCGCACGTCCTCGAGCTGGCATCGCCGGCTACATCGGTACTCCATATCGTGACGCAATGCCAGCGGACTTAAAAGGTATCTCCACAACAGCTCGGCTTTAGACTAAACAGCTTCGAAAGCTGAATAAACCCAGCCGCCCCGCTCTGATAAAGCTGCTCGGAGCTTGCTGTTCTTCTCTTTATCACGACAGTACTTACATTCCAATTGAACCACAGAAGACAGCATCCAGCGATCACAATGGCCGAACAAAAGATGCAATACGTCAAGTGAGCCCCCAAACCTTAACAGTAGCTGAGACGACGTGACTTACCGTTGCGTAGCCTGGGCAAGTCCGGCCTGAAGGTGTCCAAGGTCATCTTGGGCGCCATGAGCTTCGGCAGCGACAAGTGGCAGCCCTGGATTCTGAACGAGGACGCCGCATTGCCCATCCTTGAGCACGCCTACAAGAACGGCATAAATACTTGGGATACAGTACGTATAGATGATTTGCAGCGCGACATCTATCAAGCAACATTCGCACAAACTAGAGCTGGAGCTGACAAATACATGTAGGCCGACATCTACTCCCACGGCATCTCCGAGAAGATCATTGCCAAAGCCTTCAAGCAATACAACATCCCCCGTAACAAGATCGTCCTCCTCTCGAAATGCTACTTCGGCGTCAACGAAGAAGACCCATCCCTTAGTATCGCAGCGGTCTCGACCAATGATGGCGACGTGGTCAATCAGGTCGGTCTTAGCCGCAAACACATCTTCGACGCTGTCGAGAAGAGCGTAGAGCGCTTGGGTACATACATCGATGTTCTGCAGATCCACCGGTTGGACCGCGGCACCCCAAGGGAGGAGATCATGAAGGCGCTGAATGATGTTGTGGAGAAGGGCTGGGTTAGATACATCGGTGCCAGCTCGATGGCGGCGTGGGAATTTCAGACGTTGCAGAACATTGCTGAGAAGAATGGGTGGCACAAGTTCATCAGCATGCAAAACTACTACAACCTCATCTACCGTGAAGAAGAGAGGGAGATGGTAAGTCCTCCACGCACCGCCCTTGAAGGACACAAGCTAACAAGGTGGCCAGATCCCATATTGTCAAGACACTGGCGTAGGCCTCATCCCTTGGTCCCCCATCGCTCGCGGCGCCCTCACCCGCCCATGGTCCGATCGCTCCTCGTCGCGCGCACAGACAGACAAGTTCCTCGCGAACCTAGTACACGGCCGTGAAGACAAGATTGATCAGGAGATCATCAGCCGTGTCGAGGAGGTCGCGAAGAAAAACAACGTTAGTATGGCGTGCATTGCGACAGCTTGGTGCATCAAGAAGGGCGTTTGCCCAATCATCGGTCTGAACAGTAAGGAGCGCGTTGAGGAGACGGTCAGGAACTCGAACTACCAGCTAAGCGATGGGGATGCGAAGTATCTGGAGGAGAGGTATGCCCCGAAGGAGAGGCAAGGATTCTAGGTGTAATGTGGTAGAGGCTGAAGGGGTTAATGCTACGTCGACATCCGGATCGCAAAAGACTGGTAAAGAAACGTAAAGAAACATCTTCCTGCTACAATCGTCTCCAGTTTTCCAATTGCCGAAACATTGCGTGAAAAATGTAGTTTCGGGCCGGACAGCTATTTCGCAACTACTTGCGGCTACGATAGCGTAGCAGCAGCGTAAGCGACATCTTCTTGATCAGTAGACCACTTCTTCTTTATTAAATGTTCACAGAAGGAGAATGCAAGGAAGGTCCGCTTGTGGTTGCAGTTACAGCTTCTCTGCACAAACGTTCATTGCAGGCTAAGTGTTCGCCCATCTAGCACTTGATCAGATACTTGGTCAAGCTTCAACGACTGTAGATACATCATCGAAAGGCGAGTACTGATTTCTCGTATTCACTACCGTCAACCAATACTTGGCTGCAGTTGTGCCTTGACTTTCGGCTTCACGGGTTCTATCTTTGTATTTTAAATGCACAGCCACTGTGTGAATGCCAACAACGACATTATCAACACATAAAGGGCTCTCTTGAAATAGACTATGGTCCACTCATGACGCAGCTTTAGCCGGCAACACCAGTTTGGCTCTGTAAATTATAGCGAACAGTGTGGACGACTGCTGATCGAATTCGTAGAATATCCCATCTGTTCGCCGCCGTTAAGCGACCAGTCTAGCTCACCTGCAATGTCAAAATATCCAATATGGCGCTCTTCTCCTTGCTCGACCGCAGCCAACACGATTGATGAACGTTCATCTCCGCCGTCATGCACTGACCCAACTCCTGCCTACCCTGTCAGGCTTCGTCAACCCTCGTCTCGACATGGAGCTATAGCAAGCAAGCCAAGCATGGACACGTCGTACATTGTCCCCGCCACTTCGACCGTTGAGGAACAGCTTATGCAGAGGTGGCGCAATAACGGTGTATCGAGATTGGGTTGCTGCAGGGTGTGTTATACAACGTTCCTACACACACACACACAGTACGCAATTCGAAGGTAGCCAGACAATTCCAACTCTTCGCCCACTTTGTACGTCTATACAACAAACCAAAATGCATACTCACAGAGGCAAGCTGCGAAGCAAATTCTGTGTGTGAAATATGTATTTGGCAGACCGCCCAACGCCTCATCGTCATTTCCCCCATTCTGATATTGATATCTGCGCGCCATCGTTGACGCCGGTCGCGCCCTCTGTCAATGCAACCACGTTGCCCTCAAGCAATCCCCTGGGAGACGCATATTGCACAGACATGATCTCGCACTTGCACGGCCAAAACCTCAAACTCAATTGTCTCCAGGTGGGTACGGCACACGCAGATCGCGGGCCTTTCCTTCTGCACGGCTTCAGCACGGCTTCCTGCACGGCTGTCGATCCAGGGTTCTCGAGCTCGATCCTCATCAAAGTTTAAGCCTGTCTTGACCGGAAGTTGCTCCTCGACAGACGGGCAGAGTCGGGTCGGCTAGGTACTCGCGTCTTTTGTGGAGATGTTACCTAGGTACTGTCCTCGGTGGGTTCGCTACTGCGTTCGTGTTTCGAAGAGGAAAGGTTTGACTCGGGGCGAGAAGAGCGGTGAAGCGCGGATGCATTTCTCCGGCCGCTCTTTGCCCTCAGTCATGCCATGCTGGTGGCGGACGCGTGGGGCTGTCTATTTTCTATTGTTTAACATTGACAATTTGAGGGGCACTTGCATGCGTGAATCATGAGATGCATCGTGAGATTGCGAATGAATGGTTGAAGTGTGAATGTGGACTGAGTCCTGTCATACATCTAGACTAGACTGAATAGGGCCATTTACAAGCCGTAACAATTGCGCCAGAACCGCGCACTTCGGCAGGTACAACCTCGATTCAGCGTGGCTCGACTGCCAGGCGTTTGAGGCGCGACCAGAGCCAGCCAGCTGAATCAATAGTGAGGATGCCGTAGCCGCTGGTTGATGCAAATCGTGTCGAGGAACGGTAGTTCTGTTGAGTCGTATTGCTCGCTCCCAATGCCGGAACATTTGTGAAATAGATACATGGTAATGAGGAAGAAATGAAGGCTCGATACTGCCTTTTGTAGCGGTACCAAACCATTGAGGTAGGTCGTGACTGTAATGAAAGCCGACTCGCTCGCTATGCCATAGATAAAACAATCGTGAAGGAAAACAAAAGTGGGGCAGATGATTGTACAGCCAACACGGTTGGAAGTGCAACAATCAGGGCCTCCACAATATCGTGAACAAGATACTCAGGTGTACGGGCTCATCCCGACCTGCAAAGAACAAAGTTTTGGTGGCCATTATATCGTGGTCCATCGTTTCAGCCGTGAACATGGCATCGTAAGAATAAGGTGGCTATTGCTCGAGAGAGTGTTAAACAGTTGGATCGCTAACATGGCGTCCGTGACACCGGGGAATCGCAAAAATGCAAACAGGCCGTTTATCGTCTTGGTGGGGTCGTCAACCGTACATTGCAAACATCGGACACGTAAGTCATTGATCGTAGGGATGTCGTGGGAGTAAGCTGCTGGGTCTTGGTGATGAGGTCCCGTAAAGGATAGGCGGTGTGAAGGTATGCAGCCTGGAGATCAAAGGTAGGTCTGTCGAAATGGCGTAAGAGAACCCTAGTTCGCGCGGATGACAAGCTTGGACAGAAACTTGTTCGACAGGGAGTCGAAGTCATCGCGGTCGAACTTGCAGTCTGACCTTGAACGTAGGTATGTGTCTGCATGTTAAGTTAGTGTCATGCTAGATCATCCCCGTAGCGTATCGGGCTTACCGTATTTAGTGACGTGAGCGCGCACATCAGTCATAGCATCGCACACCGCCGGGTTGCTGTTGAGCAGGTGGTGGTGTTTCCTGGTGTCCCACTCGGAGAACGAAGGGAGCTTCTGGGAAATGGCCGAGAACAGGCCAACGATGACACCGACAGGTGTGCCTTCCATGTCGGAGCAGAATTTGTTGACAGCTGCCTGGTCAGGAACACGGTAGCTGCAGTCGAACTGAATCAGCTCCCAGACAGCTAGCAGGATGGCTGCAAGCATGAAGATGGTGGGCCAGTTCTTGAGCTTGTCACCGCTGTAGACGGACTGGTAGAGCGATGAGAGCTCCTCGAGAACGTCCTTCTGCAGCTCACGCCACATATCGGCAAGAGCGCACTTGACCTGGAAGTTGATCATGACAGGTGCTATGGTAGTACCACAGAACTTCGAAGATTGGTCCTCAACCTTGCCAGGGGTATCATCCTCACCAAGACCCTCAACCATGGTGACATGGAGAGTCAGATTGTAAGCAATGACAAGCTTAAGAGCCTTGCGAATGACGGGCAGCTTCTCGCGAGTGTAGTAGCGGTAAGCAGTCTTCAGCAGCTCGGTGACGAAGTATGTGCCCTCGAAGTACTCATCAACGAAGTTCTCGAAGCCACCATCGATATGGCGGTCGAGGTAGTCGCTCAACATGGCGCGAGAGACACCCTCCATACCAGCAGAAAGCTTGGCGGTGTTGATCTCAAAGTGCGAGCCGCTTAGAGTCTCGTGCCAATCAACACCGAAGCACTTCTCATCACGAACGTAGACCTCACGAGCCATGATAGGCAGGTAGTGACCATAGCCGTGGGTGACGTAGATGGGGCGCTCATGGGGTGAGAAACCCTTGATGTTACCAATGGAGAAGCCGAGGCTGACGTGACGCTCGTAGTCAGCCTTCCAGTCCTTCATGAAGAAGGCGATGTCCTTGATGTCAATGCGCGTGCACGGCACCTGCCAGAGACGCGCGTGGGATGGCTGGCAACCCGCGCACGGATCGCCCTTGTCACAGGTTTTCTTCAAGAACTTGCACCTCAGACAAGCGCGAAGCTTGCGAATTTCATGGGCCTGTTGACGCTGATCTGGCCTGAGAGGACCGCGTCTTCGGCCGACGCGTTTCTCACCGGTGGTGTCCTTCTTGGTGGTGTGAGCAGGTGTTTTCTTCACAATTGTCTTGGTAGGCTTCGCGCCCGCATTGATGGGGCCGGCAGGCGACTTGCGTCTGCGAACAGCTGGTGGTGAGCTGACCGCTGAAGAAGTCGGCGAGGCTGAGCTGCTAGCTGATTGCTTGATTGTTACAGGCTCGATGCGTGCCATGGGCGGGCTGACAGACTGGTTCGGGGAGATGTAGTTTGTGTAATCGTGGTCGACGGGCAGGCCGTGTCCATGGTTGCAGTCGTCGGAGTGAGCGTGTGAGTGCACCAGAGACAGGTTGTTTTCTGACCCGGGTGAGTTCATGGGGAAGTTGATCTCCTCGAAGCTGCCCAATGAGCCAGCGGAGCGGGGAACGTCTGACTGGTTCGAATTTGTCGAATCCGAAGATGTGCGGATGTGAAGCGATTGCGCAGGGTTGAAGACGATCGCTGATGAATCGGAGAAGTCGTACGAGTGTCGGTGGTTGTGTGCGCCGATGTCGACCCAGCCGTTGTCACTACTTGACAACGAGCGTACCTCCATCCATTGCTCGCCCGGCGACCCGCTGCCGATGCTGACGTTCGAGTGAGTGAACTCCTGTGGGTTGATGCTGGCAAAGTCTTGTGCGAAGTCGCCCATGCTGAAGGGTGCGTTCATGGGCGGCATGTCCATGGTGGTAGTGGTCATCATGTTGAACGGCATCGACATTGAGGACATCATAGCTGGGTTGATGGCGAAGTCAACGGGGGAGGTTTGCAGCTGGCCGCCGAATGTCGAGTCGAAGCTGGTAGTCATGTTCATGCCACCGGGTGTCATGTACGGGTCCTGGGCAAAAGCACCGTCTGTGTTGATGTTCATCCAAGTCGCCAACATAGGGTTCATTGGCTGCATCGCAGCTGGGAAGCCAAGGCTAGCAGTCTGGAGAGGTGCGATTGCGTTCGTGGGCATCGCATTGTGTTGCGCGCTTGTCCCGGCCACGGACTGGATTCGGCGGTGCTGGTGTTGCTGGTTCTGGTCATGTTGTTGCTGGTGCTGGTGTTGAGGCATCGCGCCCGGCGAGGACATTGGCAGCGGCCAAGTCTGGTACTGTGGATATGTGTTGCGGTTGGGGTCGAAGTTCGGATCGAACCCTCCCTCAACATAGAGGGTGTCGTCGAAATGTAGATTCTGATGCTCCATGTTTGGCCACGGAGAGGTGTTTGGTGGACAAGTGATCGAGTGCTCAGCCGCTCTGAGCTGATGGTGAGCGGTGTAAGCGCAGAACGTAAGCAGACCCGGAGGGGACGAGAGGGTAACAGTCGTGTTGCACGGGCCTCGCAGCTGCCAAAAGTCGGTGAGTGAGTGCCCCACACACCAATAAGCGTCTCGATCTGCCTATGGTCGACGGTAGCGCTGCTGGCGCTGCAGTAGTCCGCCCGCGCGATTCGCACCTCACCAGTGCGAAAAACCCTGATGGAGACGTGTTTTGGACGTGGATGCCTGGCCTTGCAAACGTCGGATAGCTGCTTGAGGTGAAGTGATCCAAGTGGGAGTCAGGCTGCGTGGGAGGATCCTCTGCTAGCGAGGAAAATCACTCACGATGCGTACTTAGAACTCGTACACAGTAAGAGACGGGGCTGGGTTCGCCCGCTTTGACACCGTGACCGTCGCGCTCGACCAGGGCGTGCTGCCTGCTCGCTTGTCGTCCAGCCTGTTCAGCGCACGCCTGCACGCCTGCACGCCTGCTGACGCCTCACCTGCCGCAGCCAGTGAGAGAGCGCCTCACCACCTGTGTCGCCATGGGCCGAGCATGTCGCGCTTTCTCGGCATCTGGCGTCGCCTATCGAGGCAACCCCTCCTCGACAAGCACCCGATATCAGTTAGACTCGGGGTCCAGTGGGATCGGCGTGCGGAGGAGGGGACCGCGAAGGATGCTGCCGCAACAAGCAAACATCCAAACGTCGAGTCCAAAAGGGTGCATCTGGTCGTGCTCGTGCCTGGACGTGCTGGACGAGTCGCAGAGCCGCAGCAGACGCAGTGCCTCAATGGGAAGCCTGGCATGAATCGCTGCAGTGACCGCCTCGCCATCGACCGACTCAACAACTCAAACCTGACGGATCCATGACTGCCAGACTCTCAAGTTGCAGATGCTGCGCAGACCAGGGGCAGTCCGCGGCGTTCGCCTCACCGGCATGCCCTGGCAACTAAGGGCTTCAACGGCACTTTGCTGTCGAGATGCTAAACTCACCGACATCGTCAAGAACGCCTAGCAGAACTCTTCATCGTCATCGTACATCCTGAGAGATGTCGAGAGCATGAGCGCAACACAGCACCCTGGAGGTACTCCACGCACTGAGCCAGCCGATATTGATATTGGCTCGGCGCTTCCTCGTGCTCGCTGCAGCCTCTGCTGGATTGACTCGCGATTCGCATTCTCAACGGTTGCTTCGGGTCCATGTGCGTGTCATCAGCGCGTTCTGCGTAACACCGCTCCCGCATTGTACCTCCAGAGGTAGTGCCTTGCGTCCAGACTCAGGCTAGAGGCTCGCCAGATTGAGGATCATTCAGCATGTCATGCAGTGGCTGGCTCTTTATTGCCTGAGGCCAAACATGACAGAAAGTGGATACCTGACTACCTCCAGCGAGCGTATTGCCATGGTGTTACACAAACGGTGACAAGCTGAGAGGTGCACCATATCGAAGTTCCTCGTGACCAAATCTGCCGTTTGTTTCGTTTGACAACATTGGACCTCCTCTTCCCTTGCCTTGGTACATCTCGGTAATGTCTTGCATCTCGTCCCGGCTTTGTGGTATCAATGAACGAGCCGAGCCCGGAATCGCTTTCATTGCGGAGTAAGCCAATCATCTCAAGTGTCGATATGTATCATGCCACTATTGTGGTTGCACTGAGCTTGCCGATGTTTCTCACCGTCGTACCTGAACGGCATTCTGACGTTAGCGAGAGACAACCGTCAGTTTCGGCTCGTGGCTGAACGTCTCATGAGCTGGAATGCTGCCGAGGCGGTCAGCATGGCATCAGGATAATGGACAAGGGGCCAGTAACTCACCCGCTTGATGTTGTGCAACAAAGAGAGTGTGGGGGCCAAGGGGTAGCAAGATACGGGGAGTTGAAGCAATGACTTTTTACGAGATGCGCGCACGGCACTGTTTAGGGTTGTCGGCGAACAAGTACTGCTTTGGCGGTCGAGCTGGGCATCGCGCACGTAGTTCATCCGCAAATGTCGCTGATGTTGATGTGCATGTTGCGAGCGGGCATGTGTGGCTAGACGATGACTGCAGAACATGATCAGGGTTCTTTGTGCGAAGGAAGGGACGCTTTCGGTGCGCGTTGGGCTGCTCCTGTCATCTCAGGGTCCAGACTCGACGCGCACTTCACTTGACAAGAAAAGATCACTTCTGGCGGTCGCAGACAGAGCGACAGCGAACGATCGGTTGCCATCACTTATCAAACAGAACTCATTGACATTATTCGGCTCTATCAATCAGCTGCACATCCACTTCACCCTACCTAATGCGCCCCAACCGCCCAACAAGGCTGTTACACCCGTGAAGAGGATGATGCCGCCATACTGGCCATTGTAGCCCCAGCTCTTGCCATCTTTCATCCACCCGTCGCTCGTCACCAATGCGACGCTTAGGGGACCACTGATCACATTGCCAATGCCTCTGCCTCCAGCCAACAATCCGAAGATGAAGCCAGTATCTAGCGCTGGACTTTGGGACTTAAGCTCTTGAAGCACTCCAGACCATGTCGAACTGAACCCGCCAGCGAAGAAGCCGTATGTGATGCTAAAAACAGCTAGCAGCGCTGTCTGGCTCGAGAAGCCCCAGAACAGGAACACAGCTAGTGCAGAACCGAAGGTCGATATCAAAATCGTCGTGGTAATGTGACAATGGTCCCCTAGGCCACCTATCACGATGCCGCCTGGAATCGACGTAACGTTGATCAGGACAAGTAGCGCGGTAGCCATGGTAGTGGAGACGTGGAGCTGCTGGACAGCGTAGGTGGAAAGGTAGGTGTAAGGTAGGAAATAGCCGAGAGATTGGAGGACATTGCCAATTTGGAGCATCCAGAAGGATGGGAGATGGATGAAATTCAGGCTGATGCGGCGGACAGCTGCGGACTGAGAAAGGGGAGTTCGTGGTTTGAGAAAGTAGAGCAGTGGTGCTGAAAGGAGAATCTATTGTTGATGAGCATGCATACCTTGAGTGAACGTCGTTGTTGTTGACTTACCGTAGCGACAGTCCAGGCTTGGAGGGTCGCACTGGGCCCAAACTTCTGCAAACATGTCTCCATGGCGAAAGGCACGCTCACGCCTGCAGCAGATTTGCCAGCCCACATCACGCCGTATGCGAGGCCCTTGCGCTTAATGAACCACTCATCAAGGTAAAGCGTCGTTGGCGTGAATAGAAGTCCACAGCCAAGAGCGCAGATGACACCTTGTGTTGCGATCAATTGCCAGACACTTGTTGCGAAAGAGGAGAGGAGGAAGCCAACTGCTGTCAAGACCAGACCAATTGGACCAAACCAACGACGGAGGCGAGGCCATCGAGTCAGAATCGTGAACGTGAAGGGTGAAATGAGGTACATGATGCCCTGTACCGATCAGTATGTGTGGGCCTCAGGGCGTTTTAGCCTGAGCTTACAGTCATCGTGGTCCCAATGACCGCGACGTTGCTCGAGTCGCCTTCCAGTTTCTCTGGGTGGCTACCATAGTACTCTTGAAACACACCAAAGGCAAGGGAGTATCCTATGGATCGTTAATCTTCACTGTGGACGATTATAGATGTGGTGCGTGCATACCCCAGACAGGAATCTGAATCAGCGAGCATCCAGCTAGTACAAGCCATGCTTCCTTGCCCCTATCTGTCGGTGGTAGAGATGGTTGCTCGATCTCCCGGAATAACTCTTGTTGCTCTGTCGCGTGACCATTGGCATCTGCGCGACTGGGAATTGTGAATCGGTCTAGCTCGGTCTCTTGGTGTATGAATGCCATGTTGGGTGGACGCTGCTGTATAGTCGATGCAGAGCCAAACTAATCCTATACGTTCACGAGTTGAGACAATAAAATGAAGTATGACGTTGAAAGGGAAAGCCATTTGAACGATCTGCCAACATGTTGGGGCTGATTGGCTCGAGGTAAGCAGTGAGGCTACAACAGGAAGTCTGATTGCGGGGTAGGCATCGCGCGCTCCACGGCCGTGGAAATCGTAAGAGTGATCGACAAGACATGTCGTTCACCTTGCTGTACGTTTCTCTAATGTGTGGAAGCGATCAAAGCTGTACGCTGTCTTCTTAGTGGCACTGGCTGAGGAGCTAATCGCGCCTTCAAGAAAGGCGCACTGCAAGGTGTTGCACAAGATTCATCTAAAACATTTAGACATAATTCGTTTTGCCATAAGATGAACAAAACTCCAGAAGACCTTATGGAGGAGTATCCATCCTGCAGGTACACACATGATGTTGACGATCCATCTCGGTGTACGGGGAAGTGGCCGTTCGCCGGATTCCGGGCTTCGGCTCCCCAGAGCGAGTATAACAGCTGCTGCACGAGGTCGCTGAGTAGTCCAGATAATCGAAGCTAGTTGCAGCCTCATTCAAACAATTCTGCAGCCTTGTCCCTATCTTCGTCAGCGCAAAGAAGGCCTCACCTCTCCACAACCCTCGACCACTCTCTGCTGCCCAACATGGCACACACGGGTGCTCTTCCAAAGATCCAACGATATATCACGGGCCACAATGACATAGGCCAAGCCATCTTCAGCAACGCTTTCGATGAGGAAAGCAAGATGAAAGCCAACGATGACGGTATCGCATTCGCCCTCAGCTACACAACCAAAGGGTTTCCAGTCGACATGACAGGCGACCAGGATCTCAAGGTGTACGAGAAGTTCTTGAACAGCCCCCCAGGTCTGGTTGTCTCTGATGGAACCGTGCTTCGACATGTTGACATCCCTCCAAGCACAGAGTGTACGATGCACCGAACTGTGAGTCTCGACTACGGGTGTGTGCTCGAAGGCGAGGTGGAGTTGTTGCTCGATAGTGGTGAGAAGCGAACCATGAAGCGGGGTGACGTTGCTATTCAGCGAGGAACGATGCATCAGTGGATCAATCGGAGTACGACGGAGTGGACGAGGATGTTGTTCGTGCTGCAGGAGAGCAAGCCGCTTGAGGTCGCGGGCAAGAAGTTCGGCGAGCAGCTGTCAGGCATGGCGGGTGTACGTTCTTCTGACTGAGGTCTCACAGGTAGCGTTTAACCTTCGTAGTCGGTGTGTGAAGAATGACGAAGGCTTTCAAAGCTTCGAGTTTCCCTAACTTCAACTGTGCCAAGGCGCTACTGCCCAATTTGGTCGCACGCACATGCTCCACTCCACTTGACATCTTCACCCATGATTTGCGCAAACCCGTGGGCCGAGCCTAAACAGCACCGTTCCTTCACATTGGATACGCTCTACGATTTTGGACATGTTATGATCTACCCTTAACCGGAAAGTGTGCAACTACGAACAATAGTAACAACACAAGCAACAGTCATTGTTCGCTTCGACCACTCACACAAGCCCGCTCCACGTGCGCCGTTGGGTCAGTGAACCTTTAAGAAGATGGCAGTGCCTTTGCGAAGCTCGACACAGGTGCCGTCTGAACGCTTGGAAGAAATCATCTCCGGCGAAGACCGGATAGAAGAGCTATCAGATTCCGAACTCGATTCTGAAAACGAGTACGAAGATATGGGTACTGCCACTGCTGAAGAGCAGGCAAACATTTCCTACCTGGAGAGCGTACGGATACCGATTAACGAATATTTGGAAACGAGCACATCAAAGACACAGGACGAAACTTTGGAGGTAATACTGCCGTTTATGGAGGGCAATCCCAACGATTTCACGTTGAATACACATGGCCTTCCAACATTGCAGCGGAAGAAGCATGTACTATATCTGGAAGATGCGCTGGACGACTACCCGGGAGGTTTCGCTATGATGGATGCATCGCGGCCGTGGATCATCTATTGGGCCCTACAAGGATTGACGGCGCTTGGTGAAGATGTCTCTGAGTATCAGCGAAGGACATCACACACTTTCTCATTGGCCCAGCACCCAGATGGTGGTTTTGGTGGTGGCTATGGCCAGCTACCGCATCTTGCATGCTCTTATGCTGCCACACTTTCACTCGCCATATCGGGCGGCGAGGCAACATACGAATCGATCAATCGCAAGACGATGTGGCATTTCTTGGGACGTATGAAGCAAGCAGACGGAGGCTTCACCATGTGTCAAGGCGGCGAGGAGGACATAAGGGGTGCCTTCTGCGCCATGGTTCTCCTTTCGCTGCTTAACCTACCTCTCGAACTGCCGAACGATTCACCCGCTTGCCAGCAAGGTCTCACAACGTTTACCGACAATCTTGGTGACTGGGTTTCAAAGTGTCAGTCCTGGGACGGCGGCATATCTGCAGCACCTGGCAACGAAGCTCACGGTGCCTACGCTTTCTGTGGTCTAGGGTGCCTTTCCATCCTCGGACCCCCAAAGGAAACAATGAACAAGCACCTCGACATCCCACGCCTTGTTCACTGGATGTCTTCGCGCCAGTGCACTCCAGAGGGTGGCTATAACGGCCGTACCAACAAGCTCGTCGACGGCTGCTATTCGCATTGGGTAGGTGGTTGCTGGTCACTCATCGAAGCTGCAACAACAACCGGTATCTGGAACCGTGCGGCACTTGGACGCTACATCCTTGCGGCTGCTCAGGACAAAAGAGGTGGGCTGCGAGACAAGCCTGGAAAGCGCTCGGATGCCTATCATACTTGCTACAATCTTGCTGGGTTGAGCGCTGCGCAGCATCGTTACGCGTACGATGAGAGCGTCAACAAAGATCTTGGAGAGTTTGGTCTTGGTGCGCCGTTCCACTGGAAATCTACTGGGTTCCATGAGGGCGATAAAGTGTGGGATGCTGGCGATCTTGTTGGGAAGGTTCACCCCGTTTTTGTCATCCCATTCAGGGCTGTGTATGAGTGCAGGAAGTATTTCGAGACCAAGAAGGGCTTCTGAGCTTCTGTACGTATGATGACAGAAGTCATTTCGCATGTAGAACATGTCACAGCCTGGAGTTGAGATGGGCGTGAAGTGCCTTCATTTATTGCGTTTTTACGCATCCATGTAGATTACAAGCGGTGGTCCTCCTACTTTTGGCTTGATGAAAGACTTGATAGCCGTGTGCGCCTCACACTCATTATCGTAGTAGTCCATATCTGCTTTCGAATTGAAGACCATGCGTGTTACGAGCGTGTAGCCTTGACTCCTAGGATCATCGTATGGCTGGTGCGCTGTTGCTTGTTGGATGTACGATTTGCCGTCCTATCATCTTGTCAGATTGGCTTCAATCCTCAAGTCTGCACAACTTGTGTATGCCGATATCTCCCCAAGCACTCGGCTCTTGATGTTGACAGCTTCGCGCACGTGCCATGCGGCACAAGCAGTCGATGCCCTGCACTCTGCAGCCTCATCACCACGTACCCCACATCCCATCACCAAGCCGCCCGTAATGCCGGGATTATGAGTCGAGCGTGAAGCGAGCGCGAGGCTGGACTTTTGCTGTGGAGTTGGGGAGGTGATGGAACGTCTGACGTGCAGATAGATGCAACGCAGGAACGTACCTTGACAGCGTCTTGAGTCAGGGTAGAGTATTTCTGGATTGTCTCTTTGATCACGGTGGCATCTGAGAGCTTGAAAAGCGTCATTCGTACGATTTTCGACATGCTGGCGGTGGAAAGATGGATTGTTGATTGAAACTCGATCACGACGCTGGAGCAGGAGCGTTCTGAAGTGCTTTTGTTACGGACGCTTCGGAGCTTGTGAGGAGAGCCATCCATCCGTTGCGGACCATAATGTTCGGTTCCCCTTCCATTGCTAATATGGAACACCGTGTTGGTTCTTGGGATATGATACTCATGACATCGACGCAGGTTTGCCCGGGTCGCTTGTAGAAGCCCATAATCAATGCATTTCTTGCACGTCCCCGCCTCATTGCGTCTATATCAAATATGTAACGTTCTAAATCTACTAAATTTGGATGCAGAACACCGCAGAAATTGCTACAAAGGGAGGCGGTGACAAGGTTTACCTTATGAATCTGATGGTGATGAAACATCTGACATGTACAATATATGTCTGTACACTTGAATGGCGCACGTCGAGGTGATGTTACCAAGCCTCTGGTAGAGAGTACACCGCTGGCAATGCCGGAGACTGTTCCATACCTTCTGGTTGTGTCTGCTGTTCAACCTTGCACCGTAGGAACAACGACCCGCTCAGTATAAATGCCGTGCCGTGTAGCCTTGATGATCGACCCTGAGGCAGACGGACCCGGAGAGACGTTAGTCGAAGGTAGAACGCGGAATGTTGCGTGGAGCTGGTACCACCTCGGAGGAAGCGAGGATCGATTAGCTCGAGCTCACTTGCGGAACTAGGCCGAGTCGAAAACAAACAATCGTTCACAATTCACAATTGCAATTGACGCTTCCGATGGCATGATGTCCATCTCATGATGCTCAGATAACCGTGGTTACAGCGGCAATTGATCGCTCTTGCCATCTTCGAGTCTGAGCGTAAAGAGGGGCAGTTGCGGTGCACTGACACGGCTTCTTCACCGCCATTCTCAGTGCAGATTGCGCTGGTAGCCGTGCGTCATCCCCAGATTTCCATCCCGCCCGTGCTACTGCCATGTTTCGCAGCAACTCAGCAGCTGTCCGCGACGAGGCTGCCAGCACTCTCAACTGATTCGCCAATTACAATGTCGAGCGTCAGCTCATCGTTCGAACTGCTCTTCCTGCGGAGATTTCCTGCGGTTCATGCTGAATGGACCCGCTTGAACCCACCTCTCTAGTCTTGCTCAACCGAGTCTTGGACCGACGCCATAACGAGGCCGCTTCTGCGTGGACCTTGCACTTGGTCCTTCATGTACCGTTGCTGTACGTTGCTGGCCTATCGTGTTTTGGTCTTTGTTTTGTGCACCATCGCACTACTGTCCGGCCCCAGCCTTTTGCGCAGCGATCGAGGGCAACATGCAGCCGCCCGCTTGGTGATGCTTCGAATCATGCAAGTCGTGAGGAGCTTCGGCCTTTTGATATCGTCCAAACATCGGCGATGGACGCTCCCAGCTCGGCTGTCGAGCGACTAGGATCTTTTCCGACCATCTTTGCACAAATCCAGACACACATCAGGCGGATCGTTACACACGACATTCATCCTTGCACACGTTCATTGACAATTGTGGCCAGCAACAGGCGCTCGAGCTATCCCTAGTCTGCCTCCGCAGTGGACCAGCTCATGGCGCAACCGCCGTTGATGCCTCTCCTTCTTCGGTTACGGTTGCATATCGCTCGACCTTCAAAGTCAAGCGTCCTTGACAACTCACCATGCGCCATGCCATGCAGGTGCATGAACGCCCGGGCGCAACGACAAATTTCTGGTAGCACAACCCCAGTTGCCTTCCAACCCCTCGATTCCAGCAATCAATCGATCTCATTTGCCTTTCGTCGTCCTGCCGAGAGGCGCCTGCTATTCCGGGTATGATGCTCTGCCAACTCCAGCCGTGATGCTCACGATAGCGTGTCAAGTTCCCCTCCACTCATTCTGCCTCTAGGCGCGACTTCCGCTGCTATGCTTGGATAACCCTGTCAGTTTGCTTGGGATCCACAATTCTCTGCGCGTCTGCGCCTGGTCTCTGATCCCGTTCATCAACTTGCCCCTTCGTATCCCACATGCAAGTTCATCAAATGCTGCCAAGATGGCCAAATTTGCTCGGAGCTCAACGGGTCCTTCTCCACGCGTAACAAGGTTTGCTCATGCAACACAACATCATACTACTAGGCTTACCGGCTGAGGGAGTACAAACAGTCCGTCACTGTACGTCGTTGTTTATGCTCCAGCATCAGGGTCTTTGATATGCCGATCTGAAAGGTGCGCCTTGACGAACCATCAACCGCGCTAATGCTGCAGGATAGTGGCGACGGCGAATGATATCCCAGTTGGCGGATACCGGTGAAGCTTGTGCTCTTCTGGTATGAGCCCTTTCACTAGAAATCTGGAACCCTAGTTTTTGTTGGCGAAAATGCGGCCAACGCATCGATAATATGGGCCTCTTTCTACAGAGCCGCAAGACCCGCATATTATGCGCTTCCAGACGTCCAATTGAAGGCGCTCCTACTGGTCGGAGAACTCTGCATGTCCCAAGATGCTCGCTGCACTCGGCTGCCGCAATAAATTACACGCCATCCCACACTAAACGTATACGTTCGTAGGGTCCCATATACCTTCTGCACGCCATATCCTCTTGCTTCTTTCTATCTACAACGCAACACCTCTCCCCACCTTCAGTACACCTGTCACTCTCTCGTCTCGACAAGTGTTCACGCCGTGTTGTACAACAGCAGCCACGACTACCTCTTTCAGTCGGACACGAAGGAGCACTTGCCCATTCCCGTCACAACCGACCTCGGTCTTTCCCTTCTTGAGCCTCGAACCTACGTCGAGACCCAGCGTTGCTTTTTTCGACAATACACACAACCGTTCACAACTAGACGTCATGTTTTACATCATGTATCTGACAGGTATGCTCGATCCTTCCATTCGTGGTCAATCCTTGGCGGAGCGTAGACGGAACGATATCTGTCAAACCAAAAGAGTTGGATCATGCATACTCTGCTAGGGTTTGCGGCATGGCGACTCTTACGGCAACGGCCTTTGTTTCCTGTCGTTCTCGTTGACCGACGTCACTGCCGAGCCAATACTGCCCGTCAAGTCTTGATAGCGCCGTACGACATCGCTTTCAGAACCCTGATGGCTAACAATAGTTGTAGGTCTTTGTCAAAGGAGACACTGGCCCGACCCTCTTTTCCAGACTTACCGATCCGGGTACGGCTATGGATGCACCGTCCGTGTCAACAACCGCGAGTACTCTACGGATGTTGACTACGAAAGTGACGAGCTCGCCAAGAACGCGGCTGCCACGCGCGCCTACATGATCTGCCGTAACTTCTCCGTTAACGATGGCATGTTCCCCGGACACCGACCAGGCCAAGGTGGTGTCGTCCAAGGAATGCCCGTTGCCATTGGTGCTGGCCGCAGGAACACTGCCGTATCGAACGACTACGAGACGGCAAGCAGCTCGAGTGGAGGCACCAGCCCAAGGAACAGTGACTACGGTCTCGACGCTCCCGGACGTCGCTCAAGCAAGTCGAGCACAAGTTCGACAAGCGCCTGCTACTGCGGTAGGGGTGCTGTAAGGATGTACGAGAGATGCACTGGTTGCTTGAGAGACGCCGGATACCAATGTTGAGCCTGAATGAATCATGGGCAATGATCTGGGTATCACTCGACAAACTCGACATCAAAATCAAGGCTGGGAATTCGGACCGAACGGAGAGGCCCCACAATCACGTGCTTAAACACGGAAACACTTCCGGGCATGACCGCTCCCAGCCCCTCACGATACTGGGCCAGCTTCTCTTACTTTTCATTTCTCTCGGGACCTGCTACAACCACTCACGACTCTCGTTGGCAATCTGTTTCTTCCAGGCGGCTGCATAGCGACGGCATCTCGCATTCAAGCGTTTAGCGACTTCATCATCATTACCTTGGGCCGGCTGTCTTACTTTCTATTTCCTTCTCTACTGGGCCGGCGGTTCCATCGTTATAAATTGCGAAAAGTTTCGATATTTCCTTCGTGACGATGATGACAAGATCATGACGCAAAAGAACAAAAAGATCACGATTACAGGCTTCGCGGCCTAACGAATACCTTACGATTACGACTTTCATAGACCAAATTCAAGTTCAAACTGATGACAAACAACGTTACACGTGCAACTTGCACTCAAGTATCACTATGCGAATCTGTCACTTAAACATTGACTGCGACGAACAATATCGAGTTTACAGAAGATTGAGAGCAATGCCTCAAAGCCAATCATGATGGCTGGAAAGAACAGATCAGACAGAAGACACGACAATTTGCTCGTGACGCAAATCGCCTGGTACACGCCCAGCTCTACGAACTGGATGTCGGAGCGAACACGTCATCGTCCTCATACGTGAATGTAAGCACGGTATTATTTCTGATCTTGTCCTCCAGATTTGAGTACTTATAGTGTGTGGAGAAAAGAGTTCCTTTATCGTGTTAGCGACCCTCAACACGAACAGCAGATAGAGTCAGGACTTGCCGGTGATATTCTTACGACCCTGCATACCCACCGAGGCCGAAGTACCGTTATCCGGGATTCTGTTGTAGACCAAAGTGATATTGCCCCTCTGATCCTCATAGAACGTGGCAGAGAAGCTCCACACCTGTCCGTCAAATGTCGGTCCGCCAGACAGGTAGTGGCCGATATTCCAAGAGAAAGTCACAGTACGGTTTCCATTTGGACCGCAGATGCTGTAGTCTGTGTATTGTACGTGGCCCGGGAAGATGTAGAGGTCATCCCAATAAACGTACAAGGCCGGCTCGCTCTCAAAGCCAAGGGCAGGAATACCGTAATAGCTATTATCATATGCAGCTGTGGTGAAATTGCCGAGAGTGATGAGACCATTAGAGCTTGGATGGGTCACGTTGCTACAGGTGTCGTAGATGCAGACCTCGAAAGGAAGATTGACGGTGTAGTAGATATCATCAACTTTGTAGGACGTGTTGTAGAAGGAGCCTGACAGCAACGTGGGCGGTGAGCCATCGGCGCAGGTCGTGAAGTTCGAGCAATCGATGGGTGCGCTCTGGGTCACGGCAGGATCAAGATAGGTCGATGTCTGAGTGCGAGTCTCGACGATCTGAGAACATGCGCCAGAGATCTCGCGATAGTCACGCCCTGAGAAGAAAGTTGGTGTTGGAGCTCCCTGCCGCTTGTTAACAGCGGGTGGGGATGTTGCGAAGGGGTTGCTTGCTGTCCTATCCACAGGAGATTGGTTCGCAAGAGCTCTCAATTGTGGGCTGGCATTCTCCGTCGCCAAGGTGTAGGCATAAGGGACAGAGAGGCTTGTGGCAGGTATCGTGACTTCTACTGAGGTGGTGCCTGTAACAATGGGATTGTCAAACTTGTCCGCAAAGACAGCAACCACGGCTTCACCCATCTCACCCCTTTCGACAGCACGCTTACCCAGTCTAGCTGGGGCTGTTTCGGTGGGGCTTCCGATAGTGACAAGCGTAGTCAGAGGAAAGAATATGGACCCAGGAATTTCAGAGGCAAACCCATGACCGGGTGGGATAGGCACATTCGAGACGGTAGTAGTGGGAGTGCTGCAGGTCTCATAGATAGTTGTGCTGGTGATTATCGTGGTGACTGCAGCAGGCGCAGTGTACGAGATGTACGAGGTGCAGAAGACTTGCGCCAAGTAATCCTCCCGTAGTGTAGCGACATCTTCAGGACACACCGGAGTACTGACGTTACTGGAGAAGAAGCTACTCGATATGGTGAAGTGATTACCCTCGCCATCCCATTGCCCGGTATTCTTAGCGTAATCGTCTGGGTTCCAGGACTGAGAGTACATAGCGCAATATTGGCCTTGTGGTACGTTGTTCTTCGATAAAACAAACGTGTTGTAGAACGTGCACAACTGCGGAGATTTACTGGGGTCTGATAGAGGATGTGCAATGGCATATTGTGTGGTTTCGTTGCAAACGGCGGCACAGCGGGCTGGGTCAAAAGGGAGGCCATCCGTAAACATCCTCATACCCATGTACGAGTCGTTGCCATTGCAATTGAGAGGTGCCAGGATGGCGGCGGCAGAGAGAGGCTGGTTGAGTAGAGAGGTTAACATGTAGCCATTCGAAGCACTATCATTCGTCAGCTGAACCTTGTGAAAGCTGGAGAGCGCTCGCTGAACTCACCTCATCACAACGTGGAATTGTTCACGGTATTGGCCGTTGTTCAAGGCATTGTCCGCGGAAATAGGGCCTCCTCACAGAGCGCACTTGGCGTTGACCACTGCCACTGGTCTCGGGCAGGCCGGAGCTGGGACCTGGCTGGGATCGCGCTCAAAGTACACGTTGAAGCCTTGACACCCTGCCGTATTTGTGCATTTTGCTGCGCATTCCGGGACGTCATAAGACGACAATACCGAGTACCTGGTCTTGGTTAGCTCACATCATAGAGAAGTACGACAGAAGCACACGCACCCGAGGTATCCATAAGCTTGAGAAGAGTTGGTCAGGTTTTGGAAGACCAAGGTATAGTTTGTAGGAGTTGAAGAATCTACGGCCAGTTGATGTATGGTTGTGTTGCTCAGGAACTTCTGTACACGGGCATCCTCCGAGTCTCTATCGATATCACCGTAAAGGGTACCATTCACATGCGTACACGCTGGTTCAGTAACGTTCAATAGCACTATGGGCCCATCTCGCTTCTGAGTGGTCCGAACTCGAAGGCTTCCTTTGCCGCAATCTCCGATGGGGTTCTCGTGGAGGTCTGTAATATCCTTTTCGATGGCCGCAGTCTGATTGAAGTGGACGGTCTGTGTATTTTGATCGGCTTGGATGCTAATGACAGGTTCTGGCAAAGTATCGATACATCCAATATCGATGATCTGGGAGAAGACAAAGCTGCTGAACGCAACAAGGGTAACAACAGCTAGATAGCGCATTTCGAATGGCCAAGAAAGTTTGGTGATTAAGGAGAAGATGAGATAAACTCTTTTATACCACTCTTGACAAGAGCAGGGGACAGGGCGGACTGTGGGATACAAGATTGTCTTGAGGGAAGTCAGAGGCTGACATCAAGTCAGAATCCGCAGCTGGTCATCAGTCTGTGATGGCAACGTTGTCTCCAAAGGCGTTTCCTACGTCTGTGCTGCTCGGCTCAGCTCTGTAACCAACGTCAAAATTGTGGAGGACCGTGAGCCGCATTGCCGATGTAATAAGGACTGATGGGTAGACTCCAGTGACCGAGAGCCAATTGGGTTACACTCTCAAGATGGCTCAGGTGGAATTGAGTGGCGTGGCGTACTCCACACCACGACTGCCAGGACTATTGCAAGCGAGAGGAACTGCTTGTCTATTAACGTTGGCTTCTGGCGGAGCCGTTGCAGCTGAAAGTAGAACGTTCAAGGACTTGGCAAAACCACTATAACCATCAAGAAGAGCTGATGCCAGGACTGTGGCTGATACAGTACCCATCATCCAAGCGCGTAGAAATCGTGGTCTTGGAATGCGTGGACGCGGCCACTGGTGCGTAGCGTGCCGTTTTTAGTGAAGCAAACGCTGACTACTAACGCTGAAGGCAAACACAGTGGAATATGAAAGAACCTGGTGGACACCAACAGAATTGCTTCGCAGGAAGCGCGCTGCACTGCCTATATCAGTGCCGGTCAGCACACATTCGCCATGTGTAAGCATACGAGCGCGAGAAGATCTGATCAAATTTCAGAACGGGGCGGTGTCTGTCATTGACTTTCGCAGTGAAGAAACTAGCATATCACTTCCGACATTGAGGGAAGCAAGAATGACTCCAAGCTGTGAAGAGATGGGCCGATGGGTTTCAACTTAGGGTGCTGTCTTGATCAAATTTCGGAGAATCGTAGCGATGTTAAACCCCGTGTAACTGGCTGCGCAAGGCGAGTGGAGTGTGAGTTGGGTCGAGGAAAGCCGATACTGTGGCTTCCTCAGATGCAGAACGCGCCCAGCTCTTTGTGACTTGCTCTTTGCAAGACACCGTTACACGTCACGTGCTTGTGGCACACTGGTGTGGATCCGAAAGAGAGAAACTTGCTTGTTTCAGGAGCAAGCAAGGGAGCTTATGAGATGCTAGCCAGCCTGTCTCTGACAACCACAATATTGCTTGTACGACGCGCAGTTGTCCTCCTGTCAGATAGTCTTGAAGCCCACGAGTCGTTTCAAAAGCCCTAGGAACAACGTGAGTAATTTGCAGTCGCGTATGAGTATAGAGGTATACAGTGAAACAGAGCTGCATCTTCGAAGCCAGCAAAAGAATGAAATTCGCTCAACTTTTCTTTCAAGCCTGACCCGCATGCTGCTGAACGGCGGCTGCATGCAATCCAAATACAAGTCTATGATAAGTGACGCTCGCTTGTTCGCTTGCGCTTTCGTGATGGTACAAAAGAGAAGGTTGCCTGAAGAGGCAGTTTTTGGTGCAACCTAACACTGGATGCAATTGAAGAAGCACAACGAGCCTACTTCATCTTGCCCTTTGCGCGCTTCTCTTGCAGATATCTCCAGGCTCGCTGTGGTCCTGCTGAGAGAGGTCCCTTGAGACTCTGCACGGTGGATGGCCACTTGACGGTTTGATTGACGGCTTTTGTAACCATCTGTGGCAGGTCTTTCTCGGCTGCGATTCGCTTGTCAAAGTCACTGCCGACTTGCTTCTTGACACCGCCCTTGGCGTCCTCGTCTTTGCTAGCCTCCAACATGTCTTTGTACTCGCTTCCCGAGATACCGAACTTGCCCCGGTACAAGAAGTAGATCTTCTCGCGGAACTTCTTAGGCAGGCGTCGCACCATGTTGGCACGTCGCTCCGGGTTCATGTCTTGTGTGAGCTTCAGGTCGAGCTTGGTGTCATCCATCCAGTCTGGCTTGTGGACAGCCTGGAAATCGGCGTACATGATGTTTGGCAGCGACAAGATGAGATCGTGATACAGCAGTCTGAAGTTGCGAATCTGGTGCGTGACGATGTTGTCGATCTTCTTGGGGTTCTCGCTACCATATTGCATGCGCGGATCGCCCTGGTAACTCAGGCCTGTGATGGTCGAGTATAGCTCCTTCTCGGTGAAGGTCGGTGGCAGGAGAAGGAGGGCGCATCGGACGGCGGACAGCAGGTTGCGCTGGTTGGCAAGACGGATGTTGGGCTCCTCGTGGAGGATCTTGCAGGGCTTGTGTAGGCGACCGGCGAGGTACAGCGTGTCCCAATCGGTGAGGTCGCGCAGGAGGGTTTCGAAGTTGACGACGCCATACTTGATCATGGTGCCATTGACAGTGATGTATGGGTTGAAGTACACGCCCGCGCCGTAGCGGTCCTGCACATGGCTGACGACGCCTGAGCCCAAGGATCCAAGGAACGAGTAGTGGTCGCGGTGCTCGCGCAAGTTGAGCGAGTGGAAGTGCTGCGAGTATCTCGGCGTCAGGATGAAGTCTATCATCTTGCCACCGCCTTTCTGCCATTTCAAGATGGCCTCGGGAGGGTTCGGGTGCGGTGACTCGGTCGTGAGCGACGCGGTCGCAGACGACTGCGGGAAGACGCCGGAGCCGTACGCAAAGGCATAGGTGACGGGCGGGAACTGGCGCAGTATGCCTCGTAATGACCGCTTGAACTCCTCATTTGTCTGCATCAGCTGGTTCTTTCCGAAGTCTTTGTGCGGCAGCTCCGAGAAGTCGGACAGTGTTGGTTCCTGGTCCTCCCATCCTGCAGGTAGCGACTGGTACTCGGTTTCTTGTTTGCTAGGCTGCACCTGCTGCGATGCAATGGACCGGCGGCCGGGGAGCAGCAGGGGCGTCCTGCACCATGCTGTCCGTGCGAACGGGCGGAATCGATACATTTGTGGTGGTGAGGTCGATGCCTGAGCTTCTGCGAAGCGCAGAGAGCGTGCCTGACGTAAGCCGAACTAAAAAGACGGCCGTGTTTGGGCGCGTGTTTACCTCGCAGCTGCTTTCCCCAACAACCGCGACTCCGCGACACCTCAGCTCACAACGCGCACCACGGCCGAGCTCGAGCACCGCGCAACTTCACGCGACCACTTTTGCCGTCATACTTGACCCCTGAGACATCCACTTTTAACCCAACCCCAAACCCTCTCCCCGCGCCAGCGTCCAGGAGCCATGGCGGCCAACCTCGCGTGCCTGCAGGCGCGCATCGACACCTTCAGCGCGCCCGCGACTTCCAAGTCCAGGCGCACATCCTCGAAAACCAAGAAGGCGCCCTCTAAATCGAAGAACGCCTGGCCATTGGCACATCCATCAGCACACGACCTGGCGTTTGCTGGATTCGTTTGGAAGCCCACGACAGCCAGCCCAGACAACGTGCAGTGTTTCTCGTGCCATTGCCAGCTAGACGGCTGGGAAGAGAACGATGTGCCTGCGTACGAACACCTCACGCACTCTCCAAACTGCGGTTTCGCAGTTGTCACATGCATTCGTCTGCGCACCGGAGACCCAGGCAGGAGCGAGGATGACCCCGTCTCAGACGCGATGATGCAGGCGCGGCGCGATACGTTCGGCGAATCATGGCCTCTCGACAGCAACGAGGGATACCCGAGCATCGAACAAGTAAGCACCTGCAGCATGCATCTTGGAGGCAGCGCTAACACAACTTACAGCTAGTTGAGGCTGGCTGGTACTATGATCCAACACTGGACACCCCAGATGGCGCCACTTGCGCCTATTGCTCCCTCTCCCTCGACGCATGGGATGTCGGCGACGATCCGATGGAAGAGCACCGACGACGTGCGCCCGACTGTCTGTTCTTTGCGCTCAAGGAACTCTACCACCCCGAGCCCAAGCCCGCCACTAAGAAGGGCAAGCGTGCCTCGGCACGCACATCAACCGCAAGCACAGCGTCGAAGACTCGCGGGAAGAAGCGTGCCAGCGAGCAGATCGACGACTCAATATCCAGTGTGGTGGAGAAGCCAACGCGCGGCAAGAAGCGCACGAGCGAGCAGATTGACGACACTATTGAAGATGTCAAACCCAAGACTACGCGCGGCAAGAAGGCTGCAAGCGCGCAGATTGACGACACACTTGACAGTGTCACAGAAAAGCCTACGCGCGGCCGAAAGCGTGCAAGCACACAAATCGATGACACAATCTCCAGCGTTGCAGAAAAGTCGACACGAGGTAGAAAGCGAGCAAGCACCCAGATTGATGACACACTTGACAGTGTGATTGTGAAGCCTACACGCGGCAAGAAGCATGCGCCTGAACCAGTCGACAGCACAATGGACGACGTCCAAGACGAGCAATCACCCGAACCCGAACCCGAGCCCGTGCCAGCACCAACAGCAAAGCCCAAGGCCAAGAAGGCTGCGCCCAAGGCCAAACGTGCCTCGACCGCGAGCACCACCACAAAGTCTCACAGCAAGAAGCGCACAAGCGACCAAATTGAAGATGTGGAGGTTGCCGAAGCTTCACCAAAGCGCATCAGATACAGCAGCGTCTCAGATTTCCCTGAAGATCTACTTGCTGGTACACCTAAGAGGATGCCAACAGAATTCGTGGAGCCTGAGCCCCAGCCTACGGAAGTCGAGTCAGCTGAAGCTGAGCTGGAAGACATGGAGGCCGACATCTCAAGTCTGCCTGCATCTCTCCTTGTTGGAACACCTAAGAAGACACCGACAAGGATGATGACTCCCGACCATGAACAGCAGCAGGTCCAGAAGTGGGATCCTATCGACATCGACGCATTCTTTGGTAACGCAGGAGAGATGCAAGCATTTATGAACGACGTTGTCATCGACGCTGGCCTCGACGCGATAGTGCCCGCTGGAGCCATTGCTGAGGACCTCCAGGCAGCCGTGTTGGGCGGCCTTACCAAGTCCGAGAAGGAGATGACCGTGGAGCAATGGGTCCTCTACAACGCAAAGAGGGGCGAGGAGAAGCTGAGGCGAGCATGCGAAAAGCAGATTTTGTCATTTGAGGCGCAGGCAATGAGGGCGAGGACCGCGATTGAGGGTTTGCAGACGTACTAAGATGGATACGATTGTGCATTGGAATGGAGTTCTTTGGTTGTTATGATACCCCGAGGCATTCAGGAGTTTTGGATTATGTTGTTTGGGGTCGGATCTGGCATAGCTGTAGACTCCATGGTTTAGTAGCATCCCAGTCCCTCTTCGCGGCTTGAGGTGAACCCAGTTGTAGCCGCCCGCAAGGGCTGGCTCCTGGAGGATCCAACACAGCCAGTCAAGGGCGGGTCGAAGCGAACGCAATGTAGTCACCACACAGTCTTTTCGCTCTACTCTTATGCTCGGTGACGCATCAGCACCCTCCTGAGCAGCGTATGCCTATGTTTCCGTGGACGCTGAACGTACTGAAACAGCACTTAGTGCCGCATACTACTGTCATTGCAATCTTGATACCAGTTGTATCCTACAATCCCTGATATGACTTACTCGACGAATCCTCGGATCCTACTGAGATTCTCTAAGAAACCGCCTCTCCCTTGCTCCTTGACTGGTGGCTGCTGTGGTTTAGCAACACTAGCACTCCGCCCGTTTCTCCCTTTACTCCTCTCGCGCTCCTTCTCCATCTCTCTCTGCTTATCCTCAGCCACCTTGACCAACCCCTCCACAAACTTCGCCCGTGCCTTTTCCTCCGCCGTGCCCTTCCACACCACTGCCAGATCCCGCAGCGCCTGGATCCTAGCCTCGGCCTTCGCGGGCCCTTCTTCTGGATCGCCAGCGATGAGGTCGGCGATCTCGGAACGAAGAGACGATGCAAACTCTCTGCCTCTCTGCTCGAGCGAGGCGTTGTCGCTGCCCGGTTCGGGGGCCGAGACACTGATCAAGCTAGAGCCGAGGGAGACGTCACTGGGCGGGATGGTCCAGTGCATAGCCTCTCCAAAGACCTTGATGACATTTTCGAGGCGTGAGCGGACGGTTGTGAGGGTATGGAGAGAGGTTATGTATTCTGGGGTTGTGTCGGTGGGTGCTGTGGGAGGCGCTTGCGTGGCACCTTCTAATGCTTCTGCCGTGGTAGTGGGCTGGGCCTCTGACGCTCGTCTGCTGGTATCCTCTTCTCGCTGCTGTGTTTCTACAGATATACCTCCAGGCACGAATTTGGCAATATCGCCCTTCAAGCCATCTTTCAGCACGTCTGTGAGCCCTATGGTCTCGCCGCGCAGCACTTCGACTTCGTATGCCAGTCTCCCTCCACTTCGCAATATGTCATCGGTCAATTGGGTGAGGATAGCCGAAAGTCGTGTAGTCTGTGCATTGAGCTGCGACAAGAGGTCTTGTGTCTGCGATGAGAGGTCCGCTAGTGAGGCCGAGGTGCCTCTGGCTGGCCGCCCACTAAACGAGAGCGAGGGAAGGGTCGCATTGAGGTATTCGGCAGGGTCAAACTGTGACTGCAGGAAAGGTGCGAGGGCTAGGTCAGACACGTGACTGGACTTGGGTGCTGTGTTGTCTTCTGCGACGGCCATGGCGGAGGGCGGAGATATGACGGAAGTTGTGGTAGCGTTCCTGGATTGAGGCTCCAGCAAGAGGCGAGCCAGACGCCGGCCGCAGCCGCATTGTGGTGGGGGAGGGGCAGGGGCAGCTAGACGCGCCGGAGCTGGACTGGCGCGTGTCATGGCCCCATCTTGACGCGTCTTCCTCCTTCACGTTAATAGCGAGCCCTCGCATCTTCCTTGGAGTGCAACTGAGTGCACATCCGATAGATGTACCATCATTGAACGATGAGGGTCCGCGGGCGTGTGCGCAAAATGCAGGTGCGGGGTCTCTTGAACCATGGCGCTAGCCCTAAAGCTGTGGCGGCGCGCTCTGCTGCCTGGCGGTTCACGGTCACTTCAATATTCCAAGGCCCTGCCGGTGTATAAGGCATCGTCGCACAAGGAGCAATTGCCATGCCAAGAACGTGTCCATGAGTCTGCAGCTTCCCAGGCACCGTTTGTTCGGTACTTCTTCTCTTCCCTCTACTTCACTCGCTTTGTCCGCTCTTTACCCGCCTGCTGCAACACATGGGCTTGATGGAGGGAGACTGGTCACCGCAGCAATAATTGCTCCCTTTCACACAAACAAAAGGCATTGACGTCACCCCACCTCTCGACTGTGCCTCATTGGACACTCGTTTCGCGAGCTCCAACCCTCTCACCATTACAACCTTGGTCCCTCAACTTTGATCCACCTAAGAGCTCGGCTAGCTTGGCCTGAACCTTGCAGCACCAACCTCAGTCTTGACGTCGCCAGCTGCAACGCTGGTGAGCCAGATATGCCTCGCAGGCAGTTTGTGGCCGATCTGGCTGCGGCTGTAGAGGGCGCATCAATCGCAGGCATCTCAAATGTTCAACCTGGAGGCGACGATGGCGAGTTCACTTTCATGTGCGCCGCTGATGGCCATGAGCTCAAAGTGTCTGTCTTGATACCTGGTAAGTCTATCCTTTGATCCGGATGCCTCAATTCGAAATTCGTATTGAGACGTCGCTTTACGGTTTGCAGAATGACTAACATTCGTTGCAGAGCTATCTGACTATCCCTCAAGCCACACGTGTATGATTTATGGGCCTGACGACGCTTCCGCTAGCGTTGCCAGCACTCTGAGCGACATCTCGGCTGAAGGCAAGACGGTGCTACAGATCTTGGAGATCGTCTCTCGCAAGTTGGAATCCACCGACAAGGATGGCGATCAGCAGATGCTCAACTCACAAAACTTCGATGGTCTTGAGGAGGGTTCAGATGATGAGGACGACTTCGAAGAAGAGTACTTCCCTGGCGATGAAGAGATGTTGCCAAAGCCGTTCGCTAGCGTGCATCATACTTCGACTCCGGGTGTCTTTACAGAAGCGACAGATGCATTCAGACAACGCCTTCGCCGCGACCTCATGGCTGCAAGAAACAGTGGCTTCAAGGTCGGTCATCTGGGCGGTCTAATGGACGGTCTTGGTTGTTACATCAGCATCTCGATCCGTATCAAGAAGCTGGGTATCTCCGAAGAAGCCATGCAAGCATGGCAGGTGGATCCCAATGAGTATCTCATCGCGTTATTTCACTATCCAGCTGGGTATAAGACCGTAGACGACCTGCGATCTTATGATGCTGGTCAGACGCAGCGGAACTTTAGTATACGGATTGGCATCTCCAAGTCCTACAAGCCAACATTGCAGGAAGCGGTGCAAGCATTCACCATCCTTAGCAGGGAAGAAGAAAAGCGCCGCGAGGAATCCCAACAGGCAGACCCTCAATCACAAGCAACTATCTCACAAGGCTATCGCCACTCCTTCATCTCACGGCCGCTCAACGAGCTGCTCGCACAGCGCTTTCACATGCTGCTGAAGTATCGATACGCAGGCATGGACTGGAACGGTGCTGAACTATTCTACAACGATCAGATCCTACAACCCATGAGCAGGCACCAAGAGGGCAACGACGACAAGTACTATGCTCCCGAAGTAGTCAATACTGCCTGGCCTTCCCTCGTCACAGACGATCATATCCAGAAGTCCACGGGTCAGGAGCACTCGTTACCTCTTGTAGGCATACAGTTCGTCCTGAGGCACTTTGTGCGCTGTACCGAGTTTTGCCTTATCTGCTTCAGCAAGATGGCCGATGATCTTCAAGCGATCAAGCCGTATGTCTGCGACAACCCGCTGTGTCTGTACCAGTACATGTCGCTTGGATTCGGTCCAAGTATTGAGCACGAAGTCACTTCACAGCCAAAGGTAGTGGACCTGCTCGTCAGCTTTTGTTACTCCAGCGCACGCCAGTCTCGACTGAGGGACTTTCCGACTGGTCTAGCCCTGATGGTGCCGCCATCCCGTTCTTACGAAGAGGACTACGCACTTACTCATTCCTACCGTGGTTATGGTACACCGGCGGTGCCCGCTGCATTGCCATCACGGACAACAGGCCCCGCTCCCATTCCCATGAAGCTGCACTTGGACAACCAAGAGATCCTATTCGACGATATATCAAAGCCATGTCCCGTACGAGTGAATGAGTGGGTCACACTGCGCTTTGATGATGACCCAGGCAAAGCGTTACATTGTCGCGTCGTGGAGACATCCTACTATCCGTCTATCAAGATCTCTAAGCCTTTCGAAGCGGCTGTCGCGACCCTAGATGGATCCTCTCGTGGTTATGGCTATTCACCAGCTGCACAACCAACGCCGGCACCAAAACCAGCACCTACGGTACCGCGCAAGACTGATGAGTTTCGGCCTGCAAAGTTCCAGGTCTACAACCAGAACTTCGACGATATTCCTGAGCAGAACAAACGCCAGGTTATCTGCCTTCTTCTGGACCTTCTTCCTCCCGTGAAGGACATGAAGCAGTATCTACTTCGAAAGGCTCAGTCGTCTCTCAGCGCCTGGAATGATCGCCTTCCGCCTGCAGCTCTTGGGTTGTTACGTTGGATCATTGCATCGAACCGAGCATGTATCCTGCAGGTCGATAGTGAGGACAACACCGTTACTGGTCGCAAAGCCGAAGATCGACTGTACGGCATGTCAAGATGGGCGCAATTCAGGTTTGCTATGGGTGCTCCGGATAAAGAGCGGCGGTTCATTCAATCTGTCCGAGAGGTCACTAATAGACTCCATCTTCAGTTCCCAACTCTGTTTGCGTGGCACGGCAGCCCTTTACACAACTGGCATAGCATCATCCGCGAAGGCCTACACTTCAACGAAACCCACCACGGTCGCGCGTTCGGTCACGGTGTCTATCACTCTCTGGATGCCGGTACTAGTATTGGCTATTCGGGGTACGGAGGGTATGGATACAGCTGGCCGAATAGTGAGCTGAACATCCAGCAAGCCCTCGCTCTAAACGAGGTTGTCAATGCGCCCCAGGAATTTGTCAGCCGGAGCCCGCATCTTGTCGTGGCTCAGCTTGACTGGATTCAGACGCGGTACCTGTTCGTTAGCAGTGCTGCCTCTCAAGCTACAGCAAGCACAGATAAAGGATCGATACCTCTGGAGATCTTGGAGCAAGACCCCTTGATGACGCCCAATGGAAGTGATGGGAAGCTTGTAATTCCTATACGTGCAGTTGCAGGTTCGCGACGACCCAAGTCGCACAGTACTACAGTAAGTTTACTCGGAGTGATTGCTGCAGCACAAATTCTGATGTCTGAGTAGAAGCACAAGCGGCAAAAAGCACAAGGCACAAGCAAATACGATGCCATTGAGATTGAAGATGACGACAATGCGAGCATTGCGACATTGGAAGAAGACCTCATCATCTTCGAAGATGCCTCGCCTCCCAGAACCCAACATTTCATCGATCCACTTCCGACACCGAACTCTACGTTGGACGGCAAGGGCAAGTCGAAGCTGGGCGGTTTCTTCAACAAGCTGAAGCCTTCGAAGCCACTTACGGATTACGTTCCCGGGACATTGGACTACAGCGGTTTGCCGATGCTCCAGCAACCTTCTTGGGCCTCCTCTGCAGCAACGAAGTGTCTGATGCGAGACTTCAAGACCCTCATCAACACGCAAAATGAGCAGCCGCTGCATGAACTTGGCTGGCATATTGACGAAGACAAGATCGAGAACATGTATCAGTGGATCGTGGAGTTGCATTCCTTCGATCCAAAGTTGCCGCTGGCACAGGATATGAAGAAGCACGACGTCAAGAGCGTGGTCCTCGAGTTGCGCTTTGGTAAAGACTACCCAATGGCGCCGCCTTTTGTCCGAGTCATTCGACCGCGTTTCTTGAGCTTTGCAGCTGGTGGTGGGGGCCACGTCACAGCAGGTGGCGCTATGTGCATGCAGCTTCTGACCAACGATGGCTGGAGTGCAGTGTCTTCGATCGAGTCCGTTCTGGTCCAGGTTCGTATGGCTATCACCAGCGTCGAGCCCAAGCCGGCCCGCCTCGAGCGCGGTGGCCGCCACGACTATGGCGTCGGTGAAGCGGTGGACGCTTACATGCGTGCTTGTGCCATGCATGGATGGACTGTACCTGCTGGGTTCAAAGAGACAGCTTATGGAGGTGCAGAGGGTTCGGGCCACTTTGGCTAGTCGCCCGAACGACAGCTAACTGCACGGGAGTTACGGCTCAGTCTTGACGACAGCCTCAGTGATGGCTAGTACAAAGGAGGTACATGCATTCGCGCTGCGCTTACGTCACGTAGCCGCAGTTTGTCCTGTAGCTGATCACGGCGTTTAGGTATCGAAGGCATAAGCATCATAACGGCGTCAAGGAGGTTTGATGATACCTCATGGAAAAGTAAAGGTGCATAAGATCGCATACATAGCCATGGCGTTACGAACAATTAAATCATGACAACATATCATCTACACATGTACAACTTGAGACATGTGCTAGTTATCAAGGCTATGTTTGACTCAGAGATGCGGCACTTTCAAGCTTGCCAACAGCAAATTAACGATGCTGAACAGTCCTTCTCCCAAGATCAAGCCACTAGCAAGCACAATGATCGGCGTCTCGCTCTTGCCCTTCCATCTCCTCCACCAGAGACTGATGAGGCCGCCGACTGTTCGCGCCAGAGTGAATGACGGTGTGTTGTACATGCCTGTGCTAAAGTTAGCAAAGATTCATGACCATGTCTCACAATACATACCGACGGCGACAGCGATCCCACCCGGCACAAAGTCGATCCACCAAGCACTGAAGCCCCTCTGCTTCCTGTTGGTGCCCCAAACTCTAATCATCGTTCCGATGGCAAAGATGACCGCAGCACCACTAGCCCACTCACCGACCATTGGTGGTAGTCCTTTGCCTGTGACTAGCCGCGCAGTGAACACCCACACGTAACCTGTTGGTACCTCGAACAGTCCACCAGGAATGGTGTATACGTTCGTATAAAGCTTGTAAACTATAGCAGACAATACAGCGCCCACTGCGCTCCCTATCATCTGACCCCAAAATTGCGCATTTGGCGCGGCACCGATGAGATGTCCGCACTTCAAATCCTGCAGCAGATCACCGGCCTGCAATGCAGCACTCTCGCTTACAGCACCAGCTACAAGGTTGATAATCACAGCGTTCTTCGCGCCTGGTCCCGTCGTGGGCGTGACAAGCGCAAAGACAAGCTGAGTGAGCTTCGAGATGCCGCTGACAGGGTTGAGATCCGTTTCGCCCAGCGCCCGCACGCCCATGATGCTGAGTAGCAGCGCGAGAACAAGCGAGAGCAGCGTCAGGCGGAAGGGGATCAGACCAGGGAAGGAGACGTGAACTGCGACTATGCAGAGCACGAGTGATCCCACGAGGCCGATGAGAGTAGTGCGTGTCGAGATGAGGTGCTCCGGCGGGGCGTCGGGCTCGGAGGAGGAGTTGAGATGCTGCTTTACGGCCGTGACAGGGTTGGTGGACGTGCCATCAGAGAGGGAGGTGTAGCCTTGCTGGCGAGAGATATTCAGTGTAAGCAACTCGCGCCAGGTGTGTGAGTGGAATGTCTCCTTTGCGATCGGGTAGTAGAGCCGTGCAAGTGCGATAAGTGGGCGAAGCACCAACCATCCGAGACTAATCAGCGAGTCTGCAAGCATGATTGCAAGTGATATCCACACTATCCAACCCTTAGATCCTTTGGTCCAGTCTGACACCGGACCTGGTGCCCAGCCTTTGTGCTTTGCGAGAGGCGAAAGGATGCCCCAACCTATGATAGCACCAAGAAGCATGTGAAGGGTTGTTGCAGGACCCATAATGATGCCCTGGCCCACATAGGCTGGAGATGGGTTGAGTGTCCAGAGCCATTTCGTGGCAAGTGGGAGACCAAAGACGGGGATGTCGTGGAGTTGGGGAATGAAGTACGACAGGACAGTGTAGAGCGCCGAACCTGCAAAGGCGATGATGAGGAGACGGATTTTGGCTTTCCAATCGCCATTATCGTCATCGTCTTGCTCTTCAGCCCGTCGCTCAACGCGCTCGTCTTGCAAGAGTCCTCGTGATTCATCATTTGTTTGCCCCGTGTCCTCGCTCACACGTCTTGTGGTCGTCTTCGAATCTTTCTCGCCATGTAGTACCTTGATCAACAGTGCGGTAGCGGTCCCACTTGGGAATTTCAACTTTTCTCGGATGATCATCTCTCGCCGCAGCGGCACTGCAAAAACCACGCCAAAGAAGCAGATCCCCACGGACCAGACGATCAACTTCCAAAGACTGATGTCGAGTGGTCCTCCCTCTTCTGGCTTCAAGAGAAAGTTCAGCGCTGGGATGACGCCTACGAATCCGCATCCTAGGGGCATTGTACCCACGGACCCAGCGACTGATTGCACAAGCACATTTTCGACGGGTGTGAAGGGGAGCTTCAGGGTGCGGGCAACAACCTTGAAATATGCGAATCCTATCAACGCGGAAGGCATGGCCATGCCAGACACCCATCCAGTCTGCAGGCCGAAGTACATGTTTGAAAAACATATTACAACTCCAATAGCAAGACCAACAAGCACGCCCCTCAAGGTGAAGTTCTGCGGCTGCTCGGCCTGCTCGGCCAGGTAGTCGCGGTCTCCAACATGGATTGGCGCATTGTCCCCTGCATCCTCAGCTCTTTCATAATCGTCGGTAGATGGGCGCGGCGAATTCCCTCGGTCCGGCGCCATGGTCGGTAGATCCTGGAGGGGGACGGAGACAGACAGCGTGAAGTTTCGAACGCGACGGGACGTTCAGTCAAGCATCTTAAAGGGACCAGGATGATATTGCGTGCTCAGATAGATGTAGATAGGCGCGTCTGTCCATGATGCAATTAGTAACTATCCCCACACGTGATGCGGGAAGGCGGATCCGGCTTATCTCCGATTTGTCAGTGCTGCTCACCAACGCTCAACGTGCATTGCGGGCTGCCGTCCAGGAACATTGTCTGGCGTGCTTTTGCTTCTCGACACTCGCGTTGCTCAGGGCTGTCGATCCTCAGAGCCTTTGGGTACGCCATGAAGCTCTCCAGCGCCCTTCTTCCGCTCCTGGCGGCGGCGCCCTTCGTCGCAGGAGAGCACACGTCCAACTGGGCCGTACTCGTTGGCACGTCACGCTTCTGGTTCAACTACCGGCACCTGGCCAACGTCCTCTCGCTCTACCGCACAGTCAAGCGCCTCGGCATTCCCGACTCGCAGATCATCCTCATGCTGCCTGACGACATGGCCTGCAACCCACGCAACGCCTTCCCAGGAGCCGTGTTCAACAACGCTGACCGCGCCCTCGATCTGTACGGAGACAACATCGAGGTTGACTACAGAGGATACGAGGTCACAGTGGAGAACTTCATTCGGCTCATGACAGATCGCTGGGGCGAGGACACTCCGCGCAGCAAGAGGCTGATGACAGACGAGCGAAGTAACATCCTGGTCTACATGACCGGCCATGGCGGCAACGAGTTCTTGAAGTTCCAAGATGCGGAGGAGATCAGCGCTTTCGACCTGGCAGATGCTTTCGGTCAAATGTGGGAGAAGAAACGGTACACTATCTCCTTTGCTGCGCGTGGTTGCTGCTTTCTAACGTTCGTCCAGCTACCACGAGATGCTCTTCATGATCGATACCTGCCAAGCAAACACCATGTACTCGAAGTTCTACTCTCCGAACATCCTCGCAACCGGCTCCTCCGAGATCGACCAGTCTTCGTACTCGCACCACGCTGATCAAGACGTAGGCGTTGCCGTCATCGACCGCTACACATACTACAACCTCGAGTTTCTTGAAACACAAGTCCGCGATCCGACATCCAAGCTCTCAATGGGCGATCTATTCGACAGCTACGACGAGGCGAAGATCCATTCGCACCCCGGCATCCGCTATGACTTATTTGAGGGCGGTGAGGACGTGGCCCGAAACAGGAAGGTCATGGACTTCTTCGGAAATGTGCAGAATGTGGAGGTTGACGGAGAGACAAGAAATGAGACGCAGTGGAGACAAGACCTGGAGGCTATTGAGAGGATGATTTTGGAGGCCAAGAGGAGGCACAACGAGAGCTTACACGTGAATTCGCGGCCATCGCACGTTGTTGAAGAAGCAAAGCTAGCCCAGAGTCTGAAGAGGCAGGGCGCCGCAATGGTGCAAGAAGAGCAGAGCTGGTCCAAGCAAATTGTTGGTGCCGTGGCCTTGGCCGGATGTGCTGTAGCATGGGCTGCGGGGAGTTGGCTAGAGGGCTAGCAGCGTCTTCTCTGTTGTTTTGTGTGCACTTGTTCTATACCCCCAATTGAAGCTATCACCGCCGACCAGCAGCACAGGCACGTTCAAGGACGTCAGTTCGGTGTTACACTCCGTACGTGGACGATCTACGCTTGGGTCACTAGGCTGTTCGCTTACCTGTCATGCAGAAGTCCCCACATCGCCATTTCAAAGACCCCATATTCGAATCGAAAGCAGTATCAACACATTCTGCGAATGACTTACGGTGTCGTCTAAGGTTGTACTGAATATATAAACTAACCTTTCAATGACAGATTCATCAGATCACGTGAAACGCGATTCACTACTGCATCGGTGGTTTAGTGGTAAAATTAGCCGTTGCCATCCCTCACAGGACAGTCTCGGCTAGCCCCGGGTTCGATTCCCGGCCGATGCAAGCCTTCTTTTTGCCGTCATGCTGCTTTGGCAGATGGTGGTGCTGTCGCAGACTGACACGGTATGTCTACAAGGGTGGGTGGACAGAATGTGACCTTGACCCGTTAGTCTTTTTGGAGTCTGCGACCATCATTCGTGAACTATCAGACCTGGTACCTCAGAGTGAGCTCATGGGATGGCGAGTGAAGATGGGAAACGTAATTTGTTATCTCGCTACAATAGATGGATGGAACAAGCACTGGGTATGAGCTAACAAACTATACAAGACGAAACCAGACAGCATTTGGCATTTGCACCTTCATGCCAAACCCACGACAGGCTCACCCCAGAGCGTCGTCACCGAACTCGTCCTGATATTGATACACAGGTTGCTCATAGCAATGATAACCACTAGCTAGACTATCACCAAGTTGGTAGCCAGGCTTACTGAAATAGTTTGTCATCCGCCCCATCGAGAAAGGGGCCGCACAAATGCTGTTGTCGAATATGGGGGTCTGCACGTCTCGAGACACTGCACTGTAACTGCTGTCACCCCAAGTCGAGGCTCTGAAGGTATCAACGCGCAATGCGGATCGTGGTGGTGAGGGGATTTCGTCGGTCTGTACACTGGCGTTAACGTATATTGATCGTCGAATCCCAGGCAGTGGTGTATCGTGGCAGCCGCAGGTACATGACCCCAGTGTAGGTCTGTTCGATGTAGCCTTCGGTTCGACTCGTTCTTCGGGTATTGAAGTGATGCCAGATCGGCTACTGTCCTCGGTCGGAATTGGATTTGGGGTGGACGAAGATGGTGAGCTTTGCGCCTGCGGGGGCATATCGACTGTCGAAGAAGATGGCGCTGTAGTGCCTGGTTTGGAAGTAGTGGTGTCAATTGCAGGTGTTGGTGTTGCAGTATTCGATTTCGATGCGCTGGAACCCACTGACGCTAGGCGCGAAAAGAGGGAAGGTTGTGCAGGTAAAATAGGATCTTGAGCTTGAGGTTCGGTAGACGGTGCTATCGAAGCTTCTGACCCTGTCGTCGAATACGAAAGACTTGGGGGTCGTGACGCTCGTTGCGATGATATGGAGGAGGTACGCCTATTCATGACGGGTGTATCGGCCGTGACACCTTCTGATCGATTGCTGGCTTGAGAAAGTGGTCGCAGGAACGACACTGTTCTCGATCGTCGTAGAGCTTGTCGGTCCGTCTTCCCCTTCTCTTCCTCCTCGGCTGGCTTCTTGACTTCTGGTTCCTTGAACTCCAACTTTCCGTTCTGATCTGATGCAAAATACTCTTCACCTCGCCCGAAGACAACCTGTAATGATGCCCAGTCGCGCGCTGTACCGTCAGTCGGATTAAGCCACTCATTCAGTGCTGGAGGGAGATCGTAGCCGTCTGCGATGTGTGAGTAAGTACACGACAATTCTGCGATGTTGTCACACTAACCTTGCCTGAACTTGCCACTTTTTGTTTTCCAGCACAGGTAGTATCTTTCAAAAGCGCCAAATGCGCACACAATCAAGTCGTCAAGACTCTCTGGGTCATTGGGATCTTCGGGAATCTCGCCCAGGCGAGCATAAAGCCGTGATGATGCATCCATTGTGCGCTGCCTAAGTGGACCCGATTTACAGTCTCAATGTACGTGGTACAGCTCAGCTACACTGAGGTAGCAGCTTTGCTGTATGGAATGGCAGCGCGCAGCCTCGGATATGGTTCAGTGCATTTGAGAATGAGGCGTCAAGCGACAGGCGCAACCAGTAACCAGCAACAGTGAACCGCCATCAAATCCACACACTCAAACTTAACTCCCCGCTCATATACCTTGTCAACCTTTATATTCCTTGCAAAACATGGTTTGAAGCAGGGCAAAGTTAGTCGGCTGACATTTTGTCTTCGCGACATGTTGCAAGTGCTCGACACAAAGTTGAAGCACCGACAGTGGGGCTCGCCGGTACTGATGGGTCGAGTTTCAGGTCAAATCTGGCATGTGCTTGTCTTCGACAGCCTATTCGGGACAGTGGACACACTGTTGGACGACAGTTAGGATCTGTAGTCTTGGTACAATGATGGAAACTGGATTGAATGGAGAAGTTCATGGAGGACCCAATGCGCAGGCCAGTGCACGATCATGATTTGATTCTCTTCCGTTTTCGAATCACACTGCGTACACGCATATAAGTGTACACCGATGGTAATGCCATTGCTGTTCTAGACTCGCCTTACAGGCCTTTTGCCCGCCCGACGGCTAGCTATTCTTTGCTCTCTTTTTGCAGATAGTCCCCTGCCAGAGGCAGGAGCTACTCGATCACCTTTTAGCAGATCAGGCGCGACCTCTTGGCTTACTAAGTCATCTAGATCTCTCAAGAAGGTAGAGGTTGTTTTTCTACCAGTTTGTGTCCTGTTGGCAGTCTTGCTGGGTGCCTGAAGCTTCGTAGATTTGTTTACGAACAGTGACTTCTTATTTCCCACAGCATTGAACATTGTCTCCGTAAGCGACTTCCTTGTCGAAGTTCTTGGTGACACGCGCTTGCCAGGCCGGCGTGCTGTGAAGGTTTTGGAGTTGCGCTTGGGCTGAGAGACCGAACTTGCTTGACTCCTTCTTATGCTGTCGATGGGGTCAGAAGCACCGAACACCGCAGGATCAGTGGGCAGGGAATATTCGGCGGACGGAACTGAGAGTGATTGTTGTGGCTCTTTCAAATCCCTCTCAGTCTGCAGCTGTGCTGAGCGCACGGTCGGCACGGGCGGCGGCGCCTTAGGTGCTTGATGGTACGCCCTGTGAGACACACTTGACTGTGGTCGAATTTCTCTGCTCATGCTTTGGTCTTCTTCAGAGTATACCGATGCTGAATCGGCGAAGCTACTAGCGACAGATACCCGCTTACTCCCCAAGCCCCTTTTGAAGTTGACATCATCGTTTTGAGATCGTGCAGCTGCCATAGCCTCGAATATCTGGGCTTGAGCAATAGTTTTACTGCCACTGTTTCGATTGAGTTTGGGTGTGATTCGTTTATCACTCAGCGGAGAGGGCCGCTGTAGTACGCGCGATGGCGACACTGACCGCCTCGGTGATTGTGTGCTTGATACAGGTGCAGCAACAGACTCTGGCGATTCCATGGCCAGGAAGTCATCCAGCGCATCAATGGCGCCCTTCTTCAGAGTCTGCATATCAAAAGGGGTCACAGGCTTGACGGTCTTCGAGTACGCTGGCGGCGGTGTCTTCGGCCTGACTTCCCCGGGCGGCGCTGGTTCTGGCAGTGGTTCGTTGAAAACTCCAGGCCGCTTTGTTTCCGTCTCCGGTTGCAAGGGTCGATCAACAGGCGCATCTTCACCGGTATCAACTGTCCGCTTTGTCGTCTGGTCCTGTTGTCGGGTTTCTGTCTTTTTCTCGAATCTTTTCTCCTTCCTGCTCAGCTCGATCTCCAGTACCCTGGTGCCTGGTGCAACTCTCGACTTCAACCCGTCGTCATCAACATCAAAGTACAAGCACCAATATCCCTCATACTCCTCTACAGCGCACCAGCCTTCCCAGCCATCGAAGGTAAGACGACGGTCCTGGCGTGTACAGTCGAATGGACCAGTGAGGTTGGGCTGCGCATCAGCACGCACACCATATTTCACTTCGTGCGTTTCTTTGTCAACGTAAACCCAGTTCATGATGGGTGCGACATCTGTGATAGTTGTGACGAGGCCTTCATATTTCGTATCTGGATATGGCAGGTAGTACCCGGCATAGGTGTGCCCTAACGGCTCGCCATCATGGGTAGTGGTGTCGATCCAAAGTTTGCCATTGCGGAGCACGACTGGATGTCCATCGATCTCTCGACTTCTCGGCGAAGACTTTACGCATGTCGCAATCAGATTACACCGGCGTGCCCGATGTTCCTCTCTTTTGTCTTTAGATTGCCCTTGACGGATGGCCTCCTGGCTGCCAAGTAGACCCGGGGCGACAAGTGCTGCGATTAGGATCCCAAGCACCATTGTGGGTTCAACTGGGAGAGAAGCGATGATGCTTTTGAGTGAAGTATCACAATGTCGCGTCCCTGGTTCAAAATTCTGGTGCGATATGTAACATCGAATAGGAATCAGTGACGCGATTTGTATGGTCGTACGGCTAATCCCAAACCGTTGGTCGTCTGCAACTGCGATGATGTGCCTCAGGTCAAAACCATAATGTGTTGATGACAATCATGGTGTCGTCGAAAACCTTTTGATTGACTGAGAGATAAACGGGATTGCCTTCTACGTGCACACGGTAGAAGACTTTTGATCTGCACGCGGACCGTTCCTAGTCACACAGCACTAGATTCGCCAGCCCTTTGGTATAGAAATGTCCGAGCCAAATAACGTGATGTTCTGGAAAACCTAAAACAAGGTCGCTCATGTGAGACATCGGGTGTGACTCGGACATTCATTTCCGTTTCACCTTTGAGTGGCAAGAAACCCACAAGCACAAGCCACTAGTAGGCTTTCCTCCTAAGCACAAGGATACGTTCCTCGGAGACAGCACGTAACAGCAGACTGCTGTCTCTAGATTGAAGTTGGTACGAGTGTCGAACGACGATAAGCCTTGCGACCCGAGTGTGGCACAACAACGGTTTCGAGCGATGAAGAGAAGATGTTGACCATCACAGGTCGGTTTCGGGATCTCTATGGACACCTGAATGATGTTAAATACTTAAGGCAAACAGCAACGTCGTCTCAAAGCCATATCAGTTGATCCGCCTCTCTCTCATTCACTGCACCAAGCTCGGCCTGGCGCCCATAACGACCTACAATCTCAATATCTGATCGACAAGTCGACCAATCCAAAACGGCTCGCACATCGATATCATGTCTTCGTTGTACGTTAATGTCGGTCTCTATGCAGGACCAAAACTAACATCCACTCAGCGAGACCACACGTCCTTCCGGCTATATGTCCGACACAGGCAGTGAGGGCCAAGCTTCTGGAGGGCGCAAGATTTCAAGCAACATCGGCCCCGTCCCCTCCTCCGCCAATCTCAACCGCCCGGCAGGCAACATCATCAAGGGTCCCGTCGACGACAACGGCAAGCCAAAGGATGCAGCGCTGCTGTTGGGAATCAAGCTCGACCTTGAAGCAGAGATTCATCTTACAGCTCGCATCCGTGGAGACATAACGATTGGGTTGTATTGAGCGGGTTCTCTTTCTGTACGCTCCTGTGTTTTTTTTTCTGGGCGAGGCAATCAATGCCGCCGGACAAGCAGGGTATAGCTTGACCCAAAGTCTTATCCATCCACCAACGCCCGACTTCTTGAAGATCGTGAAGAGCTTGTCTTACATCGAGGAACACGAAATCGAGGCACGTAGACTGTTTCAAGCACGACGCCGAGACGGAGGGACCACAACTATAATTCCAGTTAGCACCTATCGAGACGAGACGAAAGCGCAAAACAGTTGTTGAAGAGGTGTTGTTCAGACACTTGCCCTGTCACAGGCAGTTATCACCATTGCCGTAGCTCGGTAGACCGTCGTGATAAAATAAATGTTCATCTTGTAAAGCAACGAGAAGAGGACGGTGGGAACGTACCATGATAGTGACTTCTGGACAAAGGCCGAAGAATGTCTGCGCGGCTGGTTAGCCAGCGCCTTTGATCATATCTGACAAAGAACCTGGTGTGACAACGAGTCAGACATGACAGTCTCGTCTTTGCCGGAGCTTGGACATATGCTTGTCTTGTGTTTGCGTCGTATCATCATGGTATAAGCGAGGGAAGTGCAGTGTTATTGGCATACCAGAGGTCGTCGATGATGGTCACTAAACAGGATTAGCGAAGATCCTCATGCGTAGATCAAGCGAACAAGCGTTGAAGGATGGATCAGAAAGGCATGAATGGATATTTTAAATGAAGTCGTCACCGGGCGAACCCGTCAGACTCGTCATCTATACGTCGCATCATCTCCAGTAGGGGTTGAAAGAATATATAACTTACTGTGCGTGCAAGAAAGGTCAGAGTATGCTCGGCAGCGACTGTATATTCTGACCAGGGTCAGCTGAGCTCGAGGTGTGCGTGATTTTCAACGCGAGACAGCAGAATGAGATCAGTCGGCGAGGTTTTCTAGGCCTGCCACAATAGAGCGTATCCTTCAAGAATTGTCGGTGCCCAGTGCAGATACATCATATGATCATTCGAGGTTCGTCTACGAGAGGGAGGGGACTGTACCAGAGGCGAGTACAAGAGTCTGTAAGCCAGCAGTTAGCAAGCGGTAACGGCGGCGAATACGAAGATTGAGAGAGAAGTAGTGATATCAGAAACAGCCATTTTTTATCTGCATCGGTCGAAACCTGAGCCGGTAATTTCCAGCGTGCAAAGCACAAACTGATCATCATTGGAGGAGGAAGGGTGTAAGAGATCGTTCGTACGTACATTATATGCCATCGCTGGGAAGCGGCACACTGTTGCGCATGGGGTCACACTAAGATTTGCGTCATTGCGTAGGTCTCAACAGGACTAGCTCTGGGTTTGGTCAGTGACTTGATCGAGACGGACGAAGTATTGACGAGTTGACAAGCGTAATCGCATTCAGACTGACGTGCAAAAGTGTGAGTTTCATTCCCCGTAAGGTCAAAGACTCTAGTTTGAAATTGGCTTTGTGTTTCATCCTGTAGACCGAACAAATTAGTGGAAAGAGCTTACCTCAAGCATGAACTGATGCGCGAATGCAATCCGCGACGCGCAACAAGCCTAGACTGCGATCTTGACAGTGTTGTTGTTGCGACGCTGAAGCGCGTCGTGGTGTTGTGCGGAAGGAAGAGCTTGCGGCTCGAGAAAAGTTGGAGGAAGGTGCTGGTGGGTCTCATCGGCGGCCGAACCTTCCGTGTTTTAGCGCGTGAAGGCACGTGCGCGCCTGCGGTAGTTCTGTCTCAGCTTATGGGAAAGGCTAGCTAGAAGATGCAGAAAGCATTTTACTCTGCAGAGGTTCTGAGTGGACGCGGATCGACTAGGACTCGACACTGAATGTCTTCTTTGGTTTGTGAGATTTCAGAGCTTGCATCTACCCTGTTGAGGATATTTTGCTGTCATGACTTGTCTTGTTCCATCGCTCTTGCTATTTACACTCAACGTTCGCGCTATCTAGATCGTCTATTCGCTTCGCCCATAGCAGAACAAATCATGCCAATGACGCCTGTATCTGGATGCAGCTATGGTGAACGCTTGATGGCCATTCGTGATCTCATTACTGGATACGCTCTTTGGCATGCCCCTCCACACCGAGGGTGGACGACGAGATGGCTCACACCAATTGAGGTATGAACAACTGAGGAAGGCTGACAACTCCTTCCTTGAAGTCTTGGGCATAGTCCTAGTCTGATTAAAGGATGCGGATGTGATTATGCATCATGGGTCGACCGCTCTTCAGGACGCGAAGATGCGGACGTTGAGATCTACAGATCCTGTCGCGATGACACACCTGATTCCTGCCTTAGCAGCATCCTCTTCTTTCTTCTTGCTTGCTGTGCTTGATCCTGCGCCATTCGAGCCATCGCCATTGACCGGCACATCCTTCACTACATTGGGTGCCCATCGCATGCAGCTGACGAAATGGCCATGAGCGTCTGAGACGGTCTTGACACATCGTCCTTCCTGTGTAAGGTCCCAGCATCTTATTGTCTTGTCGTCGCTCGCTGATAGCAGGTACTTGCCGCCAGGGTGGAAAACGAGAGATCGTACCCAGTTGTCGTGCCCAGCTAGTGTCTTGATGAGTGTTCCTCGACCGTCCCAGATCTTGATAGTCTTGTCTCTTGAACCCGTTGCAACATACTCCGCTGAGCTGCTGAGAGGTGGGGCCTTCTTCAGGCCAGCTAGCGAGGCCAAGTTGGCGTATGTGACTGGCGGCGCTATCGCAACGCATTCGATCACATGCTCATGGCCCAGGAATGTGCACTTGGCTTCTCCCGAATTGGAGTCCCACAGGCGTGCAGTCTGATCATTACCAGCAGAAAGCAGCCATCGTCCATCGAAGCTGGGTGCCACGTCTCGTACCCAGTCTGCATGTCCTCGTATGGTTTTGACGCAATATCCTGTTGTCACATCCCACACACGCAGTGTCTTGTCTCGAGACGCAGAGACCAGCAAATTGCCCGACGAAGGTGAGCCCGCGGCCCCGCTCGGCACAAATCTAATGGCAGAAACGGAGTGGTCGTGGCCAGGCAGCGTCCGTATATTCTTGTACTCATCTGACGGGTCCCAAAGCTTGATCGTCAGATCACTCGAGCATGACGCCAGAAGCGTACCTCCTCGAGGGCCACCAAAATCTACGTCCAGCACGCCTTTGGTATGCCCTTTGACCGTTCGTTCGAGTTCGCCTAGTTCCCAATCCCAGATCTTGATCGTCGTGTCTTCGGAACCAGAGGCCAGGGAAGAGAAGATTGGGTGGAACGCAACGCAGGTTATCGGTGAGCGGTGGGATTGGAGGGTATGCCGTGCGGGCGCTCGTGGTAGCCAGGCAGTGGGATCTTGGTTCTTTCGCAGGAGGGAGGTCGGTGTAGTCGAGTCAAGTTCGCTCTGTAGGCTCTGATTGCGCTGCTCAAGTTCGAGTACCTAAGCAAGTATGAGCATCGTGTCCCTAGTTGGTCTTGTACATCATGTACCTTCTTCTGCAGACGCACTACGCTGGTCCACTTCTTCTCGAGCAGACCCTCGTACTTCTTGCGCGTCGCATCGTCGAAGGTCTCCGAGACATTTGCCTCTTCTCGAAAGGCAGCTGCTGTGTTTGGCGCATTTATAACGCCGAGGTATGCAATTATGGCTTTGTGCCTGCCCTCACCATTAGTGGGGTTCTGGTACTCTACGCGCCCCAGCACTCACAGCTCCTCCGCTTGCCGGTCTGTCAGGATAGCGCTCATGGCGGGGACGACCGGGCGACCACCATACACGGGCGTTGGTCAGTGTGTGCGCTGGCAGGGCGGCGAGCTGGGGTTCTTTGGCGGTTTTGGCGGGGATGCGGTGAGTGTTTTGAGCAGCGCAGCGCGGAGTTCAGTCGGCGGGGTGTCTTGCGGTGCGCACCCTGGGGCGAGACAGGACAGCGGTAGAAGAGGCGATCAATTGCAGTGCCGGCGCTATGGGCACAAGAGGTCCAAATTGGGCATTCGTGGATGTTATCGTAGCGGCCTACTGGGTTGAAGCATGTAGCTTTCACAGCGATATGATGCAGATGCTCAAGTTGGCCCTAGCAACCTAGAGCGCCCGCCAACAAAAACAACCAGAGCCCAACTGTTACGGCCAGCCCTACACAACACTACACCAACCCTATCGCTGTTGCGGTATCGTAAATAGAATCGTCCACGACGCGCACATTTGCTGCCTGCGTCATAGTTACACAGACGGTATGTTGTTCCCTTCCCCTTCCTATGTATACCTGCGTTGCTCCCTGCTGCATGGCGCATTGTGTATACAAAGACTGCACGCGCAAGAACTCCAGCGCGATCTTCGAAGACGCTAGGCGATCCTGCAGACGACCCAAACATTGACGACTTACTGTCTGGCAGGACCTCTGTCTGGACACACACGCCCCGCACTGAGCACAGCACACAACAACACACGATGGCCGACCAAGAAGAGGACCCCAGTTCCCTACCCCTTCCAGATCGCTTCACACACAAGAACTGGAAGGTACGAAAGGAGGGTTATGAGGCAGCTGCCAAAGAGTTCAAGCTCGCCGCGAGCGAAAACGAGCCCATTGTGCGGCAGTTTGTGAACGATGCAAGCATATGGAAGGGTGTTGTCGGCGACTCGAACGTCGCAGCACAACAAGAGGGTCTGGGCGCGCTGTGCGCTTTCCTCGACATCTCTGGCCAGCAGGGCTGCACACGGTAAGCAATTAGTAGAGGCAGCGTCCTCGGGCTTCATTAATGAAATTGTTGCAGGACACGGCAAATCACGATCGCTACTATCGCCGAAAAGGGTCTTCCTTCGACTCGCCCTGCGGCGAAGCAAGCCGCGCTCGAGGCACTGCTCTTGTACGTCGAAGCCGACAAGCCTGACCCCGTTATCGAAGAGCTTCTGCCAATTCTGTCGCACAAGCAGCCAAAGGTCATTGCCGCAACTCTCGATGCCCTCACACAGATATATCACGCTTATGGCTGCAAGACCATCGAACCCAAACCCGTCCTCAAGCTCCTTCCGAAGGTCTATGGCCACGCAGATAAGAACGTTCGAGCGAAGGCGCAAGAGTTGACGGTGGAATTCTACCGATGGCTCAAGGATGCCATGAAGCCCCTGTTTTGGAACGAGCTGAAGCCGGTTCAGCAACAGGATCTGGATAAACTCTTCGAGAAAGTGAAGGATGAGCCACCACCGAAACAGGAGCGCCTGCTTCGCTCTCAGCAAGCTGCAAAAGAGGCCGCAGCTGCAGCTCCCGGAGGCGCCGAAGAGGAAGGTGACGAGGAAGAGGATGCCGCTATCGATCTCGAACCTGAATTTGAAGCTGTTGACGTGTTTGCGAAGATTCCGAAAGACTTCAACGAAAGACTGGGCTCGACAAAATGGAAAGACCGCAAGGAGGTGCTGGAAGAAACACAAAAAGCTCTTGATACGCCCAGGATTGCCGAAGGACACTTCGATGACCTAGTGCGCGGTTTCGCTAAGTCGATGAAGGACGCCAACGTCGCAGTAGTGATTACTGCAGCCAACTGTGTCGAGCTCCTGGCCAAGGGTCTCAAGAAAAGCTTCAACAAGTACCGAAAAGACATCATGAACGCCATGATGGAGAGACTCAAGGAGAAAAAGCAGACTGTAACAGACGCTCTTGGAGCAGCCTTAGATGCTGCTTTTGCTTCCTCCAGCTTTGCCGATTGCTTGGAAGAGATCCTGGAATTTTTGAAGCACAAGAACCCCCAGGTCAAGCTGGAAAGCACGCGCTTCTTGGTACGTTGCTTGAAAAACACTCGTGAAGCTCCTTCGCCACCCGAAGCAAAGACATTGGCCGAAGCTTCGACCAAGCTTCTCACCGAGTCCCAAGAAGTGCAGCGTTCAGCAGGTGCTGAAGTACTGGGTACATTGTGGAAGATTATGGGAGACCGTATCATGAACGCTCATCTTGATGGTCTTGACGACATCAGAAAGAACAAGATTAAGGAGTACTACGAGGCAGCTGAAGTAAAGGCGAAATACAAGCCAAAGGCCGCAGCGCCACCACCAAAGGCTGCAGCCGCACCAGCAGTCACCAAGAAGCCTACGCTCGGGAAGAGGCCAGCGCCGAAGAAGGCTGCACCAGCGGCAGCAGCTCCACCACCACCAGCAGCAGAAGAGCCATCAGCACCACTTGCACCCAAGCCTACATCGCGGCCCGGCGTCTCGAAGCTAAAGTCTGGTCTTGCAGGACCTCGTCTTGGAGGTTTGAAGAAGCCTGGACTTGCCGCTCCTTCACCAAAAAGGCCAGTCGCATCGCCGCCGCCCGAGGAAGAGGAAGCTGCACCTCCGCCACAGCCAAAATTTGGTGCTGGACGTGGACTTGCCGGACGCCCGCTGGGCAAGCCTGCTGCTGAGCCTGCCGCAGCACCTGCCGCAGCCCCTACTGGCCTAGGTCTGGTAGAGCGAGCCGAACTCGAAGAGTTAAGGGCTGAGGCAGAACGTCTGAGACGACACAATGAGGAGCTGCGTAGTGAGCGGACCAAACTAACCTCTCAGATCCACGAGCTCCAGAACCAGAATGCTCAACTGATCGAGGACCACACTCGCGACGTACTCTCCATCAAAGCCAAGGAGACTCAACTTGTTCGTGCACGATCAGACTATGAGGTAGCAGAGCAAACGAATCAAACTCAACAACGGGAAATTGACCGTCTGAAGCGAGAGCTCAGCCGTCAGGTCCGCGTTACATCACCTCCTCCCACAGACCTGGCAGACCAGATCTACTCTGACAGCAATGGACGCTTTGGTGATTCGAGCTATAGCAGCCAGCCATCATATGGTCGTAAAGATAGTCGTATTGCAAGCGGGCCCATCAGTCCCGGTGGTGACGGTAAGGAGAACTTCGATTCTCTCTCCCGCCCAGACAGTCATATGAGTGGTAAGCTGAGTCCCCTACGAGCAGATGCATCAGGCAAATCGTCGTTCTCGTCGCGAGGTGGTCGTAACAGCCCGGCTGAGAATGGAACGAGCCGTATGGGTAGTTCTCAAGCTGCTTCGGGTGCGGAGAGCTGGAAGCGCGCTGCCGAAGTGACACAGAACCTCAAACAAAGAATTGAGATGATGAAGGTATGTACTCAAACATGCATAGCTATTGTGAAAATGCGACTAACTTGTATTCAGGCAAAGCAGGGCATTGGAAGGCCGCCGCCGCAATAGATGTCGATTTTCCATAGACTCTCTGCACACTGAGGATCACTCTGTATTTTGGCATCTTCATGCGGCGTTTGGGCGGCTCCAGCTTATGCGTCTACTCTGGTTTGGAGTAGATAGTCATCCCTGTGGCCTGGACAGGATTTGCATCATAGGTTGGGTAAGGTTGGCGCTGTGTGGTATATATCCAAGATTCCCCTTTGCGGCTTTCATCATACATTTCGATCTTGTCGTTCTTGCTGTTTGAGCATTGTGGCATTTTGGCTATTTTGAGTCAAGCAAGAGTCAGCCAGCCTCGCTGCATGTTGTGCCTTCGAGGGGCCGTGTTCCGAGCTGTGCCTCACAGGATTCTGCCGCGACCTTAGAACAATGGAAACGTTACACACAATGCACGTTGACCTGCATGAGCCTCTGTACCCCTTCCCGCTTTGACCAGTATCTTGCAATGGAGTCTGGATTGTCTTCGCGTATGCGAAGGTCGTCGATGTTGATCTTGATCCCTGCGCAGCAGAACGAAGTCATTCGCTCCGAGTGGCTTGGCTTATTCAAAGACCCAATGGACAATGCCATGACAACTGATGCAAGTTTCAAATATTCATGCGAAGCGATAACTCCTCTAACCGTGCGAGTAGACCTTCGCTTTGCCGACCGAGCTGGGAGGTGAACCTCCGCTCAGTGCTAGCCTCTCTACCTTCTTAAACCAGTACTTCAAGCCTATACGCCAGGTCAAGCCCGAGCACGTCGTCCTCACTGCCGGTGCAAGCGATGCAATCGAGCAAGTGATACACGCTGTGTGCGGTGATGGCGATGGTATCATCACACCAAGGCCTTGTTGGCGTAAGTCTGGTGGTCCTCATTGTTGCGCTCGCTCACAAAACAAAGCCGGCTTCGAGCCACTGGTCGCGACCCGAGCCAATGTGAACATCATTGTCGCTCAACTACCAACGTACACAAACCATGCCAGTTACGTTGGCCCATCGCCACAAGCAGCGTATGATCTTTCGCCAATCATGAAGCACATCAAAAGCGTCCTGCTTTCGAACTCATCGAATCCACTAGGCAGATGCTATTCCAAGAGTGTGCTAATCGAGTCCTGTCAAGAGCGAGAACTGCATCTCATCTGTGACGAATTGTACGCTCTTACCGATCTTGAGCATGTCAAGAAGGGCGAGGGGTTTGTGTCGATTTCGTCGTTGACAGATCCCTCCAGACCTGAGGGTGCGATCGAAATCGATCCAGATCGAGTTCATGTCTTGTGGAGCGGAAGCAAGTTGCTTGGACTGAACGGGCTGAGAGTTGTGAGTCTAAGGCCTTCTAAGGCCTCCAGGCTGGCGCAACTGATTCAAGGCAGGGCTGCTTCATCTCACAGCACAATCCTGAGCTTATCAGAGCCATGGCTCTACTTATGACGACTCATACAAATACGGTTGCTTCGCTGTATATATCGAGGCTACTCTGTTCTCCGAAGTTACCGGCTCTACTCACGGTGGACTCAGAGCGTCTCACTGCATCGTACCGCCACCTGCCAATATGTCTTCGCAAATGGAAATTAGACTTCATGAAGCCCACGCATGGTTTGTTCGCATTCGCGAGGCTTGACACTTCTGCACGAGATGTACAAACGGCAAGGCTGTTTCTTGATCAGCTTCTTGGTGCAGGTCTGAAGACCAGTCCTGGCCGGCTGTATGTAAGCAAGGAGGGAGAGTTTGGTTGAGCCAGGTTTCGGTTCTGTGTTAAGGGGGCAGTCATGATGGAGGCAGCAGCGAGGCTGGACCGGATACTCGAGCACAAAAGACGATAGATGTAGTGTCGATCTGTTTTCAGCTCATGAATGACAGCGAGCCATAAGTGGCTGGTGCACGACGACTGCGTGACGTCACAATTCAGCGCACCTTAATCTCCAGGCGATTTGAGCCATTCAACGGACATCAACATCGATCTCAGAACACTATCCAGGATGGCGCCTCCAAACCCTACTATTCAGACACTTCTGCGCTACACCTACCGGGCGAACATAGTTTTCTTTGCAGGCTTTGGTGCCTGGTACATGCTCAAGGGCCCGGGGCGCGGACAAGAACAGGACATCATGACTCTGACACACCGAGACGATGATATCGCAGAAAGTCCGAAGTAGTGGGCGCAGTAGCCATCAATGACTCAGAACCCGACACTACATCGGGACCTTACACGTGCAGGATACATCCTCACGGTCACGATTCCCACATCGAGTCGGGGCAACACCGCTGTATTGCTATCTACTTTCCAAGTACGAAATGCGGCCATTTTACAGTACCGTATGTTCCAAGATTTCTGGAAAGCTTTACGCCTCACTCTCAAAACCCATGGACGCCCACTCGCTATTCACCTTGTTCTGCAGCACTTTTGGGTAGCTGGCCTTGAAGCTTGCCGCCTGCCAAGTAGCTCCGGTCGAATATTCATCCAGCAGCAACGCGTCACTGACAACCTTTCCTCCCTTCACCGGACTGTGAGCACCATGTCCGTTGTACGGAATCAAAGGGAACGCGCGCGTGTCTGGGTAAAAAATTTCATCATCGCCAGGCCGGCATCGAGTCGAAAAGGCCCACATGACGTCCTTGCCATCATAAACGTCGATGTCGTCGCCAACAAGGATCAGTCTGTGGACCGTGTATCCTACCTTATTGCTAAATACAATGTCCCCAATTTGTTTTGAAAATGTCTTCGAATCAGTCTTCATTTCTCTGAGTTTGGTGGTGTCAACTCTGAGCCCGACCCAGGTGACCTGCGATTCGAAAGGGGCAAACGCATCGGTGATGGGGAGTCCCTCATCCTGGCATAGTTGACGGATCTCCGCTGCGGCCAACGAACCGATCATGGTGTGTGTTTCGTCTGTAAGTCTTCCGCACGCCGAGACGGGAAGGATAGCGTTGTCTCGATAGGTGATGCAATCGACTTCGTATGTTGGCTGTTGGTGTGTATCACCCGGAAAGACTGCATTCTGTTAGCAGAGGCCCTGAAAAGTTAGACCACCTAACTCACCATAACCATGCATCTCACCAAATGGCCCCTCGGGCGCAGTCTCGGTGACCGACAAACTGCCTTCGAAGACGATCTCTGAGTTTGCAGGCACCAAAAGATCGTTTGTCTCGCACTTGACAACATCCAAAGCCGTACCAGTCATTGCACCAACGTACTCAGCCTCAGTCACACCATCAGGCAGGGGTGTGCTTGATGCCATGATAGCTGCTGGTGGTACGCCAAAGCACAGAGCCCACGGACAGTTCTTTCCGATATTCTTCCACATTCGCTGAATCTGCCAGAGGTGTTGCGGGGGAATCACCAGACCCACGAGATGCTTGTCATCGTGAATCATAGCCCTGGCAATAGACCAGTTCGTCCATTTGCCATCCGGTGATTGCACGATGTGCATGCCGTATGTCTGAATGTACTTCCCACCATCCGCTTGATGGATGAGCGGGGTCGGCAATTCGGTCAGCCTGACTTCATCACCGAATAGCTTGTTCTTCTTGCAGGAGCCGGTCTCGACAACGTTTGGCTTCACGCCAGGCTTCTTGCTTGCGGATAACATCTTATCCAAGATCTCCTTCATGCCCGCATCTGGTGGCAGAGCAAGGTGGCGCGCAAGCCTTCCATACTTACCCTTCTTCGGGTCTCGCAAGGACCCTGGAGCACCAAGAATTCGGAATAGACCATTCTGAGCACCTTTGACGTTGTTGAAAAGGGGTGCTTTATCGTCTGTTTCACATGACTTGCGGATGATGGCAGAGACCTCGAGGCGTGGATCTTTTTCCTCGTTGATCTCAGCGAGATCGCCATCCTTCTTTAACGACTCGACAAATGAACGGAAGTTCAGGTGAGGGAGGTCTTGTGTGCCGGTTGAGGTGCTCATGGCTTCCAAGACTGTAGGGATACGTTGAGTAATAGTGCAGACTTGGTGTACACGATTTACGTTCGGAAGAGGCATTTTCGATGTTGCTCAATCACAAATGGGCGTGAGATGCTTTTAAACTGACCGTAGAGCGTGCTACGTTGGGTCGTACGACACCCTCGATCGCTCCACTCCTTGGGACTCGGTATCGGTATCGGTATCGGCAGCGCGGCCCTGTTCGGCGAAAGAAGAGAACGAAATAATGCTTTCACCGGGCTCGGGCTCGGGTATGGGGTTCAGCTTGAGCTTGAACATAATCTCTTTCCATCCAGGAACACCTCTTGTCTATCCTTGCATTGCTCTCACAACTGCACGTTCGACTACTCGATATCTCATATCCTTTCCACACATCATTCAAACACCAGTTCCTGACTTGAGTCACCTGAGAACAATGTCGGTTGTGCTCAACATCCGCACATCCGTTCCAACATGCTTATCAGCAGCAAGACATGTCCTCCATGAACCCTGTCAGCGAACTGTCTCTGTAATGCAGACTTCAAAGCCCATCTCAATATCCCGATCTAGCAGCCTAAGTTACGCAACATCAGCCAAAGTTCCATCAACTGTACGCAAACGCATTGTAATGGGCGTCACGGGTGCGACTGGAACATTGTACGCCATACGAATGCTGGAAATACTAAAAGAGCTGAATGTTGAGACACATCTCATCTTCTCCAAATGGGCCTTGGCGACCATTAAGTACGAGACCGAGAGATCATTCGCCGACATCGCAGCGCTCGCAACAAAGTACTATGCCATGAAGGATATGGCAGCTCCCCCTTCGTCTGGAAGCTTCCTGCATGACGGCATGATCGTCTTACCATGCTCAATGAAGACGCTTGCTGCCATACGATCTGGCTTTTGCGATGACCTCATCTCGCGATCGGCCGACGTGTGCTTAAAGGAACGGCGCAAGCTACTTTTGGCCGTAAGAGAGACACCTTTGAGCGCTATACATCTCGATAACATGACCTTTCTTGAAAAAGCTGGAGCTACGATTTTTCCACCTGTACCTGCATTCTACACAAGGCCAAAGACAATCGAAGATATGATAGATCAGAGTGTTGGTCGGATGCTGGATAATTTTGGCATTCACGTTGACAACTTCGAGCGATGGGAGGGCTTCCGCAAGGACAAGAAAGAGTGATGAGGACGAGTCCCTGGCCTTTAAATCAGGAACTGGAGAAGCCATCGTTGTAATTCAGCCAGAACTGGTCGTCCAGAGTTGCTCCGGTGTCTAGAAACAACTTTATCAGCAAAGTTTCCTATTCGAACACGGCAGCTTGACACTTACCCCACAAGATTGAGTCAAATGAGTCCAAGGTGTGCTGGCCAAAGGGTGTGGTTCGGATCGAATATGATAGATCTTGAAGATCATTCAAACTGAGTGTCGGCTGTGTTGAGACGCTTGCTTCTGTGAGGTCTGACGTAGCTGCAGTCGACGGTGTTTGCTTCTGCGCAATCCTACGTAGAGCTGCGATAGCTCTTGTGTGTGGCATAGAGAGGCCGGAGTCGTTACCGGACCCACCATCAAGAATAGGTATAACAACCTCCAAGAACTCCTTCTGCATGCTTCTCACTTCGGGGCTTTTGTCTGGCTCGTGCAAAAGTTCGAGTAGAAGCGCAGAACTCAATGCTTCATGAAGCGTCGTCCAAGTTCGGACCGCGTATAAAGTAAGCTTTTGTAGACTCAGAAAATGACGAACGGTATCCACAAGAGCTCTTCGGCCTTTGATGTTCAAGTCTTCATAGCTCCGAGAATCGTCGTCGTATGAGGCTGAGTACAGAGGTCTACATATGACTGAGGTCAAGAAGGCTACGTGCAGGTTGACTGTGTAGTGCTCAAGGCGATTCTGCATGCTGAGGCATGCGGTCTTTGCCTGTATATGTGGCGCCGAACGCGCAATCAGATTGTCGACTTGTGTAAGAGAGAGTTCAATGCGGGCAATGTCAATGTCGCGACTGCGATGCATCAGACTACCGGCACATAATCGAGTGATTCCCCACATTACTTGTGGGTAGTCCATTACTTCTGCCGGACTTGACGAAGGAAAGCCGGATACGGGCATTGCAGGCAATGCTGTCGGGCGGTCAAAGCAAAGAGACAGGATGCTGTCATGCTGCAGCACGGTCTTCCACAACTGAGACCGCATTCGTCTGTCTGTAGCGGACAGACTCTGTATGGTTTCAGCATCGTGCAAGCCGACACTCTGGGCCAGCCTCATTGTGGTGCCGAGCAGTGCCCACGATGCGTTCGCATCGCCATCATTGCGGATGAAAGATCCAAGAATGAGCAGGGCTTGCAGACTTGGCGCGGTTGGTCGTATGAGATAGTTGGCCTTGTGAAGCGCACAGAAGCTTTTTGAAGCAAAGTCTCGTGATATACGCCTACGTTCTGATGGAATGAGATCGGAGTACTGCGCACCGGACGCAAGGACAGCAAGGATCAAGGCGACTGTTGCAGCCGAGCTAACATCCTCAACGATCATGTCGGTACCTTCTAGATAGTTTGCAAGCTTGAGTTCCAGGGGCTCTATGTCAATAAGTGGACTTAGTGGGTGTACGGTCGACCGATAGGACTGGTAGTATCTTCGCAACGTTAGCACTAGCGAAGTCGCAGCTTGCACACGGGCTCACTTGTGCATACTCGTCCCATTGGGAAGAAGATTGGAAAGCTCTGAGAGTCCACCTTCAGGCTCATCGTAGCGCTGAAAAGGATTCCAAGTAAGGATACTCCCCAATGCAAGTGCCGGGGACACGTCATGCGCTACGTCGCTCTCGCTTGCCGTAGCTAGTCGCTGCATGTAAGCAGTGGTTGATTCTGCGCCCATGTATGGCATCTCTCGAGGGATGTGATGTTCTACACTCAGTCGCTGTCGTTCCGTAGTCGCCCGGACGGTTGCTGATGTCGCGCCATATGTGCGTTCTGCAGGATAGATGCATATCGCTGAATGGCCGCGTTTGACACAGGTTGCACATGGTTGTCTGATGATAAGCCTTCCATCTACACAGGTGCCCAGAAGGATCTTACTGTGTATCACATTTGACTTTGCGTTTGTTGCATGGATAGCATGCTATCTTATTGCGGGACCTCTTTCGCTCACGGAGGATCCTGTCAGCTTCATCAGGGAATGGCGATAATCTTTTAGAAGTCATCGCATGCTAGTAAAGGTTTCGAGCAGAACAAGCAGACCGCATCCAGGTAACAGTGTTGTACAAGCAACGGTGTAAGAAGTTACAATATTGGGGGAGCTCGGAGATGTTCGGCATCGGGACTTACCGTCTACTGTGCCCGTGCACTAGATGCGCGCGTTCGCAGTATGCGCAACAGTAACCTTAATAGATATTTGATAATTATAGCGGTATAATCATATAATAACAGTACTACTATAGGATAGACTAGTAATAGAGTAAATGAACATTAATAATTATATTCTACTTAACGTACCCCACGGGTGAGTGGCCCACACGGGTGAGTGGCCCATTTTTGCCAAGACCCCACCAAACTACCCCTTCTACAACAATGCAACCCTAACAAGACCACTTAGACGCGTTAAAGGAAACAGGGGTACAGCTTGCAGTTTAAGCTATTAGAAGAGACGCAATAATCTCTTAACAATGCGCTGCAACTATATACAGAGTACCTTAAAAGATAATAAGTAATTAACACGCTAGATGACCTTTATAAGCAGATTACACCCCTAAATTATAGAACCTAGATAATAATAAAGAGGAGGTAATTATTAAGTATATACTTAAGCTAGTTGCGCGTAGATTTCCCCCTTAGCTTGTAGCTATAGCTAATATAGCTAATTCTTTACGCGCTAAGCATAATCTAGGCTATATTAGCGTAAACTAGCTTAGTACGTTTATTAAGTATTAACTAAAGCTTAAAGTAAGGTTTAATTGCAAGTATAACTATAAGAGAGCCCTCTATAAGGATCCTAAGGTAATCTAGGGCTAGTTTAGCCTAGTAGCTAATATAAAAGCTAAGTATAGCATCTAGGATAATAATATATACAACTTTAATAAATGTAATAGGGCTATTTAGTTGGAGTGAAGTTTAGGTTATAAGACTAGTAGTAGTGCTAGCTGGCCTAGACGCTAGCGCAAAGTAGGTAGGAAGATTTAACCTAGGCAGCTAATAGAATAGAACAACATAAATTAATCTTATAACTACCTACCTATATTATTACTAAGCTTACTACTATAGTACATTCTAACAATTTTAATTTGTCTACCTTTCTACTAGGGTAGCAGCTTAGCTTAGTAGCAATAGACAATAGTATAAACAAGCTTTATAGTAATAATTAGGGGCGTTAGCCTAAAGAGCAGCTATAAAGCCTAAGTAAACAGATTATGCATCTAAAACGCTAGTAACAAGAATTGTAAGAGCTATCTAAACTCTATTAACTATAACGCAAGGTAGATAACTTTAAGCACTAGCTAGCTAATTATAAGCCTCTATAAAGGGGTCTTACCCCTAAGTTTAAAATAACATTCTCTAACCCTAACCTAGACGAGTAACTAGCAAGACGAAGGTGCTACAATAACAAACTAATTACAATTACAAGGCATAGCCTAAAGATTAAAAAGATACTAGTATTTAAAGGAAAAAGTATATAAGAGTACTATAATTTTAAAGCTAGGCTTTAAATTACGTTCTATCTAGACCCCACAGCGTTTACGCTAAAGGACTAGAAAATTACTTTTATACTCTAGTACTTACAGCTAACGTTCTGTTAGCTATAGATACAGTATAAATAGGAAGATAACAGTAAAACGCTAGCGTAGCGCAACATAATGTCCTTCCTTCTAGATTAGATAAAGAGTCCTATTAATTAAGAATTGCAAGTTACTATACTATACTAGAAATTAGTATAAAAGGATACCTAGTCTGTAAACAATTTTGCAGCATATCTCTCTACATTAGAAAACTAAATTAATCCTCCTTATAAGTAAAAGCATCTAGTAATGCATCTATATAGTAAGCTAAGGCCTAAAATCTATATAGCACTATCTAACTACGCAGAGTTCCCTACTATATAATAAGAACTAGTAAAGCACGCTGCTATACTAAAGGATAACCTGTAATAAGGCAGCGTTACAGCATTAACCCTACGTTAGAATAACTCTTTACGCTAATTCTTGCAAGAATCCTCCCAGGCACCCTTAATAGGCTCCTAGCTACAATAACACTACTTAATAATAAGGAAATAACTACCTAACGCTACCCCTATAATTAGTAAGTGCTACTACTATAGAATAGAAGGTTATTAGGCACGCAACTACTACAAGAAGAAGAATAGCTAACTACCTATATCTAGGTCTAACTTAATTAAGACAAAAGATTTTAAGCTATAAGGAACTCCTCTAACCTAACAGCAAACCTTAATAAGGAGGATTAGATTAAAGTAGAAGTATAGCTACACTACAGCCTTATAGATAAGTAGACGTTAGTTTACGTACTTCTTAACTATAGAGCTAAAATTAACACTATTAATAAAAGCTTTGTACTGCATAATAATTTAAAAGAGATTACTAATATTCTATTGCTTACTATTTATTTACCTAACTTATTAACGGCTACATGCTTTTACGCCTATTAAGTAATAATTAAGGCTTAAGACTACTAGAGCGTAACCTAGCAGTTTACCTGCATATTCTATAGGGTAACTAATACTGCACAGCCTATCCTACTAGGCCTACTTAGAATAAAGCTAGCGCGCATAGTCCTTAACTACAAAACAAAGCAGTAGTAATATAAGATTAACCCTTTATTAGTCTAGGTAGAACTACTAGCCTAATTTACAGAGTCTCTTATAGATAAGCTAAAAGTGTACGCAGTACTAGTAAGAAGTACTAAGGTATCTTAAGATAGCAAAACTATGCTGCTAAAGTAACTAGCAGATTATAAGGATGTTACTAGTAGTAACGCTATAGATACGCTACTAGAATACTATAAAGGCAACTATACTATAAAATTAAAAGAAGGTACTACTATACTATATAAACTACTATATAACCTTTCCCTAAAGGAGCTAGAGGTTCTGCGTAAATACTTATTAATAGCGTAACACCTAAGTTAGATCTATAAAAGTATAAGTCTAGCAAGTGCTCCTATCTTATTTATACTAAAGAAGAATAGCACCCTCCGCCTATACGTAGATTATTAGGGATTAAACAAGGTTACTAAGAAGAACTACTTAGCTCTACTATTAATTAGTAAGACACTAGATTAGCTCAGTAAAGCAAAGGTATTTACTAAACTAGATATAAAAAACGCATACTACTAAATACGCATCTAGTAAAGCAATAAGTAAAAGACAGCGTTTTACACTTACTATAGCCACTTTAAGTACATAGTAATACTATTTAGTTTAACTAATGCCTTAGCCACATTTTAGGGCTATATAAATAAGGCTCTTTTAGGATATCTAAATATATTCTGTGTAGTGTATCTTAATAACGTCCTAGTTTTCTCTTAAGAAGGAGAGGATTACTAGAGCCATGTTAAAAAGATACTAAACTAACTATAATACTATAGCCTTTACATTAACTTAAAGAAGTGCGCCTTTATAGTTACTAGTATTAAGTTCTTAGGGTTTATTGTACGCACTAACGGCGTTATAATAAATCCTTAACAGGTAGACGCAATTAAAAACTAGCCTACCCTAATATTATTTAAGGATGTTTAAATCTTCCTTAGATTTACTAACTTTTATTACTAGTTTATTAAAGGATTCTTAGTTATTGCAGGACCTATCACTGAACTATTAAAGGGATTAGTAAGAGGTAAAAAGGCGGGACTGTTTAAGTAGCCTAACTAAGTAAAGTAAGTAAAGTAATAGCTATATAACACATTTATAATAGCGCCTATACTTAAATACTATAACCTAAATCTAAGGTCTAAATTAGAGACTAATGTATCTATACTAGGTATAGCTAGTATCTTCTTACAGCTTTATAGCAATAGGAACTAGCATCCTATAGTGTTCTTTTTATAGAAACTAATACTAGTAGAGAAGAACTACTATACGTATAATTTAGAGCTTCTTACTATTATTACGACGTCAGAACACTAGCGTTAGTACGTAGAGGGCCTATCTACAAGGCTAGAGATCTTAACAAACTATAATAACCTTTAGGGTTTTATAAGGATATAAAAATTATTAAGAAGATAAGTAGGCTAGGCATTAAAGCTTATAGCATATAACTTTAAGATAAAGCATTGCGTAGGTAAGACAAACCCTGTAGATAAGCTATTAAGATGCCTAGTAGGTGCTAGCGAGGCTAATACTAAAGTAATAGATATATTACTAACGTTATAATAGAAGTTATAGCTAGCTAAAGTCTAGACTATATTACTAGACGTAGGACTAGTTGTAGAGGGTAGCTAGATAATAGCTTAAGAATAAGTAGGCATGCCCTATTTTATAGAAGATGCTACTATAGGCCGCTAGTAAAACACTAGGGCACTAAATAGTAAGATTAAGCATACACTATTTTTAGAATACACTAATGTAAGAAGTATTACATTTATACACAGGGTTACTAGGGCAGCTGCCTAGAAGGCTACTAATAAACAACAAGTATATAATAAGCTACGATCTTTAATAACAGATCTAATCTAAGAGTCTTAAAGCACAGACCTATAGGCAAAGTAGGTATAAGATAATATTAACTACTTATTACTATAACAGCATCTTAGCTAAGGCAAGAGGAAGTTATAGCTATTTAATAATATAGGCGTTCTATAGTTTAAAACCTATATATATGTGCCACTAGAGCCAGCTCTTTAAGCAGAGCTCTTTAAATTATACTATAATAACCTACTTACTAGCCACTTTAGTAGGGCTAAAACACTAGAGCTATTATCTTAGTTATACTATTAGCTTAACATAGAAAAAGACCTTAAGGAGTATATTAATTTATACTAAGTATATTAAGAGGTAAAAATAGTAAAGCATTGCCTACCTAGCGTTCTACATGCATTACTGCAGCCTCAAGGTCCTTAGTAGGAACTAATAATGGATTTTGTTATAGGTCTCCCTCCTAGCAAGCAGGATAGCAGGGTTTATAATGTAATTTAAGTAGTAGTTAACTACTATATAAAGATAGCTTAATATATTCTTACTACTAAGACTATTACTGCAATAGAGCTTATAGACCTCTTTATAAATAATATTATCTACTTTTTTAGTCTTCCCTTAGGCATTGTCTCTAACTAGGGCAGCGTCTTTACGTTGTAATTTTAGGTAAACTTCTACTTTATAGTAAAGGTAAAACGCTAGCTTAGCACTACGTTCTACCTATAAACTAATAGGCAAATAGAGCAATAAAACTAAATGCTAGAATAATACCTATGCGTATACGTTAGTAATAACTAGGCTAGCTAGATAGCACTCTTCTTACTAGTAAAGTTTACGTATAATAATTCTTATTAGCTAATAATTAGCATGTCCCTATTCTTTACTTACTATAGGTTCTACCTGCGGCTTAACTACAAGCTAGCAGCAGTAACTAAGGTTCCCTAAGTAGCATAGAGGATTACGCAGCTAATTAAGACGCGTAAAAACTTAAAAGCTAGCTAGAAGAAAGTCATAGATTACTAGTAAATATACTATAATAACTAACATAGACCCTAAGTATTTAGTACAAGGGACCTAGTCCTCTTTAAGATAAAACACTTATAACTGCGCCTACTTAGTAGAAAGCTAGCGCTATAATACATTAGACTTTTTAAAGTAGAAGAACTAGTAGGAGCTTAGGCATATTAACTAATACTACTATCTATAATGCTAATCTATCCTATGTTCTACACGTTTTAGCTACGCCCGTTCTATTACTAACAGGATAACTTAGAGTTACTACTAAGGCCTATTTAGCTAGATAAAAGCAATGCGCCTAGAAACTAATACGTTGTTAAAACCCTTGTAGATAAGAAAACTATAAAGAGGGAGATTAAGTACTTAGTAAAATAGCAAGGCTAGTTAAGCAATTATAATAAATAGGTTAATAAGGAAGACATTAATAAGTCTTTAGTAAATAATTTTAAGAAAAGTAAAAGCATGTTATAAATTAATATATATTATAGTATAAGCCTAGTATTATCTAGGAGTACCTACTGCGCAATAATAGCAAACTAACGCGCACTAGATAGCATTAAACTATGTCCTTCTCTAGCTTAACTAAAAGCCTACCTAATATTATGTAATTACTATTATTATCCTATACACTACTACGTGTCTACAGCTTAGTCCTTAGTAAGGGGGTAGCGCCCTTCCTGCATAATACTAGTATAACCTTAGGGACTACTTAGAGTAATAACTTTACTATACTAGGTAACTTAAGCTTGTTCTTAAAGCCTAGGGGCTAACTGCAACGCTTAGGAGTAGCAAAGACAGGAAGTAAGGGAGATAATAATAGAACGCCTTTACTAGAGAGCTTATTAGCGTTAGACTCTGCAATAAAGGGGGTAGTAAGGGTAGGTAGAGTAGGTGCTTTCTTTATACGCCTTAGTATCTTGCTTATAAGCAGGCTTAATAGTGGCGCGTAATAAAAGGTTGTAGGTAACTAAAGCATATGCGTACGTAAGCTACTACTACTATTACTACTATTACTACTATTACTTTTATTACTATTAGCCTTATTACTAGAAGAGCTAGCCTTGCCTAGGGGATTAAGGAGCAGCGCGTCCTTAGCGCTAATAAGGTAAAGACTAGCCTAGATAACGTTAATACAATAGCATAATAATAAAATAAATAATACTTACCCTCTAATATATAACATCTAAGATGCCCTTAGTAGTAACTACTAACCTAGTAGTAGCATCTACCTGCAAGAAATAGATCTTATTACTAGTAGGCTTATAAGTGCCGCCGCACTTATTTAATTTACAAATTTAGGCTTTAGTAATAGTAACTTACTAGCGTTACGCTACTATCTAGGTAGTAAACTACGCCTATATCTCCTACGCACCACTAGCCTAGGCTTTAGTAGTAAGTAATAAATTATTAAGCTTAAAGATAGCGTATTAAGGTATAAGAAGACAGCGCTTTCCTATACTATAGTAGTAGGTACACTTATAAGCCTCCTTATAGTTGTACTTAAGGATACTAGTGTAAATGCGTTTAGTATAGTAAAGGTAGATGTTAAAGCGTAAGGTATATAATAAAGTAGCGTATTACATAAGTAGTGTCTTCTAAATAATATATTAGTAATAGTAATACAACGTTAAAACAATAGCTTATAGGAAAGACTAGTAGGTTATAGCTATATAGAGTAGAGTACAACGCTATAACGCTAGGGAGTAGATAGTAGGGCGCTGTACAATAAAAGTTAAAAAAGGTAGAAAGTAGAAGGATAATAGGTAAAGGAAGCTTAATTAAATTTTTTCTATATATAAACAGGCTGCTAAGGTTTCTATAGAGACAGCATCTATTTACCTTTACTATAATAACCTAGTAAAGAATAGGATAGAGACTATTCTATAGGGCGTACTAACGTCACAATTACTACTGCTAGGGACAGTAGCTTAAAGAGAAGGGGAGAATAGTTATAATAGGGCTATTTAGTTAGAGTAAAGTTTAGGTTATAAGACTAGTAGCAGCGCTAGCCAGCCTAGACGCTAGCGCAAAGCAGGCGGGAAGATTTAACCTAAGTAGCTAATAGAACAGAACAACACGAATTAATCTTATAACTACCTACCTATATTGTTACTAAGCTTGCTGCTACAGTACATCCTAACAATAAAATAGGCTTTATAATAGGCTAGATATCTACTAGAGCAGTTGTTATAGCTTTAGAGAGACAAGGACAACTAAAGCAGGTCTAGCTAGGCAATTAGGAGTAGATAATAGTTATTAAGGGTATTAATACTAAAGGGTAGGCTATTCTACCTTTTATTATCTTCTAGGGCTGTAACTACCTTTTAAACTAGTACAAAGAGGATAATCTGCCCTATAATTAGGTTATTAGGGTCTCTAAGAACAGCTAGACTACTAATAAGCTTAGTCTTTATTAGTTAAAGCACTTTAACGCGTATATAAAGGAGTACACTGTTAGTAGCTACTATCTACTAGTTATTAATAGCTATAAGAGCTATAACTTGCTTAACTTCTAATAATACTATAAGGATAACAAGATTA